>OZ010584.1:56542753-57285408 GCA_963932145.1 Acanthosepion lycidas
AGATGGTTTATTAGACTGAAACGTCTGACGTTGACATTATATTAACATTAAAACAGCATAATTGCATATAAGGATTTTTGTTTGTTTTTTCTGTATATTTTTCTTCATATATATATATATATATATATATATATATATATATATATATACATACAATTATAGGATTGGTGTAGACAGAATAAAATTCCAGTAACCAAAAATCCTATTCTTAAGAGTGCTCAATACAGAGTAGAGCAAATATTATTTATTCCAAAATTATAACATAAACATGTTATAACATCATTACAAAAATAGCCATTTTCCTGGAAACAAAATGGCTATTTTTGTAGTGATGTTATAAACAAAATGGCTATTATTGTAGTGATGTTATAACATGTTTATGTTATAATTTTTGAATAAATTATATATATATAGTAACCAGACTGTTGCATCTAGGTGTTGACTTCAATGTCCACCTTTATAATTACACATGCTCTATTCCTGATATTGAGTACTTTAAGTCATAAATATCGCATACCTTAATACTATATTTTATCATATATATATATATATATATATATATATATATAGGAGGCACGGTGGAGTAATGGGTAGCGATTCAGACTGAGGTCTTGGAGAGTCGAGTTTGAATTCCATTCAAATCCATTACATTCACATACATGCTAATACCCTTGGGAAAGGTATGAATACTCTTCTTCTCCCTCCAGCTCTGGGTAATTAGCAGGATAGACTGGGTTCTATAGCTTTGGATGGCAACTGGTCCAGGAGAAGGACAACTCAGAATTCAAAACCTGCAGGGACCTTGTGGCACATAGTGAACCAGGTCTCTGTATTCAGCCCTCCAAAAAGTGTGTCTTGCTTCTGCAAAAAGCCTTCACCACTATAATCAAATCATATGTGTGGGTATCTGGCTGTCAGTTCCTAGAAACTGAGTTGCTGACCCTCATACGTTGAATACGATGATACGACGGGAGAGCCCACCATATATATATATATATTATAATAAAGAGAAGAACATTAAGATTTATAATCTGGTGTTCTTATTAATATTTTTCTTTTACAAAACAGTGCAAATCTACAGAGCATAAATATTATAAATTTACTTATTTAAAAATTTGTTTGAAAAAGAAACAGAACTAGGGACTTTAATTTAATTCTGTAATTGAATTTGAAGTTTTTAGCTTCTGTTTTTGAAACATGGTAATTCCTGTGTAGTGATGGAACCATATTTTTGAATAAGTAAATTTGTAATATATATATATATATATATATATAAAATGAGTACCCATTTTAAATATAAGTTATCAGTCTTTCTTTTTCCAATTTCATGAAAATTATTATGGAATAAACATTGATAATAAGAATCAGAAATAATGTGAAATTCTTTTTCTGACTATTTACTTTGATGTTTTTATATCAAATTAGAGTTTGAAAATATATTTTTGCATGGAAAAAAGAGGAAATAAACACTCTTTTAAAAAGAAGAAGCAAAAAATGTATAAACTAAGAGATCTAGCTATCAAATCAGCAACATTGTTGGAAATATAAAATTATTGATTTTTCATATATTTATATTAACTCAATAATATTATTTGTTTCATATTTTTTGTTTTTATTTTTTTAGCCTGTTGAAAAGCCATTGTTATACCTACAGTTTCTGATACTAAACTTGTTTTTCTATAATACATTTTTAATAATTTGTTGAATCATTTTCAGCTGCTGATAGAAATGATCTGCATCTATGCATCAGTCAGACTTCCTTTCAAAATAGAATTACATTTCCAAGAAAACAAAATTAATGTCAATCAATCAAGGAATGATGTGCTGTCGAGATAATTTGTATAAAAGTTATTTAGAAAATTAAAAATTCTAAACTTCAGAGATGAAGGTCAGAACTTTTTTTATTTTTTAACTTTCTTGAAAAATCAAATTTTCTTGCAGTTTCATATTCTTACTCCTTGCTTATACTTACTCTTTATGTATACTTACATCTTGCTTATATTTAAACTTTGCTTATACTTATCCTTTGCTCATACTGATCTCTTTCTTATATTTATTCTTGCATATACATACTCTTTGCTTATACTTACTTCTTGCTTATACTAACCTCATCCTTTTGCTTTCCTGTATGCTGTAGTTTTTGAAATTAAATGTGAAGACCTAAAAAAGCAGTCAGAATTATTAATATTCCAAATTCTGTTTAGAGAATTAAAATGTCAACTTAGATTAAATTTGTTCTTTCTAACAAAGTGTATTATTTCTGTAAATACACTATTAAACCCCCTGATGTCTGGATACAATGTCCACTAAACTCCAAGTTAGGAATGATAAGTTGAACATATAATTTTATTTGTTGCTTTCAATCTCTCTCTCTCTCCATATATATATATATATATATATATATATATGTCTTGATAGAGTCACTCAGATGCTGAAATATGTTGGCTAAGAATAGATTTTCCTCTTGTCTTTTTATTCATTATTGTTTCTTCACAGATACACTCTATCAGAAAATAATTTATATATATATATATATATATATATATATATATATATATATATATATATATATATATATATAGAGAGAGAGAGAGAGAGGGATGGTCTGATAAGATGGTGTAAAGATAACACTAAAGTATAGAATTGACAGTCACTATGCAGTACTGATTCTTATGTCCACACTATCTATATCTATAAATGTTCCATCTAAAATATTCCCCTATAAATATAGCAAAATCTAAGAAAATATTATGGACATATACTTCAAATGCATATGTTTATTTGAATCTATATTTGGAGTATATGTATTTTGGTTTTAATCTTTCAGTTTGACCTTTCATTTGATTGAATGCATAAATAGATCCCATGATAAAACTGTATTTATTTGACATGACAGTTTTATAAATATTTTCACACACAAATGAGTATTTTCAAGGTTTCAAGTGGACACACATGGACACACGCAATTTGAACTTTACATCTTTTGATAACTTTATTTTCAACTGGTTGATATCTGTTCATTTTAGATTCATTCTGCTGGTGAGAACCAGGTACAGAAAACACCATTTTGGTTGCAGTTTTGTCTTATTTATTAATTCTCACTTCTAGGCCATTTGGTCTTAGTATCTCTTCTATTAAAAATGGAGATCAATAAGTTACTCATGACAAAATGTGCCAAAATGGTTAACAAATTACAACAACAAAGTCCTTATTTCCTTTTATAATTACCAGAAATAAAAAAAAAAACTAAGTCAATATTTTCATGGGATGCAAGAAAGTTTTATGTTCTTGCATTTTCCAAGGACATTGGAGCACAAAGCATTAATTACAGATAATTTGAACTGAAACTATTTGTAATATTATGCTAAACAATGCAAACAGTGATAAACATTCTTATATTGTAGATATTATTAGCATCTTTTAGCTATTGTAAATAGGATTTGCATTTCTTAGACTCTTGCAATACATACACACAGACACAAACGTCAGTAGACTAATGATGAAAAAACATTTACTTACACAACAAATATTTATTTTTCAACATAATTTCCTTCCTTGTCATAGCATTTAAGTGGTGAATATTAATGAAATAGATTGAACATTATACAATTAAAATTTCAGATCAAAATACAGATAATAATTCTGTGTCAGGCTACAAATACAGGAGGTGCTGAAAAGTTTCCAACACAACCAAGAAAAGATTTTTCTTTTGTTTGTTTATTTGGTCAGATTTTGTGAATTTAAAAAAAATCTTTTCACCCGAAGCAAGGCAATAAAGCCACTAAGATGCAAAGAGTGGTGACTAAGTGTGAAAGAATATGAGAAAGAGAAAAGCATTATTAAAGAGAGAGAGAGAGAGAGAACAATAAAAGAAAAGGAATTCAGACAACAAAAGATAATGATTGAAATTGCAGTTAAATTTTTGTAGATCAAAGTTGACTGGAAAGTAACAGGTTGCAAGAAATTTCCACAAGAAAGAAGGGGAAATTTCTACCAACCCCTTGCTTTTCAGCCAACTTTGATCTTCAAAAATTTAAATGTGGATTATGCTGATAACTCTTCAACACCTCCCTGTATGTTTGTTTGTGTGTAATTTATCCAAGTTCAAAAAGAATATCTTGTTCATCACATATATATATATATATATATATATATATATATATATATATATAATATGTGTGTGTATGTATATATATATATATATATATATATATATATATATGTAATTTATATATATATTATTTATATATTATATATTTATGCATAGTACTTACTGGAAAGTGCTCATTATCAGTGATAGAGCTAACATATTTAGTAGGATTGATCAATCCTACTAAATATATATATATATATATATATATATATATATATATATATAAGAATTAATACACATATAAAATTTATCACTTAGCTGATTAGTATTACCTTCAGCATCTCAAGTCCAGAGTTTCATAGATGGACTCTCCTGCAATCACTGCATCCACTTGTCAGTATCAGCAATTGACTTTATATTCCTTGTTTTTTATATACATTCTTTTCATTGGAGTAAGGTTGATTTTGTTTTTTCCTTTCATAGTGTGTGTATGTGCACGTGAGTGTGTGCATGCAGTATATATATATATATATATATATATATATATATATATATATATATATATATATATATCTTTGGTCTATCTATATTTTGGTTTTTAACCACATGTTTATTTCTAATTGTATAAACTCAGATATGAAAATGAAATAAAAATATGCATATAGATCCATCAATGCTGATAGTCTAATAATGAAAAAACATTCATTTTACACAACAAATATTTTTTCAACATAATCTCATTCTTATTCAATGCATTTTTTTACCACCCAACCAAAAGATATATATATATATATATATATATATATATATATATATATATATATATATATATATGAGTAGAAATTTGTTCTGAAAATAATGATGAACATATTTCTTAATGATACTTTTATTGCATACAGAGATTTAAGCCTATAACATGAAGAAATGATTTAAAATTGTTCTTTTAACAAACCTGTTGACAGAGCTAAACAGTAAGCATCTTTAAATGAAGTCCTAATTTTATTATCTCAAGTCAATCATGCAAAATGTATTAACACCCTTACTCCTATTACTACTACTACTATAACCAAGTTGTATAAATCAATATCTTTACGACAACACCAGACAAGTAATCAATACTGTTGCTATGACCTCCTACACAAAATCAATTCTCTTACTATTATCAAATTCAAGAAAACTTAGTCACCGATACCTAATATGTAGATTAAAATTCCACAGAGGCAATTACTGATTGATATTATTGTTGTCAAGTATGTAAAATCTTATGATTACTAAAAATATACAAATAACCATTATATTTCATGGTTTAGGATTTCTCTTTTTCACTTTTAATGGTGGAGTTTCATTTTAGAAATAATTCTGTTGACTCTTTTATTAATATATCAACAACACTAGTGTAAGTCACATTCATAAGCAGCTGTCTACTTTCTGTCATTTTTAAAAATATTTTGCAGCACCAAACTTTTAAAAGACTACTTGATGCCTGCCTCTTACTGGATTTGAACATTTATTACAATTGCAAACAGTCTTGTACTGAGACACATTCATAATCTGAAAGATGTGTATGTATGAAATACAGTGGAACCTCAATTCACAATTTTTAATTTGTTCCTGAAGGCTGTTCATGACCTAAAATTTTTGTAAACTAAAAATATTTTCCCTATAGGAATCAGTGTAAAATGGTTTAATCCATTCCTGGATCCTAAATGATGGCTTTTTAAAACTTTTTTACAGCACAAGTTCATACACAAAACTAATGAAAATCATTAAATCTGACACAAAAAAGATAAACACAATACTAAACAAATAAAATATAGACAGAAACTTAATTTAATTTTACTGTATATGTACAAAAGGAGAGTTGATGGCATAAGTGGAATGTGGTGAGGAAGAGGAGAGATGTTATTGTTTGGAAGAAGAGTCCCCTTCCATAAAAGCATGATCATCTCTTTATTTTTGAGAATAGTACAGATTGTTGATTTTACCATACCAAACTGAGTAGCAAGATGAAAGACATGAACACTATATTCATGTTTGGCTACGATGTCTTTTTTCACCTCGATTGTGAGTCTGGTCATTTTTTTTTCACTTTACTGCTATCATTATCCTTCTTTGGCCTCATGGTACCTCATTTAATAATTTATTTTAAAAATCATATCGCATAATGAAGTTCAAGAGAAGGCATGGCAAATTTGAACAGGGATTTGTAGTGGCCAAAAGCTACACTGTAACTGACACTCTCCCACCAATACTAGTTGTTGGCTTGCATGTTCATAACTTGAGACATTGTTTGTCACCTGAGACGTTTTTTATTTGGAAAATTTGTTTATGATGAGAAGCATTTGTGACACAAGGTTACATTGTATTTGAGAGAGTGCATATTATATTGACTCATCTTTCTTTTGAACAAGCGTAGAGGTTCATCCCTTGTTTTCTGTTTAGGATTGGGTTTCCAGTTCCTTCAAAAGTCTACTTCAACTCTATACTTCTAATGGTTTGGCCTAAAACTCTGAATTTTTCTTTACTATTAGATCACTTTTCTTTTCTCAATAGGAGTAGATAGATTCACTTATCATCTAGTTCACACTCCTCCCTGGTTTTTTGAACAGGAGTAAAGGTTTACCCTTTGTTTTCTGTTTAGGAGTGGGTTTCCAGTTTCTTCAAAGGCCTTTTCCTTATGTAACGCTCTACCTTGAGTAGCTTTTGGGCCTTGTACAGGGTGAATATCATTTCCCCAAATGAAATTCACAATGGTTCTGCTATCTTTAATACTCACTATGGTTCATTAAGTACATTTTTGAAAAACATTCTGTTACCCTTTATATCTAATCTCATACTGTCCAAAATAATTCTGAGATGAGGTCCAGGGAAAGTAAACAAATTTGTAATAGTAATAGTAAAATTAACCGTTTCCATACAGGAAACATCTGTCATTCATTGACTTAACAGTTAACTTTATTATCAGTTGAAATTTATAAAATCTTTCTTTGAAAACAGTTTTTCAGGAAAATAGTTTATTGTTATCGATGGAGGTTTTCTTCCTAACCTTTTGTTCATAGTTGTGTGTAAAGTCAACATTTTGATATTGTGATAGCCATTTTTATTGTTGTTGTTGGAAATCTATTAATGTGTTTTTGTTATTTGATGAAGCTCTTTATCTGTGATTTTGTAGTCCCAGTCTGTAGGATCTTTATAGGCTGGTCTTGTTTAAGTCCAAAAGGATTCATTTGATTGCAGCCATTTTTAATATCTCATCAAGAAAACAATTGTATACAGATAGCAATTTAAACATTTCTGAATGAGTTGGATACCATGCATTATATCCATATATATATGTATATTTTAATCATTCTCACCCTAAGTTAGTACAGCCATTAGCACACAATGGGTTACAGGGTGTGTAGGAATTAGGAACAGAAACATTAGTAATGAGGAGAAAGAGAAAAGAGCAATCATGAGGACAGTAGATAGCAATTGACACTGCATTTGCAGATTAAAGTTGGTTGGAAATCATGGAACCATGCAAGAAGTGTGAGATAAGAAACTGTTAGCATAGAAGTTAAAGTTACATCTAGCCAGCTCAACTGTAAATTGATGAGATCTTGCTGCCAGGTTAGTATTGTGATTAAATTCATACAGTCTAGGTACCATAGCAAAGAGCTCATCCAAACAATTACCATGAAAGTATTTATAAAAAAGGCACAGGGAGGCAACTTTATGGCAGTGGGCAAGTGACTGAATCCAAGCCATGAGATCAGGAATAATAATATTGCTGATTCATCTTTGGATCTTATCAAGGAGCTCCAGAAAAATAGCAGAGGCACTGGACCATATATGACAGCAATATTTTAAGCATGGATCAATGGTAGACTTATACATATGCAAGATAGATTCCAAAGAGAAAAATTGTCTTGCCCAACACAGTGAACTGATTTCCTTAGCAGCTGATCTAGTGTTGGATTCAATGTAGTCTTTTCACCTCATGTCAGCTGAAAACCTTAGCTCAAGAAGGATCAATGAGTGACTTTCTGGGAGGATAGCATCAGACATGTTGATGGAAGGCAGAGAGGGGTTTCTCAAATGTTTAATGGAGAGAAGTTTTTGAGGTGTTAAAATTGAGAAGCCGTTTTTTGCCCCAGTTAACAACAGTCTTGAGGTCATTTTGTACATCAGCCCTATTTTGACCTTGTCTGACTGATCAGCCTTACTATAAAGGCAGGAGTAAATGGTAGTGTTATCAGCATAGATGCCAAGTTGAGAGCTGGTGTCATGAGGAAGGATTAAAAACAATGTTGTACCAAGGATGGAGCCCTGGGGAACAACCACGTTAGTACAAAAGGATGTAGATGAATGGACATTTAGGATAACTTTCATAGATCTGATGAGGTTAAGAACATGACTCAAGTTCCCAATTTAAAAGGAATGTGGAAACTGTTATTTTTGACTAAGATTTTTTTTTTTAATGGGTGTAAACAATTCTTAATTTTTAATTTAACAGTTTTAACAAATTTTTTGTGTTATTTAATATTCAAGTGTTGGTGCATATGCTTAGGAGTTTGGGCATGTATTGCTTTTATTCTTCTTCTATAGGATGTGTCCTTTCAGGATATGGACAATCATAGCTTCCCACAACTCCCTGCCCTTTATAGTTCTTAGTAAAGTTTTCTTTTTTCATCATCTCTCCTAATCTCTGTTCTGCCAGCCATTTGCACAAACATGTTAGGTAGGGTATATACTGCTTTCTTCTACACTTCTCCCCACTTCAATATACAACATTTTCCATTTTCTCTTTACTTTATGTACCTTAGAAATTTCAACTATCTCTTTCAGATTTTAAGTATAAACATCCTTTTCCTTTTCATTTTCTCTAAAAAATTTTCATTGCTTACATGTTCAGTCTATGGTATTCTCAAAATCCTTCTGTAGAACAACATTTTTGTTGCCAACAGTTATTCTAGCATCATTAATGAGCAATGCAGATTGAAAATGAAAATTATGCCTTTGGTGAGATTCAAACTTACATAGCTTGTCCTTAGGAAACATTACTGTCCATTACCTTTTACCAATTAGGCTATAAAGACCAAACAGATTAGAGAATTTAAGTCTAAATCTAGAGCTTTTATTCTTTATTTACCTTAATTGACTCATACAAAATCACAAACAAAGAACTGCACCAACTAACAAAAACATCATCACTTGCAACAACAGCAGCAACAACTAATATTGATATCACATGTAACTCTAACAGAAAATAATGACATAATCAAGAGGCAGATTTTCTACACTACTTAAAATAAGTACTGGAAAGAGTGATAACAGCTACTGGACTTGCGAAAGGTATTTTTCTGAAGAAATTCTTTTAAGAGAAAAATTTTATAAATCTCAATTGACAGCATTGTAGTTAATGACTGCCAAATGTTTCTTTATAAGGAAACAGCTAACATGAAAATTACCATTGTCATATACAGAATTTGCCTTTGTTTGCATAAAATTGTAGTATTTGTCATGATATTAGAAGTATTTCTTTTTGGCTTTAACAGGATTGAAGTTTTGGGCCCTGTAATCACTATCTTCAATTGCTAGCCATGTTAATTTTTCTTTCTTCATGTAACTTTCTTATGAACACTTTCAACAAAAAATATTTAAGTCACCTTCTTAGAGTATGAATTTAAAATAAAACTATAAAAAGTAGTAAATTAAAACAATTAAAGATTATTTTATTCTTGATATCATTCGTGTCACAACTTTTGGTCCAAGTGAAGTCAAGTCAAGAACAAGTGATGTGTTCTTAGAGATTTTTGTTGCTTTGAAACACTCACTTGGAAGTTGGACTACTTGGGTTTAACTTGATTAGCTTGACTCCAGTCATTACTACCAGTATGACTCCAGATATGTAAACAGCAATGTAAAGTTACCCAGAATTATACAATGCAAATATTTTCCAACTTTGTTTAAAGGTTTGTAATGGATTTTGATAGGATTTTCCCTTTTTAATATAATCATGACTGAATCCATAGGTAGTAAGGGTTACTTTACTTGATCAAAGTAAAGTCTGATCACAAATAAAAAGGAGTTTCTAGTTTTGTATGAGGAACTAACAAAATTGTTTTCTTAATTGTTTTTCTCTTGTTTGGAATCTTTTTATTATCCAGACAAATTATTAGGTTGGTGCAAAAATAATGTCGTTTTTGACGTATTTTTTAACGTCAAAAACCGACATTATTTTTGCACCAACCTAATAACAATAAATCCACCCATTGCTGGAGTTTAATTGTTGTAAACTGATTGGATTTATTTTTTTATGTCCAGTAGTTATTTATTGAGAAGATGCTTGTATAGTTTAATGGATATTGGTACAGAAAGTGGAATTAGTAAAGCAAATTTAAATTCCAGGCTACTCTGTTGCATTCACTTTCACACAAATATCTTTGGAAGAGGCATGAAACTGTTTCTTCCTTCCACTTCCACCCAGTTTACACTGCTCTTAGACAGCAATATAAACTGGTAATCTTGAAAGAATTCTAAACTGAACCTTTTATTTAATAGTTGTTATTCCTTAAGAAAAAGACCATAGATTTTATTGGTGATAGAAAACGACACGGACAGTTATTGGCACGAAAAATGAATTGGGTATGTTGAGTTCAATTCCGGCTAATGCTCTGGGGAAAAGCATGAATCCATCTTCATCCAGCTATGGGTTAAATAACAGAGCAGACTGGGTTCTCTTGAGGTGGCAATCAGTCTAGAAGAAGGAAACCTTTGAATTCTAAGCCAGCCTGAAGAGGGACGGACTTCGTAAGGCTATCTTGCCTAAGATACACCATTATTACTATCTTGGCAGTACATATGGTACACAGGACTCGTGACAAGAATAAATTTCATTCGAATGTATTTACATACTTTCCAATTCATTCAGAGAATAAATTGATTTTTTTAACCACTTGGTACATAAAAAAAGACATGGGTACTTTTCCTATGATCGACAGCCATTGGAGAAAACGGCATAATCGAGTCGCTTTTGGAAACATTGAAAATGTTCTGACCTCCTGAATCTCAATTTTTATTAATTACTGTTCAGATAAAATTTAAAGCAAAATAAATATTTTGTTTTAAATATTTTTGTTTGATAATCTAACCTAATTTAATTTTTTTTTAAATTGCCTGTCGATAATAGGAAAATGTTAAAGTATCATTTTTATGTTTTTTGCGTGTAATTAAAGCGAAAATAAGCGACTCTTCAAAATATATTTTTCGCTTTTTTAACCGTTTGGTGTGCACATTCGTGTAATCTTTACTCGCCGTTTAAGGGTTAAGAACAAGAGAGCAAAAAATGGGAGGGGATGCCCGATCATGCTAATAACATCCAGTGAGATTATTATTAGTGTAAGTTCACTAACCATCACTTAGCTATCAGTCCAATACTTTTTGAATGATTCGTTTTTTACGGCTTATCAACCTTTTGCAGGTTATATAAAACCAGAAAATATTTTTAGATGATAAGATTTTTTTTAAGATAATAATGATTTTAGTGATACAAGTCTTACTACTAATTAACCCATAGCTGGGAGAGGGGAAGAGGTGGATTCATGCCTTTCCTTAAGGTATATGCGCACAAGTGAATATAAAGAACACAAAGGGAATTGGAACTCGGCTTTCCAATTTACAATTCCAAGCCATTATCCATTATAACAACCACACATCCAAGTTTACAGCACCTGATATTCCCAAGAGGTCACCCATCTGACCAGGCTCGACGTTGCTTAACTTCGGTGATCGTACGAGAACAGCTGTTTCAACGTGATGTAGCCCCAAGCATACGTGCACATTAAAAACACTCACACGATATTATAAGAATCTATAAGAATCTATTAAAAAATAAATGAAAGACTGTTTCGATTACCGATTCATAAGAGGAAACAAAAAAAACCCCGGAATTATTTGCTAAATATATTTTATTGAGCAGTAAATATAGTCTCTAAAGACGTATATCTACAACACTTAGGTATCTAAGATTTCAGAAGTACATGACTGTCCTGATTTAGAATTAAGATGATTAGCTAACGTAACCAACATCTCTAATACCAATAACTGCCTACTGTGTATGTCATATTCAAATACTTCGCATTTACTTAGTAATGAATACTGATTTCTGGCTCTGAAAGTGTTCATTATTGATATCTCCACTAAGCAGGTCCTTCGATAGATAACATAAAATAAAATGATCACATAACAAAACAGACAGGTCGTATGCCGATGCTCACAGAGCAGGGTCTGTGATAGACAAGTGGATAAATTCGCATAGATTCGTATATCAGGTAGACAGGCCACTTTAGGTACGCATGGATGTTTGTTACACGCACATGAGCAGTTCGATGCACGAATATGCCAATATTCTTTGAATATTGTTGTTGGAATGTCGGTGATGTAAAAGTAGTCAGTCGAAATCCAATCTGCTACATTGTGTGAATCCGGTGCGTAAATGGCAGTCTCACCTTGCGTGTGCTATTTGGCAGCGCTAGAAGCAAAGTTTCCTGCTATATTCTGTTATCTAGAATTTTGGAAGCCATTCCTATTTTCTGCAAAAATAAAAACAGCATTGCTATGATTTTTTTTTAATTGATTTATTTATTGTGCGAATAAAACGAACCTAAACCACAATAAGGGAGCCGAGTAAAAACCTTAAGCTTGAATAAGTTTGACGTTTAATATCACGAGGAAAAGAAAATCTGTATTAGAACTAGAGATTGTATTCTGAACCAGAGGCGGATCGGGGGGGGGCGTAGAGGGTAAACGCCCCCACTAAAATTTCTGAAAGATTTCTTATAAAATATTTTTTGTTGCAAAGTAGACAAGGTAAGCTATAATGAGTGAAGACTAATTTAATACGCTTGTTCATTTGTATGATCACAAAGACATTATGATAAAATCGTGAACCTTTATGCAAATAAGAATCCATGAAAATTGACTTTAGTAAATCCTCTTTCATAAACGCTATATAATCACATTTTGAATCTAAAAGTTTGAATTTACAATTATATATATCAAATAAATAAAAGAAAACGCAAATTTAAATTTATATATATATATATATATGTGTGTGTGTGTTCTCAACGCTAACTGCTTGTGTGTTGTTGACGGTTGTGGTTATGCTGGTAGTGATAATAACTGAGATATTAATTATTATTGATAATGTTAATAATAGATACTGATGTGTTAATGGTAAATTTAGCCTTAATGGCGGAATTATAAAAAGGGGGGCAATAATGACAGTCGTAGCTATGATAATAATTGTGGTAACCATGATAATGATGATGATAATAATACACATAATATAACAATAATGACGATAATAAAAAGAACAATGGCTGTGTTAAAAAGCAGTACTGATGGTAGAGGAGATGGTTATGAAGTGAAAGATAGGAGTGATGATAGTGTATGTAACTGTATTCGTAGTTTTATCGGTCTGTGTTGATTGTTATGGTGGTAGTTGCGTTAGTGGGTGTGGTAGTAGTGTTGGTACCTTTTTTTTTTTAGTTTCATTCCTGGTTGTGTTCAGTTTTGTTTTAGGTATTATCCGTTTGGTATGAACTGTGATAGTAGATATTTATTTTCGTGCCTGCATTTTGAAATTATTTCCATCCATCTACTATCGCAGTTCATACAAACATCATCATTGCCATAACCACAAACAGAACCCAGCTTAACCAAAGTGGCAGTGAAAAGGCCCAGACCAATAGTAGTGTATGTGCGCGTCTACACATGTGTGTGTGAGGAAGTGGAAGTTCCCCGGACGGCCCAGGCTGTAGATCTAAAAAGCGTCAAGAACACCTCTACCCGCTCCTTGTTGAAACGAACATAGCTACTCATAAAAAGCTACGGTCCCGACACCGAAGTAGAATTACAATTGCGCCTAACCTCGAATTGCTTATATTGATGTGTTGGTGTGAACTAAAATGCGTACACCTGTATGCATGTGTCTATGCGTATTATAGTACCACCCCAAACAAACACAGGTCAGATTCCCTCTCCCATCACCAAACATAGTCAAACAAGCATAAATAGATCCAATTTTAAAAAATAAACCAATTTGTCTGATGATCGCAAACCCAGGGTCACAAACTCATATCCATACAACTTATTGTTAGCTCTATCACTGATATTGAGCGCTTTTCACTAAGTACCGCGCATATAACACACACACACACACACACACACACACACACACACACACACATATATATATATATATATATATATGAACAATCTCTATTCATTTCTATAGCCTAATATATATATGATCACAGAATTTAAAATTTTGAATTGAGATTTTTTCTGAGGAACTAACTAAAAATGCTGGATCTGCCCCCTGTCTGAACCAACAACTAACCTCACTTATAATTGTCTTTTGTTGTCTATTTTTTATTATATTGAACATGAAATCGTTTGCATTTTATTTTACATGACGAAATGGATGTAAAGTTTTGGGATATATATTTATGTATGTACCTCCGAGAGATTGCTTATAAAAAGAGTATAGCATGATGAAAAAGACGCCAAACTTGACGAAAACAAAATTTTATCGTCTAAATGTTTGCTATTATGAAGAGGAAAGAACAAAGTATTTTTTTAATTATTTAAAAAAAAATTTCCTTCTTTTTAGAACATTCTAACTTTTGATTAAAAAAAACTTTGTTTCTCTTTGTATCAGCGGAACTACTAAATAACATTTAAAATTTTAGCACGTTTTATTTTTTGTATGACACACATTAATTTGGAAAATCCTGCAAAAATAAAAATTGTGATTGAAACTTTCAGAAACTCTTCACAAATGATGGAAATTATTATACATATGTTTTCTTTTTTAAAGTCATGGCAAAATATTTTTTTATATTTATTACCCCCCACCACTAATTTTATGAAAACTCTAGAAATTCAATACCATTCAGTTAATTAATTATATTAGTTAAAAGCACAAGGCTTTGATGAAAGCAAATCATGTATTTTTTTTTAATTGGACCCCCCCACCTGAAAATCAACTCTGAATTGTAACTAACAAAACTCAATAAAACAAAGATATTATTTAAATTCAAATGCTTTTAGTTGCTTTTATGAATATGGATAATACCGTCTGCAACCAAAAAACTTTTCCATGAAAAATGAAATTTTAAAACAATTATTTGTTATTTCTTAAATTATTTTATTATTTTTACATTAAAGTTAATAAATATTCTAAAATTAGTGAAAATGGCATTCATTTTAGTCAATGGTGTTATTAAGTAGATCTATCATTTAGCATTATAAGTTGTATAGATTATAACAATCCGAAGAGCCGAACAGTATAAAAAAAATAATTCCAGATGGCTTTTGTGTCCATAAAATGGCTGTAATTCAAATGTACGGAAGACCAGCAAGAATACAATAAAAAGTCGCGTTATTTGAGTTAAGGGTTATTCTCTGTTGTTAGAGCCCTTATTTTTGGAGAAGTTAATTTGATTTTTCAATTTCAACTGAGAAGGGTACCTACAAGTATCAGTATCCTCTTATGAAATTTATATGATCTTATTTTTATATTATCTCAGTTATGAAATTTTTCCATGAATGAAATATCAAAATTAATAATAAAATCAATCTAAATACAAATGACACAGTAAAGTGTAATAAATGTACATAAAATTATAGTATTTTATGTACACTTCTGATAAAATTTCATAAGAAAGGTACCTATAAATTAATTAGATACCTTTCTTATGAAATTTGATCTCACTCTCAACAGTCTTATTTCAATTTCTTTATAATATATTTTCCATAAAGCATCATAAACGTAAATGTGAAAGCTAAGTACAAAAAAAAAAAAGAAAAAAAGAGCGCTGAAAGTTTTCCTTAAAAATAACGAGGTAAATAATTGGTTCACTTAAATCTAAATAATTATGTCACTTCTGTCCTTCTGTACAATAACTTTTCCTCACGTAAGCTGTCAATACGTAATGAAATCATTGCTCATCACCTGTGAGTCACAAGTGACACCAAATGTTATGACCTCCTTTGTCTTATTTTTAAACCGCATCTTTTCGGCGCAGAAAGTAATGTTTGTTTCAAAATATTTTAAATAAACTTTATAATTTCTAATTTTCTTAAAATAAATTTTGAAAAAATTATGATTGATTTTTAAAAGAATTTCAAACTGAGATTTTCATTTTTTTTAATATAAAATGGAAAAAGATGGTTGACGATTGATTATCTGTCAATTTTACTGACTAAAACCACAAGATTTTTAATGAAAATTTCGGACGTGGTAGGAACGATTAAGAAATGTAAAAGAATACCCCCAAAATACATTAATCTTTCCTCGTAATAATAACATAAACATTTAGATAATAAAAAAGTATTTTCATCAAATTTAAGGCCCTTTTTATTCATGCTATGCTCTTTTTTAGCGATCTCTTGAAGGTACCTATATGGTAGGGCTTGATCTTATTTACACGGTGCGATGTGTAAATTGTTGCCATTTTATATTTTTAATTTTTATATTTTTAATTTTGCGCATGCGTGTTGTTTTTGATTTTGTTGACTACACAGTCGATTAGGGTCAGTTGGGCACCGTATGTGAGAAAAAGACCACCATGACGCAATTCACTCCGCCAGAAATGTTCACAGTATCTCCGATATTGAGTACTGAATAAATATAGCAAATTTTAAGCAATATATATATATATATATATATGAGACATAGAATTTTTGTTCTTTTCTATAATTTTTGTATTATGAGAATGAGAGTCACCAAAACTGACTGTCCTGATAATAAAACTGGAGAGGCAATAGCCAAGAGTTTTGAACTTACCTGACAATACAAACAGTTTCCTGAAGCTGAAGAGATTTATATTCAATTGTTCATACGTGTGCCTCGTATATATAAAAAGTATCAAATAAAATATCCTCCCAACAACATTGAAAACAATTTTCCTATTTCTTTAAGTCAAGGAAACAATGACTATGATAAATTAAAGAATGCCTAAATAAGCAAGATTCTCTTTCTTTCGGCTTTCTTCTTAACTTTTTCAGTCAGTGAACAACTTACGCATGCAGAACAGAATTTGTTTTTTCTAGCCGCGTATGTATTCGTACTCTCGTTAAAAAAGTAAGCGATGGTTCAAACTGGTAGGAAAACATCGTCTCTATTTCACTATAGTATTTCTAATTAATAAATAAAAGTATAAATCAGTGGTTTCTAAATGTTTCTTACGTACAGCCCACTTTAGAACATACAAAATAATTTGGCGCTCTTTGAACATAAATGCGAAATTTCCATTTGTAACAAACAGTTATATATGTACTTTATTGCAAATTTAAAAGTTGGTAATTTTCATATTATGCAATATATCCTGGTGTATTTATTAATGTAGTTTTGTTTGAGACAGGGCTACGATTTAATTAACATTAAAATTTATTACAACTTCTATCAATATTGACAGTACATTTTCTAAATTTCTTTTCCTTAAAAAGTAAGAAGTAATTGAATTTGTGCTAAGATTATGAGATTACCCAACTTGCTTGCCAATGAACTTTTCTAGATGGCGTTACCAAGAAGCAGTATCAAAGAAAAGTTCTCACAGTTTCTCTCTCTGTCTCTCTCTTCACTTTTTTCTTTTTTTATCCACAGGATGCAGAGACAAGACATGTCTCGTTTCCCCTCTGAGGGAAGAGCTTGTGGCCACTAGTAAACCTAATGTTGCTGTGAGCACAACAAAAAGTACACAGTATACAATGCCCTTAGCTCATTTGATTATATAGCAATACCTAATTCTTACAAACCAACAATGAACTCTTTTCAAGTGTAAGTCTCCCAACAGAAGATTTTGCACAGGCATACATAAGAAAAAGGACATCTCACCATCTTCACATACCTCTTTGTATATTGTTTCTATTTAGGAAATAAAATTTTGTGAAATGTTTCTATATTCATACTTTTTTGCGTAAAGAAACTTCTCGTGGAATTCGGATCTATGCCTACCTTTTTGACTCTCGGTTAAACCGGACCTAGGCCTACCTATCTATTGTTTGCCAATACAATAGAATTTGGTATTGAATAACTTAGAAAAGACTGATACGCCGTAAAACAGACCAAATTAATACATGCTAAGCTTGGTAAATATAAAAAATAAAACGGGTAACAAAATAAGAATATATTAAAAAAATCCGAATGATAATATTTCATTGAAGAAATTCGAACAATTCAGAACTATTAAGAATTATTTACGTCATCATTTAAATTTAAACCTGAACGTTTCTGTGTTTTTAATGAAAAAAATGAAAAACTGCAATGATCATTAGTTATACGACCCCGATACACAACTTCCCTGTAATAATATATATATATATATATATATATATATATATATATATATATATATATATATATATATATAAGACTGACTCCATCGATAAAACTATTATCAGGCGGGAGTTATTTCTCAGAACGAAACGCGTCACTTACCTAATTATTATGAGAGAGAGAGAGAGAGAGAGAGAGAGAGAGAGAGAGAGAGAGAGAGAGAGAGAGAGAGAAAGAGAGAGAGAGAATTAATAATTTTTTATAAATTTGAAGAAGATTAACTACTGGAAATATTATAAGTTATGCGAAAAATACAACCCTCTTCCTCTTTTTACTACCAAGAGTAAAGACATTCCAGTCAATGAGGTTTTCTGGTGGAATTCTTTTGATAAACCTTGTTTCTGAGCCTGATTATTATGATGATATGTCTGGTTTAGAGTAATAAAAAACGAATGTTCTGAGTAAACTAATCCTCCTCAAGATTATTTTCAACCAATCAGAAGAACAGAAATTGAAACCTGCGACAATATTAAAAGATGGTTTGATGTGCCTACCGACACTAATATAAAGGAGCAACCATCACGCGTAAATCATTAATCATCCAGGTACGATTTGGAGAGTGTGTTCAGAGAGATGTAAGCCAATAGATCTTGTTACGTTCAGTGTTAAAAGAATAACTAATGGATGTTACTCTTGTTATGACAACTAATTGATAAAACGCTGTTGTAATTTCAATCACAGATCGGTGAGCGCCAGTGATGTTAGTGAAAGTTTACTCATATATCAGTTACTCAGTAGGATGCTTATAGAAGTTGTGGGTTGATGAAAGGCCTACTGAAAAGAATTTCGGTAGAACTATAAATGTGTGCTTTTGAGTTGTTTACAGAACTAACTGGAGTTGTATTTATACACCGACAAAATGGATCCCAGGAAAGACTAAAAAGGATCTCGAATTCAGTCACCTCCGCACCGTCATAAACGTAGCTTCCTTGTGACTTTTCTATAAATATTTTTATGGTAATTGTTCTGAGAGGCTTTCCGCTTTGACTTTACGAATTTAAGCGCATTACTAGCTTGGCAGCTAAGTTTAATTATTATTAAGTTGAAATTGCTAGGTGCAACCATAAGTTCTATGCTAATAGTTTCTTCTTTCGCTTGTAGAACTCTCTTCCAGCTTCTTGCTCTCCAATCAAATTTTATTTAAAAAAAATTAAATACAATGTCAATCGCTCTCTTCTTCCCTCTTAATTTCTCTTCTTTTATTTTTCTCTCTCCTGAATAATGATTTTTTCAGATTCTTTCACTCTCAGTAACCCCTTTCGTCTTAGTGACTTTATCATCTTGCTTAGGGTGAATGATTAAAAAAGAAAAAGTTTTCTGTGTTGAATTCTGTTTGGTAACATTGGTAGGGCGTTAGGATACTCTTAAAGTAATAAAACTCTTTGGGAGTCATCAACTGATCTCAATGCTACCTTTGTGGGAATTTCTACAACAATTTGAGGTCATAAATTTTGTAATATATTTTTAATAATTTAATGAAGCTTCTTCAGAAATTGTTTCAGCGATCACATTATTAACTATTAGGTTGGTGCAAAAATAATGACGTAATAATGTCGTTTTTTGACGTTAAAAATACGTCAAAAACGACATTATTACGTCATTATTTTTGCACCAACCTAATGACAGTATTGAGTTGACAAAAAGATTGTTTCGTTTGTTGCTAGATGGCATTAGAAGCATCTAGTTTTAACTAAATGCATTAAAAAAGATCGTGTTCGATTTTTTTAATGTCTAGGATATGAGTTGATTCTCGAATGGTAATGCTGAAATTAAACATTACTTGGAAATTATTAGTTATATGGCACGGCAGGTAACCTACCTGCTCAAAATATCCGAATCAAACACTGAAAATCATTTACACCAGCATTGTTATGCTAACGGCGTTCATATAAGATTTCCAAATAAATGAAAAAATCATTTGCACCAACTTTATTATGTTAGTCGCTTTGATGTGTGGCTTCCACACAAGTAAAAAAAAACCCGGAACTATTGGAGATAATATTTTAAAACAAATGATGATGGATGATGCTAAATGGATATTTTACAACAGCGTAAATCACAAAAGATCATCGAGCAATTAAAATGAAACACTACTAATCCTACCAAAAGCTGTTTTTTTGTCCAAAGATGCTACTGCTATGTAGATGATGCAATTGAAAGAGAGTCAACTACCATGCGCTCATTTTAGAGGACTAAACAATTGATTCGAACAAATACTACTCGAAATCAGAATAATTAAAGGCAGTAATCGGCGAAAATATTCTTCCGAAATTAGTTAAGAAAAAGGTCATAATATTCCATCAGGATAACTCTAGAAACGGAACATTTTTTTGATGACCAAACAAAAATTGTTTCAGGCTAACTGGAAAGCTCTTACTAATCCGCCATATTCAACAGATATTTCACTTTCATTGAACAATTATTATGCTCTTTAGAGAATTTTCTTAACGAAAAATTAAAAAAAAATTCCGTGGACGATTGCAAAAGCTATTTCTTTGATGAGAAAGGTAAACAATTCTAGAAGGATATAATAATAAAGTTGTTTGAAAATACTGCTATTCAAAGTAAAACAGAAATAAAATTAATGTAGGGAATAAACATAATTGTCTTTTATTTTTAGTTAATAAAGCGAACAATTTTTCCCAGTTAACTAGTACTCTACTAATCCCTCTCAGTTTTCTGTCTTTCATTGTGGCAGGGGAGGTGTCCACATCTTTCACTCATACATAAGTGCCAAATACTACAAGTGAGTCATTTCTGAGACTGAAATAATTCTCTTCCTTTTCCACTCCTATTATCTCCGAGACCGCTACTAGTTAGTACTAGACTAGTCAGATGTAACTGAAAACCAAATGTTTGGCAATCTGCCTCAGTCAACGCAATTTTTATACGAAACTTGAGATATCTGAGGTTTTAATGATATATTACAATTACATTACTGAAATACTTAACTGTACTCATTAGAAATATCAGTAGAAATTATATTTTATTGAAATAATTATTAATCAAATATCAAGTTTTCAGTTGCCTACATCGTCCCACTATTTCACTTGTAAATTTTTTCTTTCATTTTCTTTCTGTAAATACTGTTGTAAGTCAATAGTAAATAAGAACCTGAATAGAAACATAGCGATGATGAATGTTCATTTGTGATGAAAGTGGCTTAAATCCTTTTAAATACACAAGGCTCTATAATTTAGGCGTTTGGTGAAAAAGTCAATCGCCATGTTATGTTCCACTTGTTAAGATAATAACAAAAATTAGAGCTTTAAGAGGGGAGCTTAACAAATTTCTTATAAAAAGAGCTTGGCATTCAGCCAATTCAATGCTAAAATCTTTATAATATCGCGTTCATACGGTATTTTCAAAAAGACAAATGCTTAAATAAAATAAGGAAATGATGCAATGTTTTTCATTAGCATTTAAAGCAAATTACATTGCTTTATAAAATTGAAGCAAAAATTATATAACACACAGAATTAAGAACGTAATAAAATGAACCAATTAGTTTGCAAATGTGTCTCCATTAACAACCACAAAAAACTATTTCACTGGCGTAATTAGATTTTAAATGCTTTTATTCTTACCATGTTTTAAAGAAATACAAAAATTGTTCTCACAAGTACAGCTCATACGTTACGAAGGGCGTTAACAACGTAAAATGTCTGTGATCTAAGTTGTTTTATTTTTAATTTTTTTACAAACCTTAGGTCTCTGGTTGGGACCCGGAAAGAAATGAATTGTTAATTATTTTTATTTTTCCTCTGAGCAAATTTCGGCTCCCGAAAGTTTAGGGGAAAGGATGAAGGTAATAAAATAATTACTGAAACCTGTACCTTGCCACCCTGCGTGCAAATCTCTTTGACCAAGGAGTGGAGAAGATCAATTGAAGCTGAAAAAAAGGAAAAAGAAAAAAACAAATGTTTTTCTGCTACAAGAAATTGTTTTATAAATGTAATTTTTTAACAAATGGTTACTCAAGCCGGTTGAAATCTGAAATTCTTGTGTTGACCACCAAAATTTTTCGGGTAAATCGGAGGCGACCTTTGATTATAAAATCCCTACAATACAACAATGGAGTGGGAGACGCGACGGTTTCTAAAACATCTGAAAACTTGACCGAGCGTAGACTCAAAGAAGCAGCCGCGAAAACCTATTCCTTAACCAAATTGTCGTTTTCACGATAGAATTAAGTCTCATTTTTACCCCGACTATTGTAACAAAATAGTCGTTTCCACGACAGAGAACAAGGACTTTTCTTACAAGAACTATTAAGAACATTCACATTTTATACCTTCAAGATAAATATACCCTTTTAACTGGGTTCGACCTCACTGAAACAGTTTCATTGTACCTTCTTAATTGTAATTTGCATTGTTTTGTATAAACATGCATTTTTCTTGTGATATTTCATGTTATTTTATTGATTTTGATTGATTTTTTATTGATTTTTTATTGATTTTTTCCCACAAGTACCATTGAGCCTTATTTTAGAAAAATAAGTTACTTGTCCAGGAATTTATTATCCCATTTCCCGGTCGTACAAACCAACAAATCTTTCATATTTAGTAAAAAAAAAATTCTATATCTCATTGAGTATCTGTCTATATTTCTGAGATGAGGTATTATGTACACTATTTACATTATTCGGACTATTGTCTTCATCTTTGACACCATATTTATTACAACGTTACAACCTCAAGGACACATGACACAGTGGATAAAGGCGTTGGTTAGATCCAGTGACAAGACCCAAAGAGTGTGGGTTAAATACCCTGTTAAGGCAGTGGACAACTTGGAGAGGGGAATTAACAGGAGATAACTGATAACTGACATCCATTAAACATGGCACGTGGAACTAGAACAGTCTACCCCAGTGAGCGAAATAAAGGGTTAAGTTCGACATTCCAACCACCCGAAGAAGGCCGGAGCGTACAGCGGCCGAAACGTTGTAATAAATATAGCGACAAAGATGAGGACAATAGTCCGAATAATGTAAATAGTGCTCATTGAGTATCTCGTCATTTTTTTATGGTTCGCCTTGTCATGGTTTGATCTCCATTCACCCCAATCTCTTTAAACCGAACACACAAAAATATACATTAATAGTTTCCCCACACCATTTAAATAGAGTATGCAACATAAATCAAAGGATTTAATAATAATAATAATAATATACTGTATATCCTTATGTAGAAGTGAGAAGCGATGTAACCAGTTTTGTAAATGATTTAGAATTCTGGAAGAGACTGTCGACTTGACTTTCACATAAATGTTCTTTACAAAGCCTGAGTCCAACACTGTTACATCACCATTCATCTGGTCTGTTGGCTTGTCCCAGTCAAACACAATGATAGATAAAGAAAAAACGTTGGTTTGTGAAAATATCGACAATCTACATTCTCATAATTAACTTTCCTGTTGAAAAAATGACTTGTTACAAATCGGAGACAGTAGCCATACTTCTATCAGCTTAAGCCAGAAAACGAAATAAATTGTCATTTTTATTAGCTAATAAAAAAAGAACAGGTAGGCAACATTAGTTAAACGTTTTCTTTAACTTATTGTTCACCCAATACAAGGCCCAAGTGCCACTTAAAGTAGAGCGTTCCTGAAGAAAGTTGTTGTATGAACGTAAAAAGAAGAGTTAAAAAGAGAAGGTCATGTGACATGTAGAAAAGATAATGGTTGACCCTAGACTTGAAGAAGTTAAGATTGTAGTGATTAGAGAAGCATTTTCTCAGGAGTCTGTTCCACAAAACAGCTGTTCTCAGAAACAAGCTCCGAATAGAAGCTCCTTATTAGAATGCGAAGGATATTAGGGTGATTCGTTCCAGTGTACGTGTCATGGCGAGTCTTAGACGTGAAGATCTGAAATGGTGGAAGTAATAAACGTAGCTCATCAGAACTTTTGCCGTGGGAATAGCGATAGAGTAGCGAGACGCTTGCAATTCTTTGTATGTGGAAAAGGTGTTGTAGAGTAGACAATAATTAATCACCAGAAAGATCGCCTAAACGATTTTGAACTCTAACAATGTTGGAAAATGTTGATTGGGCAGCTCCAATCCAGATATGGAAGCAGCACGCCATATTTTGGCTTGATTTGGCTCTTATAAAGCACGAGCATAGCAAAAGGAGTCAAGTACTTTTTAGAGAGGTACAAGGAACAGTGCATTTTTCTAGCATTTTTAACGATGAAACATACATGCGAAATTCTTGAGTTCAAATAGGCGTTCAAAGCAAAGAACCTCCTTCAGAAAACAACTGTTCTTCATGATAAGTGAAAATTCAGGGTCCCCTCAGTGATAATGAATCATTACTAATTTGCCTATGGGTGTATTGAATATTACAAGCTTTTACAAGCTATTACAAGTTTTTATTTATATGTTTTTTTCTTTGTTTTTTTTTTTTTGCTTTTTTTTTGTGATTTTTAAACATTTCATCCAAAGCAAGACAACAAAGCCACTAAGATACAAGTGGTTACCGGGTGTGAAAGAATATAAGGAAAAAGAAAACATTATTAAAGAGCGAGAACAATAAAAGAAGAGACATAACGATTGACATTGCATTTAAACCTTTTTGAAGATGAAACTTGAGTGGAAAGCAAGAAGTCGGAAGAAAGTTCCACAAGCAAGAAACGCGAGAAAAGAAACTATTAACATAGAACTTACGGCTACATCTAGCCATTTCAACTTGAAAATGATGAGATCTTGCCGCCTACATTACACTTAAATTCTTAGTGTCTAGTCACCAACTAGGAAAGTAATATTTATTTTGAAAATACATCAAGGAAAGTTCATCAGAACAATTAACATGAAATAATATATAGAAAAGGCAAAGGAAAACTACATTACGGTGGTGGGAAAGTGACTGAAGCTGAGATGCCAGGCCAAGTCCAATGAAAGTGCAAATTTTATTTGGATTTTATCAAGCATATCTAAATAGATAGCAAGAGCACCAAACCATATGTGGCATAAATATCCAAATCATTCACGAATGGTAACTTAAAAATATTTAAGGTAGATTCGAGCGAGAAAAGTTGTCTAGCACGACACAGTGAATCAACGTTTCTAGCAGCAGCCCTAGCAATTGATTTAATATAATCTTTCCACTTTTTGTCGGCAGATAACCTGAGAAAGCACAATGAATCAGTTTTCTGGAGGTTAGCATCAGCCATGCTAATGGATGTCAGAAAGGGTTCTCCTAGACATTTAATAGAAAGCTGTTTCGTTTTGGAGGTGGTAAAATTAAGAAGACATTCCTTACCTCAGTTAACAAAAGATTGTAGGTCATTTAGGGAACGTGAAAATAAAAATTATCAGCATCTTTTTGTCGAACCACATTTCTGTTGCTTCTTTATCTGTGAGGAGATTGTCCAATATTCACTGCCATATATGATGACTGATACTACATGATAGTTCAGTACTCTTTTCGTTGTTTCTAACGATATTTTTCTGTTTCTTAATACTTTGCTCAGCTTTTGGAAGGCATCTTTTGCTATCCCAATGCGCCTTTGGATTTCGGTGTCACATTTTCCATCCTCTGTTCGCAAATATCTAAAATGTAGCACCTGTTTGATTTCGGTATCTCCATTCTATAATTTGCATCTTGGGCTTTTCCTTTTGCTGACAGCCATACATTCAGTCCTCTTACAATTGATGCTTAGTCCTTTCTTCTTGCTTTTCTTTACTGCCTTCTGTAGGAGTTCCTGTAGTTTCCTTTCTGTGTTTGCTATCAACACTGTCATTTTCAATTTTTATATCAATTCATTACTCATCCTGCAAATCGGAAACTTTCAAGAAATATTTCTATACTTGGTCGTATGATGATTTTCTAAGCGTAGCTTAGATATTGCTTAAGTCCGAAAGCGTGGAGCACCCAGTGAGGATCGAACTGACTAGTCATCGTAATTGATCTAGCGAAACAATGCTTGGTCGTATGTATGTATGCAATTACGTTGCATCGACAATTATTGTGAAAATCCTTGTAGTAAGATAAACAACTTCTTCTTCTTCAACAACAACAACAACAACAACCCCGGAAGCAGTTGTTGTGTCGCTTACATCACTCGCGGTCGTGAGCCAGAGCCCGGGTGCTCGCGAATTGTTTCTTGGTGTGCCCATCATGTGGCGTATCTTGGACGTTTTAACCTGGCGGTGCCCATCCCTCTCCAGATAAACTAGCTCTCTGTTAATACATATGTCTTTCAAGTGTAAGCAAACGTTTTCCTTATTCAGGAGTTCAAACCTGAGATTGTTTTATTATTATGTGAGGACACCATTTTCCAGATAGGCACTTGCATGTCGGGGATAGATATAGGATTTAATATATAATGAACCTGATAAAAGTGAGCTTTATTGATTTATAAATCTTCTGAGCTTAAAAAAATAATCTCAATTTAATAGTAGTTAATTTAAATATTTAATTTAATAAAAAATAATTTAAATTTTCATTGTTTTAAAAATGATTCAAAAACTATTTTTTACAAAGAGTATGATCTCACGATTCCATGATTAAATTGATGTGAGATATCATGAATGTGTCCATAAGAAAATATGGAACAGATTGAAGAACCTGCAGAAATCTGACGGTGACAACTGTAATCAACATTATTGACATATTTGCGACAGTAATAAAGATCATTGTACAAAGGAGGAAGAATTAAAATAATCCAGACAATATTTATTACTAATATCAACAAATATACCTAGGAGGGTAAATAAATATAAATATCAAATTTGATTCGGATTATTTTGGAGAAAAGAGATGAAATTCGATTTTTATGAAATATCATTCATCAAAGATTTCATTGGAAATCGTAGAGTATCATGAGAGGATATTTATGGGAAAAATAAACAAACGTCTGGGTTTCGTTTAGTCTAACATTTATCAAATCTTGCATAAAATATCAAAATAAATTCACTTTCTAAAGGTGTTTTGAAAAAAAAATTAAAAAAAATATTAACAAAGTAATTACGCTTAAAGGAGTTGACCGTAGTCGGGATCATCGAGTTAATGTAAACCATCCTTTCTTTAGCTGTATAGTATGTCTCTTCGCCAAGGCTAAGCTGTATCAATTCACAGGTTATTTTGAGAGTCAAAAATGTTCGCATCGACTGAGCTGAAATATCAAGAGTTGAACTGAAATCATAGCTCAAGTGGGTTAATTATACATGTGAGCTGCAAACAGGCACGTGGCTTAGGTCTGTAAGCTGCAATTACAACCAGGCAATATCGAAAGCAGAAACGGTAGCAAACATTTGAGCTATTTGTGTATGTGCGTGCGTGCGTGCATGGGTGTGTGCGCTTCTATATATGTGTGTCTTGTTGTTTCCTCTGTCATCCGAGGCCGAGTCTATTGAAGGAAAGAAGATCTGTTCATGGAATAAGAAAAAAAGGAAAATATCACTATCTTGTCAGTTAAATACAAAATAAACGTAGTTGTATAAATTCTTGCTATTTATACACACACACACACATATATATATATTCCGGGAGAGAAAGATAGAGGACTGGGATTTAAAAAAATCATTTCATCTCATGTAAGGCGATAAGCCACTAAGATGCAAGAGTTTACTGAAAGCGTAAGAAACCGAGAAAACGGTATAGAGTAGAAAGGACAATAAAAGAACAGAAGTAAAATCGACAAAAGTTGACGATTAAAATTGCTTTTGAATTTCGAAAATCGTACTTCAAAGGAAAGCAAGAAGCCGGAAAAGTTTCTCAGGCGAGAAGTGCGAGAGAAAAAAGACTTCTACAATAGAACTTACGATTACATCCAGTAATTTTAACAGTAAAATGATGAGACCGAATTGCCAATCTAGTACTAAGCAGTCGAGGTACCAAAACGGAAAGCCCATCAGAACAATTGCCATTATTTTTTTTATATAGAAAACGCCTAGGGAAGCTACGGTACGGTTGTGGGAAAATGATTCAAACCGAGATGCCAGGCCAGGACCAATAATATTGCAGATTCTTCTTTTGATTTTGTCAAGCATCTCTAGATATATAGCAGAAACACCAAACCAGATGTGTCAACAATATTCAATGCACGAATGAATGGCTGATTTCTAAAGATACAAGAAAGATTCTGGCTAGAAAAATTGTCTAGCACGAAACAGGGAACCAACCTTTCTAGTAGTAAACCCAGCAATTGACTCAATCTAATGTATGTGTGTTTTTTATATGTGCAAAACGTTGGGCGATCATGGTTCTCCACAATTTTCTGCTCCTTGTAGCACCTAGCAATGCTTGCTATCTCGCCTAATCTTTTTTTCAGCCAACCATTTGTGCAAGCTAGATAGGTAGGTTATTTTCTGTTTTACTCTGTCCATCTTGCCTTCAATATGACCTATGGATGTTTAAATATTTCTTCATTACGTGCGCTAGAATTTTCGATTGTCTCTTTCTGATTCTAAGTGTAAGTATTCTTTTTGGTTCTATTTTCTCTAAAACTTCCTCGTTGCTCACATGTTCGGTCCATGGTATTCTCATCATTCTCCTATAAAACTACGTACTTTTTAAAATAATATGTATAATAAAATTGTTATCAATGGTAATATCACTTAGATAACTTTTCAGGTTTGAGTAGTATTGGATTATTAATCTCAAAGTATATTGTTTTGACACAACTTGTTCAAAGTTTTTATTTCAATTCTGACATTGTATCTCCGAAGAAAAGTAGTTTTAGGAGAAATATATTCTCGCACCATTTCGGGCATTTGCATTTGTATATTCGCCCCAGGTATCTGCAGATAAACTGACATAAAATCTTCCACGGATTTTAAATTCTTCAATCTTCTTTTTACATATATTTATTCCTTGAATTACAGGAATTGTGGCACATGGTCGGTCCATCTTCTTTTTACATGTTCTTTCGGGACTGTTCCAAATGCACCAATAATGATAGGTAAAATCATCACCTCCATATTTCAGAAGATTTTTAGTTCACTTGCAAGATATAGATATTTTTTCAGTTTTTCACTTTCTTTCAAAAAGTTGTTGCGCTAGACTGTCGCTTAGTTACTGAATTCTGATTATGGCCACTGACTCTTCACTTTTCGAATATTCTTGACTCACTCCGAGTAGGTTACAGAAAATAGTCTTTGCAACAGTTTTGCATACATAGAAATTGGAAAATATTTTCTAACGTGACAAATCCCATTAAACCACAGCTTATACTTATAGCGACTGTATAAGCTTCATCTTATATACTTATTACATTCTTTATATATCCATATTGTGGCAAGTCACCTATGGAATCATATTGTCTAAAATATTGAATCTACCAATGAATCTGATATGGGAATGTCGATATTATTCTCTTTGAGTACAAATGGATGAACTTGTGAAATCCGAAATAAAATTCCACGAAAAAGGTTATTTGTTCTGTTGTTAATTTTTCTATGGCTAATTTCTCTATGTTAATCTAAGTTCTGTGTGACACCCACTGGTGGTCGCAGCGCCAATATGTGACGTCTTCTGGTCGCGACGCCAAAATGTGACACTGCGCTGTCGGCCCGTGGTCAACTCCCAGTTGCGGTGTTAAGCTGTAAGGTTTCTTCCACCAGCGTTTGGGGTTGACTCCTTGTTGCTGCCACCAGCCTGTGTCTCGGTCAATCTGGTTGTTCCCGGTTCGATACCAGCTTTGTCGTTCCCAGTTCACTTCCAATGTCTGGTTACCGAAGTAACTACTTTCATCTCAAGTCTAAGATACCCACGTTTTGACTTTGATGTTAGACCAGATCAATCAGGCGTCGGGCCGTAGTGCAAGCTGAATCCGGGCTGAAGGTGATATCGCACAAGCGTAAGTAAAAGAAGCAATAAAACAAAACTCAAGAGGTTCAAATATGTTGAGAAATAACAAATTATCTTTATCCGTCTGTTATATACAGGAGTATGTTTCTCTCCCAGCCCGTTTCTATGGATTTGTGACACTTTTGCGTTTCTTAAGCGAGTTTTGGTATCTTAAGTCGTTCGTCAATATAACTTGCTTTTGGTAGGAAGTCGAAGTAGAAAGGACGTGGAATTTCTCGGTTAGCTTCTGCGAGGCAACACTCTGACTCTGTCCGGAAATGAACTCCAACTCCAACTGCGAATCAACTGCCAAACTGCCCGGGGACGTTCGTTTATATGGACACCGACCAAAACCCGGTGTTGGGCCTGACGTGGTTTGGGTCCCTCGATAATTCTCGATTCCCAACAAGAATTCTATTTGTTCTTAGACTAGGAAAATTAATCATTTCCCATTTTTGGAAGATTAATTACTTTCCATTTCGGGAGTTTCTCCTTCGTCTGTGAGGGAATGTCGGAGGAGAGTTATCCGCCTAGACTCTTCCTCTCTCACATTGGTATCTCATACCAATCCCCTGGGTGTTAAAAATTCATTTAGTCAGGTCTCTCCACCGACTCATCAATCACTGTCAAAACCCGACATCTGGCTTCTCTGCTAAATCAAACTTTAACTGGGGGGGGGGGCGTGTTTTATCTGAGATTCAAATTCTTTATTTTTCTCATGCGTTAAAATCCTCTTATCACAAGATGCCCATTTTCGACGACGCTGTGTCTGACGTCAACAGTTTGAAAAAGTAATAATAATAATTTCCCCTACGATTTTCTCCCTCATGCCAGAATTCTAACACATACCAGATGATTTCCCTTCGTTGGACCCAGGAATCAAAATTAAATGATATCTGTGAAAGATAACTAATATCGATTCTCTCTGCCTGTATCACGGTCGTCCGAAATTTTTTTATGACCGCCATGTGTCGGCCGGCTTTATTTTTCTTTATGAATTCTGTTTCCCTTGGCGCGTCATTCCCTTACCATGACATTAATCAGTTTTGACAGAATCTCATATCTCGCTTTTTACGGATTTTCTGTCTCGTGTGAAAAGTATCTTTCTTCGTAAATAAAATAAAATCTTTTTAACGTCACTCAGTCTATCTTTCGATATAGCTCTTTCTCGCCTTAAGTCTTTCCTGTTTTTAATTTCTATGGTTAATTAGTTAGCCAATTACCATAGCTAAATAGTGTCACATCTGAAAAAAATATAAAAAGTATGAAACATCTGACATGTCATGGCATTTTTAAATACCTAGGTGACTTTTGGGACGTCCTGTATATCTATCACATTGCTTCTGGTATATATTTATTTCATTACCTTCTGTAGGCAATGTATTCCGTTGTATATATTAGGTTGGTGCAAAAATAATGTCGTTTCCTCACATAGTAACATATGTTAGAAAACGACATTATTTTTGCACCAACCTACTATAATCATCATCATCATCATCCCCTTGACTTTTGTAATCGTAGGGCGAATGCAGAAGCAACACTACTTCTTTTCCGCAACGGTCTTATCAATCATACCTGTCCATTATTTGACATTGTCCAACCAGTTTTTGCGTTGGCGTCCTCTCCTACGTCCACCTTCAACAGTGTCGTGCATGATAGTCTTACACAGGCTGTCATGCCTTGTAATATGTCCAAACTACGCCGTTTTTCTTCGTTTGACAGTGACGAGAAGGTTTCTGGTGTTTCACAAAACTTCAGCCTGTAGTACACATAGTGTACATATTATGTTGCCTTATGTAGTTATTTGTTGCATTGCCTCGTGTATACATTTATTATTGTCTTTTGCAGTTTGTTTTTTGTTTTTTTCTTATTAATAAACCTGTTGATTATATATCGATATTTAGCATCATTAATGAAGTAAAAGCATTTATTCGTGTTATTAAGTTACTCTATCTCCAGACAGTATATTATTAATAATAATAATAATAATAATAATGGTGGTGGTGGTGATAGTGACTTATTGGTTACTTTTTAATGGTCTTTTGTTATTTATTTATTCGTAATTTATATACAATTTTTATTTTATAAGCCATACAATAAAAACACTTATAATAAACTTTTCTTTAAATATTATTAGTATCTATGTATTAATTGTAATTATGAGTAAAATATATTTGTGTAATAACAGGATTAGGGAGATTTGAACAGTTTCATATTTCCGAACATAAGAGAGAAAATGAGGAAAATGTCAAAGAAAATTCCGTTGAAAATTGAAGTTATGTCGGAGTCTCGTGAAGCACGTCGTGTCTATTTGGGATCCAAACGCTTATGAACGAAGATTTTATTGTTGTTGTTAATAATAGCAATAGTAAAAATAAAATAAAATAGCATATAGCAGGAAAAGGCCTGGTCCCGTGGGTGTGATAGCCCATCATGGTATCGATATGCTCTGACGCCCACGAACCAGTCCCCACGTATGGGTAAATACGCACTAACTATAATGCTGACACAACGAAAAATATTGCTGAAGCGCATCGGTCGTCACACGGATCAACAAGGAACGTGATCTCCAGTGAGGAATCACACTGGGAGCGAAAAGCCTAAAATTGGAACTCTACCCAACGAGAACTAGAGGAAAACCACGCCGAGGACAGTCCTCATAGATGCCCTCTATATTCAAAAAAGATAATCCCACAAAAAGAACAATAAATAAATGGTCTAAGGAAGAGTATATTGATATAGTGATAGCACTTTACACCGCTACGATAAATCCGTCAACGGCAACAAAGACCAAAGCCGCCTATAATATCTGTGGAGAAAAACGTCCCTGAAACAGACAACACAGACGCCAATGTTAGGCATCATCAGAAAAACAAACTTGATATAGAAATCGAAAGCTTTCGAGAAAACATCAAAAATAGATTAAAAAACGTTAACAAAAAGGAGCTAAATGCCAGAAAACCCAGAGGAGCTAAATGCAGAACAAATAGAAACCAGTTATAATAATCCGCCTGAGATACTCAAGCAAACAGAGGAAGATAATGGCGAATATGAGAGAGAAACATAGATGACAAAAAACATCCGATATAAATGGGAGAATGTAAATGAAATGTCTTTCGAGGAAAGGTCAACAAAAGTAAGAAAAAACCGTTAAGTGAAGGGAAACATCAACCTCGCTAACCAAGCAATTCGAAAAATAAGGAACGAAATGGAAAGACTGATAAACCTCACAGAAATTAATCATCTTATATCCGCGGCCTCAGCAACTGTGAAAAAATAGAGATAAATGACTCTTGTGTAAGATGTGAGAAAACTGCAAAATGTACATTGAAAGAACTACATGGATCAAACGACAACAGGAACAACACACACATATAGAATCCCAAAAATGGACGAATATCAATATCAAATATCAAAACAACCGCCACCATCTGCAAAACCCAAAACTGGAAAACAGGAATAAATCGAATAGCCAATTTTTGGATAAAAAATCTATCTAGCACCCATCAAGACATCGTACAGGCATACAATGATATAATCATAAACTCAGAAACGTACCCCAAATGGCTCACGCGAGAAGAAACATATCTACTCTCAAAAAACGGAAGAAACTCAGAACCCGAAGAAGAATAATAGGTCCATCAGCTGCCTACCAACAGTGTACAAGATCCTCACTACTATCATAACCGAGAGAACATACAACTTCCTTGAGAAAAACAATTTATTCCCAGCAGAACAGAAGGGATGTAAAGGAGGAAGTTACGGATGCAAGGACCAACTAATTATCAATAAAACAATATTGGAAGAGATGAAAACAAGGAAAAGTAACTTATCGATAGCATGGATCGACTGCAGAAAATCGTTCCACAGTGTACACACTCATGGATAGAGAAGAGCCTAAAAATGCCCCACAACGGTCAAATTCATAACGGAGAGCGTGAAAAACTGAAAAATCACACTAAACCTAAACCATTCAAACGAGTCATTAACATCGAGACTAACCAACATCAAAAGCAGGATCATACAAGGAGATTCATTGTTACCACTACTCTTCTGCCTTGTATGAGCGCCACTTAGCTGCCTACTGAACAATAGTAGCTACAAATACAAATTACAGAATAGCAAATTGAATCAGATTGGAAGCATACCTCACAAAAATCAATGACCCTCTCCTACAAATAGTAAAACACCAAATTCACTCCATAAACAAAGAAGCTGCACTCTTCAACAAACAAGAAAAACCCCAGGATGACGTCAAAATCCATGAAAAGTTTTCATCCTTTAATAGTTGTTCTTAGTTTCATTTGTAATGTATATAAATGTAGGTAGAAAAAAGCAAAATATTAATAAGATAATAAGGGTCACAAAGCAATACCCGGGGACCCCAATCAGATTCCCCGCAACGGGTTACGGATTTGGGGGGTTACACGCGCCGGTCCTAATCCTAATCCTAATAATAATAATAATAATAATAATAATAATAATAATAATAAGAAGAAGAAGAAGAAGAAGAAGAAGAAGAAGAAGAAGAAGAAAGAGAGTAAAATCGCTTGAATTTATGCTTAGGCAACTACGAAATACAATAGACATTTTTATTTCTATTAAGTAAGAAAAAAATGCAATTTCAACTTTGCATAATTATATATCGTCAAGAAGTCCGTTAAATAATTTCACACCCTTCTTTAACATTTCCTATTTGTGGTTTTTATGCACCGAAGAACTCGAATTTTCATAAATTCGATAATGAGTGGTTCTCGAAATAATTCTGCTTAATAGAAAGTTAAATAGATATTTATTTTATAGATTTGTTTCAGGATATGAAATTATTTACAATTTGTAGTTCTGCTAATTAAAAAAGTAAAACTAAAAATGTAACGATATTTTGAGTTTAATTTCTTGCTCTCGTTCTTCCTTAATTCATTGTGAAAATGTTTAATGACTGTGAAAATATTGATAGTTTGATGATTTTTCAGGCAGACAGCCTTTGTCTATTATCATTTGTGTTGTGAGATAATAATGTTAACATCTCACAACTGCAGAGTAATCAGTTATGTTTGTAATGAAGTAATCTGTTGTAATCTATTTGGCTATTATTACACAATATTCAGTCAATTGATTCTTCTTCTTCTTCTTCTTCTTCTTCTTATTATTATTATTATTATTATTATTATTATTATAGACATTGTTGTTGATGTTGTTGTCATTATTGAGCGAGAGAGCTGCATACCAACAAAATGATGCTGGGATAAAAATATACAAAACCCGGTATATTCATCATGACGCCCAGTCTGATAAGAGCATACCAAGCACATGTATCATAGCCACAGTTGCGCGATATAGCGACAGGTTTTGATAAAAGCAGCGCGTAACCTTGCAGGTGGGACCCAGTTTGAAATACCTTCAGGTCGCGTAACCCAAGCTGTTCAGAAGGTCCCCGATTGAGATTGTTCCCAAGTATCTAGATGTTACTCCCAAGTCATCTAAGCAGTCACATTCTTTGAACTTAAAAAAATATATACTCTCGACACCTTGTCACCATACTCCCCCACTACTCCCGCTTATTAACAGAGATGCACTGTGTGTAAGCCCAAACGGGACACATCCAACTCCTCCTCCTTTTTCTTCTTTGTCATTCTTTATCTTTTCTTTCTTCTCTCTGTTTATAGTACTTCTTATGTTTATTGTTTAATAGTTATCGTCTCTCAAATTGTCTTAGCAATTTATTCAATAAACATAATCATGTTGATATCTCCAGTCATCTCCAAGATAAGAAGCCACAAGAGCCATGTCTTCTGTAGCATCAGAATTATTATTATTATTATTATTATTATTATTATTATTATTATTATTATTATTTTCTTCCGGGTCCCAACCAGAGACCTAAAGTCAGAAATGGCTTCATGATATTTTCCACAGATCGTTTTTGCAAAACCAAAAAAAAAAAATCAAAACTTAAGGTCACACACATTTTACATAGATAAACCTCTTCAGAATGTGTGAGCTGTAATTGTGAGTACAATCTTTTGTATTTCTTTAAGGCATGGGCTACCAGGAATCTCTTAATTAAGCCTATCAGACCCTTTTCCAATCAATCAGAGGGCTCCAACTACAACGGGAATTATCGATGTCTTCATATACCATATTTTTTAAATTTTAATTTCAAGATCTTTATTATTATTATATTTCAATTTTGTCGATTTTCACCCTACCTACCAAGTCTGCAGGAAGACCTAAGGCAGAGAGTGGTGTGTTTTTATGTCTACATTTCATTATTTGTTTTTCTAAATCCCATAACATCACTAGCAAACATGGACAAAGTTCTTCTTAGTCTGTTGGTTGTACTTATCAAGACAATTTTTTGTAATTCTCTTAAGCTGGAATTTCCAGGAATTTTTTGAATGTGTTGTTATGTTCCTTTTTTTATCATTCCAAGCGCACCTACTATGACTATAACAATTCTTATTTTCAATTTCCACATTTTTTTTTTCTATTTCGATTTCCAGGTCTTTATACTTCGATAGCTTTTCAAATTCTTTGGTTGCTATATTACAGTCCGCTGGGCAAGCTATATCAATTAATAGGCAAGTTTTTCTTTTTGACTTTTGACAATTATGTCCGGCCTATTTGCTTCAATCTTCCTGTCTGTAAAGATGGTATTTATCAATCCACCCACGGGGATCGAATGTGGCACAAGGCCTTTTTAATGTGGGTATCTCCGAGCCCGTAGGCCCAGCCAAAAATAAATAACCATCCAAACCCGCCGAGGCGGGCCAGTTCCGTCAACCTCCTCCAAAGAAACCCTACCCTTCGGCGGAGCTTCGTCGGGGTTCCTCTCTGCAAGCAGAGAGTTCGACGGACACCCGACCCGGAAGCTCACAAAGCGCAGATACTACACTTTGATCCTAGCCACCGGGCCGAGCGGGTATTCTTTTTATATGATGTCTGTAAAGATGGTGTAATCCCATTGAATTGTAATGTCTTTTATTTCCTTAACCGGTGCTGGGTGATGTTCATACCAGTGTTTATTAGCATCTTTTCCAAAGTGTTTGCACATTGTACTGTTAAGTATTTCCCCACTCTATCGTGACAATTTTTATATTCATTTGACGCAAGTACAGAATATCCTGAGATTAGATGATCTATGGTTTCTTGATATTTGTCACAGAACCTGCATTTTTGGATCAACACTATTATGTATGATATTCGTATGAGAGTTTCTAGTGAAAAGACTCTGGTCTTGTGCTGCAAGAATAAAGCTTTCCGTTTCAAACTTTAATCCAGATGTTCGCAACTATCGATGAGTTAACTTTATCAACATCGGCTTTATTAGCACGTTCCGGATATTGGCCATGCAGAGGTTTGTCTTGCCAGCGTTGTTTCATCTGTTCAAGAGCTTTATCCCTGGCTTTCTTTTTCCTAATTTTTGCTGCATCAGTTGTTTCTTGGGTTCTGTTTTGTTTTTCTACAGAATCTACTAAATATAAATGTCGTTTGTATTTACAACCTTCTTTCATCATTGAATATTTTTTCTTTCTGTTTTCGTGTTGTTTGACTAATTGTATCATCCAGTCCTTTGTTGTTTCCATTTATGTTAGTAAGCCAATAGTTGTTGTCTTATATGACAATTCTAGCTGAATAAGACCTCTTCCACCTTCTTTACGGGGTATGTATAGACGGGCTGCATTAGCCTTTGGATGATTCATGTTATGCTTAGAAAGAAGCTTTCTCGTCTTAGAATCCAGACATCTGATATTATTTAGAGTCTAGTTCAAGATGATGAAACTATATTGAATCACTGGAATGGCAAGGCTATTAATAGCCATAAATCTGTTCTGAGAATTCAATTCAGTTCTTAATATCAGTCGCACCCTTCTATAGTACTCTTTTCGCACTATTTCTTTCATTTTCATGGTGAATTCCTTCACTTTCATTTACACCGAGGTACTTATAAGCTTTTTCTTGTTCTAAATCTTTGCTTGCTACCTCAGGGTCTAAGCTAATAGAGGGGGTTTGTTGTAGCGATCCTCGTAAAATTGTGGCTTTAGCACATTTATCCAAACTGAATTCCATTCCAATGTCATTACTGAAATATTTTACTGTTTTCCGGAGACATTTCAGCTCACTGTCATTCCTAGCATACAACTTTAAGATAGCTTTTTTTGAGATAGCTTATAGCCATATTATGTCCTGTTAAGTTCGCTGGTTAATAATATTAGGAATATACAAAATAGTAAAGGAGACAAAGAATCACCTTGAAATATTCCTCTGTTGATGTTTATTTCACCAGATTTATAGACTTCATTTATATGATTGAGTTAAAGTGTTTGTTTCCATATCGACATACTTTGTTTGATGAAATTGATCGCGACGAAAAAGTTAAGATCCAGAAATGGTGTACACTATCGAATGCCTTACGGTTGTGGGGTTCAGCGTACCCGGATTAAAGGAGAATTTAATACGGGATACCCTGCCCACAAAATTACAACGCAAATTTCAAGAAGAAACAACACGATAAGGAACGTTTGTAGAAAATAGAACATTATATATTTATTATCTTGTGAATAGGGTAAAAAAGATTAATGTTTTAGTTAGTTTAAGCAAAATGTGATTTTGACAAAAATGTCTGTGTTCGCTGTCTGTCAACAGAGTAGCAGAGTAATGTCTGTTTCTTTTGTTTTTGTATAGTTGTAAAGGAAAAATGGGCGATTAATTTAAGTTGAAAAAGAGGGTGTGAATGAGGAATAAAAGATAAAAGGAAAATGTACTTATGAATTGTTTTGGAGTCAGTTGTAAATTTGTTGTTGTTGTTGTTGTTGTTTCCTAACCCACTTTCGGCGCTTAGTGTCGGGTTGAATCAGTGATGAAATTTACTGTCAGTCTTCTGTGATTTCTGCGCCCTTCTCCCTGGCGACTGATTTGAAACTCTGTATTTATTGTTGACTTTTTTTTCACACTGGCTCGTTATCTTTTTTTTGGTTTAGCAAATCACCTCCTTTCATTGGTCAGAAAATTAATTTCACACCTTATTGCGAAATCTGTTTTTAGTCGATTTGATCCGATTTTGCGGGTGTGCAAATCTACTTTGTGTTTTTTAATCATTTGTTGGAATGATATAGGATTTGTATCCTATACGGTGATCTATCCAGGCAGTACTGAGATTTTTCTTTGTATTGAATTAGTTTTCCAAGATCATCCTATTGATAAGTAATTGGTCTTTACGTCTGTAAGAGCCACGTTTGTAATCTTTTTGTTCAAGAGGTAGTATATCATTTCTTTTTATAAGAAGGAATATATCTTTTTATGAGAAGGAATATATCTTTTTTGTCAGGATAGATGTCAGCGGCTTGTAAGTAGTAGGAAGACATATAATTGGTCTGTAGTTTGGGGATGGATATTTGTATAACCATTCTTGGGTAGAAGGAAGGTAATTACTTTGGTTACCGATGCCGGAATTTTAATAGCATCATTGACCATTTCTTGAAGTTCTTTAACTTGTAGAATCTTGATCTTTTTACATAGCGACTGATTCCTTAAACATTCAGTTATATTGTTTGCTTTATTTTTTCTTTAGCTGATAGGACTTCATTTTCATTTTTAATTTTGTATTTTCTTTTGACTTTTCTGCCTTTTCTAATACTTACATTTGTTCTTCTTGTCAGTTCATGGAGTATCGATAATTCACTTCTAAGTTGTTCAATTTCTTTCTCTATTTTTCTTCTCCAAGTTGGATCTTCATGACTGTAAGACTGCCTTTTTTCTTTGATGTTTAATTTTTTTAGTTGCTATTATTGCTGATGCATATATTGCTTCATTGAGACTTATATGTGGGTCTACATCACTCAGAATTAATTTGAGGGTTGCATTGTAGAGTTTAATAGTTTTGAGGTTCTGCTTTGTTTTGGGAGTTGTTATCATTCCTCCATTTCTTTATATGTCTCATGATTTCTTCCGTGGCTTCTTGTATACTATTATTTTTTCTCATCAAATGTTATATGTTTGGCGAGCGATTCTTTTCTGAGATTTATGAAATGCTTCATAGAATATCGAGTTTGTACTCCTCACGAGATCACTTTATCTTTTCTTTCTTTAAATGAATGGTTGTGGATCTAGTTGGAGAATACGCAGGGCCATCATTGGGATTATCCCGGTTGTGGGGACTTGAAGATTCATTATTTGTGTAGGAGTTTGTTACTATGGCAGACTTTTGAACCTCAGGTAAGTTCCCTCCTGAGAGACGGGGGTCTCTGTTTATTCACTGGAAGAGATATACTGAACTTTTTGGTTTGACTTTTAGTTCTCATATTGTTCCCACGAGTGACGCACGGGTCCAAAAGTTGGCACATTAGGTAGTGGTCTTTACAGACAGGGTTCCGAAGCCTGTAGAGGATCGTTTGCGACCTCATAAAGCAGCATCCATTCACTCAGCGCGATTAACATCTTGAGTTGCAGGTTGTTGTTATCAATAAAAAAACAAAAATAAAACACAAATTAACCATAATAAGTTTTAACTTAGTATAAGTCGCAATGACCAAAAGGTCAGATGAACATACATTGGGGGTTACACCGAGATAAAAAAAAAAAGAAAGAAAAAATAGCTATTCAGCCAATACGATCCTTACCCATGCGCATACATGTACACATAGATACATACATACACTCGTATTCGGGGATACCCGTCTACTTGGGCGGCTAGCCAATCCCTATTGCAGACGCCCGCTCAGGCACATTTTGGGTTTGCTCAACACCGGCAGAGACCACCTGTGGTTTATACTGCAACTATGTAGAACAGACCGTAGTTACAGTTTCTGGGAGAGAGCGTGTTATCTAGCGTGATCAACAATTTGAACAAGACTAGCACGCTCAAGCCACTATGATTTGTGGCTTCGTGCTAGCACAGCTATCGATGGCCCACAAGAGTTCCGTCTATCCAATTTAACTCACAAGGGTCATACCCGTGGTATGGTTTTCAGGCTCTTTCCAAAGGAACGTTGATCCAGTCCGATAACATCAGGAAGTCGCCTTCCTGACAAATCGACCGTGTTGAGATTCGAACCCGGTTCTCATGGTTAGAAAGCGAACGTTCTAACCACTATTTTCCCCTTCCATATATATATATATATATATATATATATATATATATATATATATATATATATATATATATATATATATATATATATATATATATATATATATATATATATATATATATATATATATATATATATATATATATCGACAAAGATACACTATGATTAGATAAAAAACGCAATTCAATTATGGAAACTTCCACTGGAAGTGTGGAAATCATTTTTAAATATTAAAAAATAACAATATATAAAAATTAAAATACAATTTTTAAAAAAATCAAAAGCTTACATATTGAATCGCAAACACAGAGTGGCATCGGTTAGAGGCTAAAATGTTCGAGTAACAAGTGATAATAATCAGACATTATAGGGTAGATCACCCAATCCAGCACTACAAGTTAATGGAAGTGTCACTAAGGAATTTATTAAAAAAGGGGAAAAATGCATTTTTTTAACACAGCGGCTGCTGTTTATTTAAGCTGTTGACATGTTTGACAGCTTGATGATAGATTGACGTTTATCTAATGTTGTTCTATGGAGGCATTAGTCGTAAAAATAATTGAATATAACGTGAGCGCCTTTTAAATATACATTTTTAAGTACTCATTAATCTTAAAAAAATAAGAAAATATTCTCTGTAATTTAATGTTTTATTCAATTTTAAATACTTTCTGGCTTTAAATTTCATATGTTTATCGCTCTTATTTTCTGATAATGATGTGTATAGGCCACCGTATCTAGAAAAATTGGCACGTTTATACACACGTAAAAATTCAAAATTCTTTTAAAAATATTAGTGTTTGATTATTTATACTAAGCTTTTCCATTTATGATAATAAATATAATTTTTATTTAATAATAATATAATCTAAAAGGGTGATATTAATGCAGAATTTTAAAAGATTTAGAGCTTAATAATTTTTCCTATTTAAAATTTTAAAAAAATGAAAACAATGTTAGTAAAAATTAATCGAATTCTTTTCTTAAGACACTAGTGTCCTTAATATATCTTATTTATAAAAATAATTAAAAGCTTTTCTAATTAAATAATTTCATAGTTTCATTACATTTTTTTAATTTACGATTAAAAGCAGACTTTCGGTAATTGCAGTTTCTGACAAAAACAAATTGATAGTTTAACTTCTCTAAGGAGTCCTGCTTTTAACTAATATAAATATGAAGAAGGAGGAATTATAATTTCATGAAATTTTCTGTTAGTTGAAAAGTTGCTAGTAAGAATAATTAGCCAAATAGTTTAAACCTTATAGAAATCTACTGTCATTTTTTTCATTCACCCGGGATGGAATGTTAGTAGTTTGCATATATAATTATCTTCGTGCGTTTTAAGGGTTGAGAGTCAGTGGTTTCTGTATATATTTTCAGGATGTGTGCCTTAAGATGTTTGCCGAAATTACAATTGTTCATGATAAAATGTTCCGCAAGTTCTGTTAATGTCACGTTGTTGTGTCGGACACCATAGCTGTTGACATTAAATTCTTTGTTTAATTTGTCTGTTGTGCAACACACATAAATCAAGTCATGTTTGGTATATTGGGCCCGCGTATAACAAGTGGAAATCAGTAAAATTGCAACCTTTGTTCCTCTTTAAATTTGATGGAATTAACTTCATGTTGTTGCATCACGAACAGGTTTTTTTTTTGTTCTCCTATGATTGTTTTCTGGGTTACAATGATCGGAAACACCAACTGCGTTTTGAGTCTGATCGTTTGTACTCGTTAAAATTTGTCTAATGTTTTTCTTTCATTTCGAACAAATGATAGGTGGGTTGGGTAAAATCTCCTTAAAACATGGATATTTTTGCAGTACTTTCGAAATGCCCAACGGTGCCAGTTGATGACTAAATGGATTCGGTCAAATTTTTGATTTTCATTGTTTTGATTTGGGGTAAAATTATGTCAAACTTTCTTTTAAGCTATTTCATTGGCAATTTGTTTCAGTGACTCGTGTTAGCCGCGCTCGGCGTAATGCCGAATGAAATCATTGGCCCGCTTTCAATAATCTTTTATTTCAGTGCAAATTCGTCTTATGCGCAAAAAATAGGACATAAAAGCGGTATCATGAGAAAACTTCTTTTAACACTCCAGTTTTTTGGTAAAAATTGTCGGTAAAACTTTTAATTCATTGTCTTGCTTTCCCGATCGAACCGTATAAGTCTGTAGAGTAAGTTTGACGGAATAGTTTTCTTTCTTCAATTCATGCATGCCTCAATCTCTTCATTGGGATCAATGTTAGAATAAAATGATCAGACGTTTGTGACAACTAAAAAATAATCCTAAAAATAATTTTTTCGTTCTGAGAATTTATTACATCAAGATCAAGTGATTGCAGTCAACAAGAAAAAGCGGAGAAATTGTGGTTAATATTTACTGTTGAGTGTGTTTTTTTTGTTTTTTTTTTTATGAGGGGATTAGAAAGTGGGTCTTGGGTATAACCTAAGACTACATCCGACAATGGAGTCTCGGCGTGGACAGAATGTAAGTAACAATGCTTCAGGATACTGAGGGTACCCTGAATCATTGTTACTTACTGGTGATCTTTAGCACTTGTTTGCCCCAAAACTAGGGTTAAGAGTTTTTTGCTTGTTTTTCCCCCTACACAATTGATACATGAAGAGAGTGATATTTTTGTTTTTAGCCTCGATTGAATGATTAGCATGGAAAATAGAAAAGAGTAATTATCATTGGGGAGAGTCGGTTTTGTATGTTCATGTATATTAGAGTTATGACTTTTTGTAAAAGAATTGAATTCCTATATCACTATTCAATGAACTTTTGTTGAAAAATAATGAAGAAGTGTTTAATTCAGTTTATTTTTTTAAATATCACCCCAACACGAAATTTCTAAAATCGTATATAAATATAGTAGCCTTTCTAGAACTTGTTTTTGTTTATTTGTAAGTTTATATTTTATGCTATAACTACAAAGAGTTAAATGTATTAAAAATAGTCAATGAAATCGGCTAGATAAAAAAACAAAATCTAAAATTCCCAGCACTCTTTTGTCGTGCGCATGTGTAGTCCTACCAACATAACAAATTTAGTTCGATGAAGGACGAAACGCGTTACAAGTAAACCTTTTCCCCTTTGTCATAATATTTCCCCATATGTGTGTGTGTGTGTGTGTGTTAGTGAATAAAACGAAATATCGTGACTCGCCACTTCAATTCAAGAATTTCGCCGGATTTCCTAAGAAAACTATGTTTGCTTCCTTTTTGATGAAAGGGCGAAGAGGCTGGTGAACTAGAAGTTGTTCGTAATTGGACTATAAAGGGCAGAGGAATCGCAGTGTGTTAGGAAGCCTTATGCCATGAGAATAGTTGTAGCTGACGGATGACACACAAGTCAATATCTGATCAGTATCAATTGGGTCCCAGTGGAGAAAGGGTATGATACTATAAAACGCGAAACCCCCAATGACCCTCGACTTAAAACATCATTAGTTATCAAGCAGATGTATTTCACGATATGATTTTACAAATAAATTCAAATGTTTCACGGCCATAAGACGAAGACCGTTGTGCTATGGGAAGTAAGAAAATCATCTAGCCACTCAGAAACTTTTGCAATGCAACATTCATATCCACGACAAATTGGGCGTAGTGGACAAAATATTTCAAACTTTATAATAACAATAATAAATATGGCGCATGAGGACATTAATAATTCCAGTTGTATTTGGGGCCCTATGATTGAGTGGAAAAAGGTCTGATAGACTTAATTAAGAGATTCCTGGTAGCCCATGCCTTAAAGAAATACAAAAAAGAATGTACTCATAAGTACATCTCATATTTTACGAAGATTTTATCTGTATCTCTCTATATTTCTGAGATGAGATATTATGTACATTATTTACATTATTCGGACCATTGTCCTCATCCTTGTCGCCATATTTATTATAACGTTTCTGCCGTTGTACGCTCCGGCCTTCTTCAGGTGGTTGGAATGTCGAACTTAACCCATTGGAAAATTCGTAAACTTAAGGAATCAGCACATATGCTAGGCCACAAAAATATCCTGAGCCGACCAATTATAGAAAAGAATACAATATGGGAATCAGTAATAAGGAGTGCCAGAGAAAAGCGATAATAACAACAAAAGTTGCAATATGATCTCTGGTAAAAACAAGAAAGGATAACAGCCAAAAATTGCAATATGAGCACTGGTAAAAATGGTTGCTGAATACATTAGGTTTATAATACCTAGAAATTCATACACAGATGTCCTCAAGGACACATGGCACAGTGGATAAAGGCGTTGGTTAGATCCAGTGACAAGACCCAAAGAGTGTGAGTTCAATACCCGGTTAGTGGAGAACTTTCAGAGGGAAATTAACAGGAGATAACTGATAACTGACATCCATTAAACATGACACGTGAAACTAGAACAGTCTAACCCAGTGAGCGAAATAAAGGGTTATGTTCGACATTCCAACCACCTGAAGAAGGCCAGAGCGTACAACGGCTGAAACGTTGTAATAAATATGACAACAAAGATGGGGACAATAGAGATTTATCTATGTAAAATTTGTGGGATCTTATTTTTTTTTTACAAAAATGATCAATGGAAAATGTCATGATCAGGTCACTGGTTGGAACCCGGAAGGAAATGTCTATACAACAGAAATCAAAGGAAATAATAATAATAATAATAATAAAAAGAAGAAGAATACATCCCTCAAACAGACTAACTATCGATACTAGCCAGTGACATCATTAGGGAAAAAAGAATACCTGACATAGAACCCGCATTTGAGAAAACATCAAAAATAGATTAAACGTTAACATCGACAAACCAACAGACTAAAGGAGCTAAATGCAGAGGAACAAATAGAAACCAGTTGTAATAATCCCTCTGATGTATCCAAGGAAACAGAGGAAGATAATGGCGAATATGAGAGAGAAACAGACATGACCAAAAAAAAACATCTGATATAAATGGGAGAATGTAAATGAAATGTCTTTTGAGGAAAGGCCAACAATAAATAAGAAAAAGTAAGAAAAAACCGTTAAGTGAAGGAAAGCATCAACTTCTCTAAGCAATTAGAAAAATAAGGAACGGAATGGAAAGACCTATGAACCTGACAGAAATTACTCATCTTATATCGACGGCCTCGGCAACGATCACAGAAGCAATAGGTGAAAAAGTAAAAAAACAACGTAAACGAAAAAGAAAAATACCAGTCTGGAAAGAAAAAATAGAAACCGAAATAAATAAACTATGAGGACAATTGTCACTTCTAAGTGAAGTAGACAAGGGATCCAAAATGGAAGAAAGAAAAGGGAGACAACTGAGACGATGCCTTGATATAAAGAATAAGACTGTCGTACCAAAAGTTAAAGAGAAGCTAAAACAACAAATTCAAGCGAAGGAACAGAGAATCAGGCGTTATGAAAAAAGAAACGGATTCTTCTAGAAAAAAAAAACATCTTCATTCAAAGAAGATGCCAAGAAACTATATCGAGAAACCGAGAAAAGCAAAATAGAAATAAACGACCCACTTAATATTCAGGAAGTCGCGGAATTCTGGTAAGATGTGGGGAAACTGCGAAATATACAATGAAAGAACTACATGGATCAAACAACAACAGGGACAACACACACATATAGAATCCCAAAAATGGACGAATATCAATCTCAAATATCAAAACAAAACCAAAAACTGGAAAGCACCAGAAATAAGCCGAATAGCCAATTTTTGGATAAAAAATCTATCTAGCACCCATCAAGACATCGGGCATACAATGATAAACTCAGAAAAATACCCCAAATGGCTCACGTGGGGAGAAATATAGCTACACCCCAAAACAGAAGAAAAGCAGAACCCGAAAAACTGTAGGACCATCACCTACCTCCCAACAATGTACAAGATCCTCACTACTATCATACCCGAAAGCACATACCACTTCCATGAAAAAAAATTTACTCCCAGAACAGAAGAGATGTAAAAGAGGAAGTTGCGGGTGTAAGTACCAACTAATTATCAATAAAACAATATTGGAAGTGGTGAAAACAAAGAAAAGAATCTTATCGATAACATGAATCGTTTACAGAAAGGCGTTCGACACCGTATCACACTCATGGATAGAGAAGAGACGAAAATATAGAGAGTATGCTCCATAATGGAGAGCATGAAACCTGGAAAAACTGGAAGAACATAACTAAACTTAAACCATACAAATGGGTCATTAACATCGAGAACAATCAACATCAAGAGTGGGATCTTCCAAGGAGATTCATTGTAACCACTACCCTTCTGCCTTGAATTAGCGCCACTCACCAAACCGTTGCAACCAGATCCTATCACTGTCACATAATCAATAACGGAACTACCCCGAAATGCAGGATCTATGGAAAATATGATGAAACTGTCGACCATATTATCTTAGGATGTTCGGAACTAGCAAAAAATGAATATATCCACAGACATAACAATTTTGTGCATTGGAAAATATGCAAGAAGCACAAAATCGAAACCACTGAGAGATGATATGAGCACCAACCAGACACGATGTAACTATCATCTGAGACATGCCACTTCAAATTGACAGGGAAATAACAGCCAACAGACCTGATATTATCATAAAAGACAAGAAATTCAGGAAGTGTATACTTATTGACATAGCAGTACCATCGGAGAGAAACACCTCCATGAAAATTATCGAGAAATTGTCCAAATTCAAGGACCCGGAGATCGAGATTAACAGTATGTGGGGAATGAAGACTCAGACTGTACTGTACCAATAGTAATCGGAGCTCTGAGAAAGGAATATACGATTTCACTAACATTGTTCCAAGTAACATCAACATACAAGTTGTCCAGTAGATCACCTTACTAGGAACATCCCATATACTAAGAAAGGAGCTATCAATTAAATGACAATTCTCCTATAGGTCCTAAGGACCATAGTTTAGACCCGACTCTACAGGATACAAAGCAGGAAACAACATACACTAATAATAATAATAATAATAATAATAATAACGTCAATTTTCAAAATTGATGGAATGCTGAAGAAAATAATAGCTAGTTAGTTTCAAATAGAATATATTAGGTTGGTGCAAAAATAATGACGTAATAATGTCGTTTTATGACGTTAAAAATACGTCAAAAAACGACATTATTACGTCATTATTTTTGCACCAACCTAATACCTAAAATCTTGATATGAAATTAGCGTAAAGACCCAATATATAAACAGTGGTTAGTAATCGCATCAAAGAATAAACTAACAAAACAGTTGTAGTCACAAGTTACTTTATGTTAATGCTCTTTTGAAAGACACACTTTCAAATTGCAATTTATACAAAGATTCAGCGGTGGAGCATTAGCAACAATAGTATATTAAAAATGAAAGTGAATATTTATAAAGTGTAGCCTCGTCTGTCACTGTTCTAAAACAGTAATGCATCCCATGAGGATAAACCATTAGCAAAGGTTGCAAGACTAACCTGCTGACAATCGTGTTCACAGGTGTTTTGGAAAATTACAAGTAAGTTGCCTTCGATTTCAGCTGACCATCTCATTTTAACAGGAAGGCTAGATATTGATATATTTGTAATCAACAAGAAAACTAAGATACAGTTGTATTTGTATTGGTAGATTAAGGTCGTCAAAGTGTATTACAAACAGAAAAATATCAAACTCTCACTTGAGATATCGAGAAATAATGAACCATTAAAGTGAACATTTGCATTTTTAATTAATGGATAGCTAAAAAGTGTTCCAAAACTCCCGTGAAAAAATTAGAACAAACAGGAATCTCAAGTAGTTTTTAAATGAGAGTATTACAGAAGACAGCAAAGATTTTATTTTTGTGAAAGATACGAGATCAGTAGCTATTAATTTTAGCCCTCCGTATGACACATTTAGTTTTTGCTCGTGTGGTAATACTTGTGACAGAAAGAAATTTCAAGCCCAAACCTAATTTGGTCATTGTACACTGGATAAAAATTATGCACAGAATAGTGATGGAATTGTTCTTGCAAAGTACGAAACAACAACAATAATAATTGCAACAGTAACAACAATATAATTGCTATCTCATCGTCATGGCCATTCCATCTGATAAAAAACATCTCGGAAAAAGAAACTTTCAAAATATAACAACGGGGAAATAGAAACCGTAAGAATGCGGCATTTAAACACAACCTCGATTCTAATAGTGATAGAAGCACTAGAGATGTTTTAAGTATATTGATACAAACGTTAGATTCTAATAGTAATAGAAGCACTAGAGATGTTTTAAGTATATTGATACAAACATTAGATTCTAATAGTAATAGAAGCACTAGAGATGTTTTAAGTATATTGATACAAACATTAGATTCTAATAGTAATAGAAGCACTAGAGATGTTTTAAGTATATTGATACAAACGTTAGATTCTAATAGTAATAGAAGCACTAGAGATGTTTTAAGTATATTGATACAAACGTTAGATTCTAATAGTAATAGAAGCACTAGAGATGTTTTAAGTATATTGATACAAACATTAAAACCTATCTGGAAATCTATTTGAGATTAAAAAAAAAAAACTGTACTCATGAACACCACATATAAACTAAGAAAAGCTTTCTCAATATAATATTTTTTAAATCATTTCACTCCATGCGAAACACTAAAGCCACTAAGACACAAGAGGTTACTAAAGAATAAAAAAAAGATAAATGATTGGGAACGATAAAAGAGGAATCAAGAAGACAGTAGATAATGATTGACATTGCACTTAAATTTTTGAAGATCAAAGTTGGCTGGAAAGTGTGGAACCGGAAGTGAGTTCCACAGTGAGAAGTACGCGAAAAGAAACTGTCAGTGTAGAACTTACAGTTACATCTGGCCAATTCAACTGTAAATTGATGAGACCTTGTTGCCAATCTAGTACAACGCCTAAATTCATTAAGACTAGGTACCATAGCGGAAAGTTCATCAGAACAATTACCATAAGAGTATTTATAGAGAAGGCACAGGAAAGCTGCATTACGGTGGTGGGAAAGTGACTGAAGCCGAGAAACCAGGTCAGGATCAGTAATATTGCTGATAACTTAATAAAACCTTCCTTTACCTTAGTTCACAGTCTAAAAAACAAATCGGTAAAAAATCAGAAAAAACAGGAGATAATAATAATAATAATAATAATAATAATAATAATAATAATAATAATATATTGTTATTAAAGACCACAAACAAAAACGGTGCCTCCTTATTGATATGGCAGTCCCTGCTGACTGCAATGTATCTTTGAAGATATTCAAAAAGCTGTCAAAATACAAGGACCTTGAAACAGAAATCTCAAAAATGTGGCATATGGGAACATCAACAATCCCTGTTGTAGTTGGAGCCCTAGGACTGGTTGGAAAAGATTGCAGTAGACTAATTGCAGGGATTCCTGAAAGCCCATGCCTCAAGGAGATAAAAAAAATTGTTCTGACAAGTACAGCCCACACTTTAGGAAGGGCTTTATCTATGTAATTTTTATTTTATTTTATTTATTTATTTTTTTTTTTTGTCAGTGAAAAGTGTCATGATGCCATTTCTAACCTTAGGTCCCTGGGTGGGACCCGGAAAGAAATGCCAGAAAGCAAAGAAAATAATAATAATAATAATAATAATAATAATAATAATAATAATAATAATAATGTCCTAAACCAGGTTTGAATCTTATAGCTTCTGATATTAACTGATTGGCGGTGTTAACATGTACATGTTTTGCTTTGGGGAATTAAGATGGAATACAGCAAATACAATACCATAGTTTTGCTTGTCAATTACCTTGGCATGCCCCCTAATGAGTGACGCACAGTACCTCTCTGTTCATGAGCTGGAGTAGTAGAGTGACATCATTTTTAGTCTGAGGGATGAGTCGGTCAAAGCAACTTAGAAGTCACATCTAGATACTTGGGAACACCCCCAATCAGAGACTGTGTGAGCAGACTGGTTTTCATGTACTGAAGTTAATTCTAACTGCAAAGTTATACGCTTTTATATCAAACATCTATCACTATATAGTGCACATTCGATGTAACGCATAACCCTTATCTGGATATATAGAGATTTGTATATATTTGTACCCCAACGTTACTTTGTTGCCATTCAGAGATATATTAAGCTACACTTCAAAAATTGTGAATTGAATACAGAAGAACCAGGGATTTATTGCACATGCGTGAACAGACACTTTCCAGTGACGTTACTCAATCAGCAAAGAGACAGCACTGATTGTACATGTGTACCGTGTTACCGTTGCATTCACGGTGTATATACACCAATAAGTCTTGCTTGAAATTTGTACATTCGCCCGTGAAAAATATTTGAATAATTAATAAGCCTTTCAGGGATGATTCATTTAGCGAGTACCAGATAAATTCTTGGTAACGACGCTTCAAATTTGGCCGGAAATCCGTTGAATGAAAATGATCCGTTTTCTGGAAGGCCTGTCATAAGCAGAACATCCAAAGATGTTGAATGGGTGCAGATTGTAATCAAAGGAATTCGGCTATTAACAGTACGAGAAGCAGAAGAGGACTCTCCGGAAAGCACCCAGCCTTTTTTTTAGGAAGAGGATATTTTTGCCAGTCCCGGTAAAATAGACAAACATGCTTTTAAGCTTATTTTACCGAGACCGTTTACCGGTCTCGATAAAATAAGCTATTTTGCTGGTAAATATTTTTTTTATTATGAGGGTAGATAATGTTAAAAATAACAACACACAGAAGTTTATTTATTTTGACTATTAGTTTATTTTTTTTCATCCATCGATTCTTAAAACACAGTCAGTCAGTGATGTGCCATTCGTGATACACGCTTAGACGATCATGTATCTTTCGATACATGACTAACGAAGCAGATTTTTTCCCGTTGTAGGTTGCCAACGCTATAGAACCCGATCTGCTATTTACCCATAGCTGGGGAGAGAAGAAGAGTATTCATACCTTTCCCAAGGGTATTAGCACGTAAGTGAATGTAGGAAATTCGAACTCGGCTTTCTGATTCCTCAAGCCGAGTCTCTACCTATTACTCCACCGTGCCTCTTCATCGAATCCATTACATTCACTTACGTGCTAATACCCTTGGGAAAGGTATGAATCCTCTTCTTATCCCTCCAAGCTATGGGTAAATGGCAGGATAGACCTTGGATGGCAACTGGCCTACCGTAGAAAGAAATGACAACCTGCAGCGGGAAAAACTTCTAGAATGGAAGTCGTTCAATATCTTTCATCGGAATTTCAAACATACATACTATTTACGTGTAACTAAGTGTAACGAACTTTCTCCGATTTCTCATTCTTCCAAAGAAAGGCATAAAACTTTACATTCTCATTATTACAAGTATATCAAAGTGGATCAACAAATCCATAACCTGAACAATTACTACCTGTATTTTTATTTGAAATGTTTACTTTATAATGTTCGATATATATGATCAAACGTACATTGACACGGAAGGAGATTGCGTTAAAAAATATATATTTGTTGTAAAAAATAAATGGTTTTTTTTTTTCATCAGTAGGTCACGAACATATTGTTAAACATGCGCAGCAGAATTGAAAGCGAAAAGAAAATTAAATCTAAAAATGAAACCTTGCGATCAGAAAGAGTAAAATGTTGAAATCAAAACCGATCACCCAATCCGAGCTAGGATATTTAATTTAATTGGTAGAAACAAAGTTAAAGAAAATCACTCAAATAACTCTGGTTCAATAACAAGACCTTGCTCGAGTGTTGCATGAATGTAATGATCATTTCCATAATCGTTGAAAAAAATTAAAAACTGTTCCAGCGATCCTTGTAATAATATTAGAACAATTATTAGAGAGGATTACTACAATCTTAGCGAAATCAACAAGAATATCAAGAAGAGTAACTTACTCTTATTTGTTTCCAATTTGTGGCGTTCGATCATCATCTGGTTAATTTTTAGATGCCGCTTCTTGGATGATTGCTGTGGCTGAATGTAGAAAAAGGGACATGATCGAAAAATCATAGATGACGAAAAACCGTTTATTTATATGCTTCAACAGCGAAAGAGTTGCTACTAGATTTGGGGGATGGAGAAAGCGAACTGTGTCAAATAGAGTACTTATTATTTTAATATATTTATTGTTTCTACGTTATTTTTATAGATACAAATATTTAAGTAGATGCTCTGCTTATGATAAACAGTATTAACAACATTTACCGGCCTGAATGTCCAAGAAATTTTATAGAAAATATGTATCCTCCGACAGGAATCGAACCTGTATCCTACTTGGAATCGTCATATTGCCTGATGTGCTATACCAATAACGTCTGGTTAGCAAGATCGAATTCCTGCTTTTACTTGCTAACCAGAGCATTTACTTAAATATTTGTATCTGTAAAATTAACGTATAAACTATATATATATATATATATATATATATATATATATATATATATATATATATATATATATATATATATATATATATGTATATGTATATATATATATATATGTATATATATATATATATATATATATATGTGTATATATATATATATATATATATATATATATATATATATATATATATGTGTGTATATATATATATATATATATATATACACACAAAAGTATAGGATTGGTGTATACGGAATAAATTCCAATAGCCAACAATTACTATTCTTAAAAGATCGCTCAATACACAGTAGAGGAGATATAATTATTTATTTAAAAATTATAACATAAATATGTTATAAAGTCACTACAAAAATAGCCATTTTGTTTCAACACCTCCAGTGTCTTATCAAGTGATGATGTTGAATGTAGAATAAATGCTTTTAAAAGCATGCACATTTAATTGTGTATGTATTCGTTTTTTTTTTTTTTGTTTTTTTTTATATATATATAAAGTGCCGTGGAGATGTTTCCTGTCTCATCACTTTTTTGTGTGTGTATATATCTAAATATGTCTGGGTGCTTATGTATTATAATCTGAGTGTGTTTGTATTGTTTTACGCGAGAAGTTAGCACCCCACTCACACACTTGGAATTAAAATGTATACATTTTGTCAGGAAGACCAGCCGATATTAGCGTCTATTTTAACGTAATTTCAATGAAAAAATAAATTGAATAACATATGTATTTTTTCTTTTCTCCTCAGTAATTTTATAATTTTAAACTTAATAGAGATAAAATTTAGATTTTAAAATTGGTATTTTTTTACTTTTAAAATAAAATTTTATCATATAATTTAATACTTATTGGTTAGAATAAATTCTATTTTAGTATAACCCCAACTTTAAAGCTCTTGTTAAGCTATTATAACCTTACTTCGTTGTCAAGTTTTTTGAATTCTCTTATACTTGTGTTTTGATTGGTCATTCTAGCTTATGTAACAGCGTTTTCCCCTGACGAAGGACCGTTAATTTGAAACCATTTATTCTACATTCAACATCATCACTTGATAAGACACTGGAGGTGTTGAAACAAAATGGCTGTTTTTGTAGTGATTTTATAACATATTTATGTTATAATTTTTAAATAAATAATTATATATATATATATATATATATATATATATATATATATATATATATATATATATATATTTAGATAGATAAGTATATCGCGTCCTGCCATATTCATTTAAAGGGTCATTCTTCCTCTCCCTATTTGTTTAATGTGCAACATCATATATCGATACATAAACCCGTAAAAAATGTTCAAAGTAGAAGAACTCTATAAAAATATCAATAATTATTGGCAAATAACACATGCACAAATCAATAGATTAATGTTACTAACATATTAAATATAAAGTGAGAATGTGTGTTTGCCCATATTTGTCAGTAGTTTTACTTCCCTAACTTGTAACTGTTTTTTTTTTCTATGTGACGTGTCCCCTTGTCAATTTTCTGTCTTTTGAACCTTTGAGTAAGGTTTGTCTTTTTGCCATCTCTCGTCGTCCCTGTCGTGCTAACCATTAGGTAGCATATTCACTGCTTTTCTCTTGCCTTCAATATGTTCTGTGAGTGCCAAATTATCTAAGCCCTCTTTCCTCATTATGTGCTTTGAGATTTTCAACTGTTTCTGACTTTTGCTTCCATAAAATTTCTTCATTGCGTACATGCTATGTACATGGTATTCTCCCTATCCTTCTGTAGAATTACATTTATGTTGCCTCAAGTCCCTTCTTCATCTGTGAGATTGTCCAGCATTCACTGCCATATAGGAGGACCCATACTGCATAACAGTTTAAATTTATCAACATATTTCATTCACTTTAACCTCTATCCATTGGTGCAAATCCAAATGCAATAATATTGCCCGAGTATCGCAGATTTTACAGTTACCTTAATCAGCTCGAGATAGAACCTTACACCTTTCTTACTCTCAGTCTTTTGTTGTCTAACCCAAACATGTAATCACTGGTCCATTATAATGTATATTCAGACTACAAAGTGTATTACAGATATTTTACGAGTACTAAACAGTCCGTTGAAAGAAGAGGACCTACTATTACTTGTGTTTACTGTTTAGAAACGATTTTTTCTTGGCTTTTTAGTCATCTCTGCTACTACTCAAACTATACCTACAGGTACAATTACAAAGACATGTGTAATAGATCGATTGAAATTCCTGATAAATAGAGGTGCTGATATATTTTTAGACTAGGTGATGTTTAAATGTTTATTATTGAAATTGGCAAGTAAATTGGTACTGCTTAAATCATCCTTAGGAAAATTAAGCAGACGATAGGAAAACCGTGAGAAAAATATATAAAACATACACAATAAAGCACAACTACAACTACTACAACAATAGCGATAATTACTACAACTAGTTTATGTTATTTTATTATTTTAAGGCCGACTTTTTCCCCAGCCGCTTTTTCTTTCTTTATAACCGGTCTGACCAGTTTAGTATTCACTCTGGCATTCAGTCGGCTTTGTTTTCAAAGAAACGGGTTTTTTAGGAAAAAAAATAAATAATAATGAAACTGATCGATGGTCCTTTTTTTCTGGCAAACGCTTAGAAACTTTGCGCATTGCAGATAGTTTCGGTCAATTCTGCTTCCATTTCTCTCTCCTTTCTTCTCTCTCTCACTCTCTTCCCACCGTCTCTCATTGTCTGTCTCCACAAGCATAAAAAGAAGATGCATATAGATATACACGCACAATGCAAAAAACATACACAGATACCCTAAGGAACACACAAGTTTGACAAAAACATAAGCACTAAGAAAAAATGTCTACTCACGCATACCTAATAGTATATTTTAATTTATGATTGCCTATTCAAGTAGATATACGCACATTCATTCACAAGCATATACACGCCTACATATGCAAACAGACAAAAAATACACCAATATAAACTTCTATAACCACACGATATTGTATGTGTATGTCCATATGTCATAGACTTAGGCACACTAACGTTGACCACTCAGGCAAACGCGCGTGCGCTTACATTCATACACGCGCGCACGCGCATGCGCACGAAAACTAATAACCAATGCTATCACCAGCACATTTTATTACAACAGCTGCTCTAATGAATATACGAAATGAATTGGTTCATACTCTTCGCTGTAAACCACACCCTATATCCCAGCATCTCGGCCCAACCTACAATTACAAAATTATCCAATAACATCTCTCCAAAGCCAGTCGTAACATGGCACGGTGACCCACACCCGATCAACCCTGCTTCAAAAAATAGATTTATCCGTCTGATTCAATGGGGCATCCAACTGCGACAGAAGAAAAAAAAAACTACGCAGAAATTACCCAAGTAAATTCTTCCAAGTATTTAAATATTAATCGTTCTTTCATTTCCCTTCCAACAATCAATGCAGGACTCGGAAATCCAGTCACATTTTTTGTCCAAATTTCCACAAAACATTAATAAATATATAATCATATAAAACATATTGTCTTTCGCTTCGCTTCGCATTTACATGGAATGAACCCTTCCTACTTAGAAAGGGGACTTGTAAAAATATAAATGAAACCCCTTGCTCTGTCCTAGAAATCTCTGATTATCTTTGGGCGAACAATCATTTCCATTAAAATCTCTTCGTTTTGTTATTGTTTTAAATGTCCATTCACACTGATATACAATTATATCTTCTTCCCGGGTGACCTGAAGTGAGTTCTATCTTCATTGGATACACCACAAAGGACCGGCGTATACTACCCCCGAATCCCCCGACCGAGAGGGGCCCAAGCCTGATTGGGGACCTCAAACAGTGCTTTATGACCTTCGCTATTTTATTTGCTTTGTTTTACCTACATTTACATACGTTACAAATTAAACTAAGCACAACTATTAAGGGATAAAACATTTTCAAGGACTTTGAGGTAATTCTGAGTTTTATTTTTTTATTTTCGTCCAAATCCATGAATTTGTTTGGCTCATGCTAAGTCTCAAAAAAGCACTATATAAATTTTACTATTTTTTATCCATAATGCTGAATGTGTCAAAATTATTCAAATTTTTGACAAGAAAAATCTCACGATGTTAAAAATTGCCGCGAAACACTGTTGATTTATTTTAAGGTAAAATAATCTATCATGATATACCTCTATTGTATTTGGATACATTGTATTTATTTTCAATTTTTATAGTTGAATTGTTCTCCTATATTGTATATGATCCATTATTGTACATAATTAAGCTACAATAAAATGTGCATTTCATATGAATACTACCTTATGAAAATTGAAATATAGTAGAGGAGGGGGGCCGTATCATATATTCGGTAAGGGCCCACGAGACCCGTGTACCGGCCCTGGCACTACACACGTCAGAATAAGCTAAGGATGCACCGAGGCTAGTTGCGCAGATCATTGCTACTGCTATGAGTTTGATCCTTACTATTCCAGTACGTTTACTGAAGCTAATCAACGTCGAACCTAGGTGGGTGCCCGCTTGCAAAATACCATGTGTGATGACCTTGGGAAAGGTATGAATCCATCTCTTCCACCCAGCTATGGGTCATTTAGTAAGACGAGTATCACTAAAACCATTATTATCTCCTCCCCGCCAAATTCTTACAATCTAAAAATATTTCCAGGCTTTAAATAACCTGAAAAGGGTTGATAGACCTTAGGAAACGAATCAATCAATCTCTTCTAAGGGTTTGATCGATTTGTTTTTTGCGTTTTATCAGCATTTTGTAGATTATTTAAAAAAAAAAATGTGGATTTTAAGATTGAAGTTTATAATGAATTATTGATACAAGTCCTACAAATTAAACCATAAAAAAGGAGGGTTCATACCTTTCCCATTAGTATTTGCGCGTAATTTGCAGTTTATGGCTTATTTTAGTTAAAACAGGAAAACTGCTTTTTTATCCAAAGTTTATCTAGGAAAGCGTAGACAAAGAAAATTCAAACATCGATAAAGCCTTTAAAGTAATACTTGTAAAAATTTCCAAAACTTAGATTGAGGTTAATCGCCCCTTTCTAATTCGTAAGACGCCATAACGGTTACCGTTACAGAAACTGGATTCGATGAGCAGAGTTCAAACTTCAGCTTAGCCTGTTGTGTTCACCTAGTATTAATACCTTTGGAAAAGCATGAGTCTATATACCACCCTCCCACCAGCTATGAGTTAAATCTCAGGTTAGACTGCGCTTTCCAGAGTTGTAGGACAGCGCTTTTGAAGTACAACTCTTTCGTGGAAAAAGCATTGGGAAAACACTAAATTATCTTTGCCAAGAAATCGTGACAATTCACAGATAATAAATAAAAGGAATCCATGATTACCTACGTCTTAAAGGGAAATCCTATTAAAAACGAAAAAAAAAAAAAACAAAGAAAGAAAGAAAAGAAAGCAAGAAATAACCCTTTTAGTTTCTTTCTCTTGCATCAATACTGATTGACTGTGCTAGTCGTTATTACATTGGAACCGAAATTAACCCTTTTACAAGAACTGAATACACCCATAAAGAGGTGTAAGACAAGAATGTGTCTTCTCACCGTACTAATTCTACTTATACAGTAAGACGATTCTGATAGAATTAGAAGTCCCAACAGGATTCATTATTGGCGGCCACAACATAATATATGCAGATGGCACAGTATTGATCCCATGAACAGAAAAGAAACAGCAAGAACTTCTACAAAAGATAATGAAGGAAAGCAAGAAGAAAGGACTAAACATCAATTGTAAGAAGAAATAATGTATGGTTATTAGCAAAAGGAACAACCCAACATGCAAATTACAAATTGGTGATACCAAAATAAAACAAGTATGACTATTTAAATATCAGTGAAGTGTTTTAACAGCGGACGGAAAGTGCGATACTGAAGTCTTCCAAAAGCTAAGCAAAGTATTAAGAAACAGGAAAATTTTGTTAGAAATAACAAAAAAAAAAAGAGTACTGAACTGTTACGTAATATCAGTCACCCTATATGACAGATGAAAAAGAGGCTTGATGCAACGGAAATTTGGTTTTACACATGTATGCTGAGAATACCATGGACCGAACATGTGAACAACAACGAAGCTTGAGAAATGGAAGCAAAAAGGACACTTAAACTTAACATCTGGAAAAGAGAGTTAAAGCCTCTAGGGCACATAATGACGAAACAGGACTTGGAAAATTTGATCTTCACTCGACAGATTGAAGGCAAGAGGGACGGAAGAAAACAATGCATAACCTACCTAGCAAGCATGTGTAAATGAACGGCAGAACAAGTTTTAGGAGAGATAACACAAAGACAAAATTTATTAAGAACTACAAAAGACAGGAAATTGTGGAGAACCATGATCGCTAACGTCCTGAAGGGACACGGCACATAGAAGAAGAAAAATTGTAAAATACGAATGCCTGTAATGTGAAACGTGTATGTCTTGTTCCGAGGAAAAATTAGACAATTGGCTTATGAGTTTCTATTCTAAGATTCAAGTTGATAAGTTATATGCTGTGTTATGCCAATCAATCTAGATCAGTGATTTCCAACCTTTTTTGTCCCACCTAAGCGTCTCTAAAATTCGTCATTTTTATGACTTCTGTATTTAAACTGAATACATTTTCTAATAAAATAAATGACGATAAACAGAATTGAAATTTGATCATTTTGCCGTTGGCGAAGCGACAGGTACTGAATTAGTTTTGTTTAACTGACAGAATGTTTAGTTATGGACTTTTAAAATCTTTGGAAGCTATAATATTTATCTGCTAAATAACATTCTTTTTCCCTTTGTTTTTCTATTGTACTTTAATTCTTAAACCTGTTATTGTTACCCTTAACAGAAGTGCTTGTTTCACGTTCTCTCTTACACTGCGTTGGCGTGATGTACACTTGGAACTTAAGCAGGAATTCGGTAAAGTCGGAAGTCAACGTGACATTGTTAGTTATGAGTGCGTTTATAATATTTGCGTGTATATATATATATGTATGTATTTTCTAAATTAATATATTTGTTTTATTTATATAATTGATGGAATGCATCAACCGCTTATCTTCTGTTGTAACTGAAAAACAAATATATATTAAACTGGCTCATGACGTCATATTAAAGTCTTTGTCACTAGCTACGAAGCACCTAAATATTATTATTGCTCACATCTAGCGAATTCACTACAATATGAATAGAACAATTAGAATTAAAAACTGATACTGTATAATTTTGACAGACCGTAACTCTTGTATATGCTTCACCCTCTCCCACCATCTTCCTATATTCTTGCTAAAAAAGACGCAGCTAGATGCTGGTGACAGTTCGGAGGATGAGTCCATTTCATTCATAAGGGTTTAGAACAAGTTGGAAAAATGCTTCCGATGAAGTAAAGCCATAATCAGAAAAAGTGCGAAAACAAATGCCGCTTCCCCCGTTCTGTATACAGAAATTGGCAACTACCTAACGGGTTTCCGGGCCAACAATTAATGCATTCTACCTCTAATCGTTACTTTTTCTTCTCTTTCCCAACTTACTCTCTCTATTTCTTTCCCTTTCTTCACTCTTCTTTCTCCCGATATTAATGACCGGTGAGAGTAAAAGTGAGAGCGAGAATATTAGAGAGAGTAAAAGAAAGGGAAAAGGAAGCCGAGAGGAAAACAAAACATACAGAGGGGAGGAGGGAGTTTATTTTTACTCGTCTACGTTATTGACATCTTGCCACATTTGAAGCTCTTTCGTGGTTCGCAAGTGGTCTGCTGCATGCCACACTTAGTCCACAACTGCTTCAGACAGTGACTCATAATACAGGCATTATTATTATTATTATTAATATTATTATTATTTAGGTCCAAGCCTCTTTCTAAATTCTAGTATTTTGTTTGTTTTTGTTTTTTGTTTTGTTTTTTGTTTTTTGTTTTTTAAATCAAACTTCTTTAATTTCTTATCGCAATATTCTTCACATTGGAGTACCTAGTGGAGATTGTTGAGTTTACTGAATACGTCTCTCTTTCTTGTACAAAATGCCTGACGTGATAACCACACAGCCTTCTACTGATTCGAACCCAGCGGCACAGCCGACACCGCAAACTACACCCGCACCTCAAGTGCAAGGTGTAACTCCACAACCTCAACAAGGGTTCACAGGTCCTCAACCAGGACAAACCCCGGCACCACAAAACCCGGCCCCTCAACAAGGATACACTGTCCCGCAGCCCGCACAAGCACCTTCACAGCAAGGTTACATTGCTTCACCTGCAGGACAAACAGCCCCACAACAAGGTTACGTACCTCAACAACAAGGATATTCCGGTCCACAATCGGGTCAAGCACAACCGCCACAAGGATACGTTGCTCCTCAACCACCGCAACAAGGCTATAACCCAAATCAACAAGGATATACACCCCAGCAGCAACCGACTTATGTACCCCAGCAGCAACCCGGATATACACCTCAGCAACCCGGTTATGTACCCCAGCAACAGCCGGGATATGCTCCCCAACAACAACCAGGATATGCTCCCCAGCAACCGCCCCCACCGTCAGGATATGTCCCTCAGCAACAACCAGGATATGCTCCTCAACAACCACCACCTCCACCAGGATATGAACCCCAGTCACAAGCTGGATTTGCCCCCCAGCCGCCGCCACCACCTCCTGGATATGGGCCTCAAGCGGGTTACGCACCCCAACCAAGTTATGTTCCTCAGCCAGGTTACGCACCTCCGCAACCACAGGTTTCCGGGGCTGCAGCCCCTGTTTATCCAGTCCTTGATGGGCAAGGAAGCCAGCAAAATCAGTGGATGCCGAAACCGGAGACAATATCCGGCTGTCCTCCAGGCTTGGAATACTTAACACTAATTGATCAAATTCTGATCAAACAAAAAGCCGAAGTTCTTGAAACGCTAACCGACATCGAAACCCAGAACAAATACAAATTAGTCAACAGCGCCGGACAACAAGTGTATTTCGCAACGGAAGAAACAGATACATGTCTCCGTCAAATCTGTGGTAGCGTCCGAGGTTTTGTCATGCATATTGTCGACAACCACGGACAGGAAGTAATGAGGGTTAGCAGGGATTTCAAATGTTCAGCTGGTTGTTGCTGGTGCATCTGTTGCAAAGCATGTGCTCTGGAGGTCATCATCGAAGCTCCCGTGGGTGAGGTGATCGGCAAAGTGAAGCAAACATGCAGTTTCCTCAGACCCTTCTTCCACATTACTACCCCTGAAGACGAAATCGTACTTAAAATTCGCGGACCTGTTGCTCAAGTCCCCTTCTGTGTAGCGGGTCAAGATTTTCAGGTTTTGGCGCCCGACAAGAACACAACTGTTGGTAAAATCAGCAAAGAACGAACAGGGCTTATTAAAGAGATGTTTACAAGAGCTGACAATTTTGGGGTTACCTTTCCAATGAATTTGGATGTAAAAAGCAAAGCTGCCATGATCGGGGCAGTTTTTCTTATCGACTTAATGTATTTTGAAAGACAATTTCAATTGAACAGGGAACAAACCCAAGCGGCTGCTACTGCAGCCTCCGCTGCAACTCCCGCCAGATCTATGTTTAGTTTTCTCTCCCGCAATACGGAACGTTCGTCTTGAAAGTCTAACATTGTGCAAGGATAATAATATTTCACCTATACATATATATATATATATATATATATATATATATATATATATATATATATGTGTGTGATTTCTACGATGAAGACAATAAAAAGTCCGGAGAATATGGAAAAAATACTACTGAAAATGCTGCCAATGACAGTGAGTGGAGCTTAAGAATCTAACTTTATTTTAACTTTATTGCTTTAATTTTTTCACTAATCCAACCAGACTTACATTGTTGATTGGCGTTCATATGGAAACTTATTAAAACCAAGTAAATTTAAATCTGAAATTTACTTGTGGATCATTTAGCGTTTCTTGTTTTATTGTATGGATTTCCACTTTCGCCTTAAGTTTGACATTAATTATTAACGCATGAATACACACATACATACATACACACACATACATATATAATCTCATTAGATACCCAACGGAATATTTTAATTGATAAACTCGTTTTCGCTTGTCTTCTATTGTGAAAAGGCACTGAAAACCTTTCAAATGTGCATACACGAAGGTACATCGAGCAACATATCCATACACATTCACGCACGTAGACGCGCACGTACATCAAGTGACACACCCATCTACACACAAAGATGACTAGTTTATCTCAGCAGAAAAAGCGTCACTGATGTCGGCATCGTTTTCCAAATTTGTTTTGGATAAGTTTCTGGAAAAATTATAAAACCCCAAATTCTGAACCCCTTCCCTCTCTTTCTCTCTCACTATATATATATATATATATATATATATATATATATATATATATATATATATATGTGTGTGTGTGTGTGTGTAAGATTTAAGAAACAGCAAATATTTTTATATATAGTGCTCAATATTAAAAATATTCAAATAATATTAAGAATAGAGCATTAATCATATTATATAAAAAGATTACTTAACTTTTAAATATCAATTTTATCCCTAAAATAAAATTGATATTTGAAAGTTAAGTAATCTTTTCATATATATATATATATATATATATATATATATATATAAAAATTCTCAAAAGTATGTATACAGTGTTCCATAGGTATAGGGTGTTCCAAATGTCACCTCGGTATTTTTCATACATTTATTTCTTTCATTTTTTTCAGTGCTTAGATTAAATATTAACAACATAAGATAAGAAAATAGGTTAATTTCATTATGTTAATCTAAGTTCTGAACGAAAAAGAACATATATGTTTTTGTAGAATACATATATATATATATATACATTTTCAAAACTATAGGTATTGGTTCTTCGATTTGTGCATGACTAATAATGTTTAATTCTAGAAGTTACTATAAAGATAGCGTAGTTTACAAGTACAATGTTCACTAACTTTACAGTTCAGAAGCAAAGTGAAGTAAAATCGGTCATGTATTATTCTTAGTGGCAGATAATTGGTTTCATTAAAAAGGGGGAAAAGAATAAAGTAGACAGATTGTTATTATTTATGTTGTTGACTGTTGTGTTCGTAATAGTTTAATTTTGTTATGGTAATATCCTCGTTGAATAGAATACCAGCATTAATTTTTTGTTTCGCAGTGGCGTGGAAAATCGGTTTTTTACCTGATGAAAATTTAATATTAGGTTGGTGCAAAAATAATTTCGTTTTCTAACATATATTACTATGTGAGAAAACGAAATTATTTTTGCACCAACCTAATAGAATATTGTAAGATATGTATGTGTGGCTCTTGCCTTCTATGCCATATTGATTTCTTTGTCTATGTTTATTTATGGAATCCATAGTTATTCAACAACTTTCTCTCTATATCTTTCTATCTATTTATCTCTCTCTCTCTCTCTGTATATATATGTATATATATATATATATATATATATATATATATAATATATATATATATATATATATATATATATATATATATATGTGTATATGAAAATTTCTAGGAATTAACCAGTAGAGACAATATTTATCAATAAAAATGACAATAGGAAAACTGGTAATTGCTGACGCGTTTCGTCCAATGTGGACTTTATCAAAGCAAAATACAAAAAAAAAAAAAAAAAAAGTCCACATTGGACGAAACGCGTCAGCAATTACCAGTACTGTTTCCTATTGTCATTTTTATCCATAAATATATATATATATATTTGAAATACTTAAAAGAGTCAAAGACTTATTTCCCGTCTCAGTGTTTTGCAGAGGTAAATCCTCACATCAGGGGCAAGATAAGAGAAATTTGAGAGCAGATATATATATCATATCTATTTTATAATACGATACATTAAAATAAAAAACGTTAACTTTTGACATCGGCTAAATTTTATTTGTTTCATCTTAAAAACGTTTTTACGTGAGATCATAATCTGTAAGTGTTCATATTGGTATATATATACATACATATACACACAAACTAAACATATAAATAAATAAATAAAACTTTTAAAGCTATCAGTCATCAAAATAATTCTGGGCAAGCGTACTATTTCACCCACTGTCTGCTACTGTACCCGTAATCTACTCGGATATTTCATTACTGTCTGTAACTGTTGCTATCAGACTGTCCGAAGTTATGTACTACTTATATTTTTTTCGGTGTTATCTTTTATAATGATACGAGAAGTTGTGTATAGCCATTGATTTAAAACCATATATCCTGCATTGCTAGAATCATTATTTGCAAAAAGCTGTATATGAAAATATTTATAATCTGATGTGCAAGAAGATGAACAAAAAAGGTCAGCGCTTCGCTTTTTTATCAGCTGTGCAGTCTGGACGTAACTGAACTATTTATTTCATTGAAAGGTTTGCCTACTTTAGTCGTTCTTTTTGGATGTAGGTAGGACCAATGCTTCTTCTTGCAAGATAGACTAGCTTCCTTTTATATACTCTACTACTGCAAAGGTAAAATTCTATCGTAGCAACACACACCCACGTATGGATTTCGCATCTTTCCATACAGTGAACAGCGCTTAATCATACAGATATACATGCAAGCACACACGCAGATTCACGACTGATTTTTATGCCTTATAAATCTGCAAATGCTTTGTTCTTTTTTTTTTTTTTTGTCCTTTTTTTTTGTTCTTTTTTTTTCTGAAGCAATAATCTCACAGGACGTTTTAAAGAAAAATACGAAAAAAAAAAAACAAAAAAAAACAAATTAAAAACTATTTATATTTCTCTGTCAAATTAAATAAAATAAATGAATGCAAGATGTCGATTTAAAAAAATAAAAGAAAGAAAATATTTTATCACAAGTTTGGCCTTATTTTCTTTTCCCGTATCTCTTAAGCCTTCATTTCCCCCTGTTAAAAGAAACTCTGACACAATACAATTTAAAATAACATTTAACAATCATTTCATTCTTTAATTAACTCCCCCTCCAAAAAAAATCATGTTTTGAAGTGATGTACGTACAAAAATGAAATGTCTTGTAAAATATTTGATGTTTTTTCTTCTCGCTTTCTTTCTGTTTCTTTTTTTTGTTTTGTTTTGTTTTTTCATTTTGCCCCATTGATGTTCAGACCATAAGTGCTAAGAAACATTGGAATATAAAAACGGTAAGTTGTTATTATTACATATTTCTCTCCGTACAAAATTTCACTTTGTTGGGGTTTTTTTTGGGGTTTTTTTTTTGTTTTTTGTTTTTTAGATTGGAAAGATACTCCAAAAGAAATATATTTCTCAATGTTTCTTGGTAAAACTGTCAGTCGTTTTCAGCACATTTTCTGCTTTCTAATTGGTAACGTTTACTAAAAAAACATTTTCTGGGTGCTATTCTGACTCTTCACTTATAATTTAGAATTGATATCAATTTAAGTTACATTTAAGTGACAAATCTTATATATATATATATATATATATATAATTTGATAATAAAACTACTTTAAAGTAAAGTTAAATTATTACTCAGAAAAGACTATAAAGCTGTGATTTTCAACAGGTAGTGTGCCGCGATACCGTGGGAGGAACGCAGATGTGCCGCGAAAGTTTTTAAAGGTCATTAATTAAAGCACAATAAACGTATACATATCAAAATTAAAACCCCTAAATTGATTATACGAGTATATCATTATTATAAAACGTACATAATATATAAAGTGGGTGAGTATGTGAAATGATATGCGCCATATGATGGCGAGATTTGACAAAGACTTACCGATGAACACCGTTCGAAGAAAGTTTTTTTCTTCAATAAACAATATTAAAAATATAAATAGATCACTGTTAGAATCATTGGAAGAAGATTTAAGAACATTATGCCTGTCCAAAATTCGACCTTGAAAAGAAGATATTCTAAAAAAAACTTCAAGCAAAGATATCTCATTATGTTAAATTAATAAACAGTAAAATAAATATAAGTTTTTTAATAATTTTGATTATTCTCTTTTTACTACAAATTATATAATAAATTGCTTTGTTTATGTTAATAATTCATAAAATAATATATTTTTTTTAAACTCTTTTTCTTTTTGTATCACCATGGATAATTTTAAGTGTAACGCGAAGAAATTTAGGTTCGAGTGTGTCATGAGATAAAAAAAAGTTGAAAAACATTACAATCTAATCATAATGTATCTTCCTAAAACAAAACTATACCGTTGAACCTGACTAATTTTAATATTTTATGCTGAGGAGCCCAATAGAATTAATTTTATATTTATTCTCCTGACAACTTGATGAAGAAAAGATTCTATGTAACAACATGTTACATTCTTCAATGCATAATGCCACAATTAATTAAAAGAAGTCTTTAATTGCCATGAGTCAATTAGCATTAGAGATGCAAATGTAATTAGAAAGCATATATTTACTAATATGAAAATTTATCTTGGACCTTGTTTCACGGTCAACTTTGAATTGATTTCATTTAGAAATCTTAATGTCTAAGGTGATAGCTGCATACGATAGAAAACAATAATCTTTCCTTTTCTTTCTCAGTGATGTGATGATTTGTTATGTAGTGTTGGTAAAAGTCTAGAATCGGGGGTCATAAAACAGCGAGCTAAAATTTATATATATCGTTTATTATTTTTAATATATTTTCAAATACATTTTTCGAAATATATATTCAGATATATCCCTGTACGTGCGAATGCTTGTTGGTTCCTTTTTTCTCTCTGGGAAAACACTTTTTTAGATGAAACCAGCTATTCTCTATTATTATTTGATTATGAACTAAAAAGATTAATGTGAAAATTACTTTCATAAATTATATAACTTTGTGATTGTATCCCAGCCCATTATAAGCGGACCAACTATCACTAATGATCGTAGAACGGTGATTCTCGATGTATCTGGAACAAATTCTACAAAGTAATTACATTCTTCAGAATTTCTTTCAATTCCTCCAAAGAGCCATTGTTGATGAAGCACTCGGCCGCGATTGTTGCAGATGCTTCTATTTTATGACCCTCTCCACCTCGATTCTCTAAACTTAAAGTACCATATTGGACAAAACAAAACGGTTACACTGTACAAAAACAACTTTATAAAATAATTCATTGAATTTTCGTAATGATATAGGAAGGTATGCTACTCTGTAAAAAAATAATAAAAATGATTCTTTAAATGCATTCAATGAAATAGTTTTAGCATTTGAACCCAAATCTCTAACGGAAGTTTTTCCTCTCATTTTATTTTTTAATTTCTTTTTATTATTTTCATATCTGAATTAAAGATGACTAAAATTAAATATGATTTCCTTAACTTTGGCAATCCACTGTTGTTTTTTTTTTTTTGTTTTGTTTTGTTTTTTTAATGTTTACTTTCTTTATGTTGTTACTTGTTGACAATCCTATTACTTCTGCCCCACCCTGTACATGGAAAATGGATCCTTCTAATGAATGAGATTCTTTTGCAGTTTTTTGCACAACCAGATTTCTCAAGATAAAATTTTAGAGAAGCTTTTTTTCAGAGTATCAGATTTCAGAGTTGTTGATTACGATGTGAAGAGATTGTTGAGTTTCTCTCAACGTCTATTTCTATTTTGCCATTATTATCTCAGGAACGATGCGCCGAAGAGATTTGAGTACTTTCGAACACAATATCTGTTCTTCAAATGGTTATTCTCATTTAAAGAAAGATAACTCTTCATTTTCATTTTCATAGTTGAAAGTATACTTGTGTACCAAATACAAGTGCTGACATGATTAAATTATTTCTTTCAATTTCACCACCAGGCACGGCGCTTATTTGGTACGTGCTGTACCAAATAGAGGTACGGTGAGGTAATGGATTACAGCTCGGATTGAGGAATAGAAAAACCGATTTCGAATTCCAGTCAAGTTCATTACATTCACTTACGCGCTATTGCCCTGGAGAAAGGTATGAATCCATCTCTTCTCTTTCCAGCTATGGGTAAACAGGAGGACAGACTGGGTTCTATAGCCTTGGGTAGTAACCGGTCTAGGAGAAGGAAAACCATTCAAACCAGCCTGGAAAAGGTTGGGCTACGTCAGGCGGTCTTGCACAAGACACACCAATTCTATTGTGACAGCGGGGCATGTACTGACCCTACGACTCGAAAGAGTTACGGAACTCGTGACCGAACCAAATAAACTACCAAATAATGTTCTCAATGGCACGATTATTTTGTTCCAGGCATGAAAAATGTCCGGTTATTTTATGAAGTGAAAAATTCCCACCGGCACGACTGTTTCAGACGACACTTGTACTTAGTACAAAAGGTACCGCTTAATATTTAGAAGTCATCAGAAGTTTAAAGAGTCAACATATTTTACATTTCATTCATCTTCTTTTATGTGCCAAGTATTTTCAGGACGTAGGTGACCATGGCTCTCCACAATTTCCTGCCTTTTCTTATTTAGCTATTTTTAGCCTGTTCCTCCATCCATTTACACAAGCTCTCTAAATAGGTTGCATACAGTTTCCCATTGCTTCTCTTGCTTTCAGTATGTCCTATGTATATAAGACTTTCTAGGCCCTCTTTCCTCATATGTTTCAGACATTCATGCTGTCTCTTTCTGATTGTAAGTATACGTTGCTTTGTAGTTCCTATTTTTCTTAAAACTTCCTTATTGCCCACATGTTCTGCCCATGGTCTTCTTAGCATTCATCAGTAGAAACACATTTTTGTCGCTTCAGATCTCTTCTTCATCAGTGAGAAGATTGTCCGGCATTTCACCGCCAATATAGACGATTATATATTACATAGCAGTTCAATAATCTTTTTTAACGATACTTTCCTGTGTCGCAGCACTTTGCTTAGTTTCAGGAAAACATCTTTCGCTATTCCCATGTACCTTTGGATTTCTGTGTCGCATTTTCTGCTGTCTATTGCTACACAACCCCGATAGTTGAATTTCTGTAACAGCTTACGGTCATATTATGTTGAAACATCGATTCTCGTACGATCACCGTAGTTAAGCAACGTCGAATCTAGTCAGTACATAGATCGGGGATTGCTTCTGAATACCAGATGATTGTAAGCTTAGATGTGTAGTTGGTGTAATGGATAACGGCTCAGAATTGGAAATCGGGGAGCCGAGTTCCAATTCCAGTCGCGTTCGTTAGATTCAAATGCGCGCAAATACCCTTGGGAACGCGATAAACTACATCCAGCAGCAAGGTCTCTGATCGGAAGATTGGATATTTTGAGGAGCTTAGAACCATCTCTTAACTGCTGTTGTTCTAGACTCTGGGTGGTAGCACCTGTTAGGGTCCCAACTATAGGCAAATAGTGAATCCTCAAACAAAAATCAACAGTACATTTTTATAATACCAACAATACATTTTTTATAAAAATTACCAAAATATTTTTGTAGTGAAATTACCAGCAATACATTTAAAAAAAAATGCCCAACAATGTATTTTATCATCTACAAACTACATATCTAAAAAAGAACTCTGTAAGTATAAAATTATGTACAAAATATCTGTAGTTGATAGCATAAAATAGCGTACAAAATATTTAGATTTCGGCATTAAATAACCCATGCCGCTAAACAAAATCAACCAACCAATCGGTTGGGAAAGGTATTAATCGCCCTCTTCTTCCCAGCTATGGCTAATTAGTATGAATTAAATAAATCATTACCATGACTTAAGTAAATCATTATCTCCTAAAAAAAAAGAACAAAGAAAAGAAACAAAACAATCAAAACAAAAAACAATACAATCTAAGAATATTTTCTGGCTTTAAATAACCTGCAAAAGGTTGATAAGTCGTAAAAAAGCAAACAAATCAATGTACTTGCTTGAATTTTACACTCCCAATACGTAATTTTCACCTTTAGCTGACACTTTTGTGGATAACTAGGCAAAACTTTAGTTAATATTCAACCGATTAAAATGTGTTAATTCACCAATTGTATTCTGATTTTTAGGAGCTGAGTATTGGACTGAAACGTTTTTTTCCCTTTTGAAAATACTTATTATAAAAAGTATTACTTGAAAATAAATATAATACTTGTTATTTATTTATCAAAAACTATTTTTGTAACAAGTTTCATTTTGGTAATGACCTGGATCTTCAGTCATGAAAACATTTTTAGAAGTTATTATTTGATTTTCATTTTCATACCAAGTGTTTGATATTTATTGCTTGGCATCGAATGACAATAAATTTACCAAAGCCTTCAGGGCTTTCCTCAATATTCTTGCTAAATATTTAGCAGGAGCGCCAGACCATATGTGGCAGCTATATTCCAAGCATGGACGAATGGTAGACTTGTAAATATGTAAGATAGATTCGGACGAGAGAAATTGTCTAGCCCGACACAGTGAACCAACTTTCCTAGCAACAGACCTAGCAACTGATTCGATATAATCTTTCTACTTCATGACAGCGGAAAATGTTATCCCGAGAAGGCGCAGCGAGTTGCTCCCCTAGAGGTTAGCATCAGCCATGCTGATGAAAGAGAGAAAGGGTTATTTCAGACGATTAATAAAGAGAAGTTTTGTTTTGGAAGCGTTAAAATTAACAAGCCATTCTTTGCCCCAGTTAACAACAGAAAATAGATCATTTTTTAGACCAGCTGCCAATTTGACCTTATCGAACTGACTAGACTTACTACGACATAAGTTGTCATTTTCCTTATGTTTGAATAAAGGGTTTATTATTAATTATTATTAACTGCTAAATAATTACTGTTTCCTGTTTGAGCTCTGGTGGGAGGAAGCACGAAATTAATAAACTTGGTGTCTTAATAAACTTAGGGTGGTCGGAAAATTACCCCAAACAGAAATAAATATCCTCCCTTCTATTAGGCTCCTAAGAGTATGTGCTAAAGAGACATGACATTTAAAGAAATTTTCTAAGCATCCGTTTACGGAAGTCATGGACGTTTCCAATACCAAAAGAAATAGAAATTAATATTGTTATTTCCTCTTAACACAGAAAGTTTTTGTTTTGTTGGAATTTAAGTAATCATAAATTCTAGTGAATTTCTAATCTTTTCTCAGAATTTTTTCTCAAAGGCATCAATGTGATTTGAACTTTATTCGCTGATTAGATTGTCTGTCTTGTTACTCGTTATTCGTTACTGTTACCGTTCTTTGCTAAGCTACTAAATAGAGAAACGGAAGAGGAAAACTATGTTGCGCCAATCTTTTAAAAATAGAAATCCTGTCTGTCTTGAAAATCATTAATGTCCCAATGCTTTATCAGGCTGACTGTAACACCCACGTCCCATAGTTTGGGTGTGTTCTAAAGTTCATTATTGATACTTAAAAAATATGTCCTCTTCTTCATCAACATTTCTACTTTTTCTAACATATTAAAAAGGGTGGATTGGTGAATGATGATACTGTTTGCCTACCCAAAGATTCAACACCATTACTCGCTTGGCATTAAACGATATTTACATTTCTTTATGAAAATATTTTTATGGTTTTGAAATTCGTTTATTACGTTCTTGTTACCGAATAACATTTAAAATAAAATTTGAAATGTTAAATAAAAAAATAAAAGTTTTAAAAAAGACAGAAAGAAATTGTGTTCTAATTCTGAATGTTAAGATCACATACAGTCAACTGGGTGGGGGTAGGTACAGATAGAAATATATCTTTTTTCCTTGTTTCCTTTAATTTTCAAATGAAACTTAGAAATATTGCCCTTTTATTGATATTAATATAATCTTGAAAAGAGCAACACAAGAACACATATTTCATAATTATAAGTTGTATTTGTCATTACTTTTAGAAATCATTATTTTCAAGGACTTTATTATGTTCAGATGAATAAGAAAAAAATGGTAATTTCCCGCGAAAAGTCAGAGGTACTTTACAGTTATAGTGCCAGACACAGAAACACAATAGGTAGAGAAAGGCTACTCTCTGTCTCTGTCTCTCAACTCTCTCTCTCTCTCTATCTCCCTCATTACAACCATCACTCTCTCTCTCTCTTTCACTCCTCTCTCTCCTTCTCCCTTATTTCCTCCATCCCTCTCTCTCCCTACCCTTTCCCTTCTCTCCCTCTCTCTCAGATTTGTTTTTTACAGCTTATCAACCTTGCAGGTTATTTAAAGCCAGAAACTATTTTTAGATTGTAAGTATATTTTGGGGGAGATAATAATGATTTACTGATACAAGTTCTACTAATTAATCCATACTTGGTAGGAAGTGAGGTAGATATATATCTTTCCCAGAGGTATTTGCGCGTAAGTGAATATAACGAACCCGACTGGAATTGGAACTCTGCTCTCCAATTTCCAATTCCAAGCCGTTATACATTAAACCAGCTGCACATCCAAGCTTACAGCATCTGGTATTTCCAAGCGGTCACCGATTTAGGTAGTGACCACCTACGACATTGATTAACTTCGGTGAACGTACGAGAATCAGTGTTTCAGTGTGTGTATGTGTGTGTGTGCGTGTGTTCGTAAGTGCTTGTATGTATACACAGTCTTATCTACAGATATACCTGCATTTTACTTGGGAGGTCATTTTTTTTGTCGATGAACAGTGTAGAAGATTAACCTAGTAGCAAAAGTAACAAATTCTATGGACCTCCACATTTTCCAATGCTCCGCATTACATATTTCTTGTCTGCTTGAGATCAGCATCTTACAATTTGACAATATTAATGTTTCCATGTCGGGGGAACTGTATCTTTAATTATTCATCATTTCATTCGTATCGAAGGCATTCGGTCTATTCAACTATCTCATTAGAATCATCTTGATAGAACTTAAATATTTACCTCTTAATATTTTTAAACCATCAATTCTTTACTAGCATAGTAATAAAACTTAAAAAGCTCGATCACTATTCTTGTGAATAATTTAGGATTTTATATGATTATGATTTTTTTTAAATTTTAGAGTATAAAAATTTATGTGAAAAAAAATACATTTCTATATCTCTTCAGTCAGTTATATGCGATGCATGATACACGCTTAGGCGATCATGTATCTTTCGATACATGACTGACAAGGCAGAATTTTCCCCCTAGTAGTAGGTTGCCATTTCTTTCTGTAGTAGACCAGTTGCTATCCAAGCCTATAGAACCCGGCCTGTCCTGCTATTTACCCATAGCTGGAGGGAGAAGATGAGGAGTCATACCCTTCCTAAGGGTATTAGCATGTAAATGAATGTAATGGATTCGACTGAAATTCGAACTCGGCTCTCCGATTCCTCAATCTGAGCCGCTATCCATTTACTACTACCTAAAAGCGAGGAAACTAATAACCAATAAGGTGTTCAGTCGACCTTTTCTCGATATGACTAGATTTAAACCTGCTTTTGCGTCGCTATAAAATTCGAATGTTTTAGAAAAAAAGGATTGAGGAGGAAAACCCTTCCCTTGGATTTTCCCAATAAATCAGAGGCCAGGAATTAAAACCCGCGATAATTTGAAATGGTAACTTTTTTATACTTATGTTCACCCAATACAAGGCCCAAGAGCGTTATACTCTAAAATTAAAAAAAAAAAACGTATAGGATTACTATGCGGTGCTGTATGAGCGTAAGAAAAGGTAAGAAGTAAAGACCATGGGGTTATCCAGGAAGGATAGCTGTTAATCCTAGCTTGAAGAGGTTAGGATTGTAGTGATTCTGAAAACATCCTGTTAGGAGTCTGTTCCACAAAGCAGCAATTCTTTGGAAGAAGCTACCTGAGTGGAACTTATTTTTTACTAATAGAATACAAAGGGAACGGGAGTAGCTCATCAAAATACATGCCATGGAAATAATTTCGTCTGTGGAAAAGGGGTTGTAGGGTGAAAAATAGTTCAGCACCCACAAGGCCGCGAAGAGAGGCAAGTGAGAACTAGGCAGCTCCAGCCCAGATATGACAGGAATACTCCATTTTTGGTCTGATCTGGCTTTGTAAAGATAGAGTAAATCAAGGTAAGTCAGATTAATTACTGGAACGGTACAATGAACCAAACATTTATTCAGCATCTTTAGGAATAGATAAGATATAAGTGCTCTATTTGAGGTCTGGAAAGAGCTTAGGGAGTCCCAATAGATGTTCAAGGTAAGGAGCTTCCTTGAGAAAAGACCCATTCATCATGATAAGTGAAAGTTCGCTGTCTGCTAGATGGTGATCCTGGGGATCTACATATAAACAAGGTCACTGGCTAGGGAATATCAATGTTCATTCATTGGGATAACAGTCACACAAACAACAGTATAATCGAAAAAATAAAAAATAAAAAATAACCTTTGCAGCTGAGAACAACCAAAAACTACAAATTTGTTCTAAAGGCAACTTTAGTTGCAGAACAAGAAAGAACAAAAACGACGCAAAACAAACTCGACTATTTCGGCTTCCCTCACTCACTACATTCTTTGCGACTGCTAGGTTTATCCTCAATTTTTAACAAGTTTAAATTTGAAAACGTTCAGAGACCTTTCACTGTGCCGCTTTCCGTACATCTTTCATTTTATCAATTGTAAGTCTTAATTTCAAATGAATATTTTCTATTTATCCAGCTTAATTTTAATTAGGCACTCAGAAGAATATTTTGAGCAAGCCATTACTCTTTTTATGACGAATTTAAATCTAATTGTAAATAAATTCTTTCTCTTCCATTTCATACTGAGTAAGAGTCATTTTCTTGTATGCATAACAATTCTACTATATTTTTAATTTCTCTATATTAGAATAAAATTCTAATAAAGGCCCCCTTATATGCTACAGTCCGGCACTGACTTAACCCTATGATTGTACATTGAATATATGTATATGAAGTCTGATCAAAAAGTATCACAACTATTGCTATAGTAACGGAGCTAAAGTACTCAAAGTGAAGCCGCTTGGTACAGATTGACTTCTCTCGTCCATACACACTAAGTTATAACGTTCTCGTTCACATCCGTTGTTTACAACAGTGCTTGGAAGGAAAGAGTGTAGAGTGTGGTCATCTTATCACACCACAGGGGTTCTTCAGTGACCATGGCTTGTGCAGCAGTTTTTTCACTAAGGACAACATTCTCCAGGTCCTACAAGTACCATATTCACCAGATTTCGTCCCTTGCGGTTTTTTTCTCTTTCCAAATATCAAATCCCACTTGAAAGGAACAAGATTTCAAGACATCAGGGAACAAATTATGATTCTGAAACATCCTGTTGGGAGCCTGTTCCACAAAGCAGCAATTCTCGGGAAGAAGCTGATGAATGGAAGAGTAAAAACAAAGAAATACTTTTCTTTGGAGATATGAAAAAAATGTTCATAAATGCAAGGGAATACGATGATGCAGTTTTCGCTATCTCCAAAAAAGAATTCCATCAATGGAAACGACATTGGATAAAGTGAGTGGATTCAGAAGGGAACTACTTCGAAGGAGATTAAGTACCGAATTGATACGTATTGTAGTTTCCTTTTAAAACACCAGTACCGATACTTTTTGATCAAACCTCGTATATAAACTTGTGAATAGTATGCGTAATACAAGCAGCGTCGCTATTACAAAAATTACTTTATTCTTTCTTTCTAACCAATTCAGTTTCCGTGTGCTACAGGTATTTCTGTGGTAACTCCCTCTGCTATTTGTTGCTTTGTTAGTAGCACTGCTTCTTATGTTATATCAGCTTTCGACTATTACCAACTAAGGTAATTCTCAAAAAACCCCTGATCGTCTGATATTTTATGTCAGGTGATATGATATGAAAATAATAAATGACTCATTATTATTATTATTATTATTATTATTATATTTTCGGATTTTTAATTTATCAAATGTTGACCTAACCAGCTTCATACAAGATAAATATAAGATAAATGAATGGAAGAGTAAAAACAAAGAAACACTTTTCTTTGGAGATACGAAGAAAATGTTTATAAATGCAGTATGAATATTTTCGCATTACTTATTAAATGATAATAATAATAATGACGATAAGAAAGTAAGAAGTGAACATTACGAGGATATAGCTGATAGATAACGAATGACCCTAGATTTGAAGAGGTTAAGAGTATAATGTTCAGGGACGCATTAACGTGGGAGTCAGAATGTAGCGATTCTTGGGATAAAGCTATCAAAGTGAAACGCTCTTCTTACCAGAGGAATGCGTAGGAAATGAAGGTGATTCAAACATGTGGATGTAACAAGGTGGGAGGGAAAGAGGTTGTAGGGTGAAAAATAAACCATCCTCCACAAGGTCGCGTAAACAATTTTGAACTCTGTCAAGTCTGAAACTTGAGGATTGAACAGCTCCAGCCAGATATGGCAGCAGTATTTCATTTTTAATCTAATCTGACTACTGTCTGATAATCGCAAAAGCGTGAACCCCAGGATCACAAACTCATATCCATACAACTGAATATATATATATATATATATATATATATATATATATATATATATTGGATGTGCAGCAAATTTCTCGCACCGCCCGATAAGATAGTGAAAAATAAATTCTTGGCAAGTGCAACAAATTTATTTTGAATCTCTTCTTAATCGGGGTGAGAACTTTATGATGATTTTGTTACAATATCAATGCATTTTTCATACATTGAATATTCCAAGGAATATTAAGTAATTTAAGTAGACCTCCTTGTAGTGTTAAGATATCAGTTTCATCTAGTTCTAAAAGTGTTTGTGTTATATGCTAAATACTAACGTCTATTATATATATATATATATATATATATATATATATAAGAACACGATAAACTGGGAAGGTCAGAGAGAGAAAGAGAGATGGGCTCATACACTTACGTACATATATATATAATATACACAGATTAAAAAGACTAGAAATTAATTTTTTACTCAAGTGAGAAATTTCAGCAATGAAAATTGAAGATATCTGTATTTACAAGAGATTTTAGCTAGATGCTAAAATTAAGAAGAATTAAATTATACATATAGTGAGATTTATTGAAAATTATAATGAGCCATAATAGGCTCGTCGCCAGGGTGTATTCAGTGGTAAAGCTGCCTTTTAGTCGAGGGTGGGCTTCGAGTCAGAATTAGCTCACTAAAATCTGTTCACAAAGAAGAATTGTGATTTCCTGCGTGGTAGAGTAAAGCAGCCCTTCTCTATCAACGAGTCTAAGTTCCAGTAATATTGATGACCTACTCTCGTGATTAATATATATATATATATATATATATATATATATATATATATATATATTCAGGAATTATCAACGACAATATATGTCTAGAATACCGGAAGTTAAAATGGCTACAATTGAAAGAAAAGTGATAAAAGAGACAAAAGGGTAAGAAGTGAGTGTAAAGTGAAAAAAATCCACGAAAAGGGCAAATAACCACAACATTCTACACGTATGCACATACGCGCAGGCCATCGCTTAGGCGCGCAAACGCTCAAGCACACATACACTTTGAAAAATTGCTCCAATGAAAAGCTTATATATAAATTTGGTTAAAAATCAACGAAGTTTTCTTTGTTAAGAATTTTTTTGTTTATTCATTTATTTATTTATTTTATATTTCAGGCCATTTCCCTTTGTTTACGGTGAATAAGCCGTTATCAAATAGTTTTTTTCTTATGATAAAGTTATGACTTTATGTATATATCGTGTTTTTTCTATTGTCAGTTTTATCTTTTTTCAAATATCGCATCTTCACACGCCATATCAGGTTTTTAAAGCATCGCGTCTTCATGTGTCAGCTCCATTTTTATTTTTCTGAGGTTGGTTTTAATTTGTTAGCTTTAATGTCAATTTGCAGAGTTTTGACCGTGTCCGTGTTTTTAGTTAATATAAATAGATCATCAACTAATTGTTTTATTAATCATTGTTTTAGGGTATTTCTTTACTTCGTTTTCTACGGTTGGCAGATAGATAGATAGATAGATAGATAGATAGATAGATAGAAAAATTTTACAACTACGATTGACATATATTTCTTAGCACTTTTTCATAACATTATTTATTTTGATAATACAGCCAACTCCTAAATCCTTTGTAATTGCTTTAAAATGACATAGAAATGTTTTTGACTTTAATTTTTTTTCAAAACCGGTTTTTATGTTTGAGAATAACATCTGAAATCGTGATCTCATGAACTGAGCTTCAAAGGAAAAAAATGAGTAATGCAAATTGCAGCATCAACTGTGATTCATTAAACTGCACGTTACCGACGCGCATGCCACCATGCAGACCGGAAAAATACAACCTATACTGAAACACCTGTAGTTATCAACTAACCAGGTTGGCTTAATAACACGATGCACAAAGTGTTAGTCATTTGTACACCAAAGGGTCAGCAATTTGTGCGCCCAAGCTTTCTTTCTTTTTTGCATCACAGACTTTTTGCCAAGTGGGCGTTTTGCACTAATAGCTATCCACAGAAATAGCTTCTATTTGTTCGCACCTTCTGACTGTAATGCTCACATTGAACAAATTTCACTTATTTTTTTTTCAGATACCTAAAAGAGACATAATATATTCTACGAATATATTTGTTGTTCATACTGTTAACTCGTATTTTTGTCCATAGGAGAATGCAAGGTTTTTTTGTTGCTTTTTTTCTTTTTCAGTTTGAGATTCATTTTCTATTATAGATCGGGAATTTAGAGCTGATCTTTCCTCTGACAGGGATCTTACATCTGAATGGTGATATAATTGGCATGTCACTTTCATTATCTCAAAAACAAAGCTAGTGTCGTTTCATCATCACAGTTCAGACCCCGAGTTTTCTCCAGTCCTAATGAACGTTTTCATTCTCAATGTGGCTCCATACATTGAACTTTGTAACTCAAGTTCAGTTCACACCTCAGGAAGAACTCATGTACAATGTAATTATGTGCCGTGTCCTTTCAGGACGTAGGTGATCATGGCTCTCCACCTCCCTCTATCCCTTGCAGCTCTCAATAAATTCCTTCCTTCTGCTACCTTACACAGATTACGTTCAGTTATCCACTTGGTTAAGGCCGCTAGTTATGTCATGTGTTGTTTTCGCTTGTTTCTCTTTCCCTCTATTCGACCCGTGAGTATCAGATTCTCCAGGCCCTCCTTCCTCATTGTGTGTCCCAGGTACTTCAGCTGCCTCTTCCTAATGTTAAGAATTAGCCTCCTCCTCGTTTGCAACCTCATCATTGCTCACACGCTCGGTCTATGATATCCTTAGCATCCTTCTGTAGAACCACATCTTCGTCGCCTCGAGTCTCTTCTTCATTCATATAGTAGCTAATTAAGTAAAACCTATAGGTTTTCCATAATATACAGGTTTTACTTAATTAGCTACTATATTTCTCTAACTCTTCAAATGTCGAATGTATAACTAATTCTAATCTCTATATTCCTATCTTTACACTATATTAAAATAAGATACACTTCGAGCAGACATGATCATTTGAGAAAGATCGTGGGAAATTTGTTGTTTAAAACAGTAATTTGGACTTTGCTAACCAGACGATCGTTCGTTCGTTTTAATCAAACTTGTTTGGATGAATATTTTACTTTCTGCCTATATATATATATATATATATATATATATATATATATATATATATATAATGAACTCTCTCGTCGGTTTCGACGTATGAGGATCTGCCAGCTTATTGATTCAGTTATGAAAGTTTATGCGATAATCTTAAGTAGCATTTAAGATCCGCTAGTGATTTACAAAGGAGGCCATATATGGAACAGGTGTGAGAATTGTGAGATGAGATCACTGTTAGATTGGCTGACCTTTTAGATCTTGCTCTCACTTCTTGAAGATGATTCAGACAAGCAGATTGAAAATTTGCTGAGTCCACTAAAACACGTTGATCTCCATTCTACCCGCTCCAAAGCTAAGCACTCAAGGGTGACAAGTTGCTTTTCAGCTTATCTTTGTATCTTAGCCATGGGCGTCCTACATTCCTGTAGCCCTGATCTAACTGACTGTACATTAGGATCTTTGGGTATATATATATATATATATATATATATATATATATATATATATATATATATTAATAAATATACATATACCTACCGTTGGGGTGTGACTTAAGTTTCATTGTTTTACCAACTCATCAGGCACGAGATATAACTTAGGATTTTTTTTTAAATAATATAGTGGTCTCATGGGAGAAACGCTATATTACACGCTGATTCACAGCTCAAATTTAAAATAAGTCAAATATAATATTGGGGTGTAAATACAGAAAATAGGGTTTAGGTAGGGGGCCATTAAAAAGTTCAAAAATTAAAAGCAAGTTTAAAGTTTAAAATTGGAACGCCGGTTTACACTTTGAGTAATAATGGTCTTTCCTTGTATAGTAAAACACAATAGCCAATCTGTACCAATTTCTGTCGGGTATGCAATGAACGTGAGATTTGGCCTTGTCCCGATAGAAGACGATATCTTTCCGATTGGCCAAATCCAAACGCTATTCCTCGATTGCTGCTTTTAATCGGTACAAATGGGAACAGTAATTGTCTGAATTCAACTTTTGATTTTGCGGATAGAACTCGTGATATATAGTGCCCTTCCAATCCCACCAGCTACACAGCATCACCTTCTTCAGACCGCCTTTTGGAGCGATTGACGATATCTTTTTTTTTTTTTTGTTTTCCCTAAGATATTTTTCGCTCCACATTGTTGTAAACAATCCATTTTTCATCACTTGTGGTCGTTCATTTAAAAAGAGGATCATTTTTTGTTTGTTTTCTCGTTAAATAGTGAAGACACAAAACATCAATAGCGATTCACGTATTCAAGTGTTTTCAAATGCATGAAAATTCTCATATGAAATATGTGGAGTCACTTTACGATGTCCCGTGTCATGTAACCTCGATTATTTTTCGTCAGTGTCTTGAGTTAGTCATCATTAGCGATTCAAGGCCTGTCAAAACTTTCTCGGTCTTTCAGATCAAGATTTCTATTTCTGAATATGACGAACCAATTATGAACAGTACTATATTCGCTCTTTGCCGAACGTTTCTTTTTTTCTGAAATAAAAGAGCGTCAAATGATGAAAATGCCTCTGATTTTCATCTATTTCCCCGTTTAACGTAAAAACATTTTGCCACCCACGAATCGTAAAGAAAGATGAGCTGTAATTCCACTTTTCAAAATATGTATATATCCTATAAATTTCAGTCACTTCAAACGGCACCTATTGAAAAACAATACGAGCTTTTTTTTAATCAATTCACCCCAAGCATGGCGATAATACCACGTAGTGAAAGAGAATGAGAAGAACCGGAAACCCAATCCTAAACAGGAAACAACTCCTGTTCAAAAGATCGGGAAGGAGTGTGAATCAAACGATAGACGAACATGTCTACTCCTATTGAAGAAAATAAAAGTACATAGTAAATAAAAATTTCAGAGTTTAGATGGAGATGTTAGCAGTATAGAGTTGTATTCAACTTTAACTCTATACATAAAAGCATACCATAATCTCGATTTAAATTCAAGATTGAACCTTTCTGGATTTTAACCAAAGATGATGAAAAAAGAATATATATTTTTAAATTTATATTATTTCGTCTAAACGCTATTTATGCATCAGATTTTGCGTGCTACTTTTTATGGCTAGCGTCATTTTATTTAACGAAAGATTTTTGTCAAAATACTACCTTTATCATATAAACTTTACGAGATTTAGTGTATAAAAACATATAAGCAAATATAACAGCTATGATGGGACAGAGATATTAATTGGTTCTATTTGATTAACGAGCTTTCCTAACCGTCAATTTTGAAAGTTCAATGTTAAGTGACAATCAAAAAAACAACTTACGACTCTATTTGAATGTTTATGCGCTCTCCTTTCATTATATTTTTTATTTTACGTTTTTTTTCCAAACGAAGTTTTAGAAGAAATGTTTGAATCATGTTTACTACGTACTGCATGCTAGAAATTCATGTAAAGACGCTCTTCCTCAATTCCTGTCTGTTGTTTTTTTCCTTCATGCACGTTTCTCACCGGCGGCAAACCTCCATTTCTTATATCTTCTCTCCAGACCTCGGTGTAAATCGCGTCTCCAGTGTGAGCGATCTTTGGCGACGTCTTCCCACATCTCGTTGTCCATGTTCATGGATAAAATATGACCTGTGCGTCCCAAATAAGGGATGAGTCACAAGAGTCCCGCTAACATTTTATAAAGACTGTGACTAAATGTTAAAAGTAGAGTCCATGTAAGTTAAGTTGGCATGTAATTCTACAGTTCAAAAGTTCAGTTCACACGTCCGGTGATAATGTCGAAAAGTTGCTGGTTAAGTCCAGTGATGAACCTTCTGTAGTATTTAACCGAGGTGTATTGAGTAGGTTATTTGAAGTCTGAACGATATAGAGAAGAAAGTTCCATTTAAATGTCCGGTACTGGCGTTGAGTAGTTGCTGGATAAGACCGAGGTGTACAGAGTAGATTGTTTGAGTCTGGACGATATGCATGCAGCAATTTCCTAAATCAGGTGAGATAGGTTGACAAGAAAGTCGGAATTTCAGGGCTTGATGAAAGCAGGTCCATTAACACCGATCAACCAGGTGAGTTAGGTTGAGAGATGCCGTAAGTAGAGACCAATGAATAGACAGAAGTTCAGGGCTGTCGCAAACAGGTCCAAAGGCCAGGAATGCTGGAAGATAAGTGCCTGTCGTAGCCGGAAGTAATAAAGGCCAAGAATGCCGGAAGTATGGTTCCGTGGAAGCCAGAAATAATAAAGGCTATGAATACTGGAAGTAAAAATGGATAGGAAAGCCCAACTAGCGTCCAAATGGCAGAACAAAAATAAATGTGCACATAACTCAATACATAACCCGTCCAGGACCCCTGGTCACGGAGGCAAGAAGTCGCCGGGTTATATGGTAAGGGAGAAAAGAAACATTAAATAGGCCTGAAAAGTACTAAAAATCTCAAGAAAATAAATTCAGAGGTGCTACGAAGTATAAAATGTATAAAAAATATTCACAAAGAGTATTCAAACTAAGTTCGTAACACTGAAACAACTAAAAAGTCATTAGGTTTATTATGAATCTAAATGAATTTGCTATATTAAATTGAAGGGTGTGCGAATACGCAATGAAGAAAAGGTCAAGGTCATGAAGATATATAACGTCTGCCTTTGGTCACGTGGACGGAGTAGCGAAAGGTTACGATATGTATAAAACAGTGGTTAGTAGTAGAATTTTTTAGATAGTTGCGTGCCAATAGGAAATTCACAGACATATAAAAGCAACGAAACCGTGTGAGCATTAAAGCAATGTATCTGCAGAATACATCCTGAAAAGAGAATACTTTTGCATTACGAAGAAAAATAAATTGACTCCATTTTGATACCATTTCATTGTTCTATCTTATCTAAAACGCGTTTTATACGATTAGAAAACTTATTTATCAATTCTCGGATACACTGCGAAAAAAAAATTGTAAGGTTTATTTTCTTTATAACAAGTGCTGTTTAGTGAACCTCACAATTCTAATATAAAATTACCCATCTCGCCTCTACAAAATATAGACTTACATATCGTAATAATCTTAAAATGTGTTGCGGACATTTTTTGGTTATATTGAATGGGGTGTGCTACATTTTCCTAATCTACAAAAAGATAGATACAATTTAGTCTCCTTCTAAAAACGTTTTACAAAGATAACTAAATAGTCAGTTTTTAATGTACTTTTTATCTCTGGGCGTAACTCAAAACAATTCAGACAAAGTACAATTGTGTACTATATATTTCCACATTCAATACGACATCACGACTAATCCTTTCTCTTTCTAAATTGTCAGTGCCTCTCTCTCTCTCTCACTCTCTCTCTCTCTCTCTCTCTCTCTCTCTATCTTTGTATATATATTAGGGGGCGCTGAAAAGTTTTCGGTATGATCAAGAAGCCCATCCAAAACTCAATTGGATGTTTTGTTATTTGGTCAAAATTTGGGAAAGTGGTCCGCGGTCAAAAACTTTTCAGAAAACCCTTTTATCGTCAAAATCTTTATGTTATTATTAAGAATAGGAAAGTCCAAAGTATCTTACATTATTTAATTATATTTTTAAATCCTTTTTAGAACATTACAAATTTAGGTTAAAAACTTGTTTTTCATGCGACAGCGGGCGCACTATAAATTAATATAGAAAATTTTAGCGTCTTTTTTGCAGTAAAAAAAAAAAACAAAAAACATTGATTTGGAAATTCTTGCAAAAATCAAATAATTGTCGGATTTTAGTTAAACTGTCATGACTTATTCAAAAATGAATTAAATTATTTTAGAAATGTTTCTCTTTTAGAAAATCTTGGTAAAAATATTTTCGAGAAATTACATTTGTAACACTTAATGTTTGCATTAAAGCAGAACTCCATTTAAATCACTTTCTTTTTGTACAACATGACCTCCATTTACCGAAAATTCAGCTCTGAATCGTGACATAAAAATATAATAAAACTAAGACATTATTTATTTACAAAAGCTTTTAACTGCTTTTATGAATAAGATATATTAAGAACACTGTTGTTTTAAAAAAATATCCGATGAATAATGAGTTTTTAAAAGAATTGTTTTCTTTTTTCACCTAACCGTTACAAATTAATACAGAATTTTAAAAGTTTTAAAAAATCTTTAAAAATTCTGCATTAATTTGTAACGGTTATATGATATTGTTATTAAGTAAAAGCTATATTTACTCATCATAAATTGAAAAAATTTATTACAATTTAGTGATCCCCAGTATTTCAAAAAGGATTTTGAATTTTTTCGTATGTGTATAAATGTGCTGATTTTTGTAAATACTGACGTCTATACACGACATTATCAGAAAATAAGAGCGTTAACTATAGTAAATTTAAAGGCAACGTATCTAAAATTCAATAAAAGGGAGAATATTTTCCTAAATTTTTAAGATTACTGAGTAGTTCAAAATTATATAAAAATGTGTTCGGGAAAGATTGTTAATGATTTGTTGTTTATAAATAGTAATTTGGACTTTGCTAACCAGAGGCTTCTCTATAGCTAAGTGGTATATCATAACGGATCAATTGACGGTTTCATATAGGACACAGGTTCGAATCCTGTCGGAGAACGCTTATTTTCTACGAAATTTCTCGAACATTCAGGCCGGTAAATGTAATTAGTAATGTTTATTTAAGAAAAATAGAACAATTACTTGAATAAGTTGTTCCATAAAATTAACGTATATATATATATATATATATATGGAGAGAGAGGGGGGATTTGATGTTACCCTCAGCATCCCGACTCCAGAGTTTCTTAGATGGAGCCAACCGTCCACTCTTCAGCGGGTATCAGCAACTGACTTTTTATATTTCTCAATTTTTGTTTTTATGCACTTATCATCGGTGTAAGTTTTTCCGTATTGTTTGTGTGTGTGTTTTCGTTTACGTACGTACGGCTATTCGCCCGTCTATGCGTTCACGCACGTGCGCCCATCTGCGCGGATGTGGGTACGTGTAAGGTGTCGTAATCATTTGTCTTTTTCTTTTTTTGTTTCTTTTTTCCCACTTTACAATCACTCTTTAGCCTAATCTCTCTTTTTTTCCTTTTCTCTTTCCTTTCATTTGTAGCTATTTATTTCAAGTTATTTTTCTCTAGGCATGTTATCGTTTTTAATTTTTGAGCGTTCTAGTCTTTCCTTAAGTTAGGAAAGTTGTATTTTGTTTTTTACACAAATAATTGATATCAATGCTTAAATGATAAATATTTTTATGTCTTCACTTCGCTGTTATTTCGTTTTCTTATTTGGTTTGGTGGTATCTTAAGTATTAATTGTAGGCGACAAATATAAAATGTGTCACTTAGCTGATTGTCCTTTTTCGGACTATTAATATCGTTGGAATCTTATATATATGTATGGAATTAGATACAACAAATACTGGTTACAATTCTACACCGAGAAGCGCTGAAGATACAAGAACGCTTAGTCTTAATTTAAAAATGTAAATCATTTTAAAATTTTTCGCATCCGATTTGTACATCTAAATGCATAATTAATTTAGACGGCCTCATTCAGCTTTTTACTCCATATGTTTTTATTTTTATCACTATTATTTTTAAATATCGCACAGCAGTAGTTTTGGTAGTAAAGGCCTATACCAAGGGAGTCCAGTCTGTACTTTAGTCTGTGGCCCAAGAGCTAAGTGCCCCACAGCAACCATGCAACACCCATCCCATCTTGAGAATAAGGACTTTCTACTACCCCTTACTACTTGTATAAACATATGATAGCACCAAGAGCATCTACCTACAGCCTGGGGCAGATGCATATATGCGTGAATTAGCGTAATGGTGTGACTACCGCACACCAGAATTTTTGCGTCATCGTATGTATTATTATTTTGTTTCGCTAGGACTTTATGTATGTTATATCTGATGATGGAAAGAAAGCATTTATGAGTCTTTACACGTAGATTTACTGGACATTAAATCCTAAATTTTAAGAAAAATCTTTGCCTGCTTCGGAACTCCAACGGGATCTTGTACCGCCTTGAAAAATTTCTCCTGGAAGCCCTGTAAAGGAGATATGTTGTATAATCGTGGACGTAAATTTACTGTGGAAGATTCTGAAATTAATACATTTTAGCCTTAATAAATCCTTTTCTATTTTATTAAAACTGAATTTTTTAAGTCGAAGTTATGATCAGACCTATTACGGTGAACGATTAATTTGTATTAGTATAAACTGTTTGTAGAGCTGGTGCGTACTACTCCGAAGCCTCCGACCGGAGCCAAACCTGTTTGGGGGCCCCGGGCAGTGCATTATGACGCTCACTATCTTATCAGCATTTGTTTTTTCTACCTACATTTATATACATTACAAATTAATCTCAGTATAATTGACTGTTAATATATGAAAAAATTTTCATTCATTTTGACGTCATTCTGGGGTCTTTTTTGTCCAAAAACATGAATTTGTTTTGCTCATGCTAAGTCTAGAAAAACACTATATAAAATTCACTATTTTTTATCCATAATATCGAATGTGTTAAAATTATTCAACTGTTTAAAAAGAAAAATCTCAAGTTGATGATAAAAATTGCTACAAAACATTGTTGATTTATTTAAGATGGAATGATCTATTATGACATGTCTCTAATTTGTATTTAGAAAATTGAGATGTAGTGGAGTGAGGGTCCTATATCATAGATTCGGTGAGGGCGCACGTGAAACTTGCACCGGCCCTAACTAAAAGTATTGCTTTGTAAAATATAACTTTTAGGTTCAGATATTCTTTTATTTTAAATCCTAGATGTTTCATCTCTGTATTTCTCGTGAAACTTTTTGCAGTCTATTTTGTAAATTCCTGCTTCAGGTCTTCAATATCATTTCGATTTATAAGGATAAAATGCTTAACGTAGGAGTTTTTTTCCATTTTATCATTCGGTTTGACACTATTAGTTTGATATGTAAAGTTATACATATATATATATATATATATATATATATATATATTCCCTGATGGCTGTCGATTCATCGAACAAGTATGTCCATCGCTAACAAATTTGATCAATGTTTTTGGTTCTCGTTAGAACAACAATGTTCTTGAAGACTGTAAGTGATCTGCAATGCTTATTGCAGAAGTGCCAAACTTGTGATCACAGAGTTAAATAAATAAGAAAATAAAAATTTCACCGTCTCTAAAATAGACGGATAATAAAAATCGCCAGGCAAACAAAGCCATAGTTCGACCATACAATCAGAGAGCTTTCACAGTCAATGTAAGAAAAGAAATAAACAATTAATAAGGAGACCAAAATTTCGCCATCTCTATATAAATAATTCAACCAATCCGTCAGAAAATATTCACAAACAGTATATAAAGACGCGAGCCAATGATTATGGATTATTAAAGGGGATCTATGGATCTGTATATAAACTGATGGAAGGTCAACCAAAATCAGAATCGATAAATTAATTTTGCCCATTCTTTGATGATACGGTCAACGTAACATACCCGGGGAAGAAATATAACATTTGCACGTGGTCAACTGGTGGCTACTACAATTTGATACATAATTACAGTTTTTTTTTCCCTCGTTCTCTACATCGACAAATATAACATACCGTAAACTAAGTTGTTCTGGGCAGATCCTGTTCTCTTTTGTAAAGTCTGTTCAGCTTGCTAGTCGGTTTTTCATGCGGTGGGTAAGAACGTCGTGGTTTCGCGATTTCTCCATATTTTCTGACATTTCTGGCATGGTAAATTATATAACTTAACTTTTAAATATCAATTTTATCCCTAAAATAAAATTGATATTTGAAAGTTAAGTAATCTTTTCATATATATATATATATATTATTATATATATATATATATATATTCTTGTGCGAATGCACATTACTGAAATTAGTATAATTTTTCTTATCCACTGAAAGTATTTTTCCCTGATTTTCCATAAAAAATGTACTTAATGGCCGATCTTTCTATAAGAAATTATAGCTCAAGAATTAATTAATTTTAATTAATTTTAATTATTAAATGTCCCCTTATCACCAGAAATATTTTGCTTCTTTATTGAATTAAATGGCTAAACTTAAGAGACAATGTCATTGAGCGGTGGTAAATCCTGTGAGCATCGATAAGAAACCTTGCCTATGTCTACGGGATTCAAATGTAGTCGATAATAAAATATAAGGAATTGTTTCATTGTTGGCTTTCCCCCCTTAAATATGGCTAAAATCGGTTGCGTTTCTATACAATGTAATCATTAGAGTGAATGAAAGTTTTGATGTATTTGATAAATCCTATACATGATCTCAAGGTTTGCATAAACAGATATCCATTTTAATTTTTATTTTAATCGGTCAAGTTGAAAGAGGTAGATATGAAATTCATTTGCGTAATAATCAACTCCATTATTTTACTGCAAATAAAGAGATTATTTGGATACAAGTAAATTCTATTATATTAGGTTGGTGCAAAAATAATGACGTAATAGTGTCGTTTTTTGACGTTAAAAATAGGTCAAAAAACGACATTATCACGTCATTATTTTTGCACCAACCTAATAATATCATCGGACAATTAGCTTTTATTGAAATAGGGCTTTACTCCCTCCCTTTCCCTCTCTTATATATATATATATATATATATATATATATATATATATATATATATATATTGTGTGTGTGTGTTTTGAACAATACAAAATACTAAAAAATTAAAATCTTCAGACAAACTGGGTTTTCTATTAATATTTTTTTTTGTTTTATTATTTCAGTTAGGTTCCTCGACTAGTTTCAGTCAGTATGGCCATCATCAAGAGAAAAAATCCCTGCTTGTTAGTAGCAGTGTATTACAGGAGTGAATGACTGTCTCTGAAGAAAGTGAAGCTTATCTGTAGTTTTCATTTGTTTTATATCGTTAATTTTGGTCAGTCATTGGCCTCTTTCAAGTTGTTTTTAAGATAGAGGATGGGAGATTCCTGAGTTTCAGAATTCCCTCCTTGGTCATTTTAACAGTTTTATTGGTTGCTGGGAATGGGATGTGTGTGTCAAGTGTATGTTATCCTTTAGTTCTTTGGGAATGTGTGTTTTGTATATATTTGTGTGAGTGTGTGTATAAGTGTGAGACCTCAACACCTCTGCAAGCATATCTGTCTTGTGTGGGTGTGAAATGTGTGTAGGGCTTGATTAATAGGGTTATATATTAATTATATCTGTTTTGTTAAATTTGTGGTTAAGCTTGTCTGGACGAAGTGTTTTGAGGCACAAAATCCATTTATCTTCATGTTTTTCTTGTATTTTTCTAAGGTTATCTTTTCTGTCTCTTTCTATTTTTTTTCAATTATAGTTAATTTTGCATGGCTTTTAAAATCATATTTTTCTAGGCGGAAACGTTATTCTATAGGTAATAATCTTTCGAGAGGAGCCGACTTGATCCGATTCCTATTATTAATTCTGTAATGAAAGGGCCATTCAGATTTTCCCACATATTTCTTCAGGCATAGTGTTCATTCTAATAGATAAATTATGTTATAGCTTCTACAGTTAGAGTTGTGGTAGATTTTGAAAGTAGATTCAGTGACTGTGCTAGTGAACGAATTGCTATGTCTAATGTGTTTACAACATAGGCCCTTTTTTTTGTTACATGATTGGGAAAATTCTGTTATTTTTATTTTTGGTGTACCTTATCATCTGAAATTTGGTTACTACCTATAATTTCTGTAAGGTTCTTAGGTCTACGATATACTAGAAGGCCGGGATCCTCAAACAAAGTTTTTAGGTTTGGTTTGAAATGTAGTATTTCCCAGCAACTTTTGATTATCTGAGATAATGGGTGAAAAGTGGTGTCGAAAGTGGTTACTAGAGGGATGGATTTATTTTTAATTTTATACATTAGGGTGTCTTCTCTATGTGTGGAAATTGCTTTATCCTTAGCAACAAATATTAAGAATGTATGTGCTTATGAAACTCAGTAAATTTCAAAATAAGTTATTTCAAAATTCGCTTGAAAATGAAACAGTACTAGGGATTTTAATTTAATTCTGTAGTTTTTAGTTTCTGTTTTGAAACATGCTAATTCCTGTGTAGCGATGGAACCATATTTTTAAACTAGCAAATTTATAATATATATATATATATATATATATATATATATATATATATATATATATAATTTATTCGAAAATTATAACATAAATATGTTATAAAATCACTACAAAAATAGCCATTTTGTTTCAACACTTCTGGCGTCTTATCAAATGATGGTGTTGAATGTGTTTTTTTGTCCATTTAGAAAATAACAAAAATTCCTTTTACCACTAACGCAAATTCGAGAAAAAAAATTCGCGAGCCTGCGTGAAATTATTTTCTAGCCAATTCACAAAAATTCACGCAAGTTATGTGAAATTATATTTTTTAATTCCCTTTACGGATATAAAAATACACGCATACTGCTTCTCAGAGTTCAAAACAATTTCGGTGGACAGTTGGATCTACACGTAGGTACACACACACATCCAGACACGCGGACACAATAGAAGATGACGGCCAGCAACCGCCTTGCCTACGAATTTACAAACACATTACCGACATAAAGTGAGTCTATCCACACATCTCACATCGTGCTTAATTACTTGATAAGACAAATTTCGCTGCAAGGAAAATTGAACATTTTGTTATTGTATATTTCTAAAAAAAAATATAAATGTCATTTCAACTGATGTTCTGCTTCTACTTTTTTAGGTTTCATTTAAAAGATGTGTTGTTGTTGTTGCTATTAAATGTTTGGAATCCCGACACTCAGCTCGCAACAAAAACATGGATCCCGATACTGTGTCATTCCAAGTGGATTTTTAAACAGATATTTTTTTGGACTGTGTAGAGTTGGAATCGAACTTTATAATAATAAATATTCTCAAACAGATAACAAAAATAAGAGAGTATGTTTGAAATAAACCTAAGTTAGGTTTTCTTTCACATGGAGATAGACTTTGAATCTCCCTGATCACAAGAATTTGTCTTTGTTTATAAATTAAAGTTAACCCCAGTTTATTCCGAGATTTTATTCTGGAAAGAATTCAGCAATACATTAGACAGTATGATCCGAATTTTCTGCTAACGGTACCGTTCTTCTTCGCTTGTTCTCTTTTCAATCAATATCTATATAGTGGCGTGGGGATCAGGGGTTAAAATAAACAGTTGATTTACCCACGCCAAGAAGATTATTGAAGGATAATAATTACAGGGAAACACAGGTAATTTTAACAAAACAAGATAAGAAATTTATCCACGAATTTACACGCTTGAAGTAGTGTCAGTAGTTCGTTTCAGGAAAATAAATCAGAATACTTAAAGTCCGTAGTTTAACGTATTATCATGAAAAGGAAATGTACATAACAAATTAAAAGATCTGACACATAATAATATTCAAAAATGTCTAATCTCACCGAAGGGATATGGGTTTGCATACGTTCAAAAGTAGGCGAAGAGATAGAGTTTGAAATACTTAGCTTTCTTGGATTGTTGAGAGAATATTCTTTGAAATTCTGCGTGCTGGTTAGAGACCGATAATATAATTGGCGAGTAATTTTACACTGGCCAGTACTTCAACACTGCTCGCGAGGAACTCAAACAAAACCTTGCAACATCACTCCAGACACTCTTCTATTAATTTATATTTTCTCCTTATTTTATATCAAAGGGAAATTCGCATAGGCTAGCGGATTTCTTTCTTGCTTCTTGGCTGGCCGGCTAATTTCCGTGAAGGCAAGGTCTTCATTGATCCAAAACAATTTCACATAGGTTGGCGAATTTCTTTCCTTTTTCTTCGTCAGCCTACTGGTTAATTTCTGTGAAAGACAAAAATCTCACATAGGCTCGCAAATTTATTTCCTCATTTTTCATTAGTCCTCCAAATTTGAAAGGAAGTGGATGAAGAGAGTTATTATTTCCTACTCACTACATAGCTTCCCTTCCAAGACTTGACAGGGTCCTTTAGTACATTAATATTAGTGGTATGTATTGTCTCTTTTCCGATCTGCTAGACTTAGTTCTCGTTATGTTTTTCTGCCTTGTCGATATCTGGTGAGGTACTATTCGTGTTGGTATTGCTTTATCAATATTAGTTATTATCACCGTTTCTGAGACATCTGCTAGTTTCAGTCTGTCTATAGAAACAGTGCTATTCACATATTCTGCAGTTGTAATAGTGAAATACTTATTATTGCGCTTAACTACTTTATATGGTCCTGTGTACGATGCTTCCAGAGATTTCCGAATTCTGTCAGACTCAGGTTTGAGAGAGCCGACACGAAACGTGACTGACGTTTATTAGGTACCAGAAGAAAGAGAATGAGAAAGGGGTTAGAGAGAAAAGTAACATATCAGGGAAAGAGAATCACATTCCTTAACGTCGAATAGGGAGCATATATTAAATTGTAATGCAAAGAGAGTATACATTAAACAATAATGTAACACCCCACTTTTGTAAATAAAGACTACGATCTCACGTACAGTCCTTGATCAGTTTGACATAGTTCATTAGATACGCTGGCTGTCATATCCATCGCTCAGCAGGTGTATGAATCCCAACAGGAGATTTGCATTTTTCTGGTTCAGTTGTATTTGTGCCTCCGCTTGCAACAGCTGATAAGGATACTGTTAGAAGTGCAGGGACTCTCAGTGAGTTTGCCATGTCATGTGGCAAACTTGAAGTGTCGGTAGAAGTTGGTGGTAGCTGACCATTTCTTGCATGCTCTACTGGTTCAGAAGATTTGCGTAGATGACGTCTGTTTCGCCGATAGGCCCCACTCGCTGTCTGGACTTTGTATGAACGTTCATCCAATCGGTGATTTATAACGCTTTTCTCCCACACTCGATCACCTTTCTTGTACGGGTGAATTCGTACAACATCACCTTCACTCAGCACAGATAAATCACGTGTATGACGTTTACAGTATTTAGCCTGAACCTTCTGTGTTTCAATAGAGTCTTGGTTCAAGGCTCGTAGTCCAAAGGTTTAGCAAATTGCTCTTCATAGGTAGAAGTGTACGGGTGCGGCGATTTAGTAGGCGTTGAGAAGAGCTGTTTCCCATTCCTTGGGCTGACGTCAAGCAATGGCAGAAACTGGTCCGTGTGGATGTCTTTTATTTTTTTTCCTGAGATTCGGCTTTGCCATTTGCCTCTTGATTTCCGGGGATCGCTATGAGATGCTCAAAATCACATTTTTCAGAAAAGTTCTCGAAGGATGAAGATATAAACTGGGGTCCTACGTCGGAAATCAACTGACATGGAATCCCATATCTTGCAAAGTGTGCCTTCAGTTTGCAGATGACAATCGAGGCAGTAGTGTCCTCAAGTCGATCTATTTCCCAGATGTTTGAAAAAAATGTCGACAGTTAACGAGGTACTGAACCCTGTCAAATTCACGACACCAACCTTCTGCCACGGACGATCAGGTATGGTTTGTGACATTAGTGTCTCCTTAGGTTGTTCTGTTGTGAACTTGCAGCAAGTTTCACATGTGAATATATACACCCGTATGTCCGATGACAGAAAACACATTCTCTGACTTGTCGTAGACATCCATTAATGCCTATGTGCGATGAGTGAAATGCGCGTTTAATCTCACTCTGCAAACTGAGAGGGATGAGTACTCGGTCACCTTTAAAAATGAAATCATCTTGAACGGACATCCCATCACGTAGAATGGAAATATGGGTGTAGCGTAGCTGGAAGATTTATTTTGTTAGGCGTCCACCTCTGTAATATGGTTTTCTTCGTCCTCGTTTGTTGCTCTGAGGATCTGCACAAACCTTTCGTTGTGGATTGGAAGCTGACCATGTTCAGATTCTCAAACACTGTTTGATAGTTCTTCTCATCTGTCAAATATGACCATGATAGATTGTCTGCAATATACATGTGTTTTCACTGGATATATATATATATATATATATATATATATATATATATATATATATATATATATATTAACTTTTCACCCCAAGCAAGGCGGGAGTGCCACTAGCATTCCACTAGTGGGAGCAAGAGTAAAGTGTCGTGAGAGAGGAAAGAATGAAGAGAAGGACGGGGAATAGATCACGGGATCTGGAGATGTCGATTGACACTGCATTTGAATGGTTGAAAATTATAACTATCAGGGAAGCAAGTAAGAAGAAGGGAGTTCCACAGACAAGTACGAGACATGAAGCTATTGGAGTAGAAGAGACGGCTACATTTAACCGTTTCGACAGTGAAAAGGTGGGACTGAGATGCCGACCTAGTGGCACGTTTAAATTCATACCAGTTTGGCAACTAGCGAAAATAGCTCGTCGGAGCAGTTACCTTGAAAGTATTTGTAGAAAAGACAGAGGGATGCGACAGCACGTCTGTGAAAGAGCGACTGTAAACGAGATGCCAGATCAGAGCCAACCACATTGCATATCCGTCCCTGGATTTTGTCGAGGACTCCAGACCATAAATGACAGCAATGTTCCATGCAAGGGCGAATGGTTGATTTATAGATTTGAAGGATGGATTCGAACGAGAAAGAAAAAAAAAACTTTCTGGTGCGATACAGATAACCAAATTTCCTTGCGGTAGATGAAACTATTGATTCAATGTAATTGTTCCATTGCAGTTCAGCGGACAGTGTGAGACCAAGTAGTCTCAAAGAGGTGCTCTCGTGGAGTTGAGCATCAGACATTCTAATGGGAGGCAGCGATGGTTCTCTGTGGTGAGTAATAGAGAGCAGTTTAGTTTTGGAGGCATTTTCTACCCTAGTCAACAACTGATTGGAGGTTCTTTTCGAGACCAAATGCCAGATTAGTTTTGTCAGCAATACCAGATTTGCTATTTAGGCAGGAGTAAATAGTGGTGTCGTTTGCATAGATGCCTACTTGGGAACTGATGACGTTGGGAAGATCGTATATACTACGTTGATGTTGTATTGTTAAATAATAGTCTAGCAGACTATTATTTTTAGAGAATTTTATTTCTCCTTTGATTTCCTCATTTTGACCTTTGACGTCAGATACAGGAAAAAAAAGGAAGTCGTTTTTTATTGGCTAAAACTAGCGTGGGAATGTTATAGATAGAAAAAGATTTCAAGGAGTTAAATCTTACACATCGAACAATATAGACGTGTTAAAATCGTGTCTGAGTACTACTCCCCAGTGTGGTGGGATAGCAACCCCACTGGCTAGTTAGAAATGTACACGTCGACGTGGTTAATAAAATAATAGTTAAGTAAAAAGTCCTTTGTTGAAGTTCTCTCTTCTTTTATCTCCGAACTAAAAACAACCAGCAATCAGCGGCCTGGAGAAGATAAAAGAAGAAAGAGAAGAAGACATCTTTATTATGAAATTGACCCCGTCACCAAGAGATCCCAGAACGAAGGCCGTCGAGAGCGAGGTGAAGACGTTTCTGAAATATTTCAGAACTCACACATGTTTCAAGGAAGGAGTCTGAGCCACCGATATCGCCCGAAACCCGTCTGAAATGTGGTGAGGTAGCTGGATTCATTGTTCAATATTACATGCCAGTAAGCTGATACCACATCTAGCATGATGACGTATTTTGCATTTATTAGCCTTGGTAGCACTTCATCTATGGCTGGTAACTGGTATTATTCACGCTTCAGTGCCTTGTTCAGAGGTTTTGAATAAGTACAGATACGAATTTCACCAGAGATTTTTGTTGCCGTGATCATTCTACTATTCTAGTCTGTAGGTACACCAAACGGGGGCGATAATCCCGAGTTCCTCTATTCGCTTTAGTTTCTTTTTAACTGTAGCAGTATGCGTTGTGACAGTTTCATAAACTTGTAAACGGACCTGCCCAGGTAATGATCCTAGTTCGCCGTTGAAAACATCTGCGTAGTCCGTTAGTAGCTGTTTACACCCTGGTACTTAACTAATAGCAATGTTATCCCAGTACAGTATTATTAGGTTCAATTGCTCGTTCGCGCATTTTCCTAACAAAGGGGTCAGACTCTCCTTGACCACAGGGAATTTCAGTGAATTCCAATGATGTTGCGCGGCACAATTCGGCATCCTCCAATGGACGCTAGTTCCGTCCCGTTCCAAATTTTGAGTTTCGTGGTAGACAATTGCAGGTAGGTATTACGCACATATTTCTGTGTGATTACATTGATGGTAGCTCCAAAATCCACTTAGAACTTCACCTTTCTTTTCTCTAGCATCATATTTGCATAGATTATTTTATCTCGATGTCCTCTCCCCGAGTTTACACATAACACATATTCACATTCAGTGTCACTGGAAGAATCTAAAAAACAAAACAAAAACAAAAAACAAAAAAAAAAAAACACGGTTAATTTTATGCTTAGTCTTAACCTCTGTTTTTACCATAGAATGCTTCCTCGGACATTTCAGTACAAAATTATTACTACTGTTGCAAAATTTTTGGTTCTACGCAGGACATGTTTCTTTCCGTTTTTCGTGTATCTTGCCACAGAAATTATATTGTATTTGTCTCTGTTTACAGTATTTTTGCTTGTAACTTTGTTTTTGCACTCTGTTTATTTCATCTGCCACGTCCATGTCTTTCGTAGCTTTCAATTGTATAGTCGTAGCTTCACAATTTCGGCATATGTCAAACAAAACATTGTTTGAAATTTAGTGTTGAAAGCTGTAGCATTCTTTTACGTGCTTGGTTGTCTCTTACTCCCAGCACTATGCAGTCGCGTAGAAAAGAATTGTGTAAACATTCACAAAAATTGCAAGACTTCGCTAGGTTACAAAGCGTAGTTAGATCTGAATCAATGTTCTCGCCTTGTTCCAGGTCACTTTCGTTGAAGACAAACGTCATACGTTTCGTTAGTCTGTCTGATAAAATGTTGATCAAATTTGGCTATTACGATGTCCAAGTTATCTTTGTTTTCCGTTGAAGCGAACTGAAAACCGTTGTAAACTATCAACGTGTCTGGTCCGATAGCGTGAAGAAGAAATAATGCCGTTTGGTATTCCTTATTTTGTTCGCGCAGTTTGGTCATGTTGCTGTAATTATTCCACATGTTTCCAGGACTTTCATCCTTCTGAAGCATTTGTCCAGCTTGCCCGTTGGCGATATGCTTGACTGGAATCCTTTCGCCATTTTCACGCACGTGGTCAATTTTTTTTCGCCGTGTTATCGTCACTTCAACTACCGGACGTCACTGAAACATCTTACGTGGAACTACCTATTTTGTTGGTATCAGTCCTTATTTGAAGGATTGTAAAGCGTGAATTACTTCCTCGCTGCCACCATGTTACACTAAGTCATAGGAAACAGGAGAGACTCAGGTTTGAGAGAACCGACACGAAATGTGACCACCGTTTATTAGGTACCGGAATAAAGAGAATGAGAAGGGGGTTAGGGAGAAAAGGGAAATTTATATTTTTTTTATTGAATTATTTTTTGCAAGGTTCAGGACGAATTTTCACTTTGTTTACACTTGATATGACAGCTTCTTTTGCTGAAACATCTTCAGGGATTTTTCTTCATACAGCTGAAAAAAAAAAAATTTAGAGGACACCTTCCAAATTTAAAAAATATATACACACGAGATATCGAAAAGTGGAGTAAAACTAACAAAAAAAAAAAAAATCTTTCCACAAAGTTTTCTAATAAAAATATAACCTTGTTCCTAAAATCTTCCTATAAGAAAATCTTCTTCTAATTCATGTTACACAAATTTCCACCACTGGCCGGATGTGAACGCACCGAAACCTAGAACTGAACTAAAAATTCCGTCAACTGCGCATCGGCTCCGCACATAGCTCCCAGAATTTCATCTCAATATCACCCACTCCCGCTTAAAGAAACACTCTAATAATTGGAGCCGAGCTGATCTTAAGAAAAGGATATAAAAGTCCATCAAAGGGACGTCAGTAGTCGGACGGCACAACAGCCAGGATTCACTTCGCTCGTCGGAACGCGGCGACCTCCCATCCCCAAAGACAACTCGCCAAAGGCCATCACCGCAGTAAGTCACAACTCGCCCTCCCTCTCCTACCGTACGCCTCTGTGGACGACTTTTACGATTCTACATATCTCTTTCTTTCAACGAGAGACATTTACACCAATTTACCATTTGTTATATTTTTATGTTAATACAATTGTTTGTTTCTTAAACTTTCGTCGTTTCTTCTTTGTTCTACCACCATACGCTTATAACAACCTTCACAGTTCATCCATTGATGAATAAATACTGAATTTTTCTTTTGAATCGGATAATTCTCTGATTTTTACCATTTTTTTTTAAAACAGGAAGCAGTTATTTTTTGCTTACATTTCGGAAAAAAACGCATGAAGTTACAAAACATTTTTTTCAGTTTTGCGGCTATGGCGTCGTCATTCGTCTTTCCAAAAATAATGCCATATTACAAAAATAAAAATCATCACATCAAAATAAGATAAAGGGAAATAAGCAAGGTTCGTAGAGTTGCATAACTAACTAAACAAAACGATGTATTTACATATTTCTCTTATTTACCTGTTTTTTTTTTATGCTAGAACTCAATCGGTGTTAAAATAAAGTATAATGTGCTTGAGCCCTAAGACAATAATCCTTCTTTGGGGTGGGTAAGGATTAAATAATATTAATAAATAATTCCTGGCACCTGCGACATTCTTAATTTGGGGAAATGTGGAGAGGACTTGAACAATGTCCTTTAGTCTATTAATTAGTTCCACTTTAAACTCGTTCTTACGCCACATTTTGTTGTATCTACTATATTTCTGTTTACTTTCAGATTACACTGCTATCAACTGTAGTGACCTGATTTATAACGGCTTGGCTTCTATGCGGTATTTTTTTCTTTTACTCACGTGACTTTGTAAGAAATTGTTGACCGGTAACAACGAAATTCAATTAAAAAAAAAAACTCACTGACAACCATACTAACTAACGTCCCACATTTTATTTTAAATATGGAAGAAGTGAATTTTAACCTTCAAGTTTTACACAAAAAAATTATAACCCTTCTGGATAATGTAAAAATCTATAACAGCAAGTTACTCAAGCAAATGTCCGAATTAGAGGAGTATTCTACGACTACTTGTGATCAAATATGGAAGGATTTTGAGTTGCTCGTCCAGTCGCTTAAACATCGAATTCAGCAATTTACTTCATCTCTAAAATTGTCAACGGAAACTGTAATAAAGAATTTCAAGAAGCGAACTGAAGAAAATAATCTTTGTGAAAATAAACTAGAAAGTTTAGCTTTAAATTTAACAGAACTTCTTTCTAGTTGTCCAGCAATTGGCGAAGAAAAACCTACAAATTATTTTGACATCGATTCGGAGTGTAAAGCGCTTGAAAGTAAGTTCATAATAAACCAAGCAGACGACTTAAGTATGATGCGAGTTGAATATGAAGCACAATTCATAGATATGTATCACAAAATACCCACCATGATTATTGGAAAAATCTACTTAACAGAAGATAAGGAATGTACGCCACTTTCGATTGAAAGTTCATATAATACAGCCATTTCCAAACACAAAGAAATTATGTGCCAATGCAACCCGCCTAAACTTGTCACTCAATCACAATGGGTGACAGATGGAATCGACTGGATTTCTGGTATAACGATAACAGATAATGGCCACGTCTTCTTTTGTGACCGCTGGGAAATGAGTGTTAAAGAATACAGTCCTGATGGAAAGATGTTAAAAAGTTATGAAATGACAAATGAACCTTGGGACATTTATTCGATTTCATCAACGACCATTTTTGTAGTGATGGCTTGGGATTATGAATTGGCTGTATTGGAAAAATCTCGTGATGCTGATTTATTCCACGTATCCAGAATATTGGATACGGACAAAAGATATGTTTCAATATGTCGAGTTGGATCCCATATTATGGCCACTGACAGACACACGAATGTTGATATTCTTTCTCCAGAAGGAACCTTTCTTAATTCTATTTGCATTCCAGCTCTTGGAGAAGGTATGGAATGGTATCCTCATAGGATATCTCCCGGTATTTCTGCAAATACGTTTTTACTTTTAAATTGGGATATTCAAACTCTGCTGTGTTATTCCCTAGAAGGAACTTTAGAGTTCTCTCATGATCTAAAATGGAGCGGAGTTGAAAGTGATGCTTCTACCGTAAGCGTTGACAAATACGGACGCATTTATGTGTGCGATAAATACAGACTTTATACATTAACCCCGGAAGGCTTAGTATTTGTTTTGTTAATTTTTGAAAAATGTCTTGATGAGGACCCACGTATATTTATTTGCAACAAACAAAACTTCCTCTATTTGAGTTGTTATGAAGATGGCAATAATTATTTTAAGATATTCAAAATTTGCTGAACTTTGATAAAGCATAAGATTATTTTTTTAATAAAGGACTATGTCTCCAAAATGTGTAATTGACACAAAAAAGCAATACCAGCAGCACTCGCGTTCGTACTAAAATACTAATCGAGCAAGCCTTGTGTTCGATCCTCATATACATCTGCCATAGATACATAAAGTTTCAGAAAAGCATATTTTATTTTTGAAAGATTTTTGTAATAAAGATAATTATCTGTGTTGACAGATTTGTCAATATGGCCGATTTTAGCGATTTCAAAAAATTCCAATTAATTTAAATTCGGTTTGAAAGTATTTTGCTTATGGGAAATTTAATCTATATTGGTTTGTAATTAAAACTAAAATAAAAGTTTCAAGAAAGATTTTTCAATTTTAAAGTTCATTTTAAATCTTAGCGATCGCTTTTTCTTTTTTTGGTGATACAGTGTAACCCGGATATAAGAAACCCGGATATAAGAGAGATTTTCTCTGGTCCCAAATTAGAGTCTGTGTTAATGTATATAAATTAGACCATACCCGGATATAAGAGAAACCCGGATATAAGAGACCTCTTCCCCCCCGGTCCCGACAACTCTCTTATATCCGGGTTACACTGTGTATCTATAACCTTGTACAAGAATTATGTGTTTAGTTTTTTTACCCAATATTTTTCTAGCAAGTTATTGTTACAAAGTTCAAGGCTCACAAAATTTTTTATCAATGTAGTTTTGTGTCAAATTTGACTTTATTCAATAACTAGAGACCAATTTGAGTTTTTTATCATTTATTTATCATTGAATTGATTTAACTCTTCAAGTTAAAAATCATAACACGAATTATGAAAATGAAAATAGCTGTCAGCCACACGGAGCTACAAAATAAAAAGTCAGGGTGTTAAAAGTGGTGGGAGGACTTAGATGTTAACTTTTAAAGATTCCTGAATCCAATTCTTTATGTGATCCTCTCATGAAATGAATATTTTTAGATCGCTAATCCAACTGTATTTTTAAAAATTTTAAATACGTATTTTTTTCTGCCCACTATTTATTTTCTGGAATGAAGCCTACAGAACTAAACAAAAAAAAAAAACAAAACAAAAAAAAAACAAAACAAAAAAAAACAGTTTTATTATTTATTTTTGAAAATTAATGGTGGTAATGATTTTTTTAGCCAAATGGTACAGGTCAGCTCAAAAAAGACCAATCTTTCTTTTTCATCTAAGACATTATTAATTAGAAAAGATTTTGTTTTAAAAACACTTGTTGTAAAATAATTTTTTTCGATATAATTTTTAGAACATTTGTTTTCACTTTTTAAAATTTAATTAGAATAACTTATGAAGGAGGGAACTTAATTTTTTGTCACAAGTTGAGTAATGCAGCCATACACGAATCATTATTGTGTTGTCTATTTTCTGTGGTATTTAATTTCTAATTAAATACTCTTTACTTTCTTTATTGTTATTATTTCTTTATTGTTTTCGTAAATATTACCTTTTACAAGTATTATAATTGTTATTTTTATGTGATAGTTTCTTTCAAAACTTAAAAAAATGTGTCTTGTTTGAATTTGTTAACTTCCTCTGAAAGCAAATTAAAATTGAAACTGAGTAGAAATTTTATACGAGAAAAAGTCAGAAACTACAGTTCGCATTGAAGATAAAAATAAAAAATTGTTCTTTTATCAAGCACTAAATTTCCGCATTATTTTTATTTTTTTTTTTTAAACGAGTTTTTTTTTAAATTTTTATCTGTAGATTTTTTCTTATAACTGAGTACCTCCACTAATTCGCTGAAAAAAAGCATACTATGATGAAAAAATGACCCAAACTTGATAAAAATTACGTTTATCGTCAAAATCTTTGTTAATAAGAAATATTAATCAATTATATTTAAATTTTGGTTCTTGTTTTTTTTTTTATGTCAGCATAGCAAACTTTTAGCATCTTTTTTGCGGTGAAAAACATTGATTTGGAAATTCTTGCAAAAATCAAATAATTATTAAACTTTCAGGTCTTATTCACAAATGAATATAAGTATTTTTACTGTATTTTAGAAACGTTTCTCTTTTAGAAACTCTTGGTAAAAATATTTTTCTTTTACATGTGTTACACACAACTTATTTAAATTTTATGAAAACTCGAGAAAGTCAACGAGATATTTTTTTTAGTAACTTAGTTAAAAAAAACTAAAACAGAACTCCTTGGAGAATTTAAATCAACATTTTTTTTTTTTTTTTTTTTGTAACATCGGACGCTGTCTTACTGAAACTGTTCTGAATCGTAAAAAAAACGCAATAAAACTAAGACATTATTAATTAGAAAAGATTTTGTTAAGGACACTTGTAAAATAATTTTTTTCGATATAATTTTTAACATTTGTTTTCATTTTTTAAAATTTAATTAGAATAACTTATGAAGATTTTTAAATCTTTTAAAATTCAGTTTCAATGCTGTAACCGTTAGGGAATATAGTTATTAAGTAAAACTCTATTAACTAAATCATAAATCGAAAAGCTTATTAGAATCTGAGGTTACGAAGTATAATTAATAATGCTAATGCAGTTCTAAGTTGCTGAAAAATTCAAGGGAAATAATTCAGTTTTTTAGTTACTCCCCCTTGTATAGTGATGTGCTATTCAATGAATCAATCAATAGGCATCAGAAATTTGAAATATTTTGATAGCTACTTAGATATTTTAAAGCCCAAATCATTATTAATGTGAGATCGTCTGAAACTGACAGTGTAAATAGATGATTAAATGTTTAATTCTGAAGTATTATGGAAAGGTGAGTACTTGTTACTTTCTGATGGCAACATGATCAAATTTTAAACCTAAACTGTCCATGTAAAATACTACTACTTAGAAAATATATTCAGCTTAAACTAAAGACATGAATCATAAAAATGGTTTCAGAGGGTTACACATTTTATTTTATGCTCTTTAATGCTTTCCCATGGATTGTTGCCTGACAGAAAAGGAAATTAGGCCACACAATATAGATATACAGACAAACCTCCCATGAACAGACTTCGGATACAATAGACAAAATCTGCAGGAAAAAGCTTCCAAATCGCCAGTGATGTATTTCAAAATTTGCAGGCTTCGCGGAACAAGTCATATTAGTTCTTAAAGTGACCACTTGGTGGCTGTGGCAGCCCTTTCAATTGTAAACAAAGATGGATGTACAGTATATAAAGTATGATACATTTAGCGCATGCGTGAGAAAGTAGCAGTGAGAAATCTGTTATTTTTGTTATTTTAATTTATGCCATATATACATGTTCATAGAACATTATGATCATAACTACTGGCAGTTACTATAGTGGTTTTATAACTCAAAAATTATCCCTTTCCATCAGCTGGACAATCAGCTTTAACAGATCACTCATCTCACCCCTACATTTTAATTTTATTCAAATTATGTTTGTATGTTTGCATGTGCAATTAATTCAATGGCAGTTCTAAAGTTATTTCTATAAATTTTTTTTTAAATGAGTTTATTTATTACTGAATAATTTCTGAAAAGTTCAATAAAATCTCATAATTATCTGATTTTTTTTCTTGTCTCCATTTTTTATGACTTTATTTCTCAACTCAAAGTAGGAGTTGTCCAGACTGAGAGAGGAATGTATGATTCCGATGTGTTATTTTAAATTTAGTCAAATTGTATGCGTGTACATGAAAAGACACTCATATACAATTGATTTTTTTATGACTTATTAACTTTTTGCAAGTCATTTAAAGTGATAAAATATTTCTAGACTGTAAGAATTTTTTTGAGATAATAATGATTTGATTTGCTGATACAAGTTCTACTAGTTAACCCATAGCTGGAGGAAGAAGTGGATTCATGCCTTTCCCAAGGGTATTTGCGTGTAAGTGAATATAATGAACCCAAGTGTAATTGGAATTCCACTTAATAATTCTGAGCCATTATCCTTTACACCACCTATACATCCAAGCTTACTTGGTATTCCCAAGCGGTCACCTATCTAGCTACTGACCAGGCTTGACGTTGCTTAACTTTGATGCTCATACAATAATTGGTGTTTCAAGAGAGACACATGCATACACATTCCTAGAGATTTCATAGTTTATTTTGTAAACTATGAAATCTCAACAAATATCCTTTAATGTCTATAATTGGTAACAGAAGCCATTGGTTTATACCAAAGGCTTCCCATACTTATTACTTCTTGAATTCACTCTCGCGTGGCCATGTGTGACGTCATGAGCTGCGGTGCGATTTTCGCTTCCAGCGTCTTATATGCATGTGTTTATCGTTGCTTGGAAATCATCCATGTAAACAGAAACAGACTATCATCACATTCTTGTCTGTGTATTGCTTAATATATTGTACAGTAATTGTCATCTTTGATAATGGCTTATGTAAGTTGAAAGCTTAGATTCGATTAAAAAATATGTATGAATATTGTGATTTTCTTCCTTCATTTAATGATAATGTTATTAGGCTTATCAGACGTTATGAAAAGAATTTACATAAAATAAATAGACAACACTTATCTATATTATTTAATGAAACATGTATGAATGAAAAAAATGCTACCTAAATGCACACAATATATATATATATATATATAAAAGTGGACATTGAAGTCAACACCCAGAAGTGACAGTGTTTCATGCTAAACAAAATTGTCAGTTCATGTGTTGTTTTTGCTCGACTATTTATATATATATATATATATATATATATATATATATATATATATATACATACACAGGTTAGTGATACATTGTGGGTAGTCTATTGTATTATTCTAACAGTTATTTTGTTGGGCAATAATGGTTTTGAATTATTCTAGCGGCTGTTGAGAATGCAGTTTTTTTGTCTATTTATAGCGTTGTTAGTAAACTTTTTTTATTTATTTTATTGTTGGTTGTTATTACTACGGTTTCTTGTGTTTATCTGTGATAATGTGATTTGTTAAGTTGTTTATTATTTACTTAGTTTATTTACATATTTATTTGTATGGGTTAATTTATTTTACTTGTTTCTGTTTAATTATTTTTGTTTATTCTTGTTCACTTTCAGTTTTCAATTTTTAAGTAATGCATAAAAAAATTTTTGTGTCTGCATTTTGATATGAGTTCTGATCATTTATTTAATAGTTTATTTTGGTCTGGGATGGTACTTATAGGTATTTTTTACTCCAGGCAGAGTTTACAGTTTTTAGATGGCTGATGTTCTTTTCTATATTTTCCATGATATTTTTAGTGTGATTTGGTTTTTGTTCTTAACCTCCCAGATATGTTTTGAAACCATTGTGTGTATTTACTATTTGCAAAAGATGTTTTGTGTGCATAGTTTCTTTGTTTCCAGGATCCTTCAATTACTCCTATGTATATTTTTTTTATGTGTGTATATGAGGTGGTGCTATCCAAATTCTTGGTGAATCTGATCCTGAAAAAAAAAAAATTATTCTAACATCTAATTTTCACAAAAAATTATTTTGAATTTGTCTTCTTGACTCACAAAGAGTTTGCCATGAATAGTAGTTACAAAAGCATCTGCTACATTTGGTTCAAGGATGCTATTCAAATGCCCAAACTTTTCTGTAACACCTCATGCATATACATTGACATGCCAAAAATCATGAGATTTATGTAAAGGTAATGGTAGATAGCACCACCATACCTTGACACCATAGAAATATCTAGACCTATATCATTTATGCTGACATCAGGAAAGTTAGTGTAAACACCAGCTCAGCTGCATATGGGAAGGTGATGGGAATTGTCAAAATGGGCAAATGGGCATGATAGTGACTACAAGATAAATGAAACATTACATTTCTGAAATTGTTGGGACATTTGACATTCCTCAATCTATATCATATACTGAAAATATCTGATGGAAGGCAATACAACCTACAGTAGACATCACAGTGACCAAACATGGGTTAGTAATGATCATGACCAAAGGTATCAGGCAAGAATTACACTTTTTCAAATCATATTCACATTCAATGCAGGAGGAGGCATCAGGTGCATATACAACAGGTCAGTTCAGCATTCATTAGCTTCCAGAAGATATGGAAGCAGAGGCCCACCAAGGTGCCCTTGTTAACAGCATAACACCAAACACACCTAGGTTTGTGATATCAGTATTTGGACCCCTAGAGGACTGGCAACAGGTGGCATGGTTCTATTTGTTTCATGGTGATGGTAGGGTTTGATTCCAGTGCAGACCCCAAGATACCAGAGAATTCAGTTATCAACAAGGCACATGCAAGCTGATGGAGGGGGTCCATAATGATGTCAAGTAGTATTCACATCGCATGGATTGGGTCTGTTAGTTTACCTAAACATGTCATTGACTGGTGGCCACTACGTTAATACTTCATGATCATTTGCACCTATTCAAAGACATCATGATTGGTTATTCTAGCCCAGATTTGGTTTAAAGAGCATAAACAGTGTGGACATCACATTCACTTAACGTGAGTGCAATCCTGTATTTATGAGAGGTCTATCCATGCACAAAATCCTGCCCCTACAAATATCAGGGACCTGTAGACAATTATGAAGTTGCAAGACTCAATATCTCTTGACAAATCTTCCAAATATTTATGAAATAGCTGCCACGTCAATTTGCTGCATTTCACTGGGCTAGAGGAATCTGTACATGATACTTGGCACTTATCCCATGACTTTTGGCAGATATGTGTGCACAAGAATGTGTGTGTGTTAAGAAATAGCAAAGGAGAAGTCAAGATAAATCTTTGCTTTTGGTTATTTATAGAGAAAGGCAGCTATATTTTCACACACAGTCATAAAATTAAAGCTTGATACCAAAATTGCCGTCTTATGTATAATCTTAATATTCCCTCTTTATGACAAATCCTTTGTTGATTCATTTTGTTTAATGGCATATCAACCTGTATAGGTTATTTAATGCTGAAAAAGTATATAATTTGAACAATTTTATGGCTTCAACTAAATATATTTTGCAATTGTATGATATCAATATTTCATAGTATTTTATTTTTGTTTGGGGGGATCACTATTTGCCCATAGCTGGGACCCTAACAGGTGCTATCACCCCAGATCAGGGTGGACCTGGAAGCAACAGCAATTAAGAGGTGATACCACACACCTCAAAACCTCCAATCTCATGATCAAGGGGCTTGCTGACGGATGTAGTTTGTAGAAATCCTTTGTAATTGTCTAAAATATTAATGTAAGATTGTTTTTAATGTAACAGAAAAAAATATATTTTTGAAACAAAATGTGGTCATTATTGGCTGGTAAATTAAATATTCTCCTCTTCCATCCACAGCACATATTAAAATAAAAGCACAGTGCTTGGTTATAGAGGATTAAAAGTGAAGACAAGTATCACAAATAGAATTTTGTGTGATTCATATTCACTTTATATTTACCACTATTTTTTTTTTTTTTTTTTTTTTTTTTTTTAAATCAAGAGACTCTTTGAATAAAAATAATATTCTCGTTTATTTTTACTGATTTCATTTCAATAACTTCTTGTGTATGAGATTTTTATTTTGAATAAAATTAATTCATGTTCAATAACTAAATTATTTTATGGCAATATGGAATTTTCAACTCTGTTTTGTGGTGAATACTTTATAAGAAAAACATTAAAGTTCTGACAATATTCTAGAATGTAGAAGCAGACTTCACACAGGAATTGCATGATAAATTGAATTTCCTGCCATAATACAATGATTATCACATTTTCCTTCCTTGCTGATGGACATATGCTAAAGTTAAAATAATAAAATGTTCAATCTTCACTGAGCACCCTATACAAGAGATCTTGTGCAAAATTAACCCTAGTAAATAAAAGACACCTCAAAGCAAGCTAATGGCTAGCAAAGCTAGTCTGCTTAATCATTACTACTGAGTAGTGAGTTTGATACTTACTAGGTGCTCTTACTTGTAGCCTTATACCACAATTAAGATAATCTTAGTAAATAACTTTTCTTTTTTTTTTTAAATCTAAAACTATTCCAACTTATGGTGATAAAAATTAACTTTTATATTTCATTGATTACCTTTGAAGAAACCAGTCCAACATGCCTACAATAAGACTCTAGGCAAATTAATTTCTCTTCAGATGAAATACATTAGGAAAAAGATAAAGTATATTGTCACATTTTTAATGAATTGTAATTAAGATTTTCAAATATTGTTCTAATTATTTCTATAATACACCATATGTATTTGTATCCTTTTTGTTGTAAGAAAATGAAAAGATTTAAAGCAAGTAAATTCTACTCTGATTTTGTCTGGAGATAAATGGGTAAGGGATATATCTACTACATCAACATTCTTCTATTTGAGTAGCATGGTAAAATTTTAGGACAAGTGCACAGACACTGGATTGATCATATGCAAAATGTCTATCGCTAGAACAATTACAACTGAATAGAAAGTTCGATCCTCACTGGGTTCCCCATGCTTTAGGCCATGTGCCACATCTAAACTATGCTTAAAAGAATCACCATACATAAATAATCTTAATAATCATACTTGTTTTAAAAAAATAAAACAAGTACAATGAATATTTACATATTTTAAAACAGATGTGAACTAATAAGAAAAGTGTAACATATGCTATCAGTTTTTAAAGTTAAACTTATTGGTGTTTATTTATCAATAAAGGAAGAAAGTAACTTCTTTATTGATTAATGTATCTAAAAAATGTGGTTGATTTTGTCAATATTTTAATGATTAATCACATCTCCTCCAGAACATTATCATTAAATATTAGAAGCTTTGCTAGTTCATTGAATAACAATGTTTTTCTTTTTTTTGTTACCTACATTTGTTTTAAAAATTAGAGACTGGCAAAGTTTTAAATAGAAATTACATATTGGTAAATTATAAAGACATCTGACAATTGATTTTACATTTACTGACATAAAAATAAATAATCCCCCCCCTTACACACACATGCACAAATCAACCAAACATTGTCAATAGAATGACTCAGCAAGTACCAATTTGATTATTATGCTTTGTGCGATGGTAATATTCAATGAGTTTCTAAATATATGAGGATTTGTTTTTTTTACTGTGCTGTTAACACTGTTTAAGAATAAGCAAAAACTATAGTTTATGAATAAATTCATGCTTTATACAGAATATTAAACAAAGATATTTATAAAGATGATAGTTGTAAACAAATCAACATATAGCTCATAAAAAGACAAATTCATTGTTAAAGAAAAAATTTAGTAATTTATTTCCATCCTTATTTTTTTTCTTTGGACAATACATACACTCATTGAACACAAAATTTAAAACTTTTTCTTCCATCCTGAATACATTTATTGACTAGATAGATGTAAATCTTGATTTGACAGCATAGAATTACAGAATTAAATAAAATTAAGTGGGGCATAAAAGTGTAAAAAAAATTAGTATATTTCAACAACTTCTGAAAAGAGGAATTATTGAAAAACATGTCTTAAAAGAAATTATAAAAGGCTCTGAAACAGCAAGAGGATAACCAATGTCCAACACTATAATGGCACTGGCTATATTTGGTTGCTTCAGATTTGTCATGTTATATACCTCAAACCCATTTCTTTAATGTCCACATTCTTGTTACCATTAAGCACACTCATCCATTAAAAAATAAATAAATGAATAAATAAAATAAAATGCAAGGTAGAACATGAGTAGAATTATGAGTATGGCTTAGGGAAATGCAATTTGAGTAAATCACTTTTTATCTCCCTTAAATCCTTAATATTAAAATAATTTCAGACTTAATGCTACATTTTTTACATAACCTTTTTATCTCTGACAACTTTCAGTATTAACTTGGAACTAGAAAAATAAATTGCAGTTGCACAAATGATGCATGCTTCTCTCATTATCTTTATATTAAATATTCCTTCTAATATTACTTGATTTTTTAGCTGAAGCATTTTCAAGTATTAATTGTTCAACTAGTATTTCTCACAACTTAATTGCAGTTGCTTTTTATTACAATTTTGAGACTGTCTTTCTACAGTTGTTAGTAAGCAAACCAGACTAGAAATAAAGAATAAACTCTCAGTATGACTTCCATTCACATCCATGTTCCTTGAGAAGCAACATCATATGGTCAGAGAGACCTTCTAGCTGAAGTCATTTAAATCTATAGTCATTTCTTATTTTTCTTGATCAACTTCATCTTTATTGACATACATTAGTAGTATTAGTAGTAAGAGCATTTCAGTTTCTTGGATGAACCACTGTAAATAATTAATTTATTTACTAATATTTTTTTTTAGTTTAATTTAAGACTGTAATTTTGTGAAGCAACATGAAATGAGAAAATAAATATCTAATGAAAGTAAAATTCTATGAGACAAGTTAACGTCTACAGAATAAAACAATCCAGTTCATCAACATTTTTATTATATCTTGCCTGATTAAATATTGGTTAACAGGAATCAAGAAATTTATGGCTGGAAAACATTGATTACATGGACTGTTGTCGAATAAGTTTTATCAGTTGATGAAAGTTGTTATCCAATGGCCTACACAATCTTCAGGAACATAACTTGAAAGACAAATTATAACTTGGATTATAGGATTGATAGAGATTAATAGCTTTATTTCAAAATATCCTCCTTATAGTTATTATCAGAATAATTGTAAAAAGATCCAAGTACAAGCCAAAGTTTAGATAATGCTTTCAAAGATAAACCTAAGTAGGCAACTTGGATGTGAAGTTGATGATTCTATGGATCCTGTCCTTAAAATAAAAATAAGAAAGGTAAAACAATTCTATAATCCACTTGTGCATTCAAACCCAATCAAAACCTTTGACTTTGTTGCATGGGGGAATCTTTATTTAATTCAAATGACCAATGAGATAATCATGTAATCAATATAACATGAATGAACAATTAAAATCAGTCACTTTAGAGATTAAGTAAACATTCTAGGAATTGTGTGAAGATATAACAGACATGACAAGCAAAACAAAAAGTAAGTTTTCTTTTTCTTCTGGGGAAAAACATAATCTTAAATTTGAAAGCTAACGTATGTTTATCATATGAAATAATGAGCTTTGAGAAAAAGTTACAGAGAGTCACACATAAAAATATGATCTCTCACACCTGTCTAGTTGATAACAGATGTTTATTTAATTGAATATGAATCAATGAGATATACTAAATTAATTCAGTCTTTCAGACTATAGATAATGCAAGTTCTAAAACTTAATAATTCAAAAGAAAAAAATATATAATTTTTATTTGACTCAATCTCATTATGTATTTCCTTTGGCTTCAACATCTTAATTGTACAAAAAAAAACTCTAGATATGTAACTCCAACCAGCAATTATTAAACAAAATATGAATATTCTTCATGTCAATTTGAAAAACATTCACGTGTGTTATTTTTGTGAATTATAGGTAAACTGCTCTTGTATCCACAAATAACAAGACAAAAACATAAAGGAAAAAACCTAAATGTTATAAAATCTTGAAAAGTCATTTTTAAATATTGTTCTCACCAATATTTAAAATTTTATTTTGTATAGGAAAACAATCAATTTCAACAGTTAATCTTAATATAAAGATATCAAAATGTTAATTACTTCCTAATCTAAATAAGAATTTTTTTTTTAAATTATGAAGCAAATAAAACATTGCAACTTATGGTTTGAAATAATCTTACATTTTCAAAAGGTACACATAGAACTTGTATAGATTTTACAAATTGGTCATGATAAAGATGGATGTGAAAGTCAAGAATATATAGCCTTTCCTCTGTTAATCTCTAAAACTAATCCTACAACTGGTATAAAATAGACAAAACTATCATTGTTAAGAGAGTTATGTAATAAATATCACCTAAATTTTTAATAAACTGACCACCAGCAAAATGAGATTCTGAGTTAGAATTTCCTTGCTTCGAGTGAATGAAAACCCAAAATCTAGAATACAGACTAAAACATACCATTCTTACACATCTACGGCTCTACTCTCAAGCTGTTATGATTATGAAAGATACAATCTTGTGTATAAATGAATTTGACTGTATCACTAAAAATATTGTTCTTTTCACTAGTTTAAACAACATGCTTTTCTTCCTCCTCCTTGCCAATGGCATCTGAGATTTCTGAATTTCTTGATACCATCAAGACGAAGAATGCCTTTATACCATGAATACTATTAATGTTGGTATTTGTACAATCTTATTTTTTTTTTTTTTTTTTTTTTTTTACACATATACAAATAGAATAAGGTTAGTATAAGTTTGGTCATGATCAGGATAGTTGCTCACAGAAGTGAACTCAAAGCATTTGTAAATATACAGACAGGCACTGCAGATTTTACAAGCACACACATGTACTGAGTGCTGGGGTAAAAAGATTATGTAGTATCAATTTCCCAATAATTTTTACCCAAGGACTGATTTAAAGTGTAAATTATGTCAAAATATTTAAAGCAGCATTTCCCAGTTCATGGACTGAAAGATGAAAAAAGAAATTTGGTTGCAATAAAAATTAATTTATTTTGATGATTAGTTTCCTGATGATTCAACATTGGATTATGAGTAAATTCAAAACACTTTTCGTTGGTGAAAAGCTGGTAACCAAATGGATGATCTGATAGAGATATCCATTAATGAAACTTTGATAATTTATTTCAAAAAGTGGACTTAACAGAGTCCTGGCTGAAAGTTTCCAAACAACACCCAGAAACTAGTAAGAGAGCAATCAAAATTCTGTTACCTTTCACAACCTTTCACAACCTCCTATCTCAAAGTTATTCAAAGCATATTCAAAAAGAAAATACAGAAATTGCTTTTTCATTATAAATCTCTATTCAAGTGTGAACTTTGTCTTCTCTTCTAGAGACTTGTGATAAATTTCATTAATTCTATCTTTATTAAGTAAAACTTACTAAAGATTATGAAAAAAAATGGGCCTCAGTAAACTTTAATAAAAATAGGGGTTGCATATGGTAAAAGGTTGAGAAATACTGCTTTAAAAGGAAGGATAGGTTAATAAAAAATTTAACTGGACTAAATTTAACTTGCATTGATTTTTCTCAGATAATTTTTTTACTGAGGTATAATGGAGTTTAAGAGTTTTTTTTTTTTTCTTGATACAGCTTTTCAGCTAAAATTGGTTCAAGTTGTAACGTGACAAGGTATAACACCCACTCCAGCTATATTTCAAAAGATCTTTGACTATTTTCTCTTCTTTTTTAGCATACAACTTGCAATCAAATAAAAAAAATAGAGCTGACAGAAGCATAATAGAAATATAATTTAAGCTTCCATATGAATATTTTAAATAAGTGTTTGCTATTAAGGTGACTAGTTACTTGAGAGCAGCAACTTATTTAGTATATCAAGGACAACAAAATATAGATATTGTCCAATGTACCTATTGTCTATAGCTACCTGCAAGTCATTAAACCCAGTAGTAGCAAATTGGGCAAAAAGCATTAAATTCTGATGCCAAATAACATTAGCAGGTGGATCCTTCTCAGGTAGAAAGAAAATAATGTCACTCCATTCAACCATACATCAAATACTTTTTTTTGCTATCCTTTTTGTGAAAAGGATAAGTGATTTGGTGTCAAAATAGAAAGAGACAAAACTAATTAAATAAAAACAAAAATAGCATTCTTTTTTTCATTTATAAATTCTGGAATGAACAAAGGATAAAATAAACATATTCATATATTTCATATATTCTCTCACTCATGACCAAAAGACCTTCATTAAAATGATCATACAAATCAAAACTAAATTCAATACTAAAAAGCTAACTTAAATATTTAAAGTGTAATATGCAGCAAGCAATTGTGTGTAACACATTAAATATAAGTTATTGTAGATATAAGCATTCATACCATGACCTGTAAAAGAAATTGCAATGTATTTCAAACAGTATAAAATACTTATTGTGCTTTTGTCCTTTCCTTTTTCTCCATAAAAAGCCGTAACCATCTTAAGCTGATGTAAATATCACATATATAACTTGTCACAAACCCCAAAATTGCTATCTTCAAGAGAGCAGGTTTATGAGTGGCTTTGAAAAAAATGCTCAAAGATGATCAAACTGCTCTTTAAAAACATTTTAAAAAATAGAAAATGATACAAAAATCCCATTTGAATTCTATTTCATCTCAAATAATAAAAAAAATAAATTACTTCAAACATTAACCACAATAATGAGAGACAAACTGCCAGTGGACTCAAAAATTTGAAGCTTACATTTTTTGCTAATTCAGATCTGGTCAAAATTGTTATTCCACATATGCTTTCTGCAACATAAATACACACACACACACACACACATATATATATATATATATATATATATATATATATATATATATACACGCACATACATACATATATATATATATATATATATATATATATATATATGTATATGAATGAATGAATGAATAATACCATAAAAAAATAATGAAAAGCTCATTTTACTGTATAGCATAGACTAGAAAATTACCACTCTGAAAGACAGATCTGATATTTTTTTATACTTTTCTAAGATAGAAAACAGAAAAAAATGTTTAAAAAACATACAATAAAAGAAAAAAAAAGAAAAAGTAATTATTGTCGTTTAGAATGTACACTTGCAGTGTCTCCGTGGAGCAAGCTCTCATCTGCTATTATACTTCCAGGTACAGCATAGTTCTGTCTGAACATGTCTGGACAAGGAATTGGGTTTGGATCAGCAAGGACATTTTTATCATCTGTGTCTTTTTTTGCTGACATTGTACGCCGGAGTAAAGTTCCACTACTGGTATTGACTATTCCATTGGCTGGGTTCTCTGATAATGAAGACACAGAGATATCCTTGCATAATTCAAATGTTGATGCTGGTTCAGAATTTTCAAATTTGTTATCTTTATTATTCTCAACTTGGCTAGATTGTTTTTGCCTGTCCAGGGAAAGTTGTAGCCCAATCCAGTTGAGCAGCTTTCCCATGAAAGGCAGACTCACAGCCTGATGTATTATTGCAAATATCCGATACATTGGCCCTGAAAATGGGTCTGAGACAGCAGGACATAACATATTGTTGAGATTCACCTGAGATAACTGAAAAAGAGAGAAAAAAGAAAATTAGATAAATGAGGATTTATCCTTTAGATCTTGCATAATCTGTTAACAGACATGGAATGGTTCTTTTAAAAACTATTTGATTGAAATAAAACATAGGTACTATACTTTGCTCTTAAAAAATAAATAAAAAATAAATAAATAAGTAAAAATAAATGTTTCTGTGAAGCACAAGAATAAATAAAAGATGGGAACAAATAAGTTTTCTCTTTATATTATTCTTTTCAATGTCCTAATCCATCCCTTAGAATTAAATGTGAATGAAAATAAACAAAATTAACCAAGAAAAATGATCATGGATGTGATTATAATACAGCTAAGAGGTGAATTTATATATACTTACTTGTTATATATGTATATATACACACTGATAACCTTTCTCCTCCTTTTTTACCTTGTAAAACTTGATATCATATTTCCCCACTATAATAAAGGTATTTGCACAAATACTAAGCACTGCTCCATGATGTGAAAGCCAGATAATTTAAATTCCAGAATGACTCAAATATCTATTTAACTTCTCAAGAGAGCAAATGTAATATAAGGTCAGTTTAATGTGGAATCTCATATGTTCAGAAATTGTTTAGTCCCACTTGCTTGGGCTGTAGATATCAGTATAATAGAGGTGCACATATACAAATATATATATATATATATATATATATATATATATATATATATATACACACACACAAATATATATATATATATATATATATATATATATATATATATCCCCAGGTACGATGAGAATGAATAGAGTACAATTCCAATGTTCATAACATTTAATTTAAAAGTGGGCTCAATACAGAATAGAGCAATATTATTTATTTTAGAATACGACACCAAAAACAAGCAAAAATTGCTACACAATTGCAGTCATGTTTCAATACACATTGAAACACAACTGCAATTGTGTAGCATTTTTTACATGTTTTCAGTGTAATATCCTCAAATAAATATATATATATATATATATATATGCTGAACGGATGTCAAAATTCGTTGAAAAATGCACCCCTACAATCCCTAGACTTAGCCTCTTTTTCAAACGAACTCATAATTAATACAATAATAGTTAATAAAAATGAACATGCTACCACCCCTGCCTAAATGATCGGATTTCTCTGTACCCTTGGAAACAAAAAATTATGAATTGTATGTGTGTTTTAAACTCAGTAAATTTAAAAATAAGTTATTCCGAAATTCACTTGAAGATGAAACAGAACTAATGCTTTTAATTTAATTATATAATTAAATTTGAAGTTTTTAGCTTCGGTTTTTGAAATATGGTAATTTGTGTGTAGCGAAGAAGCCATATTTTAATTCAGTTAATTTATAATATTTATACTCTGTAAATTTATATTGAGCACTGTTTTGTAAAAATAAAAATATCAATAAGAACAACAGATTATATATCTTACGTTCTTTTATTATAAAATATATATATATATATATATATATATATATATATATATATATATATAATGGCTGCAGCTCAATTAGAAAGTTTGCTTTCTGGCCATGAAACCCAGGTTTGAATCTGATCAGGGTTGATTTGTCTTCATAATATCAGTCTGGGGGAAGTGAAAGTTTTTAAAGGTGCCTAAAAATAATCATGCCACAAGTTAACCCAAGCCATGTGAGTGAAATTAAGTAGACAGAGCCATTTAGAAGCTATTGATGGTTATGCTAACACAAAGTCACTAGTTATCATGACCGAGAGTTTAAGCATGCTGGCCTTATTCAAAAAAATTGATCATACCAGATTATGCGCTCTCTCTCAGAAACTGTAACTAACGTCCAATCAGCATAGTTGCAGTATAAATCACAGGTGAACTCTGTGGGTTGAGAAGGCATCTGTAATAGGGTGTGGCTAGCTGCCCTGTTAGATGAGTGTGCTTGAAAAATCCTAGTAGCCAGCCATTTTGGACAGAATTGTGATGCACATAAAAAATGAGGGACATTTGTAAGGGAAGTTGAGGTTATGCAAGAGAATGTAAGACTCTAGCAGGACTAAAAAGCAACATCCATGCTGCCCATATTTTCAGGATGGATCAAGTGATGACATTGTTCAAAATTGATCTGCAGACATCATTATTATATATATATATATATATATATATATATATATATATATATATATATATAATAAAACAAATACAGACAAATGTATTAAAATTTGTAGCATTTTTTTTTTTTTTTTTTTTTTTAAACAGAATCAGAAATTTTGACATCCACTTTAACATTAGTAAGTAGCAGAGGAATGATCAAATTAATATAAGGTAGCTATTATTATGTTCTCATTTTGCTGTCTATGCTAGGAGATATCTCACATTAATTCTTCAATATTTCATCTATTATTAATATAATGATTCTCTTGCTTGTTCCATTGAACCAGAATATGTAGAGTTTATGGTCAGAAGTTCAATCTCTGGGTCAGGCAATAGAATTCATTTACTCTTGTTTAGCAAAACAAATACCCTTACAAGAGCAAAATAAGATTGATTGATGGACTTTTTTTATGGCTTATCAAGCATTTACAGGTCATTTAAAGTCAAAAAATATTTTTAGGTTGTAAGAATTTTTTGAAGATGATAATGATTTTAACTGATACAAGTACTACTAATTAATCCATAGCTGGGGAGTGAGAGAAGAGGTGGATTCATACCTTTCCCAAGGGTATTTGCATGTAAGTGAATATAACAAACCTGACTGGAATTGAAATTCAGCTCTCCAATTTCCAATTCTGAACCATTATCCATTACACCACCCGTATATCCAAGCTTACAAGACCTAGTATTCTCAAGTGGTCACTCATCTAGGTATTGAACAGGCTCAACCTTGCTTAACTTTGGTGATCATATGAGATCTAGTGTTTCTGAGTGATATTGTCGTAAGCCAGCAAACTAAGAAAGAATGAAATGATTAAATAATACAAAGATACTTCATAACCTGGACAACTAAAGGAGAACAATAAATCCCCAGAAACCGAATAGAGAGATCAATTTGAAATTCTGTGAATGTTACTAAATATGACAGATAGCTGAAGAGAGAGGAGAATATAACAACTATAACAACTAAGATGAAGATAACAGTTTAAATAAATCAATGTTTAATAATGATTCCTTATCTATTAGATTTAAACAGATATTAGTTCATGAGTGTTTTGCATTAAACTATAAACATTTAAAGTAGATTTATTTTCAGCTGTTAGTAATCATTAAGTATTCATGAAATCAGAAAAAAAAACTTCTTCGCATTTTATTATTTTTATTATTTAGATTTTTGAGTTAATAAAATAAAATTAAAAAGGAGCTTCAGAAATTTATATTTCCCATAATTTCTTAACAAGATAATCAAAACTTTCCTTAAAGACAATTAAAAAAAAACGTCTTGTTCAAGATAAATTCCATAATCTTGAGATGAGTCATTTTCGTTCTAAGAATTCTTACTGATCTGATTTTTTTTTTATGCATGATAACATTTTAAACAATACAGTCTTCTTCCTATCTCTGTTTTGGATTGCCTCATCCTACAACAGTCTTGATGATTGCCTTCATTATAAGAGGTGCTATATTGAGGCCGAAGCCTAATCGCATAAGGCAGTGCTTCTGCCCTTTCAGTAACGTGGTCTGGAAAGGCCATAGTGAATGGTGTATGTGGACCTATAGGTACAGTTTCCTATGGTCTAACAGGGATACATTGCACTCCTGTTGTCGTCATTCACATAGCTTGTCCACAGACATCTGCACTTGCTGTGAACGCATCTATACTGATGCATTTCCATTATTTCACAAGGATTCAGCTCACCCATGTCTACGTCACATGTTGAGAGAATAGGTTTGGCATCCAGTCCTCCAGTGGTTGAATGAATGGAGAAGCTGGAACTTGTTTGCAGGCTATGTGGAGCATGTGATCTCTTTAAGACTGACAGGTGACACATTTGCAGTCTACCAGCAGCTCAATGACAAAGCAAAATTGGACATTGACCAATAAAGACTGCCTTAGTTACAGCCTTTGCTATGGATTTGTTCATGGTGTACAAACAATGCATCAAGTGGCAATGGCATTATGGTGAATCCATGGATGTATACCCAATTGAATTGAGGAGGTGCCTTTGATGTGCAGACCAACAGAGTTTTGCATCAAAGTGTTGAGTTGGATTTTTGCATGAGTTGGAATTTACATTTACTTTACTTAGAAAACCAGACAAGACGAATACACTCTGATGGACAATATAGAGAGATGAGGTTATACACTATTCCAGATAAAGTCCAAATAATAAAGAGCATTTCTTGTAGGAAAACTGAAAGAAACAGTGTACAGTCTTGCAGAAAATTGTGTAAATTTCTTTGCTTATCAAATAAACGATGAGAGAGCAACCTGCATGAAAATATAGGATTTTCACGTCACACTGTGAGGATTCATATAATGGGTTGGCTTCATCAGTATATTTGCCACCATTTTTTATTCTGTTTTCAACAAAAACAAGAATTGGTACACAAGACTAGAGGAAAAAAAATAAAGAGTACCCCTTACTATGTTGTATGCAAGAAAGTTGAAAAATAGATCAACTAAAACATTACAATGACAACAACAAAACAAATGACACCAACCATAAAAACAACTCTTGGAATGACTAAGTTCAAAGATTATGCAAATTTCTCCTTGCAATGATGATCAATGTTCTTTCAACAATTTAACAATTGAGCTTATATTAAAGTGTCGGCTGTTGCTCAAACATTACTTCAAGAGTTTTAAAGTCTAATTCAATAAATTCAACCAGAATTACAATTTGCACATAGTTCAATTATTCATAACCAAATATCTGTTTTGTTGCATTTCAAAAATTAAACTTACCATATATAATTGAGCATAGTGTGAGTTTTTATTATCAGTTTTTTTATACAAAAATGTCACCCTATACACAGGTAATTTTTTTGAAGAGGTTAAAAATCATGTCATCAGGCATGAACAAAAACAAAAGTACAGTATCTAAATTTTTGTATCAGATATTTTGCAGTAAGTGGTTTTTCTCACCATTTTGGGATAGCTTTGTACTAAAGCTAGAGTTTCATTATACACAAGCTATATGAAAAAATCAGGTTTTTCACAAAAATATTCTGGGGTTGCACAGTACATGAAGTAGGCTTATATGCAAGTATATAGAGTAGATATTTTAAGGCATGAATTACTTTTCTTTAATACAAATATTTGTTTTTTAAAGCTTAACATCAAATAAGCTATAAGAAAAAAAATAAAGGCAATTTTTTTTCAAATGTTATCTTTTGCTTATAAGTAATCAATTTTAAGATTAAATACATTTATTCAGATGGAATATAGTACTTCCTCAAAGGACACTAAATATATCAAACTACTATATTGTAACCAGATGCATGCTAACTACAAACTGGATGAAAAAAATCAAAATCTCATTCATACTAAGATATCTTCCATGGATTATAATAAAAAAAATAAAATTAATTATATAATAATTAAATTGATTGTATTTTTTTTTACAAAAAATACAATACAATCAATTTAATTATTTGCAATAACTCCTCCCCACCAACTGACGTATTATGTAAAACCAACATTATATACCAATTTAAATGTCCCTTGGAAGAATGTATCTCTGACAAAAAAACAAATATATATGTTGGGTATACAACAATTACACAAACAAGACATCTTACACTACACATGTCTGACCGTTCATCCATTGCAAGACATCTACAACAACATTCGAATCCCCATTCACAATATAAAAAATTACTGATTGACAATACAACAATCTTAAAAGAAAATAATAAATTCAAGCTATGGCACTGAAGAGAATTAACTATGAATACTGCAGTAATGTTCTGAAATGACTATAAAGGAACAGTTTTTTTTCATGCTTTAATTCACGCATGATCATGACATTATAACAGAGGAAAAATTTCATAATGGATAATTTTTTCACATTCTAATGAACACTCAGCACATTGTCAACCGTTTGCATTTAAAGGTATAATGAAAATTATGGTAATGGATAGCAATGCACAGCCTTGTATAAATACTTGTACCCAACAACATATAGTTTTGTACTACTTGCACCCCTGAAGATGATCTTGGAAAAAGATCGAAAGTACTTGTTGAAATGAAAATAAAAGAATTTTAAAACAGTTATAGCATATTTCTCTCATCCTTGAACATCAATACGCGGAAGGTTATTCGTGAGTATGAACAGATTTTGTTAAAAATTAGCAGACATAATCTCTGTAATTTATTCAATCAGACATGCCTATATATATATACATACACACACACACACACACACATATACAAACATACATATATACACACACACACATTATATATATATATATATATATATATATATATATATAAATAAATAAACTACGCAGATTACTTTCCCTTCCTATTTCAAATTGACAGATAAATTCTGCATAACAAAATAATTGTTCAAAGTGTAATTATAAAATCAATGATTTCTTCTTCCGATCACAATTCATTTCAAGGTTTGAGCTTAAACATGTTAAGTAAATAATGTCCTGATATTCAATAGTATTTACATGGATCATGTGACAGGATTTAATGCTTAGAGTATACATCTTCAGTGTTTATATCTCCGATGTTAAATCAATGACTTATTACAGAGTAAAGATAACAATATCAAGAACCCTTGCACTTAATATAAACATTGATAACTTCATTTTTTTTTTTATCTCTGGTGCACCACTTTGTTTTGTTTTCTGAAAAATATTATTAAGGATATCATTAGTTCTAGCAATAAGGATTTATTCCTGACATACTAATTTAAATAAATAATCCAAACTTGATCACTGTTAAATAACTTCAGAAATATTTCAGTTGTTTCACAGAATTATTTCATTGTTAGTTTTCCTCAGATATGAAAACTAAAAATTGTTTTTTATCAAATGTAAGAAAACTTAATATATTTTAGTACTGTTGACTTACTTCTTCATATAAAATCTCAAGGTTTGCTAAGATTTTTTTGTGCATCACGGTACATAAGAAAAAATTGATATAAATGCAATGGCACTAAATCTTTTACCACATATTTCTTTTATTAATACACTATTGCTTGGATTTAAAAAAACAAAAAACAAGACTAATTAGTTGTATAATCAATAAAGAGCTGATATAACATCTTGATCATAGTTGTTTATACACAAATGTAAATTTAAATTGTTTGAAAATACATATTGCTTTGAGGACTCAGGGATTTTTAGTCTATTATAAACCAATCAATGTGTGTTGTGGTGCAATGGATATCGACTGGGAATGAGCAATTGGAAAGCTGAGTTCAAATTCCAGTCAAGTTCGTTACATTCACTTATGCACAAATACCTTTGCGAAAGGTATGTCTCCAGCTATGGGTTGAATAGCAAGGCAAATTGGGCCCTACAGCCTTGGTTGGCAACCAGTCTACTGTAGAAAGTAACAGCAACCTACCACAGGAAAATCTTCTGTCTAGTCAGCCATGAATTGAAAGAGTCATGATTGCCCATATGTGTATCATGTATGGCACTTAATTGACTGATAAACCAATCACAAACATTTTGGTTTCCATTCGTGGTTATTTCAAAAAAAAAAAAAAAAAAAAAAAAAAAAAAAAAAAAAAAAAAAAGAAAAATATTTTTATTTTCTTAGAAAGAGTAAAGAACAAAGGATATTGTTCGGTTTTAAGAACTGCAATTCTTTATGACATTGACTTCAAGAATAAGGAATTGTTTTCCAATCATAGTACTTCTATAGTTAACAAGAACATTTAGTGAATAAATTTGTTTTTATTCTTAAAATATATTGTTATATTTTATATGTTGGTTCCAATCTGCAGTGAGAATGACTGTAAAACACTTCCCCCTCCCCAATTTATAGACAGAAGCATACAAATGCATGCTGGGATTTCTTCCTAGTCAATAAAATAGGTCAGTTCTCAGTTTCATCTGATTCAGTCCCAGTCTGTCTTGTCTTGAAGTCAGAATGTTACATTTATTTATCCAAATTTGTTCATGTGTAATATTTAGTTTGTGAACTTTTTGCCATATTGCATATATTGCTTGATTACTTTATATTATTTTTGCCCTGTTCTTTTCTTTTTCTTGTTATTGTTTATTGCAAACTTTGTCAATTCTGCTCGTTGGGTAGTTATGCCATTTATTAATATTTAACCACGGCCACTCACTCTACATTATGTTTACATATTCTTTGTTCCTGATGTTCTGTTTTAAAGTAAAAAACATGAAAAAAAAACAAAAAAAAAAACTGTGAAATGCTGCAGAAATATTATAAGTCATGAACACAGTGCTTCTTTTTAATACTCAATAAACAAGTGAAAAAAAATCAAATCTTACACTGGCAATGATTTGCAGTGGTACAAAATGGTAGATGAAGATGATCCCAATTGCAACTGATGCCCAACTAAGGTCATGCATGTCCTCACATGTGTAGATACCTGCAGGAAAAAATAGAGAGAAAGAAAATATGAACTATTTAGTATACATTTAATAAAACCTCAAGGAAACAGCCTGCTATTTGTCAATTTTTTTATGACTAACAGCTTGATCTATTTATTACAAGAAGCAATATTTTTGAGTGATGTCCAAATAGGAAACCAGTATTTGGTATACTTACATATTTTCAAAGAAAATTAGGAAAAAAACTAGAATTGTTATTTTCAAATTTTGTCAGCTTGTAATAATTGTAATTGTGTCATCAATGAGGACAACTCTTTGTTTACTGACAGAATGAGGCACTGTACAGCCTCTAATAAAGTTGGTCCTCATGACTATTAGCAGTTCTGTCATGGTGTGTTGAATAAGGGTAAGTCTTCCATCCATCCTCTCTTCACTCAATTTGAGGTGTTATCATCTTTTACTGATAAAGTAGAATGATTTGCTTGTAAATTATATTTCAATTCTACTCTTGGATCATCTGGAGAATCATTGCCTTAGAACCGAGTCTCTACTGTGTGATTTGGATATAGTGGTTTCTATTATCTTCTCTAAACAGGATTCCCACATAAGTGGACTTACTGGTATCTCTTCAATAGTCCTAAAGAAATGTGGTCTTTTAATGGCACCTGTTCCCTCTTAACTCTACAGTAAATGCTTTGCTGCATCTTGCTTTCCTGTTTGTTGGAAATCCTATCCTGTAATTCTTGCTTTTAAGAACTCAGACAAACTGTCTAATCCTTCTATCCACCTAATAGTCTTATACCTCTATTTGGCAAAATCTTAGAGGCTCTAATCAATGAATTGGTTAAATATCTCAACTTACAGGTTTGTCTTTCAAATAAACAATATGGCTTTCACTTTGAAAGGTCAACTGTTGCTTAAAAATGGTAATTGCTGAAAGGCTGTCGCTTTAGGTATCTCAAAGGCATTTGACAGGGTTTGGTATGCTGGTCTTCTTCACAAGTTGATAGGTTATTGAATTTCTGGACAATTTTTTGATATGGTTCTATCTTTCTTATCAAATCACAAAATGATTTGAACGGACATTTTTCTAGATATTATTACATTAATGCAGGTGTTCCTCAGGGTTCTATCTTTGGACCTACTTTCCTGATTTTCATCAACAACTTTCCTGATGTAATCCCTTATTGATTCAGTATCTATTTTGATGACAACTATTTACTCCTGTATGGTAAGTCTGAATGGTTTAATAAGGTTAAATTGACAGTTGATCACAAAAATGACCTACAATTTGCTGTTGAATGAGGAAAGAAATAGCTTGTTAATTTTAATGCCTCCAAAACAAAACTGCTCTCTTTTAATTGTCTTGGAGAACCATTTTTGCCTTCCATTGGCATGGCTGATTCTAAATTCCAAGAGAGTGACTCATTGCATCTTCTCTGGTTATGGTTTCCCACTGACATGAAGTGGAATGATTATATTGAATCAATTGCTAAGTCTGCTGCTAGGAAAGTTGGTTCACTACCATTCTAGACAATTTTTCGCTCCAGAATCTATCTTACACATTTATAAGTCTATCATTCATCCATGCACTGAATTTTGCTGCCACATCTACTCTGGTACTTCTATGTACTGAGAAATTCTTCACAAAATCCAAAGAAGAATTTGCTATATTATTGGTCCTGACCTGGCATCTTTGCATCAGTCACTATTCCCACCACCATAAAGTAACTTCCCTGTTCCTTTTCTATACATATTTTCATGGTAATTGTTCTGATAAACTTTCCTCGTTGGTAGTTCAACTTTATGAACTTAAGCATAGTACTAGATTAGCAGCTAGCCCTCAACATTTTTACAGTTGAAATTGCTAGGTGTAGCCATAAATTCTATACTAAGTGTTTCTTCTCTTGCACTTCTCACTTGTAGAATTCTCTTCAAGCTTTTTAAAATTTTCTCATATTTTTTCACTCTCATTAAGTAACTCCCTTGTGTCTTAGTGGCTTAAATATTAAACATAAACAATATCAAAACAAAAAAGACAGCAAATAAAACTTTAATGAAAAAAAGACAAAATATATATGTAAGTCAAAGTTTATAAAAAGTTTGCAATCAGTTTTTACCTGTCACCTCACTTTTCAATACTAAGGATTTAAAGCAAAATGTGTCAGCCAGCTGAAAACTTTCAATATCAATAAGATAGAAAGCAGTGAACATTTAAGCAGACTCTAATTTATATGAATGATTTTTTTTTGTTTTTTTTTCCTAGCAAAGGATTCATATCTAATGAGAACCTTTGCATTTGGGGAGGCATATTGCAATATGTAAAATGATAATTATCTTGCTTCCTTGAAACAAACATTATGATAACTAAAGTAGCAGATGAGCAAAAATGAAAAAAGATACAGGAAAATACAAAGTTTAATCACAAAATTAAAAATTGAATGCATATTGTGACAAAATAGGCATGCATAAAAGTATTGAAACTATTCTCTTATTTAACCTTACAAAATTGACTTGTTAATCAAAACTTGTCAAAGATAAATATCTGACTGCCATAGCAGCATGTGTGTGTCTTTTTTAAACAATAGCAAAAATTTCCTAGAAGCGGCATGATAAACAAAGTACAATATATGTGAAAATAAATAACGTTTTTTAAATATTAGAAAATTAAAAATAAAAATGAAAATCAAAGTTTAACATAAAAATTGCCATGTTAATTTTAATCTGGGTTGTATGATGACTATATTTATTTTATGTTTATCTTAACTGGAAAATATAGATTTTGCAGACTAAAAAAGTATAAATAATTTTTATCGAACTATCTTATTACTGAAATAGAATTTGGCCAATGTTTATATTTGAATTCCTTTACATGAATACTTTATTTAAAATCCCACAACTTATCAAGCTTCAGAATTGGTTGTCATCATTTTTTATACATAATCTGCTCCACTAGTGACTAATTAGTTATACAAAGAAACCGAATTATTCTTTAGTTAAATACTACAGTACAAACCTGATTGCTATTTTAGTGATTAGGATCATAGTTTAACTTAGTCTGGCAAAAGGTAAAATTTAGGGAGTAGGAAGATTATGTTTCATCAGTTTTCAAGCAGAATGGTTTGCCTTAAAAATTAGTATAAGGACTATAGTATTGCATTTAATATTTTCTTTATAAAAGATAAAGAGGAGGTAAGGCTGAGGACTGTTTAATTTAAACAAAAATACTGTTTTAGTTTAGAAACACAATTAAAATTTTCTATTGACTAAATAAAAAATAGGTTTACATGAGAAAAAAAAAAAGTATTTTTCTGAAATGTTACCAACAGAATTCTGTTATAAATAAAAAAAAATATTGAAAATTTATATATATATATATATATATATATATATATATATATATATATATATATATATATATATGGAGAGTATCCCAAAACTTTGAGAAAAATTAATCCTCTTACTAGGATTGTTTCACGTCAATGTTATTTTACTGTAATTTTACCTAAATTAACTTTGATAACACAAAGAAAACTATCTTATAAAAAAACAAAAAACATACATTTTGGAAAACAATGTTAAGGTTGATTATTTAACTTTATGCAAACACATAATAAAAAAGTACATTTAAAATTGTTTAAAAACATTTTAGTGGGACATTCAATTCAGTCTTGATCAGCTATATACAGAATAATTATATTTAATATTCAAAAACATTGAAAATGGTGAGAATGTTATTGTTATGCATTCTTAAAATTAAACTACTTCAGATTGTAACTACAGCTGTGTAAGTTTTTTTTTAGTTTAAAATATATAACTATTCAAAATTAAGTCTCTTGTCATCAATGACATAAAGTCTCTTCAAAAATTGTATTTTCTTAATCAAATAATACAAACTGCATAAATTTCAAATTTCAAATCAAGTTCTGAACTTGAATCAGTGTTAAGTGATTTTTTATTCTTCATGTTTGCATGAATGCAAGAGGTTCAGAATATATAGAAAATAATTATATTTTCATCATCACTTGTTAAATATATTAACAATAAATAATAACAAAAGCATAACATTGACTTGCATATGTTTACTGTACATATTCTGGTCCATACATAACTATTAGCAGTTATATTGTTATTTTTCTTGTTCTTGAATATTAAAAATGGATATAAGCTTTTTTTGCACAAAATCTTTTTATATCAAGTGAAAGATTAATAGATAGAAAAATATGACTGAAAAAAAAAAAAAAAAAAAAAACATACAACAGCAGTAGAAAAATTGAGTCAAATTCAGTATTTGCAGCGTCCAGTCCTTTGTTTCTTTTTCTTTTCTTTTTTTATATTCAAATATTTAAGAAGTAAAAATTTAGAAAGAAAACTAAAGGAAAGAAAAGAAAAAAGAGACAGAAAACAAAAGCAAACAGCAGAGATGAGACAGAATTGAAAGCAAGAAAAATAAATAAAAACAAAGAGAACAGGGAAAAATAAAAATAGAAAAAGAAATTTACAGTCTTTTCAAGACCAGAACCATGAGAAAGAACATATATTTTCATTATCAGTGATCAGCATCACTAACAACATGAGCAATGAAGCAAACAAAACTACTAGCATCAACACTGCTACAAACATAGTCGCCATGACCAATACTGCAGCCAACAGTATCACTGTTAAGGCAGCCCAAAGTACTGTTCGCAAATCAACCATCACTGACAAATTCAGGCTAACCAAAATATCATGCAAGTATCCATCACTTGCAGATGGCTATATAAATGACTGCTTTCAAACATTTTTAAATTATTAAATTCCAAATTTAATTTTATCCAATGGATAAAGAGCACATGTCAATATAGTCAAACATCAGTGTAAAACATTGATTGGAACAAAGTGAAGTCACAATCTCAATTGTAGTATGAATCTCATTATCAGCAGTCAATCTGTGTCCTGATTGTATACTGAAGGTATGTTTAGATATGTGTGTGTAAACTAAGTTACTTCAAAGTAATTCCAACATGAACCAACTTCTTAATTGCCTTTCATTTGGATGTTAGATGTTAATTATTAAATATATCTCATTCTTTATTATAATTACAGAAAGAAATCTAACAGACAATACAGTCAAGAGATAAAAAAAAAAAGTCTTAATTTTTTAAAAAATTAATTATAGATATAATATATATTTTTTGCTCAATGATGTTTAACAGGAAAAGGGTAAATTTTTCAAGTCATATATAAAACTCTTGAGAAAACAAATCTTGTTTACAATTTTGTATACAGTAATTTCTTCACTGAATGATTTTTTTCCTCCAGTACAAACCGGCATCATGTTAGGTAAAAACCAACATCATCATGAACAACAAGCAGAAAACAATTCCTTTGCAGAAGATTTCTGGTAAGATAATCATGAGCATGTACCCACAGCTGGTAGAAGTCTTCTTTAAAAAAGCTGTTATGATAAATAGAGGTAATTGATGACACCCACAGACAGGGCCACCACAAGTGGAGAGCTAAAAAAGTTCTCTTCCAACAGATCACTGAAAATAAGTTCCAACAAAGAAACACGTACAAAGGAACTAATTATACTTTTAAGAAACCAAAAAAGCATAAGAGAAATACTGAATCTGCTGATATCAACAAATTAGGTTATAAGCAATGGGCAGCTGAAATACAGACATGTCAACAGGTTGGGTCTGTCACAGATGCTAGTAACATAGATATACTATTTAGTATAACTTGCTAACCCACTACTAAGCACTATATTAATGCTGCTACTGTCTACTGTTTGCTGGCAGGATGGGAGCAGAGCCAGGTGACTGTAGGCTAAGAGTAAATGTATGATATTGTATGAGAGATTTCTAAAATATACCATTTACTTTAGAAAGAAATTGATTCATTAATGGCTGGCAGGAAGATCAAAGAAATGTTTACAAGTTCAGACAATGAGAATAGTTGTACAAAAGGCAGTATCAATTATAGAAGATGTCAGAACAAATTAGTGAATAGACAAGTAATGTAAGGAAAATGTTGTCTGGTGAAGCAAGAGAACACAAAATATAAGCAAGCTGTTATTTCTCTGTGTCAGGATGTAATTATAACACATTATAAACATGCTAGATACACAAGCTATTTATGTTGGTACAAATTTCTTCTTATTAATAGAGTAAGCTTTGCTTTTCTTTTTCTCCTTTGAATTATTCTGTTGCTTATTCTTCCTGGACCAAACATAGAAGAGTTAACATTATATGGTTGAAATAATTAAAGATTACTTAAAATACATATTTTAAATAGCTTATTGTGTTACAGTAAAGAGTTCAGTCAAGTTTATCACCTACAATAGGATGGAATCTTTTACAACAATAATGTATCTGGTACAAAGCCAAAAGACCAAAATAAAAATTTCAAATGTGGTCTGAACTAGTGATCTTATTCTTTTTTTGTTGCTTTTTGGTTGGTCCATTCTACAGCCTTTTTCAAGTATACAACTTGTATAAAAAAAAGCAGTCTATTTTGGGGTCTACAGGAAATGGTTGTTGCAAAAAAAAAAAAAAAAAAAAAAAAAAAAAAAACCCACCCCAAAAAATAGCAAATATACTGATCATTGTGAGAACAATAAAAATAATATAAAGCATGAGTGCAATCAGGGGTTCAAACAACTTATGGAATAACAATAACACAAAATAATATATTTAAAAATAAAAAAGGGGTCAACAATAAATCCATGATCCTTATTTTTATCAAAATTAATACAATAAAGACAAAACCTAGTGTAATTGTTATTATCAAGATATTTACAAGTTCTTGTTCAAAATTAAAAACCAGGTAAGAATGTAAGGTAAATATGATTGTAGTGACACTGAAATACTTATTGAAATTAAAGAGGGTTGAAAACAACAAATAGAAACTGGACAGATTACCAAAAAGTTTAATTTTTTTTTTATTCCTACTGTAAAAGTTCAGTAATTATAAGACAAAAGAAAAATTGATAAATCATTTCCTGTTTACAAAATACATAAAAAAGAATGAAGAAAATCATATATTATCCAAAATATCAAATAGATCTTTATGCCTATATAATGTTGCTTGAAATGCTTCAATATAAAATCTATTGAGGGATACTTGGATTTTCAACCATTTATAAAAAGATAACATAACAGGATACATTTCACACAAATCTAATATAATTAACTTCAAATAGTTTGATGAAATTCAATCCCAATTTTAAGGGATTTTGATTCACTATCCAATCTATTCAGGAATACTTTGTTTAATTTTTTGTTTTAAATTATACTGAAAGCATCAGTTCTCATCTATTTAGGAACATCAGGTACTGTAACTTGCAGCATTATGCTAAATGAAAGGCTTGGGCACCTTGCTGAAGAGTAGTTGTTAACAATCTAGCAATCTTGCAATGAGTGCCTCATGCTAATGGCCTTGTGTCAGATTTAGCTAAGAATAATAAATACCTAGTCAGTAATATTTTTACCTTTCTTCTATGAAAAGTACCCAACCTAAAGATTGCTTCTAATAATATTTGTCAGAAAGATATTTTGTTCCAAATTCCCACCCCATCAGGATCTAATGAGTGAAAGCACTTAAATTTAATTTTTTTTATATTTTCAAAAAAGACATATATCTGGGGTTTTTTTTTTAGTATATGTTATTCATTTGAAATATATTTCACTAAGTAGTTTTAGTTTAATAAAAGTTTTGAAAATCAAAGTTTCACTGACTGGGCCAACATCAGATAGCAAAAATTCCAGTGCTCTCTTTTTTGGAAATTAGACATGAAATATATAGAAAATTTTTTTAATAAAAGAAACTGCAAACTTTTGCATACGTCTAATAATATAATTTGACTAAACAATATAATGTTAATATTATCAATAATACTTTCATTCTTGAATTTGTTTTTCTAGTTTCGATCAGACGGATATGATAAGGCTTAGAAATCAATTTTGCAATTCTCTAACTTGTCAAAGGGTATTTCACCAACTATGACCAGCCTAATAAATATACATATTAGTCCATACCTGAAGATTGTATTGTGCATGAAACTCAAAATCATACTAGTGGCAAGAGATAATATATATATCAATAATATATTAATATATACTTAATAGCCCTGATGTATTATATTGAGCACTGTTTTATTAACACCAGCACTATATATATATATATATATATATATATATGATAAATTTAATTGGTAATCAGTAAGGATAATACCAGGGAGGATATAAATCTCAATGTAATAAACAGAGCAAGTAATAATTAATTAACAAATCAGTCTTCAGAAAGCCATAGTAATATTTTATTTTGTGGGACTGATAAAATTCAATTTTGCTTTGTGATCTCAAAACAATGAATGGATTCAAAAATTCTTCCCAAAAAATGAAATGAAAAACAAGATTAGCAGAAGTTGTGTTTTAAGATAATTACACAGGGTAGGAAGGGGAGGAGGGAGGTATATGTCTCTAGGAGATGTGATGGTTGTAACATTGACCTCTTATTCACTGGACAAGAAAAAGGAATAAAGAAAGAGGAAGAAGCAGGGAACAGAAGAGAGGAAGGGAGAAACCAGAGAGCGTACACAATGTGCATGTGAAAAATGTGTCAGTATGTAGGTATAATTGTGTATGCTCTCTGTTAGGCATCATCCACAGTGAGTTCTTATCACAGGGACAGACAATAATCAGCAAGTCTACAAAGAGATCTTGTGGCATTTACTTCACTCAGTGTGTGAGAACAGATGAGAGATGTCACAGGACAAATCATGGCTGTTTCACCATGACAATGCACCTGCTCACAACGCCCTTAGCATCCATCAGTTTTTGGTTGAGAAGAACATTGCCATACTTGAACAATTTCCCTATTCACCTACTCCCTGTAACTTCTTTCTTTTCCCTAAGCTCAAGAGAATCATCAAGAGACCCGTTTTGAAGGCATGGAGGGACATCCAAGAAGAATCCTCCCAGCAGTGCAAAGAAGCTTGGCAGAGAAGAATGGAAAAGTGCATTAAACTCAAGTGGGGTTACTTTGTAGGAGAAACCATGTAGTTTGTTGTTTGGAATTGAAATAAATTGTTTGTGACACCAGTTCCATTACTTTTCAGACAGACCTTGTATATTGAAATATTTTTGCTTGGGCGCAAAATTTAATAATAGTGATAAAAGCAGACATGTTAAAACAAGAAAAAAATAGCAGAAAAAGAGCAGTAACCCCCAAAAAATAACCCTTCCATAAAATAGTAATATGACTGAAGAGATTTATATTCTTCCTTATTAGAAGTGGGTGTGGAAGAATTCTTCACCTGATACACTTCCAAAAATATGACCAAACATTAGAATTTCCTTTCTTCTTTGTCTAGCTGAGAACTTTCCCCCTTTAATTCTGAGGTTAAGTTAGATTTGTAGTGATTATAATAGCCTTTTACTTTATCTTGATGCAACAACTATATTTGTGCATTATAAGATTGTTGTTATTCTAAAATTACTTTAAGATCTAAGAGAAATTCCTTTTTTCTCCAACAGGCAATTTGCAGGTTGGTTTTAGTGTTTATAGTCATAACAGTGGCAAATTGAAAAAGCTTAAGTGTATCAACAAACACAAAGAGGAAAAAATAGTTTAATTAAACCAACAGTAAAACAAACATCACCCTATAGAAACAAAATTAAAAATAAATAAATTGATTGAATACTCATTTACACAAGAAAGCAAAAACTAATTTTTAATAGTGAATTTCAAAAGATATGTTTTAGTTTCATGTCATTATAACACAACACAAATAGTTTGACTACAATTTGATCAATAAGTACATATGTACATGTATAATGCACAACACCACAGTAGCTTGAATCCAGGCAATTCATTTAGCTACACTTGCAAGGATTTTAGTTCTTGGTCAAGTTGACACAAGATTCCAAAAGTTCAAATCTTATGACTAACTACATATATATATATATATATATATATATATATATATATATATATATATAATATATATATATATTCAAACAAGTTTTATTAAAAATCAACCAAGATGTGTGTGTTTAATTTACACTTATTAAATTTTAACAGTTTGCATATAAGTTGTTGCATATCCCTGTCAAAGAATCTATAGATATATTATCACAAAATGTATATAAACATTCTTTGTTCCAATCTCACAATATTAAACCAACAATTCTATACAAACTTTTATTCTATCCTTTGTACTTCTTAATACATTTTCATTTTTTGTTATTTCTCCTAAACCCTGTTCTATCATCCATTTACCCAAGCTCACTAAGTATGTTACACATTGTTTACTTCTGTCCCTCTTGCCTTCAGTCAGTGTGTATCAGATTTTCCAAGCCCTCTTTCCTCATTATGTGCCCTAGAAATTTCAACTGCCTCTTCCTGATGTTAAGTATAAGTTTCCTTTTTGTTTCCATTTTCTCTAGAACTTTGTTGTTGTTCACATAATTTGCCCATGGTATCCTCAGCATCCTTCTGTAGTAGCACATTTCTGTTGCTTCAAGTCTCTTCTTCATCTTTGAGGAGATTGTCCAGCACTCACTGCCATACAGGAGGACAGATATCATGTAACAGTTTAGTACACTTTTCTTTCCTTCTAGCAAAGTTTTTCTATTCTTAATACTCTGCTTAGCTTTTGAATACATCTTTGGCTATCCCAATACATCTTTGGATTTCAGTGTCATACTTTCCATTCTCTGTTAAAACATTTTCTAGATATTTAAATTTTTGTACTGGTTTGTTTTTGGTATCTCCAATTTGAAATTTGTACTTTGGGCTCATCCTTTAAATCATAAATAACACTTATGCACAGACTGACAGAATAGCAATGGGGATGCCTCTTGGTCCCACTTAATCTAATTTCTACATGGCTCACTTAGAAAACAAAATATTTATATTTATATAAAAACCTTTGAGGAAAACTGCTCTACATTTATGAATTCAATATTAATAATAAAATACCTTTCCTCATGTAGACTCTCAGTCATAATTTTAATATTTGACTATATAAAAAATCCACAAAAACATTTATCTGTTCAATTGCCAAAATAAATGTCCTTACAGATATAAAAGCATGAACAAGTATATTAGAGCAATTTCATCTTCATACATATTTTATAAAGCAGTATGAAACAAACATTTATGAACAATAGTTTCCCAAATGATCAAATAATTTTAGCTCTAAAGAATTCTAAAAAAAAAAATAACATCATTAGCTTATTCTATTGTAACTAAATGCAACTTATCTATAACGAAAAATCCATTAAAAATTTCATTTGCTGGTATATAACACTTAATAAATACCCAAAATTTATCACTTTTTATCATAAATTAAAAAAAAGAAATTAATTATTACGAATAATAACACTGGACCTAAACAAACTATGTAAAAACCATGTTGTTTAGGAGTTCTCATGTCCTTTGAGAGATTGCATCTTTAATAGTAATAAGCAAAAAACATTAAATTCTTACATTGGTCCCACTACTGCAACTTTCTCTCATAGGTTAACTTTCCACTTATTCAAACTTAGTGCATTTTGTAAATCGATTGATCATTACATCAAACAACCAAAATACAAGTATTAGCATTAGACAAATATGAGTTAATAATATTAAAACACTATGCAGTACTTCCTCTAAAGAATAACTCAAAATACTTGAAGATATTATCAGGGCTGTAGAGTTGGGAGCAATTAAGGGGTCACTAGAGTCAGTCAGTCAGTAAAACTATACCAACTCCAACTCTAGTTGAATTTACACTTTATGTATAAAGTCCGATAGAGAATTTTTATTGCTATTTCTTCTATTGAATATTCACTATTTCCTTTAAAGAAATTCATCTCAACTTCTTTTTTTAAGGTCATTTTATTTTTTGCAGTTATTTTGTATTTGCAAAACTACATATGTAAAAAATCTTACATTATAGAATTTTAATTTTTGTTGTCTTTTATAACCTGTAAAAGATTATATTTCAACTTCTGTTATAAAAAAGTTTTATTTTTGTTCTGTACTTATTTCTTATTTGAAAAGATATATCTATGTAAAATGTTTTACATTATAGTATTTCTATTGTTATTTCTTCTATATCCTTTCAAAGATTTTGTCTTTAATTCTGTTAGAAAATATTGAAGAATGAATAGGTATGATATAAAAGCCACAATATCTTTATTCTTTTATATAAACCAGTTCTAATGATATAGGCCTACTCAATTTAGGAGTGTATGCATATGCTTTGAGATTTGTAGACCATAATAACTAAATTACATAAAGAGAAGTCAGAGATGCCAAAAATAGAGGAGTCGGAGTCAAAGGTTTTGTGTTCTGACTCCACAGCCCTGGCTATCATTATGCAAAAATAATAACTCACATTAAACAACACTTGAGGATATAAAGATTAATTTTTTTAAAAAACATATTTTAGTGGAATATATCTGGTTGGAAGGAAAGTTCTTGCAATTTTTAAATAAATCTATTTAGGAACCATGAGAACTTTCTTTTCAACCAGATATGTTCCACTAAAATGTGTTAAAAAAAATGAATATCTATATCTTCAAGTGTTGTCAAGTTTTATGACTGGTAACAGACTAATTTTTTTTTAACAACTATCCTAAACAAACAATATGCTGATTGATTGATTCGTTTTCTGCAGATTATTTAAAGACAGAAATTATTGGTCTTTTTTTTTTATTTTGGATAATGATTTAGCGATACAATTACTACTAATTAACACATAGCTGGAGGGAGAAGTGGTGGATTCATATATTTCCCAAGGGTATTTGTATGTATGTGAGTATAAGGAACCCAACTGGAATTGGAACTTGGCTCTCTGATTAACAATTCCAAGTCATTATCCATTACACCACTTGCACATCCAGGCTTACAGCACCTGGTATTCCCAAGCAGTCACCCATCTAGGTACTGACCAGGCTCTATGTTGCTTAACTCTAGTGATCAAATAGGAACCGATGTTTCAATGTGATGTGGCTGTAAGCCTTACTTGTATATGATCACCCATCTAGGTACTGACTGATGTTGCTTAACTACAGTGATCAAACAGGAACTGATGTTTCAACATGATGTGGCTGTAAGGCTTACTTGTATATGATGTATATTTCAATTACAGATGCAGTGCCCCTAAAAATGCCAAGATGAAACTACAATACTGATAACATTAATATTCCTGATAATCACTAGAAATAGTAAAAAAGGATTATAAGCTCTGGATACTTTTTTGACAAATCTAATTCAGATACACAACGATTTATATGAAAACTGGAAAAATGTAGTAACACAATTAAACATGGTCAGCTGATTTTGATAAATCTTTTTGGAATGAAATCTTGTAAGATATATATATATATATATATATATATATATTCTCTGCTAATATTGAAGCTTCCATGATTCAAGCAAGCAAGTTCTAAAAAAAAAAAAAAATCCTTTTCATTTACTGCTTTTTAATATTGAATTTTATCATTATAATTTTCACTATTTTTTTTTATTACATAAAATCTTGGAGAGTATACCACAAACTTCAAATATCAAGTCTGTTTAATCTTTTAAATTTTAAATGTTTACACAAAGAATAAATCAAAAAGTATATTTTTCTGATATGAAAAATTACTTGACATATACTGTCAGTCATAGACATCTTAGCTGACCAACTAGTTTTCCTTTAAAAACTTTCAATTCTCAAGCCAACCAAAAAATGTTGCTGATGACACTTTCAAAACCACCAAAGTAAGTGCAAATAAATTTAGATCTTTTTTTAATACTATTTTGACAACTCATTTCATTTTTTTTTCACTTGTCTTCATTTTTGTTATTTTTATGGTCTGTTCTCTGATCCTTAAATTTCAGATTAGAGATTTTGATATTTTCCTGATTCTCTTGTATACAAGCTTCTTTATAATGCTATGGGGAGAGTGAAAAGTTTGTGGCCTGAACTCCCAAAGTCTGATCATTGGATTCCAGCGAATAATATGGTATATGGTTGAGAACACAGATTAATATAATAATTTTTAACTCCTTTCTCTCAGAAAGAGAGAGAGAGTGCTGTATAAATAGTCTTAGACCAGTATATCTTGTAGGGGTGTTCAGCTACTCCACAACAGCATCAATAGGAATATTTAAAATTTTAAGAAAACAAAAGTGCCTATAAAAATATTCAAGGAATATTTCATGTTCTGTCAAAATGTGACTGATTGCGTAAATGTGAGGAGATAAACATTTCAGTTTAGAGTTCTTTTTTTTTTCATAAGCAAATTATGTTCAACCTCCACAAAATTTATAGTTACAAATTTCTCTTCATTCTTCAATGTTTGGCTTACAGTTCAAAAGTAAAAATAATCACTCACTCAGTGAGTACTTTTAATGCTAGTAGCATTTTAATTTTATCCTATAACTAAATAGAGGAACTTGTATTAAAATTTCCAGTCCAACTGAAGGAAGAATGCACATGAAAATATTTTATTTCATTTATATTAAATTCATGGTCTCTATTCACTTTGGATATCATTTGAACATCTAGTAAGATTGATATTTTACTTTTAAAAAAAATCAAATATAAATAATTCTTATTTCATTTTTGATCATCAAAAGAAGACAATGGATTCATACCATACAACTAACATGCAAAAAGATATCAGTGTTAAGATTGTGCAGTAAAATGAATAAAGTAATTTATGTTAAAATTAAAAAAGAAATGTTGTTCCAAAACATAAGTTTTAATGAGAGAACAAATCACAACATAAAAGAACAAATCGCCACAAGAAGAAAAAGATTAAATAAATAAAAATAATCATTATTGAATAATATTTATAATAACTGTACTTTTTAAAAAATTTTTTGTGTGTATATTTTACACACAAAAAAAATGAAAATTAAAAAAAAAACAAGTAAGCAAAGTTTTCACTATAGGAAAGAGAATTTAAAATATGTCCTAAATAATGTAACAAAATATGGCACTTTAATGTTGATCAGCCGTTAGCAAATAATTCCCTTAAATCATTGTTATTGTAATGAATTTAATACTCACTGGATGCCCCACAAAGCTCAACTTAATAAATATCAATAATTATTTTTACCAATAATTCTTTTTTATAATTTTCCATTAAAATGATCTAACTCAAGATGAAATACATAATTGTTTTTTTTTTCAATATAGGGTTGTGATTTTATTATCAGTTTCTGTCAGGATTCTAAAGGTTGTTCCCTCCCCTTGGCCCTGATGGGTTTATTATTTCCATCTCAAAATCCTTTTACTGTCTTGGTTGCAATAAATTTATCTGATCCAAAATAAGCAATCATAAATTATTCATTGGCAACAAAGAAATAAGTCTCAATAAAAATAAATAACTACAACAAAAATGTAAATAAATAAATCTAAACTCATTCAATAATCAACATCTGGGTATAACACTCAGCAAACATGCCTAATTATTGCAATTTAATAGCTTTATTTTCTCCACTTTGGAAAAATACTACATAAAATTGATCAGGACTTGATATATAAAATTAAAGTAATTGAAAAAATACATACATTTATTCTAAAGTAACCAAACAGAAATTGTATATCTAAATAGCTTAAAATAAAATTAGTTAAGAAAGCCACTAGCAACGAAACCAAAATCACTTACCTCCCAATCTTAGAAGATATACTGGTACAATTAACATTAATATGTGTTGAATGTAGTAAATCTCTTTCTCAAATTCCAGCTGAAGAAGATATTAAAAAAATAATTTACATTTATAAAATTCAAAACATATGTAATGAAATAAATGGTTGTGTATAGTTATAAAATCTTTATTACTAAAAGTTATCATGATCAAAAGTTTGGGGACCATCATTAATCTTTTTATTTTTGGAACAAGACAGAACAGTTAAACAAAGCATATTAATTTACCTGCATTCTTTTCATTTCAAAATCCTTTCTCAACATTTCAAAACATGGAATGAATTTTTAAGTAACTCAAAAATGTCTAAGATGAATTAGTTCATTTCTAATGATATATTTAGATATGGAAAATAAGCAAGTAGTTTTTAATCATATATATTCACAAACAGAAAGAGAAAAATATTAATGCACACATTTTAAAATAGTGCAACTGCTGTAAAGCAAGGTCCTTCAAGTTACTGTTAGTTCAACCCTCAATAGGTGCTCCATTTTTGTGGCTTAGTAAATATCTACATACATTTCCAAATAAAAAGAAGTCACTACTTTCTTTATAACAATAAGAACTAAGTGAAGTAATAATACTTTCTCTATAACTACATATTGTAAAGGGTCTTAAAGTTCAGAGTGTATATGTTTATAAATGCATGGAAGTTAACTCTTTTTTTTTTTTTTTTTTTTTTTAAAGTAATTTATTCAGTTTTGGTCAACATGATACCTATTTACCTCTTTGATTTCACCTTTCTTTGAACAGCTAAACTCTTTTGCATTATTGGTGTTGATACCACAATGTTTCATCTGATCCATTCTACAACCTTCTTCAGGTATATAATTCATATGTAAAAAGAAAAGTCTTTTATTTCCTAATACAAAATAACACCAATCAGTATTTAAAAAAAAATACATGTAACAAAAGAGTGGAGAATAGGCTGGACAAAATGTTGTGATCTAAACAATAGAAAGAGGAAATTCAGTTGTCTATACAAAGCTTGGAATCTTGTAGATTTTTCCAACACTTTTTCTATTGCACCTGATGACTCTATGATGTTCAAATGTAAAGCATACAGATATTCACATGTCACAAGTACAGATTACTTCTACAAATATCTATCCACATAAAAAATCTCTATTTAAATCTTTGTCAAATCATATTGAGTAGTTGATACATTTCTTGACTTATATGATATCAACTTATGAATAATAATTTAACCATTTTCATAAATACCTGGCCAGCCTATTTTAAAGTCAGAGCTGAATGAACTGATGACATTACAAGAGATGAAAGAAATAACTTCTTTTACCTCTTGTCATCAAACCCAATCTTCTCTACATATATAAACAACAACTACCTTAATTGTAAAATCTCAATTGCTACAAATCTAAAGATCTAAATTCTATTTTAGAACCATGCATATAAAGAGGCATTCATTTGAATATCAGTTCAGTTGAAGATCTTGACAGCAAAACACAAATCATCTAAAAGTAAAATTGTAGTCCTTCATTCAGTTCTATACAAATAATCAATATCACAGATGCACACACTGATTTTATAAGTACTAGAATATTTATGGCACCATACCAACTGTTGATATTATCACTAAAGTGGACATCATATTTCAATCATTTTGCAAGCTCAAGCACATAATGTGCAGTATGGATAAAATGCTTACAATAATCTATACATCAGAAAATATGCTATGATTTATTGAAATGAATTAGAATGAATATCAATATTAGGATGTCATTTATTAAATGAAATTTATGGCCTGTTCTATAAGTAAGTTCAAAGGGTTGTCCCAACATAGGTCTCTCTTATGTTCATAGATGCAGCCTTTTAGATTTCTTGATGTCTCATCTATGTAGCTTTTCTGGCATTGCAGGCATCTTACATCATAAATCACGGTGTCTGATGTGGTGTTGGATCTTTTTTCTTGATATCTTTGATTGTCTTGGAAGTGGTGATATCTAATTTGTTCTTAAATTTTGTTAATAGACTGTTAGAGGGTAGGATTATGAATTTTGTATTTATGTTGTTAGTAGTGCCTACTTTTCTGAACTTGTGAACTTTGTAACGTTCATTTTCTAGCATTGAGGATGAATGTGGGTAGTGAAAAAGTCTAAATGTTTTTCATTTTATTTATTTTCTTCATCTAGGTATTCTGGGCTACATATTCTAAGGGCTCTGAGATAAAACCCTATGATTAGTTCTGATTTTATATTTTGGCTATAGTAGGAATAGAAATTGAGCAAATCATTTTTGCTTGTGGGTTATATGGATGCACATGTGGCTAAGTGATTAGAATATTAGCATTTAAACCATAAAACAAGGGTTCAAATCTCACGAGGATCAATTTGTCAAGGAAGTGACTTCAGCCTGAGGAGACAATCATAGTATACAACACTATTGGAAAGTGCCTGAAACTATACCATGACTTGAATCAAGCATTGAAAGTGAAATTGTGTAGACAGAAATGTTTAGAAACCGTTTATTGTTGTGCTAGCACAAAGTTACAAATCATCGTGACCAAAGTTTTGAATGTATCAGACTTGTTCAAACTGTTGATCACATCAGATTATGCACTCACTCTCTCAAAAACTGTTGCATAGTTGCAATATAAACCATGGGCTGGTTCTGTGGATGTTAAACAAACGCAACGTGCCTGAGCAGGCATCTGCGACAAAGATTAGCTATCAGACAGGTATACTCAGATATGAGTGGCCAGCCATTATATATATCACACACAGTAAGCTTGCAGCTGATTAATGAAAAAACATTTATTTTATAGATCAAATAATTTTCAAGACTCCTATCCCAGTCAATGCCTTTAATCTAGTTGTGAATATCAATAATGCAGATTGAACTTCAGATCAAAATTCATCAAATAATTGTGTTAAGTTATAGATTTATTGATACACTTTCTGTGTATACAAACACAATTCTATTGTTGGCAATACTAATGCACATTTTTTAACCATGATTTAGCATCAAGTTAGATTTTATATATTATTATTATTCAATGAGTAACTATATTCTTAAACATGCTGCAAAACAGGTTTGTAATTCATTTGGTCATCAGGATTATTTGTTTTGCTTCAAGACTTAAATCTAGCATGATTTATATATATGGAGTACTGTTGTCATATTTGGGCAGGAGCTGTCCAGTCCTCACTCTCCAGTCTTGTTAGAGTCCAAAAGCATCTCAGAGTTCTTGTGGGTAACAAATTATTTTCCACCCTTCAACCTTTCTCTCTCTCTCTCACAGGCAGGATGTGGCAAGCCTCTCACTGCTCTATCACAACTTGCATGGAAATTTCTCGGACAAATTACATTCCTTGGTTTTGCCAGTTCTAACCTTCATGGCTAAGATCTGCCATGCTACTCACATTGTAGCAAACTGCCAACATTCCCTCCATGTTCCACTGGTGAGAAGTAAGTTCCACTTGAACAGCTTCTTCCTGCAAAATACAGCTCTGTGAAACCAACTCCCAAGAGGATGCTTCCCCGATCACTATAATATGGTTAATCATTATCTTCCTCTCCTATACACATAAACAACCCTTTAATGTAACCCTCTACCTCAAGTGGCCCCTGGGCCTTGTACAGGGTGAACTTTACTGTAATATATGGGTTTAAAACACAATTTTTTTAAATTTTAATAATTTTTTAAAGCCATAATTATCTGTTTTAAAAAGCCAAAATAAGTTTTTTATACTCCACAGATTATATATATATATATAAAAGGATTTAATACACTTTAGTATCAATGAAAGAAATACTCTTATACGGTAAATCAGTTTGTTACAAAGCAGAGAGAGAGAGAGAGAAGAAAGAATTCAGAATCACACAAGAATTTGCGCATTATTAAATTGTGATGTCTAATTCATGTCTGACAAATACATTGAAAAGAAAGAACAATATTCAATCATTTAACAAAAGCAATAACATATGTCATAAGTCTATATTAGCCATTAATTATCCTAAATTGTTTGATTCCATAAAAATGTTACAAAGATTCAGCAAAGTAAATTATTGGAAGCAGTATTCCACTTTTTCTGCTTTCTCTATCATTTCTATTTATCATTGTAAATGTGTATCTGAAAAAGTTAACTTTGTTCTAATACTAAATAAGTTCAGAGTTGTTTTGTTTTTTAATCATTTAACCTTAAGTAAGGTGTTAAAGCCACTAAGACACAAAAGCTTACTGAGAATGAAAAACTTTGAAAAAAAAAAAAAAAAACATTATTAAAAAGAGGACAATAAGAGTACAGCATTCAAATGATGATTTGATGTTGCATTTAAATTTTTTTAAATTGTAGTTGACAGAAAAGCAAGAAGCCAGAAGAAAATTCCACAAGCAAGAAGTGTGAAGGAAAACCTGCTACCAGAGAACTTATGGTTACCTCTAGCAATTTCAACAGTAACAATGATGAAAAATAATAAAGTTACAGAAGACTTACTAATTTTCAACTAGTATTTCTTCCATTTTTTCATTACTTTAAGATGATAGACATTGAAAATTAGCAATGCTTCATGTAAATACAAATACTCATTCTTGCTTCAGACATGTAGATTTTAATAACATTTAGTAATAAGACTAGCTCACTTTACTTTAAAAAATGAATTTCAATAGTAAGCTATAGACAATTTATTTACACTTGCAATTTAAAAATCCTAATTAATTACATATCTAATATTTAATACTTATGACCATTTTTTCTAGTTTTGACTTTTACCATAAAAATTACTAAGTCTTACCATAAAAATTACTAAATTATTCAAGGAAAATATCCAATCTAAAATTTGCTTTGGTGCAATTACAATTTATGATTTTGAATTCATTTAGCAAAGATATGCAAAATAGTTGACAAATCTTACAAATAATACATCGATAAGTACAACAAACAGAAGTACCTAAAAATGGTACTCACTTTTTAAGACTTAATATGCTTGCAGTAAAATTAATATTACAAGGAAAACAATATTATTACAAATACAATAATTAATTTGAAGCAACTGCTTTAACAGTTAAAAAATATATATATATATATATATATATATATATATATATATAATAATAATCATGATAAAAATTTTAAAAACAAAAAGCAAGAGGCATAGATGTTTTAATTAATAAATTCTTCATTCCAGAGATGGTTTAAGTAATAAGTGTCAAATATTAAAATGTACTTACTAATCGTGTGTTTATTACAGGAAAGAGGAGGGCTAGAGGTGCTCCTGACAACATATACATGTGCAAGCGAAATATGGCCAATGCAAATTTGCTTGGTGGTGCTGCAAGCAAAAATATCTAGAAAGAGAAAGAGAGAGTTTTAAAAGAATTTTAAAATAGACTTTCAGTGTCAATCAATAACTATACACACACACATATATATATAGTACTCATACAATTCTATGATAAAAGAAATTTAAAGCATTTAATAAAACTTGATAATGATTTTATACCAACTCAACACTAAGTAATAATGTTTATCAAGTTTTAATTTCCTTTTTACAATGACCAATATCTATTAGTAATTATACAATATTGCCCTTTATAAACAAGCAAATATAGCAGTATTCTTGTCTACATCTCAATGCAAATTAAAACAAATACAATTTGCATACTTACACTAATGTGATTTTGATAATTTCAATGAGAAATCTGCAAGCATTTACAGTAAGTAAACTGTTACCTGATGACAGCAATTAATTTTCAACAGACAAAATACTGAATAATAAATAAAATTAACGATTAAAGCCTTGTAAATTAGTTATTTACAAAGTGTAGCTTAGATTGGGTACAAGATCACAAGTATAGGGTATCTAGTGAGGACTGAATTCACTACTTAGTAGTAAATGATTAGTGAAACTAGTTTGCAAAGTGTTACAACACAACAAGGTGCCCAAAAGTCATATAAACTTGATTGCACACTTGAAAATACAAAGTTTATACAGAACTGCAAAAAGAAATAATATTCATCAAATTAATTGCATTTCTTACAAAATTTCCAAGTAATTTTTTCTAATAAATTTGATTATGTGTCACATTTGTTGCTCAAGTATCTTAATTTTTCAATTTTCGTTTTTCATCATAATCTGATTAAAGTCTATGCAATCACTTGATATCAATTTTGATGATACAGAAAAATCTGTTAATAAAAACAGCAACATTTTATAAATAAAACTTGGTAAAATAGTGCATGAGGATATTTGTGAGCATAAACCCATCAACATCCTTATAAGAAAACAAAATAAAAAGTAATAACATTATTATTAGTAAATATAATGAAAAACACAAAAATGGATTGGGCTTATCCATATTGTCATATAAAAGAAAAATTGCTAAGTATAAGCAGTCAATTGTTTATACCCACTGATAAATGGACAGAGTGATTCCTAGAGGGTCTATCTACGAAACTCTGGAGTTTTGATGCTGGAGGTAACATCAATCAGCTAAGTGTCAAAACTTTTACTTACATTAATTATATATATATTATTTTTTATATATACAAAAAAATTACTTAACTGTAATTGTCCCCGACTCCACAATTTTGTAGTACTGTGTTCACTTTTTAAGAAGTTAATTTGTATATTAAATATTTCCAATTGTAATGAATATATATATATATATATATATATATATATATATATATATATATATATATACACACACACACACAAGTATAGGAGAGGTGTATACAAAATAAATTCCAATAACCAACAATTACTATTCTTAAAAGAGTGCTCAATACAGAGTAGAGCGAATATAATTATTTATTCAAAAATTATAACATAAATATGTTATAAAATCACTACAAAAATAGCCATTTTGTTTCAACACCTCTGGTGTCTTATCAAGTGATGATGTTGAATATAGAATAAAGGGTTTTAAAAGGTTCAAATCAATTAACCACCCCTTGCAAGGGGAAATGCCATTACATAATGAAAATACAATAAATAATGAAATATTACCAATGAAAATACAAGTATATGAGAATTCAAAAAACTTGACAACAAACTAAGGTTATAATAACTATTTAATGCCTTATGTCCCAATGCACAACATTATTTCAGGAATAGACAGCACTCCCCATAAACTGGCAAAAACCATAGCAAAAAATTTAACCCCTCTCCTTAGAACAATCAGCACATCAAATAAAAAATTCAGGTAACCTAGTTGAAAAACTAAGGAAAACAAATGTGAGTGATGAACTCATGGTCATTCTAGATATAAAATCTCTTTATACCAACATTCCTATTGAAAAATGCTTAGATCTACTAAAAAAGCATCAAATAAAATCAAAGACAAACCTCTTTCTATCAATAACCAAAAAATTAAAAAAGTGCCATCTCATCATTAATCAATGCTATTTCACATTTAATAATTTTCATAAACAAAATTTTGGATTACCAATGGGATCACCTCTCAATGCAGTAATGACATGTATTTTCTTGGAATTTCTCGAATCAGGCCCTTTCCAAAATATTTTACCTAAACAATCAATATACTTCTGATATATTGATGATACTCTATTAATATATCCCTGTGATACTGATTTGCTTGTTCTTGTAGATAAACTAAAAGTCAAACACACAACAGAATTTACATACAAAATGGAAGAAAACATAAATAAATACTTTATCTTTCCCAGATATCATGCAAAACCATGTTAACAGCAGCTTAAAACTTAGTGTCCACCAATAATCAACTAATAAAAATGATCTAATACATTTCTATTCCCATCATAACAACAAAATAATCGAGAATAATCATTGGATTCCACTTAAGAACACTCAGAATTTTTAGCCCTCAATATTTACATGGAGAGGAGAAATACATTTAAAATACTTCCAAGCTCTGACAATACCCATTTCATATTCAATGTGAAACAAAATGTTCATAAAAACTTAATAAGTAAAGAAACCACAGCAGCAATGCTTAGCATGGGGAGGTTGTGGCCTTATACTCCACGGAGGAGTCTAAAGGAATTGCATGCATGCATACATACATCTCTAAAAAAAGACAAAATTCACTAGTTCATTTTTAACCAGTACAATAAAAAAATAAATAATTCCTGACTGGTTCTTAGCACTTCTATATGCTATGTCCTTTCAGAGCATAAACAATCATGGCTCTCCACAACTTTCTACCCTTTGTAGCTCTTAGTAAGGTTTGTCTTTTCACCATCCCTTGCACTCCCTGTTCTACCATCCATTTACATAATCTTGTTAGGTAAGTTACTCAATATTTCCTTCTGTCCCTCTTTGGTTCAGTATCTTCTGAGTATAAATTTCTACAAGTCCTCCTTCCACATTATGTGCCCTGGAAATTTCAACTGTTTCTTTCTGATTCTAAGTATAAGTGTCTTTTTTGTTTCCATTTTCCTTACAAGTTCCTCGTTACTCATCTATGGTATTTTTAGAATTCTTCTGTAGAACCACAACCAAGTCTCCTCATCATCTGTGAGGAAATTGTCCACCAATTGCCATGGAGGAATAATATTACATAACAGTTCAATATTCACTTCTTTGTTTCTAATGAAATTTTCCTGTTTCTTAATACTTTTGCTATTCCAATGAATCTTTGGATTTCTGTGTCACATTTTCTATCTTCTGCAAAAGCACTTCCCAGGTATTTAAATTTCTATACTTGCTTGATTACTTGTTTAATAACAATTTGATAATGCTTCTAATAATTCTTAGTGGAACTGTTTCATAAACTATTGGTTACAGACTTCCAAAGTATGTTAAGAAAAAAAAAAGAAAAAAGTACCTTTTAATTTTTATACATTTTAATAATTGTCACATTTTGAATTAATTTATATTAAAACAACATGCTGGTTTACTTAATTTAATCAAATTGCAATTAGTTAGAAATGGCTGTTTTTTTATGAGTGTGCTATAGCAAGATTTTAAAGAGTAGAAAGAAATATAGGGTAATTAATTTTAGAAAAAAAACATCAAACTAGGTTTCATAAATTATTTTCAGATTTTTTTTTCTTTTCTACACTTTCTCAAGTGAAGACATGCCCAATACATTAGAGAAATTTCTACACAATTTATGGCAATCTATTGAAAGTCAGTAGCAAGAAAAACAAGTGCCTCAAAGAGTTACTACTGATTCGACATGGACTGTCACACTTGCTAAAAAAGGTAATTTTAATTGTAAATATTGTTCTTAATACTATTTGTTATATTTCATGCATTTGCAAGTTAATATCATGTCTGGTGATTGTTGCTAGAAACAGAGTTATAAAATCTCAGCACCTTCCTCAGTATTCTTACAAACATCAGTACTTCCACAATCTCTATTTCTCTTGGAATTTCTTCAATTTTGTTTCCTGTGTTTATGGAATGATTCAAATGTGCTAAATATTATGAGAATAGCCTTAAACCTTTATGCCCCACAACTTTTTCTATTTCCAGGCAATGTCATAGTAGTTTTCATTTTTTCCACTTTCTTTCATATTCATCCTATTAGCACAACCACACCTTTAACAAACTTTTTCCTTGTTTACAATAATCAAACCCAATGTTCTTGCTTGGATAGACTGGTTGGTTTGGATCTCAATGTCCCAATGTATTTTACTCTTTATTTTCTGGAATAACTTCTGGTTTGCACTCCAAATCATTTGCATTATTCACAGCATATCACTCTCATCTCTGTCATGTTGTCTGTCTTAAATCCCCAGTGGTTTTTCTTCCCCCCATTTTTCTGTTTCCTGTTCTTCCTTGTTCCCATATTTATTATATTCTTTGATTACATGCTCCACTGTCACAAATATTCTTTCACTGCTCTGTTGCATTTCACAAATCCAACTTTAACCATCAGAACACACTACTCAGTGCTAATGAGCTCCCTTCTTTTTCTCTATACATATATTTATTAAGCATCTCCTGTAAAGGAATAATGTTCCTTTCACAAGCTATTAAGCACTTGAGGAATGTGGCTTGGTACCCAAGTTAGAAGAGTATAACAATTGTAGGAAAATTAATCTAATAAAAACTAGTTTTACAAAACATCAAACAATAAAATATCTTGACATTGACTGTCATTTTAGTGGTAGGATTTTTGAAATGCACAATCCTGATTTTACTTTGTTAAAAGCTTTCACTTTATTCAAAACATTTCAGAGAGAATGAGAAATTGAACAAAGGAAGAAAGTTTCATTGGACCACATGGAAAGGTGACAGAACCAGTATGAAATTTGATGCTTATATTTCTACAGACACAAATACCAACGAGATACTGTCCTCCAGCTCCTGCTTATTGTTGATAACTGCCCAAATCTGATTTCTTTGAATAACCAAGCCAGTTGTGTGTGTATGTGTGTGTGTATATATATATATATGTGTGTATTTAGGCAACATTTTTTCATCGATGCATGTTTCATTAAATAATATCGACAAGTTTATATTGTGGAGATTTCATAGTTTATTTTGTTCAGGTTAGGTTTTAACTGTTTTATGTATATAGCTTCAAGAATTTTTAGTTTTTGTTTATTGTTTTCATGTTTAAGTATAATTGTGTTTCCAACAAGGATTTTCCAGAATTGTGTATGCAGCCAGACATGTTGTTTTAAATGTTTAAAAATGTTGGAGTTATCATTCAAATGTAGTGTCAAGTGTCGTGAAAGCGAGTTTGTACAATATATACAATCTCCCAAAGGGCACTTGATTTTGTAAACTATATTGTTTTTTTGCAAATTGCTAACCGAGGTAGAAGAATCATTGCAAATAATTGAGTTGGATATACTAGATTTAGTGTAGTATATGATTAACTTAATTTTTTTGCTAGGATCTGTTGTAGATATATTAGTATTTACTAATTTTTTCAGTATATTTTCATCTTGTTTATAATTAGTATACATTTGATTACGATATAGGAGATTAATATATTACTTAATTTGAACCAAATAAACTATGAAATCTTCAGATATTTTTAAATGCCTATAATTTATAACAGAAGCCATTGGTTTACACCAACAGCTCTCCATACTTAATACTTCTCATTTTCACTCTCGTGTGGTCATGTGTGACATCATGAGCTGTGGTACGATTTTTGCTTCCAGCATCTTGCATGCCCGAGTTTGTCATTGCTTGGAAATCTTCCATGTAAACATAAACAGACTATCATTATTGTTTTGTCTGTGTATTGTTTAATATATTGTAATGTAATTGTCATCTTTGATAATGGCTTATGTAAGCCGAAAGCTTAGATAGGATTAAAAAATATGTATCAATATTGTGATTTTCTTTCTTCTTTTAATGATAAGTTATTAAGCTTATCAGACAATATGAAAAGAATTTACATAAAATAGACAAAACTTGTCTATATTATTTAATGAAACATGCATCAATATATATATGTACCGCCACAGAAACGTAATACCTAAGGTTTAAAATTAATTTTTAGAAATAAAAAATCTTTCTTGAAGCTTTTATTTTAGTTTTAATTTCAAGCTAATAGATATTTATAATAAGCAAAATACTTTGCTGTATTTCAAAACTAATTTAAATTAATTGGAAATCAAATTGAAATTGTTGATTTTAACACCATTTTTAGCCCTCTTTCCTCAGAACATTTCTCTTTATTAAAAAACTTTCAAAAATAAAATATACTTTTCTGAAACTTTATTTAAAGAATATTAGCTGATTTAAAGTTTAATTAATCTGATATGAAACAAATATTACTTACTTTAAGTTTAAAATATTACAGAAATGCATTTTTTAACACAGCAGTAGCTGTTTATTTAAGGTGTTAACAGGTTGACTGACAGATGGAAGTTTATCCAGTGTTTTTGTATGGTGGATATATATGTAAAAATTACTTGAGGTATATAATGTGAGCACCATTTTTATAACATTTTCAATTTTAAAAATTTAGGAAAATATTCTTCGTAAGCTAATGTTTATTGAATTGTATACCTTTTGCTTTAAATTTACTCTAGTTAATGCTCTAATTTTCTGATAATGTTGCATATAAACATGTGCATTTACAAAAATCAACACATTTATACACAGAAAAATTTTTCAAAATTCTTTTTAAGATATTAGGCATTGATGAATTTACTAAGATTTTCCATTTATGATTAGTATAGTTTTTACTTAATAACAATATCACCTAACCTCTACCAAGACAGAATTTTAAAATATTTAAAAGTTTATAAATTATTCAAATTAAAATTTTAAAAAAATGAAAACAATTCTTGTAAAAATTAAATATTCATTGAAAAATATTTTTTTTCTTAACACAATAGTGTCCATAATATATCTTTATTATATGAGCTATTAAAAGTTTTTCTAATTAAATGTCTTAGTTTTATAGCGTTTTTTATTTTACAAATTAGAGCAGATTTTCTGCGACTGAGCATCTGTTTTACAAAAAGAAATTGATGATTTAAATTCTTCAAGTTCTGCTTTTAACTAATATAAACATTAAGCCCTCCAAAATTTAACTTCTCAGAATTTTATAAAATTAAATAAGTTAGAGGTAACAGATGTAAAAAAAATAAAAAATAAAAAAATATTTTTACTAAAATAATTTCATTTGTTTGTGAATAAGCCTTGAAAGTTTCATTAAAATCAGACAATTATTTGATTTTTGCAAGAATTTCCAAATTAATGTGTTTTTCACTGCAAAAAAGACACTAAAATTTCCTATACTAATCTTTGCTCCCCACCCCAGGTGACACAAAAAACAAGATTTTTAACTAAAATTTCAAAAATTCTAAAAAGGATTAAAAACAATTTAAAAAAAAAAAAAAAAAAAAAAAAAAATCAATCCTATTCGTCTTTCCTTTTAATAATAACAAAGATTTTGATGATAAAACTTTTTTTTTATTAAGTTTGGGGCCTTTTTCATTGTGGTATGCTAATATTTTAGTGAATCAGAGGATATATATATATATATATATATATATATATATATATATATATATATATATATATGTGTGTGTGTGTGTGTATTCCCAATCAAAACCACTTAATCATATGCATACTTATACTTAAATTCACATGACCTGATTTTGTGCCTGGCTGACATTGGACTGTTTTAATATTGATACATTACACCTTATGATGTCAGGTTAAATAATTGCATATTACATTATTCTGGCACTTTTAGCACATAACTACTTCCATGAGAGTTTAGATTGAATTTCATTCAAACCTTAAATATAGAAAGACAAATAATTACTAAAATATATAGTACACAAGTCAAATGTATGCCAATGCATACAAAAATCATGTAATAAAAGAAAAATACTTTTACATTTCAAGTTAAAGTGACTGTTATGAAACAAATATTCTATTTCTCTTTCATTATTTTTCTTTTTATTTTGCTGCATTTTTTCTTTAAGTACTTCAATCTTAGTAAGAAACTTTATTGACTAAGATATTCTGTATTCTTGCTATCTTTACTTGATACTCTCAGTTTTGAAAATATTTGAAACCTTGTCCAAAAGAAAGCACTTTGTGGCCAACACATAACGACATAAACAATAGCAATTATTTATGAAAGACACAATTTTAGTCACATGCTTTATTATAAAGAAATTCATAAAATAACATGAAACTACACACAATAATTCACTCAAACTTAACATAAAATACACTAAGCTAATTGTTTTCTACTGAAAATAGAATAGCCAAATTTTAGTTTTAAAAATTACAATTGTCAACTTAGTGCACTAAATGCAGAGAAACAATTCTAAATATATTATTACTGGAATTAAATTTACGTTCACTAAAGAACACAGTAACTATCCATTGACTAATCAACTTTTACTTTTCTAAGCCTGCATAATTTTTTCATATTTATTTTGGTTTTACAAAAACTGATCTGTTTTTTTTTCTTTAAATTTGAGTTTTGCTTATGTTTGAACTGTAAATGGCATATACTTGCATAGAATTCTACATTTCTATGTCATAGTGTGTGTGTATCTATCTCTTTCTCCCTCTATAAATTAATTTACAAATATAGTAATTTTAAATATTTGACAGAAAAAAAAATTATCATCTCATCTTTGCTGGCTCAGACAATATTTATTTTCATTAAAAAATATTCAAATTTGATTTTGTATCCAGTGTGCAGACATAAAAAAAAAGAAATTTATTCATATTGTTAATCATTCTCAAATTTCATTTAATGAGTTTTAATTTTGATTATTTTTTTTTGGGATCTATAATAAGAGTTATTATTCAATGCCATCTGTTGAAAATTATTTAACTTTCACGACTAGTGCAGTTTGTCAAGTTTTAAATTACATGAAAGTATTTTATAATTTTCCATTTATATTTTATTTATGAAGAAAAATTTTAAAAATCAAATTATAGGAAACACACTATTAGAATGTAATCTATTAATCAATCAGTTTCTAACAAAATATAAATCTCTTTATATTGAAAATTATTAATATGATGTCATATATTAGGTTGGTGCAAAAATAATATCGTTTTTGACGTTAAAAAATACGTCAAAAAACGATATTATTTTTGCACCAACCTAATACCTACAGAGTAGATACCAACTTAAAATAACATTTAATCAACTTCTAATTTATAGAGAAATAGCATTTACACACCATATAAAACATAATGAATTATCAATCTGCAAAATTTTAGCTTTTAAGCACTTATAAAGGGTGTTCCAATAACAGGACTGATTTTACATGTGAATTAAGTTTAAGCATCTAATGATTTTTTTCTTTCTTTCAGATTTAAAAACTTAAGTCTTTGGCAATTTCAACCATGGAAAGATTAACAAACGTGTTAAAGTTATCGAAGCCTATTAAGAAAATGAATGTTCAAACAGAATTTGAATGAGAAGTTCCCAGGTTGCATCATCTCTCGAAACAGCAAAGTCAATTGGTCACCATGATCATGCCAACAACAATTCAACAGCTGAAGGATGAGATAATAAGGCATATTGGTGAGATTGAGGAGCAACTATGCAAAGACGTCATCAAAGATTTTGACCATTGAGTGTGCTGCCAAAGCTTTGCCGGATATTTGAGCAATATTATTTTTCACACATAATTGCTATGACTTAAATAACATGATGCAATAGAGAAATAAATAAATTTTCACCAATAACACTGATTTATTTACTGCTGAATTTGATCTGTTTTAATGAAACCCCCTATAGTTATACTAGAAATTTTATATTCTTCATTTAACACTCTTTAGAATAGTACTGAACACTCTTCTTTTAAAAGTTCATTTGTATACATTTTTTTACTGCTACATCCACACATGAGGTATAAATAAAAGAATATATCAAGTAGTCATTCTGAGTAGTAGTTAAAGTGAAAGTCTGAGTCAAAATAGTAAGAGGAGCCATTAAGAAATCTTCTAGTGTCTGTGAAAACAATATTCATAAGAAACTGAACAAAAAAAATTAGTGAAACACAAACACATCAACAAATTCTGTTTTTTAAAAATATTTTGGATTTACATTTCATCTGCTTTCTTTTCTTTTCCTTTTTCATTGTGTACAAATTGAATATATTTACAAAGACAAATCCCTCCCCTAACCTTCCACAGTATAATCAATATTTCCAATTGCTTGGGCTTAAAAATTAAAAGAGAATTCTAAACATGAAATTCATTTTTATTATCAGCGTTTTATTGAAGAACATGCATCTTTTGAACCCTCTTGAAGTTTGCTGAGTCATTTTCCATTTTTGCAAGGTCATTTTATTCAGTTTAATGCAGATTTATTGAATTTTTTTTTTTTTTTGAGTTCTATTATCTGGTTTTTCTGCTGCAATTTGTGGAACTTTTTTATTTTTTATATTAATACTAAAAATTTTGACCAAACACTTTTTGCCACTGAATTTTTATTGAAGTTTTATTTCTAATATGAAAAATTCATGTAGGTTTGCAAAATGTTGATTAGTCAAGGGATAGTTTTGTGTTCTTTAGTGAAGAAAAATTTTAATGATGTTGTATTTAGAACAATTTTTCAGCATGAATAAGTATTAAGTTGGCATTATAGTTTCTAAAATTCAACTCTGACTATATTATTTTCAGTAGAAAACAATTAGCTTAAGGTATATATTTCAACAATAGTGTTTGCATTTTTCTTTTTGTAAGGAAATGTTGGATCTAATTGTTGCTGAAATGACTAAATTCATGTCAAAATTGTACATTATTTTCATAAACCAGTTTGAGTGAATTATTGTAAGTAGTTTCCTGTTATTTCATGAATTCCTTTAGAATAAAGCATGTGACTAAAGTTGTGTCTTTCATAAATAAGTAATTGCTATTGTTTATGTGGTTGTGTGCTGACCACAAAGTGCAAAAGTATAACAGCTTTCTTTTGGACAAGGTTTCTAATTTTTTCAAAATTGATTTCATAATTTTTTGTATTAAACAAAAACATCATCACATAATGCTAGACAATTTTTCTCAACAGAAACATTTATAACATATTTGTAAGTCTACCATTCGTTAATGCATTGAATATTGCTATCACATCTGGTCTGGTGTTTCATGCATTTAGAGATTCTTGGTAAATGATTAGCTTTCCTCTTTGGTACTTTAGACTTTATAAATTTAAGCACAGTACTAGATTGTCTGTTAGTTCTCATCATTTTACAGTTGAAATATCTAAACATAACTGTAAGTTCTATGCTAACAGTTTCTTCTCTCACACTTGTGAAACACACTTCTGACTTCTTGTTTTTCAGTCAAGATTGATCTTCAAAAATTGAAATGCAATGTCAATCATCTTGTATCTTCTTAATTTTTGTTCTTTTATTGTTCTCTCTCCTTAATAAGGTTTTCCTTTTTATCATATTCTTTCACAATAAGCCCTTGTGTCTGGGTGGCTTTATTGTCTTTCTTGGGGTGAAATGATTAAAAAAAATGTTTAATTTACTGATATCAATAAATTATTTCCTCATGTAAAAAAAGCTTTCCTTTGATATCAAATAATCATAATATTTAAATAAATGAAGAATTTAAATAATTTGAAAAGTCAAGTCATGTCAACATTAAAATATGAATAACTAACCCAGAATAAACATTTGGGCTTATTCAAATTGATATTTTAGAAATTTATAGAATCAAATTTCAAAGTGAGGTTTACTTACTAAACAGTCAATAACTGTAGTATTACATATGAATAGTAAAATAAATAATGTTTACATCAAATCTTTAATTTTGTAATTTAGTATTCAGCTGTATGGGGATTGAAATAAAATGAAGATTTTCAAAATTATTTTGAATTTTTATCAAGCAATATCAAAGTTAATTTGTGCAAAATAAATAACTTTTAAGCATTGTCAAATGTCCAGTTAATATTGTTTTCTAATACATATTCTATTCTCATGTGTTGAAATTATCATTAGGTAAAATACTGACTTGTCACAAAGAATTGACTATCCCTAAAATTTTCTTTAAAATATCCTTAATGTAATTTTTGCCTTAGTAATGATCCTTATTCATGTATACTTTTGAGTAGCAATAAAATTACTTAACAACTTGTGATGCATTTTCACTATTTTGACTTGATATATTTAAAATAATTTATAATCCATAATTTAATATACTTGGTTTAGTTAAAAATTTTGTAGAGCACCCCTGAAAATATTTCTAAGGATTCATAGCATCTAAATTATTTGGAACAAAGGTAAAACTAATTTATTTGCATAGAAAATTTCAGCTTCATATTTTTGTAGGTGTATAAAGCATCAAAATCAGCAAAACCATAATTTTGGCATGTCAAGTTGTTCTAGAAAAATGTTTTAACCCTAGACAGAAGTTTATTCTCAAAATGAGACACTAGTCTGCTGATATTATGAAAATAGGCAATTTTAAGGATGTTGAGAAAAAAATTTTTCAAACAGTAATACTGACATTCCAGTAACAGGAATAATATGGTTACTGCATAGAAATAATTTATTAGGTCATAAATGACAGGAAAACTAATTTTGATGCTGTATCTTAATGTTGACAGCTTTTTATGCATTTTTTTTATTTTAGCCATTTTCAGGTCCTAAAATAATAAAAGTACATAAGACATGGCTAAACTGTCCACATTTTCCATTCATTGAAATAATGAAATATCGCTTTTAATAACAATTTATTACATTATATATTTAGAGTTTAAATAGGACAATTATTTATCTCCAGATATACAAAAGAAAAACTTCAAAAAATAATTCATGGAATATAACTTCCTTCATTGGTATTTTCATTTTAAATATTTTCCAATGACTATTTCTATTTTAGACTTATTTTTATCTATAAATATTTATATATATTGTTTATTTAGACAATGCCATATTTGACATATGCTAATTTTATATTATTTACATTATTTGGACTATTGTCCTCATCTTTGTCGCCATATTTATATTTATTTATAGTTGTACGCTCTGGCCTTCTTCAGGTGGTTGGAATGTTGAACTGAACCCTTTATTTCGCTCACTGGGGTAGATTGTTCTAGTTTCACGTGCCATGTCTAATGGATATCAGTGGATAAAGGTGTTGGTTAGATCCAGTGACAGGAACCAAAGAGTTAAGGCAGTGGAGAACGTGGAGAGGGAAAATTAACAGGAGATAACTGATAACTGACATCCATTAAACATGGCATGTGGAACTAGAACAGTCTACCCCAGTGATCGAAATAAAGGGTTCAGTTCGACATTCCAACCACCTGAAGAAGGCCAGAGTGTTGTGATAAATATGGCGACAAAGATGAGGACAATAGTCCGAATAATGTAAATAATGTACATAATACCTCATCTCAGAATATAGACAGATGCTAATTTTATAATGAAAAATCCTTTTCAATGTAAAAGCTTAAAAACTTAAACATGTTTTATCAAGTGAATTGTTTAAATTTTCTATTTCAGTAATCAATTATTAATGTTTGAATAAAAAATAAAAACAGTTGTATTTTTATAAATCCTTTAGGAATATTTTGAAGAGTAGACTTTTATTATAAAATGCAGTAAGAGAATTTTCAGTAAATATTTTGTTCTTTACACAGAAAAGTTGTATTATTTGATTTGCAAGATAAATAGAGTACTCAAGTTATTAAAAAATTCATAATAAAACTTAGTTATAAATTTTTTTTATCAATATCCACTTGTTATTTGATTGTAACGCCTAGATTTTCAGTCATTGATTGTAAGTAAATAGTGGGAATCAGAAAGAACATGTCTCCAGCAAGGCTTGAATTTTTACATCTTGGTGAGATTGTCATTCAATGACAATTCACCTTGTCAATTAATGTATAATGCAAAAACAGAATTGTATTGGCATTCAGAGAAATAAGAAGCTATATATATTAAACATAAAAATAAGAAATGAGAAGCTATATATAAATTTAGCCATATATAGCTAAATTTAAATGAATTCTACCAGTTTGCCTTCATGGATAAAGCATTGTCAATTATTTTTTGTTCTTTTTTTTATTTATTTATGATCTGCACTTCTTACTTAACAATTGCAGAATGTTCTAAGAGTAATAATAAAGAAATAAGATGAAAAAATATAAGTAAAATGAAAAAAATTATGATTTACAATGCTTCAGGAGTAGATAGGTTTGCCTAATGTCCAGTTCACACTCCTCCCAGGTCATTTAAACAGGAGTAGGGGTTTATCTCTTGTTTCCTGTTTAGGATTAGGTTTCCAGTTCCTTCTAAAGTCTAATTTAGCTCTATACACCTAACGCATGTCCTTTCATATGCTAATATAACTCCATACAATAACCATCTATGTTGAGCGGCTCTTGGGCCTTGAAATTGAAAAACATGTAATCTTGATTTAAATATTTTAACATACTAAATGTAGCAGTAACAATTTATAAACAATAAAACTATATAAAAAGAATAAAAAATAAAATTTTATATACCTAACAAATTAATTTATTTTTAATTTGATGTTTTTATTACTTCAAACATTATTTTTAGGGGATACCATGTTTGAAATAAACACTCGTTTTTTTTTTTTTTTATTTAAGTTGTGTATATTACATACGTTTGATAAAAAAAATGTGCTTACCAACAGGGTTCAAATCTCCATCACCTTTGGTAGGAGAAACCAATGTTTGGTCCAGCATGCTTTAGGCTGCTCAGCCACAGAGAGTGCTACAGCCCAGCAACGTCCTATTTACACTTCTAAGGAATGCACACTCCTTTGTTCAGATTTTCTTAAAAGCTCAATTTCATACCCGAAAGGTAAACAAAGCAATTTCTAAAGAATTAATGGATTTATTTTTAACCCAGTATTTTTATTACTTTCAATATTATTTTTAGTGGATACCTGTGTTTGAAATAGAAGCCCTGCATTTTTATTTTAAACAAATATATATATATATTATATACACATACACACACATGCACATACATACATACATACATACACACACAAATTAGAAGTGAAAGAATAAGATTACCTGCACCATAGTTATTATATGGCATGGATTAAGTACCCATATCATTTGCCGAGAGGCCAACTTAAATCCAAGTTCAGTGCCAAAGACCAAACAGTGAAGGATAAGTAAAATCCGTTTTGAGGCAGAATTTCGTTCATTCAGTTTGATCAGCTGGTCTGGAATCACAATCTGCTGGTAGCCATTACTGATGAACTTAATAGAGAGTAATGTGGCAACCAGACTCTCTGCAACTCGCTGGAAGACACTTAAAAATTTCACACATTCTTGACCACCATTCCCAGGGATGCTGTAATCCACACCAGCATAAGTCCAATCAAGCATCTTGAGAGATTTTTAAAATGTTGAAGTAATAAGTGTCTGGAAGAGTGAAAAAAAAAAATAAATAAAAAACAGATATTAACAGTGTTAATATGACAATATTTTAAACTATCAAAATGTTACAGAAAAGAAGGAATTATGTACATTAATGAAAAGGCATCTTAGTTTCACAGAAATAAAACCTAACAGTGCATATGTGCATATATTCAATTTGAATATATAAGAATAGTGCTATAGTACTTGCCTTATCAAATGATCATAATGTGACAAAAAACTTGATAGAAATCAAATACATTTAATTATTAGTAATAAAAGAAATCTGGTCAAAGAGAAACAATACTAAGAACAAAAGATGATTACTAAAAAGTACAAGAGTCACTCTAAAAGTAATGTCTCCTATTTTATGATGTTGCTGGTAAGGCTGAAAGTTGAACCTTTCTGCCAGTAACCCATTTTTCTTTGTTTTTTTCACAAATTTAATTTTTGCTTGATTACAAAATAAATTCAGTCAATACAATCATCTTAACCAAAACTGGTGCATAGGACCCCTGAATGGGAGGAAGCTCATTAGAGGCCCCAGATAGTACTTTGTAACCCTCACTATTTTATCAATATTTGCTTTTTCTACCTACATTTATATAAGTTACAAATTAAACTAAACACAACTGACTATTAAAGGATGAAAAATTTTTGCAGATTTTAACATCATTCAAGGAGGGGGAGGTGAATCTGTGAATTTGTTTTGCTAAGTCTTTGTTATATTCTGTGCTAATAGGAATATATACTTGAAAAACAAGGTGGATAAAATAAGTAAAGGTTTATTGCAAAAAAAAACAGTACATTAAGAATAAAGGTAACAGTTATGCACAAGGTTGTCACAAGTCAATCCAGTAGCGAGTGCTACTATTGGAAGGTCGGTAGTTCTCACATAAATCTGAGTCGTACTCAACAGATCCCAGCTAATCTCTGTAGTCCATTGACTTACAGATACCTATAGTGTAGTTACTCATGGGGGTGACAGGTTATTCCATTACATCAGTCTTGAGAAAAAAAAAAAACAATATAAAATTCACTACTTTTTATCAATAATGTTTACTGTATCCTGCAACTTAAGAAAAATTGCCACAAAACAATTTATTTAATATCTATTATGACATGTCTCAAATGTGTATTTAGATACATTATATTTACTTTCAATTTTTCTAGTTGAATTGTCCACTGATATTGCATATGATCCATTATTGTACATAATTCAGCCCTGATCTTAACAGCAGTCTAAAAACACTGTCAGTACAAGGTAAACATAGTGGGGAATATAGGGGGGGAGTTTTTTTTCTCTTTACACACACACACATATCTATAGATATATATATATATATATATATATATATATATATATATATATATATATATATATAATGATGTGGTATGTGCATAACACTTTTCTACCTTATCAGAAGTATCCACTACACAGAGGTGTGAATTACATATCTTTGTGTAGCAGACTCTTCTGATAATGTATATTGATTGATTTGTTTTTTATGGTTTATCAACCTTTTGCAGGTTATTTAAAACCAGAAAATATTTTTGGATTGTAAGAATTTTTTTTTTAAAGATAATAATAATTTATGGATACAAATTTTATTAATTAACCCTGGGGGCAGGGTAGAAGAAGTGGATTCACATTTTTTCCCCAAGAATATTTGTATGTAAATGAATATAACGAACCTTACTGAAATTAGAACTCAGCTCTCCTTTTCCAATTCCAAACCATTACCCATTATGTCATCCAAACTTACATCACCTGGTATACCAAAGCAGTTACCCATCTAGATAAAGACCAGGCTCAACATTGCTTAAGTTCAATAATCATATAAGAACCAATGTTTCAATGTGATATGGTTGTAAGCCAATAATGCAGTAGAAATGTTAACTAAAGATATATTGTGTTAAAGAGCTTCTTAAACTGTGATTGGCTATGTAGATGAATAAACTTTTAAAGTAAGATTATACATATCTTGTTGGGAGAAAAGTTCTTGCAATTTCAAAATAAAATAATTTTTCTTAACAACCATATATATATATATATATATATGTGTGTGTGTGTGTGTGTGATAAAATATAGTTTTATGGTATGCTATATTTATGGGTTAAAGTGATCAGTATCAAAGCTAGAGTACATGTAAATATAAAAGTGGACATTGAAGTCAATACCCAGAGGTAACAGTCTGTTTCATTCTTAAACACAATTATCAGGCCATCAATTGCCTTTCAGCATGAAAACAGACTGTCACCTCTAGGTGTTTACTTCAATGTCCACTTTTATATTTACATATGCTCTAGCCTTGATATTGATCACTTTAACCCATAAATAAACAATTAATTTCATCTATTGTTTTCATTTGGTGACAGATCAGATGATCAATTGTTTTTAACTTTACTTTTAGTTTAGTTTAATATTCAAGAAGTATTGAACATAAGAAACTGAACAAGAAATTTTTTATATGAAAATGAAAAATTATGCAAATATGCTGTCATTTTTGATAGCACATATAAAATAGTCTTATATGATTAATATTAGTTTGTTAGATAACAAATGACTTACCACTGATATTCATGAAGTGTTGCAATTAGATTAAGCAATTATCATGATCAATTTTTCCATTCAAATTTACAAGCATAAAAAATAGATGAAAAAAATTAAAAAAAATCACATCTAATTTTCTAATCAAACAAAACAGGTATTCGTATCATTGATTTTTTTTTTTTACATTTCAAGAGTGAATGAAAGGCTTACCTAACATTTAAACTGTAAGTCCAACTTGCACTTAGTAGATATTTATGCCTAGTGAGAAACAATATATCTACAGTTAGAAAAAATGATCACCTAATTAAAAGCCTAAAATTGAAATTTCAGTTTATAAATGCTATTAATCTAATATCAGGTTTCATTATATTTTACATTTGGAATTATTCAACACATCTTTGCCTGTTAGCTATTATCTTTTGTGTGTATTTGACTTCAATGTCAGCACACAAAATCCTTAAATATCTATTGCACCAATTCATTCTTGTTGCTTTATAGTAGGTACTGATTCACTAAAAATTAGAATACCATGATGAAAAAAGCCCCCAAACTTAATAAAAAGTTTTATCATCAAAATTTCTATGGAATTATTAAGAGGAAAAACTAAACGGAATTTTTGATTATTAAATTATATTTTTTTGATCCTTTTTAGAATGCTTGAAATGTTGGTTAAAAATCTTGATTTTTTTATGCACCAGCCTGGGGTGACAAAGATTATTATAGAAAATTTTAACATCTTTTAGTGATAAAAAAAAAACACAGTAATTTGAAAATTTTGGCAAAAATCAAATAATTGTCAGATTTTAATGAAACTTTCAGGACTTATTCACAAATAAATTATTTTAGAAATGCCTTTTTTTTTTAGAAAATTTTGGTAAAAATATTTTTTGTTTTACATCCATTAATGTTATGAAATTTCAATAAATTAAATTTTGTCTCCCTTAATATTTCTATTAGTTTAAAACAGAACTCCTTGGATAATTTAAATCATCAATTTTTTTGTAAAACTGAAAAATCTGCTCTGAATTGTAAAATAAAAAAAGCAATAAAACTATGACATTATTTAATTAGAAAAGCTTTTAATTGTTTTTATGAATAAGATATATTATGGACACTCTCTTAAAAACTTTCTTTTTGATGAATAATAAGTTTTTATAATAATTGATTTTTAAAAATTTTTTAATTAGAATACTTTCTCAAGTTTCAAATCTTAAATTTCTGCATTACTTTGTTCCCATTAGGTGATACTGTTTACTAATCATAAATCAAAAACCTTAGTACAAATCATCAAACACCAATATTTTAAAAAGAATTTTTTTTTTTTTTCATGTGTATAAACATGCCATTTTTGGAGATACAGACCTCCACACACAACATTATCAGAAAATAAGAGCATTAAGTATAGTAAATTTAAAGCCAAAGTATCTAAAATTCAAATTAACATTAGATTACAGAGAATATTTTCATATTTTATATCTCATATCATTTTTAACTATCTCCAGAATGTTAAAGATTATGAAGTAGTTAAAAATAATATAAAAAAGGTACTCACATTATACTCCTCAATTATTTTTTACAGATATATCCACCATAAAAAAACATTAGATAAACGTCCATCTGTCATCCAAACTGTCAACATGCCAACACCTGACATAAACAGCTATTGCCATCTTAAAAATGCATTTCTGCAATATTTTAAGCTTAAAGTAAATAATATGCGTTTCAAATCAGATTAATTATACTTTAAATCAGCTAATATTCCTCAAATAAAGTTTCAGAAAAGCATATTTTATTTTAGAAAGATTTTTAATAAAAGAGAATTACATTCTGATGAAAGAGGGCTAAAATGGTGCTATCCAGCCCATGCAAAGAACCTCCTACCACTAGAACATCATTCTGCTATCAACGAGCAGACTGGGACTCTTTCTGGGATTTCCTTCGCGATGTCCCCTGGGATGTTGTCTTTATGCTCCCCATTCAAGAAGGTGCATCCAAGGTCTCCTCCTGGGTTAAAGCTGGAATTGAGGCTTTCATCCCCTTAATATAAAATACAAAGGTCAAATCGTGCTCCTCCCCTTGGTTCTCTGCTGCTTGCTCAGCTGCCATTGCCCATAGGAATCACTTATTCCACCTATATCATGGCGACATGTCTGATTGCAACAGACATCTCTTTGTCTCTGCCCTTAACGAGTGTAAGCGTGTCCTCAATGAAACAAAGTCACTATTTGCTGCTCAAATGAAAGAACATATTGCATCTCGCAAATTTGGCTCCAAGGATTATTGGTGTCTCTGCAAGAGCATACTTAACAATAGCAAACCCTCTACACCTCCTTTATTCAACCAGTTTGAGGTTCTGACCTCTTCTGCCGACAAGGCTGAATGCTTTGCTCGGAAATTCTCATTCAATTCAACACTCGACTCTTCCAATGTACCCACACCTGATTTCCCCCTTAGAACTGAGGCTCTATTGAGCAAGTTGCATATAACCCCGTCATCGGTATTAGGCATTATTTCTAAATTAGACCCCCACAAGGCTAGTGGTGGAGATGGGATACCAGCCATTGTCCTGAAGAAATGTGTGCCTGAATTGGCCCCTACCCTCTCCAAATTATATAACTACTACCTCAATGAATTTTGTTTTCCAGCCTGTTGAAAGTCCTCATCCATTGTTCCTACCTTTAAGAACTCTGGAGACCCTTCTTACCCTTCTAATTACCGTCCTATCAGTCTCCTACCACTCTTGGGCAAAGTCTTTGAAGCTTTAATAAACGCCAAAGTGGTTAAGCGCCTTACATCTCATGATCTGCTCTCTGACAAGCAATATGGTTTCTGCTTTGCCCATTCTACAGCTGATGTGCTTACAGCCATAACTGAAATTGTTTACCAAGCACTTCATAATAATGAAGCTCGTGCTGTGGCTCTAAATATCTCCAAAGCATTTAATAGGGTTTGGCATGCCAGCCTTCTTCACAAGCTTTAGGGTTATGGAATTTCAGGTTGATTGTTTGACTTAATACAATCATTCCTATCTAACAACGTGTTGAAGGTTGTTCTCAACGGATTCTCCTTTAGCTCCTATCCCACGAACGCAGGTGTTCCCCAAGGCCCTGCTCTGTTCCTTATCTTCATTAATGATCTTCCTGATGTCATAGGTTTCCCAAGTAGGCATCTATGCGGATGACACTATTTACTCTTGCCTCAAAAACAAATCTAGTGTCACTGACAAAACTAACCTAGCCGTTTGTCTCAAAAAGGACCTCCAATCGGTTGTGGACTGGGGCAGGAATTGGCTGGTTAACTTTAATGCCTCAAAAACAAAACTGCTCTCTATTACTCACCACAGAGAACCATCCCTGCCTCCCATTAGAATGTCTGATGCTCAACTCCACAAGAGCAGCTCTTTGCAACTGCTCGGTCTCACATTGTCTGCTGACCTGAGATGGAACAAATACATAGCTTCGTCCACCATGAGGAAAGTTGGCTCCCTGTGCCGCGCCTGGAAATTTTTCTCACCGGAGTCGATCCTTCAAATCTACAAATCAACTATTTGCCCTTGCATGGAGTATTGCTGCCATATATGGTCTGGAGTCCCTTCTGTTTGTCTCAAGTTCCTTGATAAAATCCAGAAGGATATGCAATGTAATTGGCCCTGATCTGGCATCTTGTCTACAGTCGCTCTCTCACAGACGCGTCGTCGCCTCCCTCTGTCTTTTTTACAAATACTTTCACAGTAACTGTTACGATGAACTGCTTTCACCGGTTCCCAGACTTCATGAATTTAAGCGTTCAACTAGGCTGGCATCTTGCTCTCACCCTTTCACTGTCGAAACTGTTAAATGTAGCCGTCTCTTCTACTCCAATAGCTTCATGTCTTTCACTTCTTGCCTGTGGAACTTCTTTCCCATTTCTTGTTTCCCTGATAGCTATAATCTCCAACTATTCAAATGTAATGTCAATCAACATCTCCAGATGCCTTGATATATCCCCTATCCTTCTCTTCATTCTTTCCTCTATCACTCCTCTTTGCTCTCGTTCCAATTCTCTGTAACCCCTTGCATGTTAGTGACTGCCCGCCTTGCTTGGGGTGAAATGCTTAAAAAAAAAAAAAAAAAATTTCAGCAATTTCATTAAATGAAAGCTCCTTCCAGTCAACTAGTTTTGAAATACACAATATTTTGCTTATTGAAAATATTAAATTGAATCTATTAGCTTAAAATTAAAACTAAAATAAAAGCTTCAAGAAAGATTTTTCATTTTTGAAAATGTGGTATTATTAGGTATTGCAAATCTGTGGAGGGTACTTTATAGGCTTTCAAGAACATATTTATACTGCTTTGTTTCCAAGTAAAAGTTAACACTTAAAAACAGAGATATCAAGCAAACATTATTAAAAGAAAACTAACTGGTGCTACATACTACCCAAGATAAATAAAAGTTTAATTGTTTTCATAAGGGACATTCAATCCAAATTAAAACTAAAAAATCTTATATTAAAAAAAAAAAAAAAATTAATTTGACTTTAATAAAATGTAAAATGAAGGAGGAAAGTGACTTTTTAAAAAAATTGAGATCTTAGTTTTAAAGAATTTTTGAATGTTGTTAATCTGATGACAATATTGCCTATTTTAACAGGTTATTTAAATTGTAAGTGCATGCATGTCTATGAGTAGGTATCCAGCCTTTGAATGATTCTGTTAGGCTTTATGTTCTTAAGTCAGTTCATTTGATATTTTGTTGTAAAATAAAAAATATAAACGGTATGAATAAGCTACAGAAAGGTCATATAGTTTAATTTGCTTTAATCTTATACAAATCAGTGGTATAACATTCCTTGACCAAGTGAGAGAATCCCAAATGCTACTTTAAAATAAAATACTATACATTCATTATTTTTCAGACCAATTTTAAAGATGCTAATCATCCTATATTGGATAATTTCGTTAGTTTAGACTTTTATAGCAACTCATATGAATCCTTTTCTATTATACAAAAAATACATTTTTGCCTGTGCTGAAACCTTAGGACCATTTTCAATTTTTGGCCTTTCAAGTATCTGACTACAAAGACAAGAATTGGTTGTATGCATGTATTTACTTCATAATTAAAAAGAAAAACTTTGTTATTAGTTATATGAGATAATGAAAGTTCTTAGTCCAACTCATTTTCCAAAATCCGACCAAATATATTTTGGAGGATGGACTTCTTCATTAGCTGAGCACTTTTCAGCACCCCTCATATTAACTAGAAAGAATTTTTCAAAATATGATTAAAAAAACAATTTCTCATCGGTACATAATATTTGTCAAAACGTTATAAGGTTATTTTATTACTCAATTTGCCTTTTTATTAGTAAAATATGTACAAATGTAGTCCTAAATCATTCCTCCAAGTCTCCCTACCTAAAAGATAGTAAACAAAAATGAATCCAAACATTATTTTTCTAAAAAAACTTGATCTAAAATGTCCACTAAGATATTGCTTATACATATAAAAATATAAAGTCAGATATTTGAAAATATTAGAAGTCTGTTTTGTTTTTCTTTTAAATAACATCAGTTATTTCAACTTGATAGTGACTTCAATAAATAAGGTTATTTAAAGTTTTATTTGGGGGATAATATTTTTTATTTTAGTATTTAATAATTTTTATATTAAGCTGTATCAAAATGTGCTGTCCAATAATGTTCAAATAAGGATTTTTATGAATTAAAAATACAGAATTAGCAATAATATTAAAATGCATAATTAATACTGGCCAAAATGTTTGCAAATTTTGATGTATCTGTTCTAAATTATAATAACAGTACACTGCTATGATTAGTCTGACCAGATTGTACCCCTAAATGGTAAAGAGGATCTTTTTGTGGCAAAGATTTTGGTTTGAGAAAGTTGAGAACTAAATTTGTTGATCCAAAGAAAGTTAGATTCCTGATTATTATACAGAAATCATTTTTATCAGTCATAAGCACAAAATCAAGAAAAACTATTTTTTTAAAAGAAACAAAAAGCAAAATACATCAGGTGTAAAACTGTTTAAGTCATTTCTCATCATTTAAATCATGGGACACCCACATCTACATTTTCTTCACTTTGACAATTTGTGCCAGATGTTTTCTGACCGCCAATTTTGATCCCAATGTCTGAATGTGTTTCTTTTTTCATTTCTGGATGATCCACCATGGTTGCTATCAAGTCTTCATTGCCAGATAACAATTTGTGACTATGACTAGACAGGCTCATTTTGGCAATCCAGTTCACTAGAAGCAAATTTATAGAACCATCATTATCCACTTTGAAACTGACACCAACTCCAAAGCACTGTTGATGCTGAGGGTGGCTTTGGCAGCAAAGTTGCTGAATTTGAAATGAAGTCAAAAAAATCACATTTACTCATATACCCTACTGAATTAATACAAAAAATAAACTCACATCTAAAAGAATAGACACACAGCTTTAACCATATAGAGATATATACATATACAGAAATGATGTTAAAAAATTCAATCACATGAATGCAAAAAGAAAAGAAAATGATCATTTATTTTGTTCCAACCTAATATTTCAAACTAGGTCAGGCCATTGGTTTAGCACTGAAATTACAAAAGTGCTTACATAAGAAATAGTGATAAGTAAAATGAAAACAACCCTGAAGTTATACAAGTAAATGAATTCAGGAAGTCATACTTTAATCATTCTGTCCTTGGAATAATTAAACAGGTAATGTCAAGATTGGGGTTAAGATACCAATAATAGCTTGGTTTATTGATTAAATAAATCAATAAGATCTTGCAAACTATACTAATTATATCAGATAGATATAATAAACATAGTCACATTGATGAATCCTTGATAAAGTTTTGATTATATTAAAGTAGTATATAAAAAGCAGTTTTCAATTTAGCTCTTAATAACATTGTTCAGTGCTTATGTATATGAATAATCCTTTATTTGGAATTTCAATATGAGGATTTTTTTTGTATTTCTTAGTTAAATAAAGAATTTATTAACATCTAAGTGTGTTTTTCTCTCACTCATTATATATAGTTTATGTGTACGTTTAACATTTCTTTGTGTCACCACAAGCGTTCACTACTACTGTCATGAAATAGTGTTTGTTATTTTGAAATTAATAAATAAAAATCAATAATTATTGGTGGTGAACAAAATGTTATTTGCTTAGTTTAATATTCTGGAAGTATTATATATAAGATAATAATGCTAAGCAACAAAGTTTTTTTTTCATAGTTTGTAAGTAAAATTTATATATATATATATATATATATATATATATATATATATATATAAGTTTGTTTGTCTGTTTGCTATAGAACTCCTCCTAGGGCTTTGGAGATAGAATCCCATAATCATATATATTCTGAAGCTACATTACCCAGTGTACTTGTATAAGTATATTTCATTTTGATTTTATTTCCTTTGATATAAATTAAATCTAAGTTTGAAGAAAGGAATGACTCCTGGGGTACTTGGATAAGTATATTTCATTTTGATCAAAGGCGGCCCTCAGGGGGGCACAAACCCCCCATTGAAAAATTTTTCCATTTGATTTAAATTAAATTTGAACAAGAGAATGACTCCTATTCAAAATATAGGAGAAAGCCAGAAGATGGAGATCACATCAGCAAGATCATTGAGTAATAATGAAATGCATCATTTTTCTCCACAAATTATAATAATGATTTAAAATCAATTATTATTTTCTTACAAAAAAAAAAAAATGTGACACGCAGCAAGACATGGGTAATTTGGCTAGTGCTATTATAAAATTACTTAAACATTGTTACAAATAGCAGGCACTTTGATAGTCTTTTCATTGACAGAATGAGATATGCTTAGAAAAAGTGAGTGATACTGAGAAAATTTCATTCAACATACAATAGCAATCACAATAGGTGATTTGGCTTGTACTTGGACACAATTGACAAGTGAAAACATGCAAACTCATCAACCCAAAATAAAAAGCAATCCTTAAATATTTTCCAAACTAATTAAGTAAGGGATTAAATAAAAAAAATTACGATGAGATTATTTTAACCAAATCATTTGGGCATATATATCTCCAATATAAATTCAAAGTTTAAAACTTAAAAAAAAATAAAAATAAAAATGTAAATGAGTAGATACTACCAACATGCTGATGGAATCTAGATCAATATAGATTAGAATAAAGAACTCTTGTTAGGTTTGGTGAAAGTAAGTAAACAATGAAAATCAAAAACATGAAGTAATTAGCAACTAAAAGCAGCACCTTCAACAGATGAAGTTGCTAAACTTACCTTTTGGCTCTTAGTTGTTATAAATACTTAGGAAAAGAATTTAGCTTTTTATAGTCTACCTCTAAATTCTTCAGCATAAGACAAGCAAACTTTCTGGGAAATACTGGATGAAATGAAAATACAATTAAGTTTGTGGGTCAAAGTACAACTTTTAGTTTTTATTGAGTTAGGTTTAAATATATGTAAGCAAATATAGAATGAAAGTGGCTCTTAAACAAACTTTTATTTCTTTCTTAGCCATAAATAAATATATGTCATTTGTATAATCTGGGATAGAAATATGAAAACACAGTTGATTTTATACAACTAATACATAGAAGAGTACCTTGTATTGATTCAAAATTAAATTTTCATCAAAGTAACTATAAATAAAATTTTTAAAAATGTAAAGAGATTAGTTTTCATGTCATTCAATCTACTCCCTAACACTGAATTATACACAGAAGTCAATATGAATTTTGAATGTTATTGACTTGCATATAACTAGCCTACTACAGACTACTAAATATATATATATATATATATATATATATATATATATATATATATATATATATATATATAGGAAAATTGAGAACAAAGTGGAAAGTTTTTTTGCATGAAGCATTTCATTCTTTAGGACTTCAAACTGAAATGATGTCTACATTGATGTAACAGCATGTGTACATGAAATGGAGGGGATGCTGAAATTTTAAACTTTTAAATCTAATTTTTTTTAAATATACATTTGAGTACATTATTTTTTTTTCCACTTTCAGTAATTTTCCTAACTAATTTTCTGGTATATCCAAATTTATATATAATTTTCTAATATACTTTCTGACACAAGTGGATGGAGTGATTGCCAGAGGGCCCATCTACAAAACTCTTGAGTCGAGACTCTAGAAGTAACAATAATCAAGTGACACATCTTTTACTTGTATTATATATATATATATATATATATATATATATAAAATTTAAAGAAAAACTAAAAGGTGAAACTAAAAATGAATTTAAAATTTACACTTTTGATGGGCAGTATTAAGATTATATAAGTTGACATAGAAGGTGGTGAGGCATGGTGTGAAAGATAAGATTTTACCAAGATTTTCGTTTCTTAACTATATATATATATATATATATAGATAGATAATATTTTAATATCTTTCTATATTACAGAGATGAAGTATTGTAATTATTTACACTATTAACATTGTTCAGACTTTTGTCCCCATCTTTGTTGCCATATTCATGACATTTCAGCCATTGTACACTGATATCCTCAAAGATACATGGCCCAGTGGATAAAAGTGTTGGTTGAAGTATAGCGGATTATCAGTTATAGTGAAGTGTATGGGTGTTGAAACAGATTAGTTTGATTTGGTCTTGTTAGTTAGATAGCCCACCATAAGAGGGGTATAAAACAAGAAAATCAAATTGTAAAGTGAAACAACAAATTTATATACATATAAATCAATTTAGGTCTTTACAAATAAAATTGATGTATTTTGGTTGATACAAGGTCGTCAAAATGTTCATAATAGTCCTTGCGAGAATGGGTTTATGTGTACATCGGCAGGGACATATGTATGTATGAGCATTATCATAGAGTAGGAATATCTTTGAAGTAATTGCTCAGTCTTAAAATGTTCCGTTCATTTATCAAGTATAAAAGAGGTGAGGGAGAAAGGTAGAGATAATAATAATGATCACTTGACGTTTGTCAAGGGACATGTTAATACGCTCGTCTTCTTGTCTCTGGTGACAGGCGAACTTGCCAGTTTTTTATTTTGTTTGTGGGGCTTGAAAAAGTCATTTGGTAATTCACTCCCGGATATGATTTGGGCTTTTCGATTGGATGATGAACAAACTTCGCGTCGGCTCACAAAAAAGTCCATAAAAGAATTTGTATGTGAGAATTGAAGATTATTTGAATTTTGTTTTTAAATGTTTCCTAGTTTTCTATTGGCTGAAAAACATTTTGCATCAAGGTGTGAAACTTCATGAGTTTTGTTTTGAATTCGCTTTTGCATGTGTGTTAAGCAAAGTTTGTAAATTCAAGTCTTTAATTTCTAACAAAATCAATGAGTCAGTGCTTAGTATCTAGATCTTGTTTTGTTCACTACAGAAGTAATCCAGTGACTTGACCAAAGAATTGTGAGTTCAATACCTGGTTACAGCAGTTAACAAAAACTTATAGAATTGAGTTAAAAGGAAATAACTGATACTGAGATGTCCAGAAGAGACGTATACAACAGCATATTTCCAGTATTTATATTATAATTATTATTTACAAAAATAAAGGGACTTAATCTGTAAGTAGCTAAACAACAACATTTAAAATTTAAAGTTACCTTTACTTGTACTTCTAATCCTTAATCAGCAGAAATAGAGGGTTAAATGATTTTTAACACCCATTGTTATAGCTTACAAAAATTATTTTGGAAGTATGATATACAGATTTATTAATATATCAGACTAATAGTAGGTAATCAAATGACAAATTAGAAAAAAAAATCCTAAGTAACACATTTCATACAGAGAAGGAGCTTCTTCAGAGTAATAATTATATTTTATTGATGGAGTCACTCATATACAAGGTCTGATCAAAAAATATCAGAGCTGGTGTTATAAAAAGAAAGCCACAACACATATCAATTCAGCATTTAATCTTTTTTGAAGTAGTCCCCTTCTAAATCCACACACTTTATCTAGCATCATTTTCATTGATGGAAATATTTCTGAAACTACTTTTTTAGGATAGCAGATGCCTCGTCACATTCTTTTGCATTTCCTCAAGATCTGGAAATCTTGTTCTTATCTAATGGGATTTGATTTCTGAAGAAGAAAATAGATGCTAGGGGGGAGAGTTAGGGAATATAGTGGTTGTCATACCTGGGGAATGTTGTTAATGGTCAAAAGTTGCTGCACAAACCATAGTTACTGAGGGAATCTCTGTGATGTTTTGAGATGACCACACTCTATACTTTCCTTCCAAGCATTGCTATAAAGAATGAAAGTGAGTGAAAACACCATTGACTTACCATAGCAACAATCGCAACACTTTTTGACCATACCTCATACATACATACATATTATATATATATATATATATATATATATATACACACACACACAACAAATGCTTGAAACAATTTTACATTGAAAATGTTAATATAGGGACATTCAGCTTTTAATTTAAAGCCTGACATTGAGTGATTTTCCTGTGATAAAGTGTGGAAAAGAAATTAAAAAATTCATTCTTTTATACCAAAACTATTAAACCTATTAAACTAACAAAAAAGAGATACATTTTATAAAAGAGTTATTTCTATATAAAAATGTTTATATATTTTGATTATATTTTTATTTTAAAATATTTTACATTGCAACATGGAAATTTCTATGTTTCGAGATTTAAAAATTTTTTCCCATCATCTTTTGATGTAAAAGATTTACTTTTGAAAACAGAAAACAATACAGTGGCTTATTCAAGAGTTACAAAGGTCAAAATTTCAAAATTTTATGGGTATGTCGCTGTTGACCAATCAAAAGACAGGTCAAAGCTAAAGTAGAAAAGTTAAAAATATAGGTTAGAGGTTACGAAAGTGTGTGTTATTCATATATGTCTATATGAGCTGTCATATGAAGACACAACACCATACATCAGGTTAAGAATATACTTTTAAGATACAATGAAACAATCCGAGATATATATATCTAACAATAGGTTAGCTTTAGTTTCTTTTTCTTTAAATAATTTTTGTATATACTTTAGAAGTATCTTAAAAGGGGCCTCTATTACAATTAAATCATTTTTATATATAAATTTTGAACCCAAAATACAATACTTATTTTATTCAATATGCCTTAATACAGGCAATATTTAAAATTTAAAAAAAAAAAATAAAAATCAAGGAATTAAATATTATATATAATAAAATAATGGATATATAAATGTAATACATAGATTTTTATGAAAAATTCTCTATTTTAATGTAAACATTTTGTCTGTTCTTTCTCATACATATATATATATATATATATATATATATATATATATATATATACACACACACTACAGTTCAAAAGTTTGAAGTCACCCGCAGGATTAGCATGGGATAAACTTGACAGAAGAGTAAAAAAAATGAAAAAAAGCTCTTAGAGTCATTGAAAAAACAATGGAATCAATTATCAAACTTATACTTTGAGAAACTTTTGCAATGAATGCCAAAAAATTGTGCTGCAGTAATCAAGGCTAAAAGAGGATATTTTGATGTGAGCAAAATTTAACCATAAAATTAGGTACCTCCACGAAATCGCTAAAAAAAAGAGCATAGTCTGATGAAAAAGATGCCAAACTTTATGAAAACAAAATGTTATCGTCTAAATGCTTGTTTTTATGAAGAGAAAAGACCAAAGTTTTTTTTAATTATTTTTAAAAATTTTTGCTTCTTTTTAGAACATTCTAAATTTTGATTAAAAAAACCCTGTTTCTCTTTGTACCAACATGGGCTAGTAAATGACAGATAATTTTTAGCACGTTTTTTTGGTATTACACACATTAATTTGGAAAATCTTGCAAAAATAAAAATAATTGTCAGATGTTAATGAAACTTTCAGAAACTATTCACAGAATATCGAAATTATTATAAATATGTTTTTTTTTATTAAAGTCATGGCAGAAATATTTTTTTAATATATTTATTAACACCCCCATAACTAATTTTATGAAAAACTCTAGAAATTCGAGCGCACCAACCTTAGTGATTACAATAGTTAAAAGCACAAGGCTTTGAAGAATGCAAATCCTGTTTTTGTTTTTTTTAATTGGAGCCAACGTACCTGAAAATCAGCTCTGAATTGTAACATACAAAACTCAATAAAACAAATATATTATTTAATTTCAAATGCTTTTATTTGTTTTAGTTGTTTTTATGAATATGGACAATATTTTCTGAAAGCAAAAAATTTTTTCAATGAAAATTAAATACAATTAGTTGTTATTTCTTTAATTATAATAGATTTTTACATTAAGTTTTTAAAAATATTATAACATTAGTTAAAAGCAACATCAACCTTTCAAAGTGTCCAGATGAAATTGTCATTGTCTAGCGCTTTGAAAATTGTATCGTTTGGGCCAATCAGAAGAGCCATGGTAATTAAAAAATGTAATTTTTGTGCTTATAATCGGGCAGTAATTATAAAGTATGGAAGACCAACCAGAATACAATTTAGTTGCATTATTTGAGTTCAGCATTGTTCTCCGCTGTTAAGGCCTTTACTTTTGCGAAACACGTATGGAGAAGTTAATTTGATTTTTCAATTTCAACTGAGAAGGGTACCTATAAGTATCAGTATCATCTTATGAAATTTAACTACTGCTAAATTATATGATCTTATTTTTATATCAATCTCAGTTATGACATTTTTCCATAAATGAAATATCAAAATCAAAATTAATAATAAAATGAATGGAAATACAAATAACACAGTAAAATGTAATAAATGTACATAAAATTATAGTATTTTATGTACACTTCTGATAAAATTTCATAAGAAAGGTACCTATAAATTAATTGGATACCTTTTTCTTATGAAATTTAATCTCACTCTTAACAGTCTTATTTTTTAATTTCTTTATATTTTCCATAAAGCATCGTAAACATAAAGATGAAAACTAAGTACAAAAAAATGAAAAATTAGAGCACTGAAAGTTTTCCTTAAAAGTAACAAGGTAAATAATTTGTTCATTGAAATCTAAATAATTTCACTTCCTTCCATCCCTAGAAAGAATTATCCTCCCGTAAGTTATCTAAACGTCATGAATGTGTCTTTTGTCACTTGTCAAACGACGCAAAAGGTTATGACCTGCTTTGTTTTATTTTCAAATTACATTTTTTCGACACAGAAGCTAAGTTAAGCTTGGTTCAAAATATTTTAAATAAACATTATAATTTCTGATTTTATTAAAATCAGTTTTGAAAAAATGATAATTGATTTTTAAAAGAATATCAAAGTCAGATTTTCATCTTTTTTATCAAATGATTGAAAATGATTGATTATCTGTCCTTTTTTTTTTGACAAAAAAAAAAAAACAAGATTTTTAACGAAAATTTTGGACGTGCTAGGAATGATTAAAAAAATGTAAAAAAATACCCCAAAAATACTTTGATCTTCCCTCTTTAATAATAATATGAACATTAGACGATAAAAACTTGTTTTCGTCAAGTTCGGTGTCTTTTTCATCATGCTATCTGTTTGTTTACATTTTCGTGGAGGTACCTACATAAAATGCTTTTTTCTTTTTGACATAAAATTTCTAATAAAAAAAATCCTGTCCCACTTTTTTTTTTAACCATATATAATGATTTTCTCTTATTTAAAGTACAAAACTACTTTTGGGCCAATTTGAAGGGTGACCTCAAACTGTTGAACTGTAGTGTATATACACAAAATAAAAGTTATTTTATGGAGCAATTAATAATCTTTTCACTTCTTTTCAGCTTTTATAACAAAACAAACTGGATCATTGTCAAGATGAGACTTCCCACTATGATTGCTAAGTCACAAATTGGACTGAATAAATTGGACTTATTTTTCAAGCTGGAGTATTTTAATGGTATTGCACTAACAAAACATTTGTTATTTGATTGTATAGTGTTACAATGACAAACATACTTACAAAGAGAAACTAGATCATTATAATACAGACCTAATGATTTTTAATAATCTCTCAGTACAATTTCTTAAAAATCCTATCAAAATGAAAATTAATTAATTACTGCAAGATATAGATTTATATAGAAGATAAAATATAGTAAACTAGAAATAAATATATTCCTATTGATTTACAGATCATTGATAAGATAAAGAACAAGTAGGAAACATTTATCAATCTCAAATCAAATTACATATCATATTTTTCATATATTATGTTGTTAATATTTATTCTACAACACAAACCATGACACCAAAGCTATACACGAGACATACTTGCAATATAGAAAATGATAAAAAAAAAAATATTTTAGCCATGTGAAGTGGTATAACTTCAGTATTATAAATATGATATTTAACAGTAAACAACATTGCAGTATTGGGAGATTATCTGGATTTTTAGTACATTAGTCAATAGAGAGTAGGAGCTTAATACGGTTACAGTCACAATTGAACAGACTAACTTCTTCACATCTGCTCTTAGGACATCAGTATATCAAATGTGATGATCTCTACTTTGGAAATCAGAGTTCTGCATCACATCATTTGACCTTTGCACCTATACTGTCATATAGATTAATTATCTTTCTTTTCATGTTTCCTATTACAATATCAGAATATGATTAATATTTTTTTTATTGATCAGTTGTCAACATAGTACCAACCTTGATTAAACAGAAATAAAAAAAACAATTATAAAAAAATTATAAAAAAAAGGAAAATAAAACTAGTCAAAGTATATAAGTTATTAATGTTATTATAGTATATTAAGTTACTTCTAAAATAAAAAAGCTTTTGTTAGAAAGAAACAAGATCTATTAAAATTATCAAATATTTATTTACCCATAACCAGCAGTAGTTAAGATTCTTAATACAATTTCTGAGTGCATTTAAACAAAAAAAAAAAAAAAAAACTATTGTTTACAACTATGTATTAAGTAATTTTCATTTTCCTATGCTTAAGAAACACATAAGGCAGTATTGCTCAGAAGAAACACCAGACTTCAATATAAAAAAATCTCACTCTGTTTAAGATAAAACTATTTTTCTTAGCTTCCAAAGATACCAGTTCCTGTATAGTATTATGGTCTTAATGGTGTTAACTATTAGAAGAAAACAACATTTATACACATAGTTAACCAACTGACTTGACTAATCAACCAATGTAGAGTGAGTAGACATGATCAAATGTAAAAATAAATAACAGAATTGTCCAACAAACAGAATTGACAAAGTTTGCAATAAAAAGAGAAAGAAAAGAACAGGGTAAAAAATAATATAAAGCAAGCAAATAACATATGCAAGACAAATTAAAAGTAATAAGGCAATGCAACAGTAATATGGTAAAAAGTTCACAAACTAAAAATTGGCATTGACACACAAAAGTGAACATAGCTTCCTGACTTCAAGACAAAGAGAGATCAGGACAGGTTATTTACATCACCTCCCTACAAGGCAGGATGTGGCACAAGTCCGTTTTTATGTGGAGCAAATCTGAGCCTGTAGGTTTGGGCAAAAATTCCCCATAGACCCCATATACATGGGGTTAGGCTTGTCTCCCTCTCAGACATGACTCTGGCCTTCAGCAAAGAGTTCAACAAGTCAGCCCAAACCACCTGAAACGGCAGATCAGGACTAAATCAGATGAAAGCATGAACCTGTCTATTTTATTGGCAAGGAAAAAATCCCAGCATGCATTTATGTGCTTCTGCTATAAAAGGGGAGGGGAAAATATTTTGCAGTCATTCCTCAGTGAAGATTGGAATCAACAACCAATATGCCTTTTGTAGTCAAACAGTAAGTTCTAAAATAACGAACAATTAACCAGAACCTGTATAAATTTACTTACAATGGTTATGGTGATAGGTTGTGTTCCATAATGTAGTTTGAACCTTGTTCAAAGCCTTTACAAGTGAGCAAGGTAAGATAAAATGGCAATCAAAATATGAGTTAAGTAACACAAGGCATATCTTGCAGTGAGAAGTCTTAAGAAAAACTTTTAAAATTACTGCAGAATATGCATAATCATAGATTGTTCAAGACCCATATAATTTTGATTTTATCAGAGCAAAGAAAAAAAACAAGAAAGAAAATTATGATAGTAAATGAATTGTACTGACCAAACAAAAGTAGACATCCACTGCCACTCAAGAATTTGCAGACAAGACTGAGAACTATATTATTACTTTTATCACTAAAATACCTTTTCATGTGAGGTTTGTGATAATGCACTGATGTAACTATCATTTGAAAATCATCTGAGTAGCTCCCAGGCTTTGTACAGGATGAAAATCATTGTACAAAAAAAAACAATCTAATTAAAAGATAAGATGAATTAAAAAAAAAATAAACAATAGTGAGGGTCAGTACCAAAAGAGTATTTAAGAACTCTAGTTGATTTTCTAAGTAATAAAAATATTAGTTAGAAATAGTTAATACCATCCAATCATTAATGAACTACCTTAAGGAATATGCATTTTCAAGTATATGTTAATGTTTATAAAAGTGGAATGATTTGAGAAAATGGTTGTAGACAAGATGAAGCTGGTTTACTTGATGAACTGACAAATGATTATGAGATAAACAACAGTGTACAGGTGAAAGAGAAAAAAGATAGAGATAAAGAAGGCGAGAGAATAAATGAGATTAAACATAGCAAGGCTGAGCTGATTTAGGTGTAAAAAGAATGAAAATAATTAAAAAAATAATTGTGTGATATTGAAAAGGAAAAAACAGCAGATTCTTCCCACAAACTGCTGCTTTATGAAACCAACACCCAAGAGGATGCTTCCCCGATCACTACAATCTTAACTTATATCAAGTCTAGGGTTAACCATTATCTTCTCCAAATATCCTCTTACTCTGTAACTCTCTCCCTCGAAAGCTCTCGGGCCTTATACAGGGTGAACATCATTGTTAAAAAAAAAGCAGAATCTAAGAAAAAGGCTAAAGACTGGACATTGTAGAAAAGGGTTGAAAAGAGAAAACAAAATAAATAGTAAACAGTACAAAAATAGGCATCAACCAACTCTGGTTAAAACAAGAGTGTTTTTTTAATACACAATCAATATTTGTTATATAAGAAAATAGTATATTTCCCTTTGTATTAACAGAGGGGAAAAACAAGAATGCCATATTGCCTTTTATGAATCTGGGAAATGCCTACGATATGTTCTAGTGATATCATTATGAATATAAAAGAGAAAGTAAAATGTCCTTAAAATCATGGCAGCCAAATAAGATTTATATAATTCAGTATTTAGGATAATCAGTCTTCTTTGAATTTCTTTCAAGTACAAACATGTTTAACAATATCTTACTAAGTTTAGAGTAAAAAAGAAATGTTAAGGCTATATATTGTTGCTCAACACAAGCTAGTAGTGAAATTAAAGCTAACAATCTAACATTACATTTTAGCAATTATTTCAAGATTAACTTAAATCAATCTTATGGTTCTTATACTGGTAAATATGTGAATAATAGTATAATAAAAGAGGTTACTTTAAAAAAAAATTTCAAACATGTGCATAAAACATACTCTCAAATGAATGATTAGTATGGAAATTCTTCTGAATATTTAAAAGAGAAAATCTTTTTTATTGCTTCCCAGATTTTTAAATTTATCTGAAGAATAAAAAAGTTAAATCTGATTTAAACTTAATACAATACATTGTAGGATATTTTATATCACATAAAACACCTGTTGAAAAATTTCCAAATATAGGCCACACACTGCTTGATCATTATGAAATTGGTCAATACCTTAAAGAATGCCAAATGCTACAAGTAAAAAGAAAGCAAACAATATATATATTCAAACATTTCTGGAATAGTGATTGATTTTGACAGTGAGTTATCAAAAATCATCAGACTCAGGAAGTAAAGCAGAACAAAAATAAAAAGAAAAGTTTAAGAGCAAAAATATGACAAACAAAATAAAAAGTGAATTTTTATTGCCTGTTAGGAAGCAATTTAGGTTTGCACATGCATAAAATAGTTTGATGGGTTTAGGCAGAAAATAAATTAGTTCTTCAGCTAATGATAAAAAAAAGTATTTCAAAGAAGAAAAAAAAGCATGTTGGAAGAAGATCAGTAATATGATATCTCTAATATCTAAAACAAAGCTATCAGAAAATCAAGACTATGTAACAGGTAAAGAATTGTAGTAGCTTTGAAAACATTGTTTTTATTTAAAGTCAAGAAAAAAAAATGAAATTATGTTTATGCAGGTTTTCCAAGTATTAATGTGGTTGTTTATACTGAGAAATTTAAAACAATTCTTTACTAGAAATAAAAAGTAAACATTGAATTTGTTTATGATCATTTTAAATTTTAGAATATATACATTATCTTACAAGAGATTGGAAAACATTTATGCAAGTTTTTTGATAAATCATTGTTGACTTTTGTTCATATGGCCTTCTTTACATCTTTCAGGTGACCTATGGTGCTAGTTTTTATTGTTGAAATCTTTTTCATAATATTCTATAGCTGGTGAGTCCAATGGTCATTCCAATAACCCATGTATCATGATCCTGAAACCATTTTTTCTATACCTTTGTTAAAAATACATACAAGTAAAGAGCATCACCCTGCATAAAAATGTTGCAATCTCTTAAGAAAAACATGGTTAAAAATAAAAAATACTTTCATATTTGGTTGAAGTTTCCAAACTTTTAAAAATATTGTAAAATGTCTGAGAAAGTGAACACTATGTTGCTTATTACAAGACTGAAATGTAATTCAATTTACTACATTGGGTTCACTTATGAAATATATATTCAATTCTACATACCAGTTTACAGCATTGGTACCAAAGTCAACAGGAAAGGCTTCTGTTAAACATAATCCTAAAGTTCATACATAGCTATAGAAAGTCATGACAGTAACTTGGCTAATTATACTGGTTGATTTTCATGAAATAATCATCTCAAATTTTCTGTGATGATTTAAAAGTTACACTCAAAAAATTAGTCAGCAACTTAATATTTTTTCTTTCATTCTTCAGTAAAGTTTAAAAATCTAAGTGTATCTAGTGACTTTTGAATTAAATTAAATACTATATTCCTTTTCATTCAAACAAGCTTGTCTAAATAATACCTATTTGAAATAATTCTGACATGTTAAATATTGTTGAAAAAAATTACTTTTGGGATAAAGTATAAAAATTAAATAAAAAGTGTTCAGAAAATTTGGTAATATTAACCATTAAATTCCTAATAGTAACAAAAACGTCAGTAACTTTCCTCATTAATATTTATTAACAATTGATAGACAATAGACAATTCATGCATTTTAACCCTTGCTTACAACTGAATTCCTCTGCACTACTGTTGATTGTACTACATTTCAACTGATCCATTCTATAGACTTTTTAGGTGTAAAATTTCTAAGTAAAAAGGAGCTTTTTTCTTTTTTAATTGAACTGACCAAAGTTTGCAATGCTAATGAGTTAAAATTATAGACAATATATTTGTACATACAGATTTGCATATATGAGTTTGTAACTACAAGAACATAGCTCATGTTGGTTAATAAAATAAGTAAAAAGTTAGCCATAACAGAAATTAAAAATAATTACTGTAATAACTAAAAGAGCAAACTACTAATTAGTTCTCATTAATCTTAATATGAAACTCATTCTTTTCTCAGGGATTAAATTGCAGTATGTATTTTTATTAACTTAATAAAAACTGTTTAGAGCAAAGTTAAATCAAAATTTTCAAATTTAAAATTGTTTTGATAAAGTAAGAGATCTTTATATATTTCTCTTGTATACTAGTATTGAGTTTGTTAACAGACAGAATTTATTTGTATAGCAGCTACATGATGACACTAATAAATGCTAAGGCCTCAATCTATATTTCTCTGGTGTGTGGAACTCCCTTCCAGCTTCTTGCTTTCCAGTCAACTTTGATCTTCAAAAATTTAAATGCAATGTTAATCATTATCTTATGTCTTCTTAATTATGGTTCTTTTATTGTTCTTTATCTCCTTAATAATGTTTTCTTTTTTCTCGTATTCTTTCACACTTCTTGCTTCTTAGTGACTTTATTGCTTTGCTTAGAGTAAAAAAAAAAAAAAAACTTTTTGCTCATACAGTTCAAATATATGAATAAAATCATATTTTCTAATCTTATTCATTGGAATACAGCCTGTGATGATGAACTTATAGAAATATAATTTGTGCTATTTACTCACATACAACAGTGATTTTCATACTCTCTGCAAAGGGAGCTAGTTTGAAAATGTTGAAGTGTTGCATTTAAATTTTTTTTTACTAATATTCACCTAATACAAGACCCACGAGCCACTCAAAGTAGAGGGTTACTGTGTGGAGTTATATTAGCATAGGAAAGGACAGCAGAGTTAGGAGTATAGAGCTGAAGTAGACTTTAGAACGAACCGGAAACCCGATCCTAAAGAGGAAACCTCTCCCCGTGACCAAAAGACCGGGGAGGGGGGAGATGATAAGCGAACATATCTTCTCCTATAAGTTCTGCAAATGCTGATCTGAAAATGGTTTCACTTCAATATCTGACAAGCAGAATAATTTTTTTCAGAAATTAATCATATAATCACATATTTAAAAAGAAAAAAAATAAATTATTAAATCTCAGTTTAAAGGATCAGTTGAAAATAACTATTGAATAAAAACAAAAATACAGTATCATGTACATGAATATATTACTTATTACTAGCAATTATTTCAAACCATATGAAACCAAGAAACGTACTTCAAGGTATATCTACATAGTGACAGCATTGAATTGCAAACTGAAAGTTTATAAATTATTTTTCTGGTACTATAAAGACAATAAGTTGCTACAGATTGATCCTGAAAATCAATGAATGAATAACAGAGAGAAATGAAATATTGAATAATCATTTAGGGAAAAAAAAAAGGCTTAATGAAGATTATCAGTCAAATCTGGAAGATAGAGGAAGAGTGAACTATAAAAAGGTCATTCATATATTAAGTTCCCCCTCCCCACACACACCATATCTGAGATTATTTTAAGAGTATAATTACTTTAATAATTGACAACATTTTATAACTGCCTGCATAGCATATGGAATCATGAAGGATTTATACAAAAGGCTTTGTTTAATGACTAAACAGTAAACAGTCATTTGTAATTAGAACAAAGTGCATGGGTGTATTCTGATGCCAGCATATATTTTTTAAGCAAAAGTTGAGAGGCTTTATATGAAGGTTTCAAAATCAGCTTTAAAAATTTTTTTAAATATATTTCAAAAGGTCATTAGGTCATCCATGCAGCAAACAGGTGCCTCTACAGTAATGATCATTTTAGCATAGTAGGGCTAGCAATAAAGATGACTAAAGTAGATTATCTCTTCATTGAGATTTTCAATCAATCCAATTTAAACAAAGATACTGATTTTGCATAGCAGTATAAGTACAATAAAAAATATACACATGCAGCATTTATATAAAATACTGCATCTCCTAAAAAAATTCTCACTCTGCCTACTATATATCATGAAGTCAGTCCTTAAGATATTAACTTTTAAAACTAAATTACCAGTATATCCTACTTAAATTTTGCCCATGAATACAATATACTATCAAATATGGTAATCTATTCAATAATATAAAACAATCTAACTATAGATTTATCAATTCAGAGATTGATTTTTGTTTTTTTAGTAATGAGACATTCTGTTGTTATGGTAACAGAAAAATATTACTTGACACAAATAAGCTTCAAGTTAAAATAATGGAATATCTCATCTGTATGTAAGAGAGACTGGGTTGCTAATGTGACACTTACTATTTTTTTTGTTTTGTACTAGCTTTGGATATTTTTCCTTTTAATTATTTAAAAAGCAGAATTCTTTCTTACATGCAACAATAGAGCTAATTGCATAGATACACATCCTAGATTAATCAAGCAAAAGATAATCAATGCAACTGCAAAGTTATTTAAATATTGTTGTCATTTTTTGATGACAGAGATAAACAAGGAAATTGTAATAATAATAATAAATGACCTGATGTTAGGCCAGGCATGGCTCTCATGGCTTTGGATCTTAATTGATTGGAGATGTTAATATGTACATCTTTTCTTTTAGTAAATAAAGAAAATGTGTCACAATAAATATCATATGCAGTATCACAGATTTGCTTATCATGTGCCCAATTTTAACTAGTTGGGCATGTCACCTGAGGGCTGATACACTGAGCATCACTGTTCATGAGTAGGTGTAACATCATTTTGTTGGTATGCTACTCTTACTCAATAATGATAAATAGCTTGAAGTTGGGGGGGGGGGTCCTTTTTCTATATTTTGCAACTGATATCAATGAAAACAGAGACTCCTGACCAAACAATTTATTTGCTTAAAAGATTGTTTACACAGATGTATACTGAAAGTAAATGCCATCAATATAATGAGCTACTTTAAGTTGTGTATAACATGTATGACTGTATCCTCATCTTGCTTGTAAATAGTAATAATCAATAATAAAAGTCATTGATTCAGCCCATATTTAATAATTCAGTAAAACAGATAAAAGCAGACACAATCTGCTTCTTACAAACAAGGCATAGTAAACAATAAATTTGTCTTTTTTTAATAATCTCACCCCAGGCAAAGCAATAATGCCACTAGGACATAAGAGGTTATTACAGGGAATGAAAGAGAATGAGCAGACTGAAGTTTGGAAAAGGACAAAGAAACAGGATTCAGGAAGACAGAATATGGTGATTGACATTGCATTTAAATTTTTGAAGATTGTAGATAACAGAGAAGTAAGAAACTGGAAGAGAGTTCTACAGTCAAGAAGTGCAAGAAAAGAAACTATTAGAATAGAACAGAGTTGCACCTAGCTAGTTTAACAATAAAATGATGAGACCTAATTGCCAACCTAGTAGCATGCTTAAATTTATGCAGTCGAAGCACTAAGTAGAACAGCTCATCAGAACAAATGCCATAAAAATATTCATAGAAAAGACAGAGGGAAATCATATCACAATAGTGAGAAAAACACTGAAGTGAAGATGCCAGCTCAGGACTGATTAAATTACAGACTTTTCTTTGAATTTTGTCAAGAATCTCAAGATTTATATAATATTAGGTTGGTGCAAAAATAATGACGTAATAATGTTGTTTTTTGACGTTAAAAAATACGTCAAAAAACAACATTATTGCGTCATTATTTCTGCACAAACCTAATAGAAACACCAGACCAGATATGATAGCAATATTCAATGTATGGACGAATGGTAGATTTATAAATGTGCAAGAAAGATTCTGACAAAAAAGAATTATCTGGCACGATATAGTGAATCAACATTCCTAGCAGTAGATCTACCAATTGATTGAATATAATCACTCCACTTCCTGTCAGGGGAAAATAAACCCAAAAAGTGTAGTGTTGCTCTCCTGGAGTTTAGATAAGGTTCACCATGGTGATTAAATGAAAGCAATTTTATTTTGGAGATGATGTTAAATTTACAAGCCATTCTTTAGCCCAGCTAACCACTGATTGCAGATCATTTTCAAGAGCAGTTTCACTTTGTTGAATCCATCAGACTTGCTGCTAAGACATAAGTAAATAGTTTTCATCTGCATAGATACCTAGTTGGAAACTAATGACATTTGGAAGGTCGTTGATGAAGATCAGAAACAGTGTAGGTCTAAGGATAAAGTAATTGGTCATGGTTAAATATAATTAGGAGAAATGCCCAACAAACAGAATTGACAAAGTTTGCAATAAACAATAACAAAATAAAAGAACAGGGCAAAAATAATAATAAGCAAACAATATATACAAGACAAAAGTAAGCAAAGAAACAGTACTGAGGTAAAAAAATTCACAAACTAAGAATGGCGTTAACACACAAAAGAGATACAGACAAGTGATTGCAGTTCCAACTTCAAGACAAGAAAGAACAAGAATATGGTGAATGAGACCAAGAAGTGGCCTATCTTATTGACTAGAAATAAACCCCAGCATGCATCTGTATGGTTTGTCTATAAATTTGGGGAGGGGGATGTTTTTGCAGTCCTTCCTATCAAGATTGGAGCCAACACCCTGTAGGACCAATGTGACCAAATGAACTAAAAGTGTGCCCATTCAAAATGACCTATATTAAACAATTTATTAGGAATGATTAGATTAGGCCAAATATTCGTCCAGTGACACTGTAGCCCTTGAGCTTGTGGAGAAGGCCAGCATGCCAAACTGTTGAACACTTTTGAGAGATCTAGGTCCACAGTCCAAGATCTGCTGTTCTTACCTAAACCTTGATAGACAAATTTAGTAATGGTCTTTAACATATCAGCAGTAGATATGGAGAAATGGAAGTCATATTGTTTATCTGAAAAGAGGTTGTCTAAAGTAAAAGGCTTAACCAATTGATTACAGCCTCTAATACTTTGCTAAAAAAGGTAGGAGACTAATCTGCAAACATTGTGGGGATCTAGTTTAGAAACAATAGCAGAAACTATGGATGGGGTTATGTGCATATGTTCTAAGGGGAAAATCAGGCAGATATACTCCAGACAAGTCAAGAGTGGAGTTGGAAGAAAATTTATGAGCAAAGCATTCTGCTTTATCTGCAATAAATGACAACACTTCAAATTGATTGATGAGAGGAGGGACTGAGGATTTGCTCTTGTTCCATACACACTTGTAGAGTTGCCATTAGTTTCTAGAACCAAACTTGTAGCTCATTTTATCAGTAAATAGTGACTTTGCCTCTTTGGGAACATGCTTACATTCCTTATGAGCAATGACAAAGAGACATCTGTTACAAATGGACTGGTTGCTCTGGTATAGCCAGAAGTGATTTCTGCAGGCTACAGTAGTTGATAGAAGCAGGAGAGAACCAAGGTGAAGATTGTGGTTTCACTTGGTATTTTCATGCTGGCATGAAAGTTTTGATGCTGGTTTGCACCTGGAAGAGACCTGTCACACGTTTCTCAACAGGATGATTAAAAAAATATCAATTCAATGGACATTGTGAAAGAAAATACAGTGATTCCCAATCAGTGCATTGATAACAAAAAGATGTTCTGTTAATAGGGTTTCTTGCATGATTAGAGAGGGAAAGAGATATCTATAGATACTACCACGTGGTCAGAGTTGCCATGAGAACGGAGCATGAGAGTTTGAAGAGGAAGTAAAGAAAAGATCAAGTAGAGAAGCATGTATGTCAGAGTTACTTGGGAAATGTAGGGGGAAGTCTATTTGAGTGAGAGATTGAGTAATCAAGAAATTCAAAGTCTGGATGCTAGTGAGGTTAGTGGTGTTATTTAAAAAATATTAAAAATATTTAAAAACTAACAGAATTTAAAGTGATAAAGATTGGTTTATAAATTAACATTTGCTTATATGCCATATATACAATTGCAAAAATAAATGAAACTGTGGTAAACAGTATTTTGGTCATTTAAAATTTTTTTTTAAATTTAACTATTTATAGGAAATAAAAATGAAGACAAATTACTCCATATTAGTATATTTGACTTTTTCTTTTTTTTTTTACACATTTGACTTCATGTAGGTAGCACTGAATATGTATGAAGTAACAAATTTATCATCTTACATCTTTATTATTAAAATATATATATATATATATATGCTGTACATTTCAATTTATATTACAATAAATAATTCATACAAAAAGTAAATTAGTAAAGTTAATGATTAAAAATGGCAAAATCCCATTGCTAACAAAATTTTAAAGATGCATTAACCTACTCAATCAATCATCAATCAATCAGTCGAAAGTACTTGCATATTTAAGGAAGACCTAATACAGTCTATAATGTAAAAAACAAGGATCATACCATTCAAGTAATTGGTAGATTAATGAATCTTTAAAATTTTGTTCGAAGGAATTTCACCATTTTATATAATTAACTTTACTAATTTACCTTTTTGTGTGAATATATATATATATATATATATATATATATATATATATATATATATAGGCCAAATATCTTCATTTAAACATATTTCATTAAATATAGACATATGTCTAATTATTTTTAGAATAATCCTTTCTACTTCTCTAATTAGCTTCTTGACATTGTTGAAATTCATCAAGTAAGGTGCCATAGTTTTTCCTTACCTAAGTACCTCAATCTTCTCCAAGACCAACCTCAGGGGTAAAGTACGAAGACAAACTTATTGTAATGTGATCGTCATGATAGTGATTTTTAAAGACATACATGAATGCGCTCTGTTATAATTATTTTAAAATTTTTAATTTATCCATTGTAGCTATGGTGTTGTAGCTACAAGTGCTGCATCAACATTTTAGAATGCATTTAACCAACATTTAATGCCATTTTGCATTTCAACAATTTCTGGTTAGACCCCTTACATTGGGATGCTTGTTTATTTATTCAAGTTTTTAATTTGTGCGTGACAATTGTCACATGCATAAAACAAACAGTGAGGAACAAATCAAATATGTGTGTGTGTGTGTGTATATATATATATATAGGATTAATGAGAGTAAAAGTTTGTCACTTAGCTGATTGCTGTTACTTTCAGCATCTTAACTCCAGAGTTTCTGATATGGACCTGTCTGTCTACACTTCAAGCGATATCAGCAATTCGATGCTTATATTTTTTTCAATTTTTTCCTTTTTAGCCTTCTCACTTGTACAGGGTGAGGCAGAGAGAACAGACGTTTATGAAATGGCTATTACACAGCCCAAGAGAGAAGGATATGTTCTACAGGTACCATTCGGTCTGTGGTGTCTTAGCATTTTTTTCTTTTCAGTTGAAGCCATGGCTCTGTGGACAATAGAGCACCACATATTCACCTATGACAGTTTCATGAAGAATAACAAGTCTGTCACAGCAGTTCAGCATGAGTTTTGTTACTGATTCAACATTCCTCCAAAATCAGACAGTTCCCATTCATAAGACAATCTTATGTTGAGTCCATGCACTTTGTACATGAGGTACTTAATGAAAAACGGACTGGTGAAGCCCCACAAATGGTACACACCCCAGAAAATGTGGAACGTGTCAGATAAGCTTTGGAGGTATGCTACTGATCTTGGCATTGATAATTGTTTGGTAAGACGTGTTTTGCTTGAAGAACTGCATTTCCACCCCTACAAATTGGTCATTGGGCAACAGTTGAGACCAGAGGACTATGCACAGTGGCTTACTTTGCATGTCAGATGGAAACAATTTATGAGGCAAATGACAAACTCATTTTGTTAATGAGTGATAAAGCTCATTTTCATCTCAATGGCATGGTTAATCAACAGAACTGTCATTATTGAGCTCTTGAAAATCAAAGAGAACTGCACAAAAGACCACTGCACAGCCCAAAAGTGATGGTTTGGTGTACTGTTGGAAAAGCTGGCATCATTGGTCCTTACTTTTTTGAAGACCATAATGGAAATGCTGTTACTGTGAACTCAGAGCATTACATTGAGATGATAAACAAGTTCTTTGTGCTTGAATTAAGATGAAAACGTATTCCTATCCAATGTGTGTGGATGGGGCAACAACCCACACAGCCAAACCATCAATGAACATTTTTCACCCTTTCTTCAGTAACTGCCTCATTTTCAAGTTTGCCAACACTCCTTGCCCCCCCCCCCTCAGTCTCCTGATTTGTCCATGTGTGATTATTTCTTGTGAGGGTACTTCAAGGCATGTATGTATGAGAATAAGTTCCATACATTGGATGATTTGAAGGAAGCTATCCACATGGAAGTCACTCAAATTGACAGAGCAATGTTGGAAAGTGTGGAAGCCAACTTTCAAGAATGCCTTCAGAGATGCATCAATGAAAACAGACACCACACTTGTTATCCACACTTGATTTTATCAAATTTTAATTCAATATGAACACATTGATGTCAATAAAAATTTTTGAAGCTAAAATTAATGATGTTGTGAATTTTTCAAAAACATTCATCCTCTCTGTATATGTTTCTTACATAAAAATTAAACAATAATACCAATTCAGATAACAAAGACACTTAAATAAAATCTCAAAGATTGAATTCTTCTGTCAACAAGTGATAAGTTTTAATTACAAATCCACCATCTACCAGAACTTTATTTTTTATTTTTACGAAACAAAAAAAAAAAAAAAGTGCTAAAATGTCTCTCAGTCTGATCAAGAAACTCTTAATAGAAAAATTTGGGAAAATGAGTTGAATCAAGGACTTTTCTTTTTTCAGCTTCCACTAGTTTGCTGGGGAAAATGTCTAACACAATCTCTAAATGTTGTATGCTTCAATTCTTCATATTTAAGAGCATGGAATCACCTCTTAATTGCTGTTGTTCCCAGGTCCACTTTGACCAGGGTGAAAATACTTGTTAGTGTCCCAGCTATGGGAAAATAGTGACCCCCCCCCAAAAAAAAAACAAAGCGCTATGAAAGTATAAAAAATGCATATTTATAATAAAAATTACCAGCAATACATGTAGTTTAAGGTATGCAATTGCATTCAAAATATTTAGTTTTTGGTATTAGAGGTTGATATTCCGCTAAACAAAATCAACTAATCATATTTAACTATATCATCCATCAAATTTACAAGCTTATTAAAATTTAATTTCCAGGTTTCCTTTATGTTTGCATCAAGTGTCAATCACTTGATGAGATTTCAATAACATTTCTATAGAATAAGGTAACAAAACATACCCCATTTATACTCCAAAAGACCACAAACAAGTCCTTGTTTGCATTAGTCCTGTCAATACAAAACTACATTTGTGCTGACAACAAAAATAATGCTTCATTTTACATGAGCTTTCGAATTTTCAATCTACCTAAAAATATATATATATCTATGACTAACCCTGATAAGAATTCAAGTTTTTGTTTACTGAACTAAATTATATTCATTCTCTATACATTATTTTTTAAAAATGTCATTGCATCTAAAATGAAACAAAACCGATTGAAATATTTTTGCAAATAATTTCTTAAATGTGCTCTGAAACTTGTCTAGATTTCACAGGGAATATTTATTCAGATAACTATTTGCACACAAAATGTTACATTACCAGCTTCCTTTTTCAAGTTTTATAATGTTATAGAGACAATTTATAAGTAACAGGCCTTTTTTACAAGTAATATTGTAAGAATTTGAAATTATAGTTAGACATTTTAAAAAAAACTAAAATAAAAATCAGAGATTGACCATTAATTAAATATAGAAAGCTAATAGAATTATATAAATAACCAATACACACAATTTTGTTTCCTAATTGTTTTAATTTTCTGATGTTTTTTATTTAAAAGTTGATATGATAATTTTTTTCTTTAAATCAAAATTTTTGTGATCATTCTGAAAAGATATTAACCTGGGATTAATTTTTCAAGTACATATAACACAGGTAGAATTAGAAAATATTCAGATAACAATGATAATGATGAAGAAACATAACTTATTTTTACCCAACTAGATGAGAACCATTAGAAGCTTGTATTCAGTAAACAAATTTTGTTTAATCTGAAAATAAAGCAAATTTCTTTATTAGCAAGAGAAAAAAAATGATTATTGCACACTTTAATTTTAAGAATGAATTTTAATGCAGTCAATTATTTGAAAAAATAAAAAACGAAAAGAAAAATTCTTCAGCTACCCAGAATGCTTTGAAGTATATAAAGATGTGTGAATTTTCATGGTACAGCTCAATGAAAACAACCTGTAATTAGCCATTATATTACCTTGAAATCAAGCGAACAGCTGGCAGATTGAAACGCAAACACTACACACAAGACAGAAATAAGAAGTGTCAGAACAATGAAAAATATAAAAAAAACTCTAAGAAAACTTTCAGTGATCCATTGCAAGATTAAATCAAAGAAAAAAAAGTTTAAATATGCCTTTATTTTATAAGCCCTAAAAAGAAAAGCACAGAATATCAAGAAATATTGCTGCTAGCTAACAAAAGCAGCAGTGAAGTTTGAAACATTATTTTTTGGTACTTATGCCCTTAAAGTCATTTATTGGCATAAACACATGCTTACAGACAAATACCAGAGGCCAGAAATTCAGCAAATATAAATATACACAAAAACAATTGAAGTCAAATTCAGCAGATAGAAATTATAACTCATAATGTCTAATATTTTATATGGTGAAGAAAACAACAATACACAGATAAGATACGATAAAAATAGCATTTATCATTAATAAAAAAATTGCCACACTACTTTTTGAACAAAACAGAATTCACCTTTAACTATTAAGCAATTCAGAGACACAGTGTTCACAAAAGAGAAACAACTATATGACCTTTGCATGTCCTTGGAAACAAAAGGGCATAAATAAAATCAGTTTGAAAAAATATTCTTTGACCTCTATCTTTTGAAAACAAAACTTATTTAAAGTCATAGAAATGATGTCTGCTTAAATCTTACTATATTTTATAACTAAAGTTTTATATAAATTATTTAATTAGAGGAACAATAAAAAAATTAAAAGAAGGACCAATAGTTGAAAACTGAGCTACTGAACTTGCAACTATACATCTACATAAAGAAATATCCATTTCAAACTAAAAGAACTTTTCTTAGGAATTTGTCTTGTACAATTCTAAATTACATAAATATTTCATGAACAAACAAAAGGGATTTTGCTTTACTGCTGTTTTTACAAAGTTTCAAAAGGAAAATTAACTCCAGCTGTACAACAGTTTTGATCTGAAGAGACAGGTTCAAAGATGTAGACTACTTTGATCAGCTCTCTGTCAAAGATTCAAGTTTATCTTCTTTTTTTTTTTTTTTTGCTTTTTTTAGTCCTATATAGTTTATTTTCCTGACCAATGGTTAAAAATATGTCTTGAAAGGAAAATAAAAAATGACAGAAAAACATGTAAAATAAGTAGTAAATACCAATACTATATTAATCTTGTTTCCAGAAATAAAATTGGAATTTATTCTGAAAAATTAAAAAGTAAAATATTTCCATGAGAAATCAAAATGAAATCATAAAATGACAAAAAATATTCACTGTATGTAAGCACTTGTTAAGTAAAATTGTTTTATAGACAAGTGCAAGTAGAACAAGTTCAATTTTCATGATTGGCCTTGTCTCAGAGTAAGTATAGCTAAATTCCATTAATCAACAAGATTAATATATATTAACATTCATAGCCTAGTCTGGTATGGGTGGAGGGCTGGTTACTGATACCCAAGGATGCCTGTCTACTAGGGTGGTTAAGAGATGCCTGCTCAGGCACATCTGTGTTTATTCAACACCCACAGAGCTCACATGTGGTTTATACTGCAACTATGCTGAGCAGACCTTAGTTACAGTTTCTGGGAGAGAGCACATTATCAACAAGGCTAGCACTCTCAAAGTCTCAACAGCTCCCAAACAGTACTGCCTTCCAAATTTCACTCACAATGGTTGGGTCAACCTGTAGTATGGTTTTCAGGCACTTTCTAAAGGTGTCGTAGACTAGGATCACCTCCCTTAGACTGATAACATTAAGAAGTCACCTTTCTGACAAATTGACCATGTTGAGATTCAAATCTATGTCTTATAGTCAGAAAGCAAATGTTCTAACCCAGCATTTCTCAACCTTCTTACCGTTGTGTAACACTTAAAATAAATTACATGTCTCAAGTAACCCCTGCACAAAAACAAAATTATATACCATATCTTCCCCATTTTATTTTCATCATAGTTCACATGGGAGATATCATAGTATATATTTTTGAATAACTGGTTTAAAGAAAAATTAATACATTTTTGTCAAATTTTTCAGTAATGGTAAATAAAATTCATACTGTTCATTTATAATACTTCATCAGGGAGTTTTCATTTACACAAAAAAATTCTAAACTCAAACGTAAAAAATAAACAAGTAACTAATATAATCTATCTATAATATAAATGTAAACAGAATATTACAATAACCAAGAATATATTGTTATGTGTTTAGTAATATTATGTATATGAAAAGTGCACTAGCTTATCTCACCTGTTTTCATGGAGCCCTTGGGTACCTTTTGTGGAACCTTAGGGTTCCAGGGAACCCTAGTTGAGAAATGCTGTTCTAACCACTTGACCACATGCCCATGGTATACCACCATAATAATGGCCTTGTGTGAGACTAGTATAAGTTTTTACACACACACATATATATATATATATATATATATATATATATATAAAACAGAAAATATCTATGTGTGTATGCTATTTATGCACATTCACATTTTTTGACAGATTTTGAGGAAATTGTACACACATATTGCAAATTTAAAAAGATAGGTCAAGAACAATGTTTCAATTTCCAGGCCCCTTGGGTTTGGAAGAAAAATCAATAAAACTGAAGGTATGTACGACTTTTTGCAAAATCCAAATCAAAGTTAAACATGAACAAAATTTTTACTGGATTAGCTGATATTTTTGTTTTTAATGCAAAACATCAGCTCATGTTACAAGGTTTATGTAGAGTGCTTGATAGTTTTCCTGCGACACAGGCTTCACACAAAAAAAACTGAAAAAAATCGAGTTTTTCGTACTACTTAAAATAAAAACTTGAATAACTTACTCATTTTTTATCCAATTTTCTTCAAACATGTCACAAAAAAATTGCCATAATGCAAAAAATAACAGTGTGGATTTAGTCCTGCTCGCCTCCCCACATAACTATAATTACACACAAATTGTCTTGCATGAATGTTTGGTTTAGATTATTTCTGTTAAGTAGGAGAAATCTATGACAAACTAGGTCCAAAATTGACTTTTTCCTATTTAGTTAATAGTTTTTCATGATTCCATCCTAAATTGGCATTCAAACCTTTGATGCAAAGATTGTTTGAGAAGGATTATTGAAGTGTTAAAAGGAAAAAATTTCTGAAGAACCTCTTATTAACACCAGCTTTACAATAACATGTGAAGAAGGGGGGAGGCGTTCATGCATCTGCATTTGAATAAAACTCTGACACTTCATCCCTGTTTTTATTTGATTATTAGATTTGTGAACAATGCCATACTATTTGAAAGTTATTACAGCCACAGGAAATCTACTGAATATCTAAAACATTGAAACAAATTAACCCCCGAGCAACAACCACACAAGAAGGATTTATCGATGGAATTAATTTATTAAAAACAATCAAACACTTGTGAAGGACATACTGTAAGAAAGATGAGAGGGGAGTAGCTTAGTATACCAACAGATGATGAATGCATGGGGACGCAGGCAGACATTTCTAGACTCGGGGGGGGGGGTGTCGTTATACAACTGCAGCCATGTACATCCAGGCAACGGCGGGTAACCTCGGCTAGTATAATATATATATATATATATATATATATATATATATATATATATATATATATATATATACATACATACATACATGAGTATAATACAAATACTGATTTTACAGTAAGCAGACTGGTGACAAAAGAAAGAGGTTTTATGTTACTGATTTTAAACTGGTTATTCTATCTCCTGTTAGAATTAATAAGCCTCACTTATCTAAGAACTCAGATTTCTTGACCTTTCAATCCTCTGATTTATTCACAGGACAAAGATTTAATTCCAAAAGCATCCAAGGATCTAATTTAACAAACAATAAAATAAAAGTCAGCCTAATATTGTATATAGCATAAATAAGGTTACAGATACAAGTATATAACAATTTCTCTTTTCTTATTATGTCACTGACTGCAGACAGTTGTTTTTGGTTGATTTTATTTTATTAACAATGGAAGAATCATTGTGTGGGCATTTTTTAAACAAGCCTTCATTATTTCAACAAATCTTGATACAATAGCAAGTTTTCAAGATTTGACTGTTTGCTAAATTGAACCTTTGCATGCTGAAAAAATAAATATAACAAATATATTATTAGTAATCTGCCATCAAAAACTAAAGTATGAAATATCAAAATGTTCCCGGACTGTACATACTGTGATTGTTCCATTCAATGGAAATGCAGCTTACTGATACCTAACCTGCTGAGTCAGTCTGCAAATAGGCTTTGGGCTATCTATTTGGTTTCAACTATTATGTAAGGACCTCTAATGTTGTGTTGAATTGGATTCGCAATCTTTGACACTCAAATGAATTCAAGCAATGTGTTTGTATCAAATTTTGCATGAAGTAAAACACTTCATTGTCTTTTGGCAAGTGATATGCTCATTTTTTTTTTTTGGCAAATGAATATCACATTAACAATTTTTTGAGAATAACTATGTTTTTTACAGATACAAACTCCACTATTTAACCAATAGTGGAGGGATCATACCTTTATTTGCACATAAGGGATGTAAATAATCCAACTGAACTCAAAATTCAGCTCTTTGATGTCTCATTCAGAGACGCTATCCATTAGACCACCCACCTGCCTTAAGGATTCTGTGCTTTTCAAATATGTAAATAAATTATATTTTTTGTAGTAATACTTTTTTTTTGCCTAGTCCAGAAAATTGTGGATACTACACAAAGAAATTCATTCATTTTCCTGGAAACTGTACTTTGAATATCAGTGTAGAAAAATGAAATCAGCAAACCAAGTTCAAATTCCAGCCAGGTCTGTTGCATTCAGTTTCTTGGGAAAACTATTTCCTATCTCTCCTCCCATCAGCAATGGGTAAAATAGCAAAGTAGAATTAGTTCTCTAGCCTTGATTGGCTGCCAGTCTAGAAGGAATGAAAAACCACACTAGTATATTTTCTAAGTCATGGCAATTCACAGGTAATAAAGAGATAGAATCTGGAGAGCCATGATTGTCTACATCCTGAATGGACATGGCATCAAAAAGATTCTGAGTAACTAGGTCTAAAAAGAAGAGAAGCAGAGATAATATTTCAGGTTTAAATTTTTAAAAGTTAATTATTTTTTTCACAAAACTATTTTATTTCTTAAAAGGATCAAAATCAACTTTCTATTCATTCTATTTTTGCTTTAATCAGCTTCACTTACCAAATTATGGCATGGAATTTGATATATGATTAATATATTCTATACTTATAAAATATAAGAATATTAATACTTTTCAAGTTCACAAAGAAATCACTTCTTCAGCAAACCAGTCTATGAATTTAGAGAGGTTCAAAAGAGAAATTGAAGAAATTCCATGGTTTGCCACTACAGAGCAAACACTTATTCAACTTGACTGATGATAAATGTTTTTTTGGAGTACTCTCCCACTGTCAATACCTAGTAAAGAATTTTAGAAAATCCTAGCATTTATAGACAAAATTATGATTAAGAACTTAGAAATGTTTTTTTTTTTTTAGAGTTCAAGGCAAAATCCATAAAGTTTCTAATGCAAAGAAAGAGAATAGAAAAATTCCTAGTCCTCTATAAAAATTATATTTATATAAAAAAATAAGAAAATATTGGAAATGTATAAAAATTAATATAAAAATTAATGAAAGGTAAAAAAAGATTTATGAGGAAAATTATTAAAAATGAATCTAACACGTTTTATTTAAAAAATAGTCAAAATGAAACCAGTCAGTTTATAATTTTTTTTTAATTTATTAGCAGTAAATTTGCAATATAGAAGCTCCAATTAGATGTCAAAAAGTAAACCTACCAAATTAAAGTTTTATATTGGATTTGACTAGTTTTGAACCAATGAAGATAAAAAAAAAAGTATATGCTCCTAAATTTTAGGAGGATATACTTTTTTTTAAAAAAAGGAGTAGTTTGAAGTTATAATAAAAAGAGAAAATTTTGTTCGTAAATGTAAAGGATTTTTAAACCATTTCAGGTAAAAAACTGTTGCTGATAATGAAAGGGAAGAATTTTCAAAAACTTAAGATGTAGGTTGGTGCAAAATAATGACGTAATAATGTCGTTTTTTGACGTATTTTTTAACGTCAAAAAACGACATTATTACGTCATTATTTTTGCACCAATTATCTCATTTTCAAATGTCTATTTCTAAAACTTGAGAATTTTATTTTTATCTCATATCTGTGAATGTCTATTAATAAAACTGAATATTTTATCTAAAATGCCAGAAAACCAGGAATGCCTGAATGAAATAGGTTTTCCTTTCTCACCCTTCAAAGTTGTGCACTTATGAATGATGTAGTAACTGTAAAATTCTTGGAAATTTTGAGCAAAGCTTATTTCGTATTTTTACAATTTGTTGTAAAAATACTTTATGTTTAAAATGTTTGTTTCGTTGTAAATTTCACTTTATTGAGAAAAAGTTTTTTTTTTTTTTTGCAATTCCTCAAACAAAAAAGTCCTTTTTAAAAAAAGATATTACTTGTGAGCCCCTACTAATCTTTCTCTTCTTGCCTGAGAGAAGAAAACTGAAGAAAATGAATATTGTAAGCTGAAGCATTTAAAATGTTAAAAATGTAAGTCAACTAAAAACAAGATTCCAACAGATTCACAAATTTTCAAAATAGAATAAAAAATAAATTCTGTAAGATGCCTGTTACTTTTACAGACTTGTGCCTAGAGATTAAAGAATAAAACTTTTAACTCTCTAAAAATTAAAAAAATCGTCATTCACTAAGTCATGAGAAGTAACATTTCTGAAACTTAAAAATCAACATCAGCTTTTGGAGGTGTTAAGAATCAAGAAAACTATTCTAATGATTCTGTGATAAATATTAAATTTCTTTTAAATAAAAACAAAAAAAAGTGAAACGTCAAGTTCTTTAGTCTTTAAGTTATGTCATTTTCATCATGCCATACAGTTCCTAAAATTTAGAGACTGAAAAAAAAAATTACAAAGCAAAAAGTAAAATTTTAAAATTATAATTGTACTAAAAAAAAAAAAAAAACTTTTTCTTCAACTTCATCCATAAAGAAAAAATGTTATATAAGACAACGACCCAAATCCGGCTAAAAAATTTCTTCGAAGTCACCTTTTCTTTCATTTATTTTAATTTTATATTGTATTTCACTTTTCTTTGCCAATCCTCAATATTTCCATGACTATGTTTTTTTTGTTCACTAGTTAACAGCTGCAAATGCAAAAAAAGAGACAATTTTTCTTTTTTTAAATATTTTTTTTTGTTTTATATTTTATGAACAAATATAAATTTTACTGAAAGATACTTTTTCTTTTATTTAAATAAAAAGTCATATTTTAAAAAAAAACTTTTTAAATTTTAAATTGATTTTTTTTTCCTATAAGAAAAAAGATTTCAGAAAGCAAACAAAAACGAACTGAGCCGGATTAATTTTTTTAACCTTTTTTTTTTTTTTTTTTTACTTTTTTTAGCTCTGCTTTTTCTGACAAATTTTTAAAATCCAAATTTCAAAATGGAATTACTTTTAGTTTTAAAATTTTAAAAAATATCTAAATTAAATTATTAAATACTATTTTTATTTTGATCTAAAAAAAAAAAAAAAAAAATGACACTAACAAGTTGTGTGCGAAGTGTGAGGTCTGTAAACACAAAAAGGCAGAAAGAAAAGAAAGTGATTTTTCTTTTCATTGCCAACCAAATTCTGAGAGTAAAAAGTAAAAACTTAATCATCACGTCATAAAACTAAAAGTGGACAAATAATGAGTTTCATGAATAAAAATGACGAAAACTTCATAACTAAGAAATTGAATGAATAAGATCGGGATCTAGTTGAAAAAAAAACTATAAACCAATATGTTGGCGGTTTTTTAACAACTTGGATTTTTTTGTTCAAAATGTTTCCGAAAATAAATAAAAATTGTATTTTAAGAAATTCGAATCTCGTAAAAAAAAAAAAATTCCTAACTTTTTTTTTCAAAATCCTCAAGCAAAAAAATAACTATTATTTTTTATTTTTTTTTTACAATCAATTATTCGCCCGAGCTGAAAAATTTGGTAAAAAAAAAAAAATAAATAAATAAATAAAAATAAAATGTTTATAGAATGATAGATGATATGACGACGTGGTAAATGACTTTCAATTTTCAATTATCGATTTCTTAGACCCGCAACAAAAAAATAATGTGAATTAAAAAAAAAGAAAAAAAAAGATGAAAGTACAAAAGAACCGTTTTTTTGTTTTTGTTTTTTATATTCATCATTGGAATTCAATTACCATTGGCATTATGCCATTAACTGAGTGATTGCATGGATTGTTGACTCTTTTCCAGTCAGAAATTTATTTAAGGCAATTATTGTGGATTTCATGAAAAACCTTAAACAAAAAATAACAATTTTAAAAAGCGAGAAAAGAAATCTGTGATTCATGATTTTTCCGATTATCAATGTTGCGACAAGTTGAAAAAAATTAATTATCAAGATGTTTTTATTTTAGTCTGTTTTCTTTTTTCATTTTTTATTCAATTGTTTTTGTTTTCATAATTTCAGTGAAATTTTAATTACATTTTTAATTTTGTTTTCAAAATAAATAAATTCTATAACTTATTCCAACAATACAGATATTCGTAACAGTAATGGAAATTTCATTCTTAATGCAACCTTTCTAAAATGAAGAAAGAAAAAAGTTTGATTACATTTTCATTTTAACATAAATTATAGCCTTTTTTTCCCCTCATTTTATTTAAGATGCAAGAAGTTGAATAAAATAAAACGAGGAAAAAATACATTTTATTTTTAAAAGATAAAGATAAAAATCCATAACTACTTTTTAGTTTTTATTTTCTTCCACGAAAATTAATTTCTTTTAAATTATCAGGTATCGGTAATTTTTTTAGTTAGTTAAAAAAAAAAAAAAACGGTGGAGAAAAATGAATAAAATAAAAATAAAATAGTTTTGATTTTTTTGCATGAAAATAAAAGAAAGAAGAACAATTTATTAAGGACCTTTACGTTACTGCTTTTTAAACTCAAAAATGAAATTGAAATGTCATACTAGATTAAAAAAAATAAATTTTAAATTAAATTAAAAATCCAAGAAAATAAAAATCAGTAAAAGTTACGTTTTGATAATTAGAGATTCTGATTAATTAAGTGTGCAATCTTTTCTTTCTTTATAATGAAGCAAGTCTTCACGCATTTCAGAAAAATAAGAGAGGTGGGGAGGGAGGGCTATTAAAAATCTAGTTTATTCACGCGCCGTTATTTTGTTTTACTTTTACTTCTATGACTTTTTTTAGTCATTAATCGTTCAAGATATTTAATTTTTATGAAAATTTATACTATCTCCAAAATATGGAAAGTATCTTGTTCACTCAAATATGCATTTATTTATAAACTAAAAGTAAAGTTATATTTGAATTTGTAGCGTAAGTCGAGCATTTTTTACCAGGAGGAAAGTTTTTACTTTTTACTTTATTTTTTAGTTTTTTTACAATACTTTATCTGATCGGATAAAAAATATCAGCACAAAAACGTGAGAACAAAAGTTGTTCTTTTTTTTTTTTAATTACTTCCATAATCACTTAATGATTTAGAGTCTAAATCTGTTTTCCTTAACTCTGAAGTTCCGTTGAAAGAAAAAAAAATATAAATGATAAAGAGAAAGTAGCGGTAAAAACAATTATCCATGAATTTATCACAAATACTTTTATTTTTCCTTAAAGTGAACTCATGTTGGACACATTTTCTGTGATTCCCAAATTATTTGTTCAAACAGATATATTTTTTAAAACAGGTAATTGGTGGGGTGGGTGTTCATTCAATAATTGAATCTTCCCATATGTTGTACTTTTTAATTTTAAGAGAATAGATTTGTTTAAACGGTTACATTTACTTTAGCAATTATTTTTGTTTGATTTTAAATAATGAGACTTTTATTCACCAAAAAAAAAATGCACAAAGTGACAATCAAATCACTCGTTCACAATTTTTAAACAAAGAATTGAACTACAAAGAGCGAAAGTTCTTAAACATTGTTGTTACATTTAGTTTGCCGAAACAAGCCGTAAGGATTCTTTGTAAAGAAAAGTAAAAAAGAAAGTAAATAATAATAATAAATTTCAAAATAAAAATTTTTTTACTTTTTTTATTGAAATTATTAAAATAAATAAAAAAAAATTAATTCATTTAAAAAATTAAAGATTTTCCATACAAATGAAGAAAAAATGAATTCTTAATAAAAATTAATTTTTAATTCAGGTAAAATGAATCATTAGAATCTTTAAAAAGTGGGGATCAAAATCATTGTTGGAAACGAACAAAAAAAATGATGGATCGGATGAAGATGATCTATTCTTCATCACAAACATGTTTCTTTAAAAATCTTACCTCGTCAGAATTATTCACTAGCTGACGACACAGCACAAGGTAAGAATCCACATGTAGCAATGCTGCGGAGGGGAAAATATATATATAATTTTTTTTTTTATTATTATTTTTAATTTGTCATCAATGAAACCAGCTGTAGTTGGAAGCTGAAACCTACCCACGCCATGTTGTCATGTTGATTGTAACAGTAGTGCTATTATTATATTTCGGCACACACTTTTTGTAGGATAACTGATTTTCATTCAAATGGACTTCACTTATATATGATACCACGAGTTATTGAATTGAAAGTCTAAAATGATTTTTATATTATGAAATTAATAAAAGCTGTACAATCCAGTGCATTTGCTTTATAATTTTCTGCAAATGTTAGTACTACATTTTTTTGTGTAATGGTAACAATTCCTGGCAGTTCGCGCCGGAAGTAAACATATGTATCAAGATAATATATTAATACGCAGTCGTATTTCATTTTCGCAATGTTTGTCAAAAATCAAAGTTCTTGAAAAAAATTATTCGAAGTAAATGGTTTTAATTACAAAACTATATTACAGATATATTTTTCTTACTTTGTAAAGGATTCTCCAAATAGACATTGCAAACTCTCCTCCTTTTTAACTAAAGTTACTTAATGATATTTTTTTTTCTTTTCGCCCGCATTATAATGCATTATTCAATCCTGCGGCAAAAGTCGGTGTAACTGGGCAGTTTCTGGACACACCCATCGTACGTATGAGTAATACTGTACATAACATTAAAAAAGACCAGGTGTCATTTGTCTTTGTGGGGTGACGAATTATTACCTTCTTTACTTACTGAAAGTAGATTTGGCTGCAGTTGTGTTTTAAAACAACTAAAAAAAAAAATGATGTTGGTTGATCCTGGAGTTAGAAAAGAAAGACAAAGTTGACAAACAATATAAAACATCATTGTTAGTCACTAGGGGGCATCCTAGAGAAGTATTTCCCAATAACGCCCGTTTTGTTTTTTAAAAAAATCAAAGTAGTCTAAAACTTAAAACTTTAAATCATTGCAGCAATTAAAAAGACGTTTTATAAAATTACTAGGAAAATGATAAAGCTGCGATAAGAAACCAAAGAAGAAACGATGTATCAGCAATGGAATATTTTTTTATTAACATTTTAGGTAAGATATGCCATACAAAGAGTGTCAACCACTGAATTTTGTAGCAAGAAATTGAACATTCAGAAGAGAATAAAAATAGAATGACCATCCACTCTAAAAACTACTAACCCTCAAGATTATGCATTTGCCAGACTTTTGTTTTCTTCATGTACCTTTCAGCAAGAATAAAAGACATTACAAGTAAAGATACAATTTTTTTTATCTGTTTTGCCCAGGTTGGACTTAATGTCTAGACAATAACAATGGCCAAAAACTTAGTTATAAGTGCTAAAGAAAAAAAAGTGTCTAAAATATAATCAACACTTTGTTGTCTGGCTAAACAACAAACTGGCCTATGAACATTAAAGTAATAAAGTCTCATGACCATGTGTGGTCATAGGGATACTGTGCAGATGAGCACCTGACCAGCTATGTCTATATGTTTCAGTTGTGTGCCAATGTCTGAATTTCTGTGAATGGTCTTAAGGTCCATTCAGTGATGCTGTCAGCCCAGATTTCCTGTCTGGCTCTTCTTATTTTGGCTATGGTACCTTATACGATGACAATGGAAAACTTGTTGACTTTTATGACATGTCCATAGCATTTCAAATTTCTCTTCTTGACAGTAGATATGAGGTGTTCTAACATGTCTTTTTTTTGTCTGATGGTGTCTCACACTGTGTCACATGTGATGCAGTCTGAATAGGAAATGCCGAGAATGGTTCTGTAGCATCTCAGTTCTAATGCTTGGATTCTTCACTGTAATTCTGCTGTACATGTCCAAACTCTGCAGGTATACAGAAACATTTAAAAGGCCAATGCATATGATCGTCTGAATTATGATTTCAGGCAGATATTCTTGTTTTTCCAGATGGTTCTCAGTTTTGTAACAGCTGCACATTATTTGTGCTGCTCTTGAAATTATTTCTATTCTGATGCCCTCTTTGCTGATAATTAAGCCAAGAAATTTGAGTTAGCTCACCACCAACTTTTATCCAGCCATTTTCTCATTGTTTACCATGATTTTGATTTTTTTTTTGGCATTAAATTTATATAAACTAAATTTATTTAAATCTGATAACAAGAATCATGTATATGAAAAGTATTTTACTTTGATTTAAAATCCTTTGCATAATTTGAAAATAGACAGAATAATCTATGCTACAGTGTAACCCGGATATAAAAGAGTTGTCGGGACCAGAGAAGAAGTCTCCTATATCCGAGTTTCTCTTATATCCAGGTTTGGTCTATTTTGTTTACATTAACACAGGCTCTAATTTTGGACCATATAAAATCTCTCTTATATCCAGGTTTCTCTTATAACAGGGTCTCTTATATCCGGGTTACACTGTATATGTATTTTAAGTCAGTGTTGGGATATTTTGCATATAATCAATTTTTATTGTTTTCTATTTCATACAATTTGAATTTTTTACTATAATAACAGTTAATTCTATGTGTTGTAGCATACCTATGGATGATAATGGGTATTTCACCATTCACATAAATACAGTAGTAAATACTGTATGTTGGTCTGCAGTTGGATATTTGTATCCAGCAGTGCTGATCACACTCTCTGCCTCTGGGCAAAGAGGATCCCCAAACGAGGTTATGTTGAAGGGCAGAGTATCGTCTCAGGAAACACCTGACCCTATTTTATATGGGGTCTACAGGGAATTTTTGGCTGAACCTACGGGCTCAGATACCTCACATTAAATTTGACCTTGTGCCACATCTGACCACATAAGGCAGTTCGTAGATATCCTACAGTTGGAGATTTATTGTGGAATTCACTTGACTCACTTCTATTATTTTATGATAATTTTCATTGTAATTTTTTTATTTTTAAATGTGGAAGGCTGATTTTAATATTGATTGCATTATAGTAAAGTTAAATGCAATCAAAATATATAAATTAATTTTCATAAGATTTTCATTCAGTAATAATGAGTTTCTTGGAGATTACAATTTTATAAAGTTACATCTAAAGTTAGCATCAACCACTTTATGAAAAGAGGATCAAGTGCTAGATTTAAATTCTGTTTTGAGTGATGTGCTTACACTCATTAGTTATTGTGATACAAAATTTTTAATTAAATTGTTCTTTATTGCAATATATTTAACATTGCTTATACTTTAAATAAAATATTTTTTTAATAGATTTTAGTAAGAATTACAAAAAGAATAATATTCTTTATTAGACTATCTGTCACTGATGGTTCAGGTTATCATTGAAGTTGATTTCAATATTCCATTGAAATCAAAGTTAATTTTATTGTGATTCAGTTAAACATTTCAATTCATTTGTGTCATCATTGGCCTGGTTTACAAGTCCATCTTTAACATTTTATTGATTGTTTACAGCATTTAATAGGAATAGAACTTCTTGGTTAAACTTGAACTTTAAATCAGATTAACTTAAAAATATATTTTTAATATGCCAAAAAATATTTAAAAATCATATTCACTTAAAAATATTTTTTAAATAAACCAAAAAATATTTTAAAAATATTGTTTGTTTAAAGAAAGGTGAAATATAAATAATATATAATAAAATTATAAATAAATAATTAGTCTACAAACAACTGTGGATGAAACAGCAAAGGGGGATCTCATTGTGTCTGTCTTTAACTTAAAATTATTTTAATTAAAAAATAGGAAGGAAAAGAGAAAAAAATGTGTATTTTGCTTTATATTCACCATATACAGAAACCATTTGGGGCACTGCGATGTGGTGTAATGGCTAGCAACCTTATCTCTCTAGGTCAATTACAACTGAATAATGGTTCAATCCTCACTGGGTACCCCATACTTTCGGCCTTGTGCCACATCTAAGCTATGCTTAGAAAATCGTTTTCATTTGATCACCAAAGTTAAGAATCGTAGAGCCAGGTCACTTCTTAGATGGGGGGTAGGGGCACTTGGGAACACCAGTTACTGTAAGCAGCCTCCTACTACTGGGGTAAAATTAAGGGCACCTCAGTATGGTGTAATGGTTAACAAGCTTGTCTCACTAAAACAGTTAAAACTGAATAGTGAGTTCAATCCTCACTGGGTGCACCATATTTTTGGCCTTGTGCTACATCTAAGCTATGCTTAGAAAATCAATATACAGAAACTATTTATGATTCACAGTACCCAAATAGAATGGAAGAGGTATGGTGGAGTAGTGGATAGTGGCTCGGATTGAGGAATTGGAGAGTAGAGTTTGAATTTCATTCAAATCCATTACATTCACTTATGTGCTAATACCCTTGGGAAAGGTATTAATCCCCTTCTCCCTCCATCCATGGGTAAATAGCAGGACAGACTGGGTTCTATAGCTTTGGTCTAGGAGAAGGACAACTCTGAATTCAAAACCTGTAGAGGCTTGTTTGAGGACCTTGTGGCACACAGTGCACCAGGTCTCTGTATTCAGCCCTTCAAAATGTGTGGTTGGTTCTGCACAAAGCCTTCACCACTATAATCAAATCATATGTGCTGGTCTCTGGTTTTTGGTTCCTAGGAAATGAGCTGCTTGAACCTCATATATCGAATACAACAGGAGAGTCCACCACCCAAATAGAGCTTGAGAGTGATTTGTTTTTATGGCATATCAACATTTTGCAGGTTATTTATATCCAAAAAATAATTTTTAGATTCTAAGATTTTTTGATATAATAGTGATTTACTGATACAAGTCTTACTAATTAACCTATAAGTGGAGACAGAAGAGGTGGAATCATACTTTTCCCAAGAGCATTTGTGTAAGTGAATATAACAAACGCAACTGGAACTCATTCACAATTTCAAGTTGTTATCTATTAGAATATACCCACACATTCAAGCTTACAGCACCTAGTAGTCCCAAGCAGTCACCCATGTAAGTGCTGACCAGACTTGATGTTGCTTAACTATGGTGATCATATGAGAACCAATGTTTCAACATGATATGGCCATAAGCCTACTCAAGTAGAGACTTAATACAATAACAATAGTTTCCATGTTTTCATTTTTCTTCTGTGTTGCAATACATTCTACCTTATTCCTGTTAGTCTTTACTAAATTTTTCTTCTTTGATAAAGTGAGTTTGATGAGATATTGAAGTTCAAGTTTTATAGAAAACAGCAACACCCAGAGGAGACTTTATACCTGAATCTTTGCTGCTCTCCAACATTCTCTATGTAGGTCTTATAGGAATTAAATCCTATATATATATTTTCCAACCAATAAAATACCATCATAAAGTTTTGTTTGATAAACAATAATAATTAGGGCAAATACCACCAAAATACTTACAGACATAGGTGCAGATGTACCACGTGCTATTTTGGGACCATTTAGAAAATAACAATAATAACTCCCTTCACCACTCCCACAAATTCAAGAAAAAAGATTTTCATGAGCCAGTGTGAAATTATTTTCTAATGAATGAAAACCTTGTATTCAAAAAGTTCACACCTCTATGTGGAATTAGATTTTGAATCCCCTTACAAATATAAAAACAGAAGCATACTACTTTTGGGGGCTCACAACAATTACAGAAGCCAGTTTGATCAACTTATGTGTGCATATGCATGCACCCCTGTCCACACAAACACGACAGAAGAGAGAGCCAGCAACCACTGACTATGACCATGTCCACACACACAATAGAAGGGAATAACTAGCAACCACCGATTAAGCCTTTTGTCTACAAACTCACAAATACATTAAGCTAACTATCATAAAGTAAGTCTGTTCACACATTTCCACCACACTAAGAACACTTAATTACTTTATAAAACAAACTTCACTGCAAGGAAAATTGAACATTTTATTGTTATTGTATATTTCTGAAAAGAATATATAAATGTTATTTCAATTGATGTTCTACTTTTCCTCCAGAAAATGACCTTTTATATGTTTCATTTAAAAGACATGTTGTTGTTGTCTGATACTCAGATAGCAATAAAAACCTGGGTAAATGGACTACTGTACAGTATGTGGGCCATAAATGCACATGTGCACACACATACACACACACATATATATGTATATCCCAGCACAATTGAACAATGGCAGGAGATATGACAATTAACAACCAACCAGAGAGCACTAAAACAATATGGACATTACATTTGCATCTGATTTCTTGAAGGGAAAGATGATTGGTTTCATTTTACTCAGATTGATTTTGGCAGATGTTGTAGAGAAAACATTGTATATCATTCAGATAGAATAACCTATCAAATTATTCTGTTTAGTTTTCAAAATCCCTAAGCCTGGGAGCTGGTAATTAATCAAAAAAAAATAAAATAAAATGTAGACCAACAACACAAATAAGTCAATAGTAGAAAATTCACTCACAGCAAAAGGACTGACTGGGTACTGTGGCAACTTAAAAAATTCTGGTTAATCATTACTCACAAAACACCAGCTACAAATGTAGAGACACCAGCTGCTAAGTATATGTCTTACTTCCCTTCCTCCTGACTGTATGTACCTGAACAAATGTCTTTTTAACAGCATATATTCTCTCTTTCAAGTGCATACATACAGAACAGTTTTAATTGACCTAAAACTAAAATTAAAACTGTGAATGCTAAACAACTTTTTTCAAGAAGCTTTTCATACATTTTTGTAAATATCTATTTGTGCACATTCTTTTGCTTGATTGTTGACACAAAATTTTACTATTCTTATTTACTGTATATATAATTTTGTTCCAAATTTTGTTAGCAGATTCAACATTAAGTATTAATCTTCAATCCTTTACAAGTGTCTTCTTCCCATCTATTTTTGATTCTTTTTACAAATTTATACAATAATCTATAGGATATAAACTCCTATATTTTACGGCCAATAAGTGAAGCACAAACAAGTAAGAGATGCCTACAAAAAATCTTACTAAATTCAGAAAATATGGAAAACTTTTTTACAATTCTGTACAAACACAGCTCCAAATTAAATAAGTGGTTTCTGGAACCAAATTAGATAAGACAAGTCATGTGATGTACTTTCTACAATGTCTGTGCAGTTGAACACCAAATGATCTGGAAATAGGTCAGGACTCAGTTTATTAAATGTATTCCTGCACAAAACTCAGACAGGATTCGTGAGCAGAGCATGAACTGTCAAATAGTGATAAAAACGGCTTGTCAGCAACCAGATCTGCAATAACACAGTCAGTGAAAGACAGTTGGCAAAAGACAGTTGGCAAAAGACAGTCAGTAAACCAGACCAGACTTGACCAACAGTTTAGACACACGTTACCAATGACAACATGTATGTCAGTATGATTTTTCTACATACAACACCATGATGAAAGTAAGTCTTGTCTCCCCTCTCTTTTTGTTCAGTGTGTTTTAAAATTACTGCTATTGCACACAATTCAGCCAGCAGTCACACACGTTTCATTAGTGTGTGCTTCACACACACACACACACACACATTTCCTCACTTGTAATAAAAACACATCAAAACTTTGCAGATTCACTTGCAATAAATCATTGCCAACACTCAAACTGTTGGTCTCTTCATGGTCACAACAAAGAATGTTGATTTTTAATATGTAAATACACATATGTGACTGTATAAATATTACTGTCATATTTAACTTTGTTTTCTTTCTTTTCTGCAAAAATCATTTCTTCACATTGTTTATAATTTTGTATTGTATATGTGGACATGACACTTGGATTTTATTTTCCACCTAAAATCCGGGTAGAGTGACCTCACAAATGTAAATTTTCTGTTGGCAACTTGTCAGAAAAATTTTATTGCCACTTAGCACCAAATGACTTAAATCAAAAAAAAAAAAAAGAATTCCCTTTTTAAGTTGTAGACAAAATAACTTGTCACACATTTCTAACAGGTCAGAGAGTGCACTAAATATTCTAACTTTTGCTCAACCTATCCCAGTCAACAAAATACTCAGTCACAATAATTTTCTTGTAAAATCTATCTACCTATTTATATATCTATTAAATCCCTATTTTCCTTTTGTTTTTCTAAGGAAATACTTTGTTATGCTGTGTGTTCATACTACTATGAAAAGTGATGAACTGGATCTAAAAATATTGGTTGCTAGGAGATAAAGGGAGCCCACTCACAACTAAAATGCTATTGCTGGGGATGTGCAGAATTAATTAATTGTAATTGAGTGAATCAGAAGGAATTTGTGTAGGTTGCGTGACTTTCTGCATCCACAAACAAATAAATAAACGGATTTTAAATACAATCAAAAACAAGACATATTCAATTTAGAAACCAACAAAACATTTATATACAATTCAAAGTAATATATATACAGGATATTTTGGTATATGTTACTATGACAAAGTGTGTGTGATATTTGAGGTTTCGGTATGTCTCTCTTAGTATTTGTATGTTTATGTACAGTCTTTTTGGATTTGTGTTAATACTAAAAATGTCGATATTAAGTGTTTTTTAGGAATGAGTTCTTAATGGAGGGATCTATCTTTGACTGTAATATTTCTGAATCGTTCAAGCGTTAATTCTTTTACTTAATATGTAGTGAATATAATTCACTTTGGAAAAGCAAAGTTATTTTAGGTTTGTGATTCAATGTCCACAGTGTTGGTCGAGTTCAAATTGCAAGTGAGTCAACATTGATGTACTTTTGCGCGGTAAAGTCATGATTTCGAGTGACATGGAGTATGTTGGCAATTTCTCTGTGGATGTTCATCGCTGACTGCTTTGGTCAGTCAGTGTTTTCTTTTATATGTTTTGAAAGTCCAAAATTGGCTCAAAGAAGTTTTGGCACAATTTTGTTAATGCACGTGAAACTTTCAGATTATTGTGTCGTTAACCAATGAGATTTGTTGATTTGCCTAGTACGGTTTTTATTGGTCGAAGTTTTTGTACGTAGGCGTAAAATATAGACTGTTCTGTTACTAGGGGTGATAGGTAGAGAAAAAAGGATGAGTCTACACTATCATTTAATTTTCATAATGAATAAATAAAATTTTCGTAAAGTAAATATGGAAAAAAGGGTACAATTAGAATTTTTATGGGAAAAATGTGTATTTCTTAGTAATTACAGATGCCCATGTACTATACATATTTACTGGCAGTAGATACCAATTGTAAATACAGAATGTTATAATTTAATTTATTTATTTATTTTTTTTAATTTTAAGTAATTGGTTGATATTTTTAAATATTTACACATTAACAGATAGTTCAAAAGTACAATAGAGCATTACATGCAGTCCACTATATTAAGATCAATCACTTTCGTTCATGAGCTGATTGTTCAAATCTGCCAATAATTGCTTCTGCATCAAATTCATCTAACAATTTCTTTTTTAATGGATAACTACATATAAGATTCAAAATTCTCCTCAGACAGCAAATTTCTTAACCTTGTCTTATGAATTTTAGCTTTGAAAATGTCCTCTCACATTGGACTTTAGTAACAGATAGTGTGCAGATGACTTTATAATGTTCTTATTCCTTTTTATTACTAAAAAAGTTGTCTGTGTTTGTTTCTTTATTGCACTTTTATTTCAGCTAGGAGGCTCACTTGCCACCAGGTAAGCTGACACTCTGGCCTGTCCAATACTGATTATGAATGGTTACTGGTTATTTTATATATGCACTCTCTAGCCAAATTCACATCAGCATGTTGCACATACTTAGTTGGTCACATGATATATGACACCTACATACTTGATCATAAATCATTCTTTAGTTATATCATGTTACAAAATATGTACAATATAACTATTGATTACATTAGCCTTGCTCCTCTGTGGTCAAACCACATTGCCTCAAATAAAACACACTGATTTTATATATTTATGAGTCACGCAATCTGATCTCCTCTTCTTAATAATGTGATATTACATTTTTATGGTGCCAGTGGGTAGAGCATTAACATTTCAACAATGAGACTTGGGTTCAAATCTCACAATGGTCAATTTTTCAGGGATGTGACTTCTTGATAATATTGGCCTGGGGAGATAATCCCAGCATGCAACACTGTTATGAAGTGCCTGAAAACCATACTAGATGTTGTTCCAAGCCTTGTAATTGAAACTGGGTAGACAGAAATGTTTGGAAGCCATCACTGATTGTGCTAGCACAAAGTCACAAGTCATCGTGACTTAGGGTTTGAGCACACTGGTCATGTTCACATTGTTGATCTCACCAGATTATGCACTCTTCCAGAAACTGTAACCAAGGTCTTCTCAGCATATTTGCAGTATAAACCACAGGTGGAGTTAAACAAATATAAATGTGCCTTATAAGGTGTCTGCAGCAGGGATTAACTAGCCACCCTAACTGACAGGCATGTTCAAATGCGACAAGCCAGCCATACTATGGTGCCAAGAGAAATTACTCAATACCAATAAGGTACTATGTTACCATAATGAGGGAATATTTCATTAAAAGAGATGAAGCTGCTACATTTCTTTTGATTTGTTTTAGTTTTCTTTGGATATTTTTACTCTCAATGATTTAAAAAGGAGAATTCTATTTTACATGCGACAATTGTATCAATAAAAATCCTAGATTACTCATGCTAGTCCTGGGTATGACAATAAACTATGTCTGACTGCAAGGCCTCTGACCGGGAGATTGGAGATTTTGATGAGCGTGGAACCACCTCTTAATTGCTGTTGTTCTCAGGTTTACTTGCACCAGCGATGGCAGCAACTGTTAGAGTCCCAGTTATGGGCAAATAGTGAACTCCCAAACAAAAACAAAACACTATAAAGATACCACCAATACATTTTTATAAAAAGAAAAATGACCAACAATACAGACTTTTTGATCCTGTACAGAAATGACAGCAAAAACATCCCTCACTCCAAATTTATAGACAAAACAAACAGATGCTTTCTGGGATTTTTTCCTAGCTAATAAGATAGATCACTTCTTAGTATCATCTACTATATTTTTGTTCTTTCTTGCTTTGAAGTCAGAACAATGCGGTCACTTGCCTGTATCCCTTTTGCATGTTAACACTATTCTTAGCCTGTCAATTTTTTTATCTTATTACTGCTGCTTTTCCTACTTTTGTCTTGCATATATTGTTTGCTTAGTATTATTTTTGCAATGATTTTTTCTTTCTTTTGTTATTGTTTATTGCAAACTTTGTCAATTCTGTTTACTGACCCCATTTCTGCCAATTACATTTAACCACGGCCAATTAATCTCCAACTATTCATATACAATGGAGGCCAATGGGTAAAATCTCTCAGCAGGGGCACCAAGATTTTCATTAACTGCACGGTAGAAATTTGGAAAGAGAAATTTGATGTGTGCTGTAGTATAAAAATATTTATGTGAAAAAAAAGAAAGAAAAAGAAGAACTTTCTGACCCTTTCCACTATATAGATTTAAGATATTTCCAACTAATGAAGTATTTGAAAGGAGCCTTTTTCATAAACCTTGCTTCTTAGCCTGATTGTGGTGACACAATTTCTAGTCAAAATTTAAAAAAAGACTGTTCTAAAGGAAAAGCCTTGAGAAGAAAACTTTTAGTAAGAACAGTTATAAAGAAACCTGCTATCCATTTTAATTACTACTCATCACAATTTGGTTTGTGAGTGAGTAATCAGAGAAAGATGTAAGTTATCAAAGCAAATAACCTTACAATAGCAATAACCTTGCTTCTTTTTTTAAAATTATTTCACCCCAAGCCACCAATAAAGCTACCAAAAGGGGTTACTGAGTGTGAAAGAATATGAGAAAAAAACACTATAAAGCAGAGAGAAAAATAAAAGAACAGGAATTAAGAAGCCAGAAGATAAGTAACATTGCATTTAAATTTTTAAAGATCAAAGTTTAATGGTTAACAAGAAGCCAGAATAAAGTTTGTCAAATGAGAAGTGTGGGAGAAGAAACTGTTAACTTAGAACTTATGATTACATCTAGACATTTCAACTGTAAAATGATGAGACCTTGTTGCCAATCTAGTACTGTGCTTAAATTCATAAAGTCTATGTACCATAGAGGAAAGTTCATCAGACCAATTACCATGAAAGTATTTATGGAAAAGGCACAGAGAAATTATGTTTTGTCAGTGGGAAAGTGACCAAAGCCAAGATACCAGGTCAGGACCAGTAACATTGCAGACTTTTCTTTCTATTTTATCAAGAATCTGTAAATATATAGCAGAATCACCAGACCAGATGTAGAAGCAATATTCAAAGCATGGATGAATAAAATAAATATTGTAATTCCTCCTACAACAGTCTTTTTCTTTCTTTGGTTGAACCTGCTGAATGGGGCTTGGGCCTTGCTTATTAAAATACAGCAGTAGGTCATCAGCAGTCTTCCCAAGTCTTTCTATTCCTAAATTCATTTGTGCTGCCAGAACTGGTTTTTTTGTTAATTGGCATTGCTCATATTAGGTTGGTGCAAAAATAATGACGTAATAATGTCGTTTTTTGATGTTAAAAATACGTCAAAAAACGACATTATTACGTCATTATTTTTGCACCAACCTAATATGAACTTGTGTCATATGATGTTGCTGCTCACTTCAATTTTTGTTACTGATGCTATCAGTTCATTTAAATAATCAGATGGTCTGCTTTTGAAAGTGGAAGAAGGCATTAATTTGTCAATTATCTCTGGCTCTGGTTTCTTATGCAATGTTTAAGTTTGCTATAATTTCCCAATGGTAAAATGGTAGGTTGTAGCTCACATACTATCTCCAACAGGATACTTCCCTTTGCACTTGTGCTTCGGCCCTGTTGCTCAGGGGTATCACAGCTATGACTAGCTTGGACTGGCTCGAGTCTGGACCAGCTAAAACAAGCCAAGACCAGCTATGACTAGCTTAGACCAGCTTGAACAAGCTATGACCAGCTAAGACCAGCTTGGACCAGTGGCCCGAGTGAAAACACTCAGGTCCCCACGTTAAAAACCGGCCTTGTGTCACAACCTGACTCAGTGGGGAGTGTGTGTGTGTGTGTGTGTGTGTGTGTCGTGGTGGTGGGGGGGTCAAGTAAATATCTACTATCTCCAACAGTAATGCAGCCAACATATGAGAAAATTGCTGTGGGTGTCCTTATCCTCATAATGTTGAATTGTGCCTCCATAATTAAGAACTATGCAATTACATTGGATTCAATGAACATGGGTGATCTCATGGATACTGTTTGTTTTGATTTGCCAACCTCCAAAAATTAATGAAGGATGATAATGACAAGGAAACATATGAGTAATTTTAACAAAAGAATTTATTCACAAATTTACATGCTTGAAATAGTCTCAGTAGCTTGTTTCAGGAAAATAAATCAGAATTCTTAAAGTCTGTAGCTTTAAGATATTATTATGAAGAGGAAATATTCATATAACATATCAAATAATCTGAAACAAAATAATATTAAAAAATGTTTAAAACTGGTGAGGAAGAAATGATTAAATATCTTTCCTTGCACCAGATTACCAGTAAATTATGACTGGTAAATAAAATGATACTAATAACATTTTTTTTTATTTTTTATTTAAAGAATATGTGTTAGTAACTTCCTTAAATAAATGTTTTTCAAACACTCCTCTCAAAAGGAAGTGTGTCAGGTCAACCAGAAGTTTCCATCTCAAGAGTCAGGAGTCAAATGACTGAAACCAGTTATTTACACATAGGCTTCAATCAGCACTTCCAGTAGCATTGAAAACATTAAAAATATAATATAAATTATTAATTGACCACTGACAGCATTTCCTTCATACAGGGAGCTGACACTATTTTTGGGACACTTTGAAAAGTGTGCTTAAAGGTGTTTTTTGCTGCCAAGAGCTTTTGTGTTGATGAGTAGGTAGTTCAGCAGTAACTGTCCATTAATGGTATGAATATTGATTGATGGGTTTGTTTTTGGTTTCATGTTTTCTTTATTATTACTTCAACTTTGGCGACACTATTTTTCAGACATGACACAAATTCCGGGTTTTTTAATGATTTAGTTGTTGAACGTCTACAATATGCAAATCTTCTGTAAATTGTACCCTGACCATTACATTTGAATATCTTTACCATTCACAGTGAAAACGTATTAAAATCCTGAAGAAGAATACATTCAAAAGAAATCATCAGTTTGGTCCAAAAGAAGAGAGAAGACGGGCTCAGCATCTGAAAGATCACCGCTGAGATGAAGCTACCAAAGTCAACAGTTGAATACATGCTAAGTATAGACTATGAGCGGAAGAAGAAGAGAGGACAGAAAAAAACAATTTCCAAGAGAACAGAAAGAAGAATGAAGAGGAGTGTTACGAGGTTGTTATCATCTGGAGAAAAGGTGACAGTGAAGAAAGTAAAGGAGAAGTGTGAACTTGACATCAGTGTTCGAACTGTACAAAGAAAGCTACACGAAATTGGACTTATGCTAAAATCAAGAAAAGAATTACACTAACAAGAAAACATAAGCAGGCAAGGCTGGGAAGCACCAAAAGATGGATAACAAACCATGTTGACTTCAAGAAAGTGATATTTACTGATAAAAAACGTTTTACGTTTGATGGACCTGATGGGTGGTGTACATGGTTGAGAAAAGGTGAACCTGTTATTCTCAACAAGAGACAGATGGGAGGAGGAGGAGTCATGGTTTGGGGTATGGTATTTTCGAATGGAAACTTGTGGCTCGAGTGGTTAAAAGGACGTCAAAATAGCTTGAGCTATAGAGAACTTTTGGAAAAGAGAGCCCTACCACTCATAGAAAAAGTAATTTTATTTTGCAGCAAGATAACTGCAGCATCCATGTGGCTAATTCAGTGAAAAATTGGATGTGTGAAGCAAATATAACTACTCTGGTAGGCCTGCAAGACGTCCAGACTTAAATTTAATTGAAAACATATGGAAAATGCTTGCAGAGCTTGTTTACGATGGGCAAGAAATAATCAGAGAGGCTGAATTGTGGCTGCACATACAAGATGCTAAAAATAGACTGCTAGAAACACGAAGAGACGTTATTATCAATATGTATGAACATTATGAAGATAGACTGATAGAAGTCATTGAAAAAAAGGGTGCTGCCATAAACTATTAGCATTGTTTCTGCAATGTCCGAAAAATACTGTCACCTGTGTAACGTGAAAATTTGTAAAAAAATAAAAATACTTCTAGTTTGAATTCTGCTTTTCCATTTGTACTATTGAAACAGTTTTTAAATGTTATTACCATTACACTAAAACAGTACAGACTGTCTGTGATACCTAAAACTTGAAAAAATAAAGTGTCTGAAAAATAGTGTCAGCCCCCTGTACTTTCAAGGGATTTTTTGTAATCCAGAATCTGCTTAAGGGAAGCTATAAATACAGACCATAAAGCAAACAAGGACCAGTTGGTGAATAGATTCTGTGTTGTCAACTTAACCAATTTACTAATCCACTGAAATATTTCACACTTCATTAATATAGATTCTACAATGAATCCAAGGTATGAACTTTTTCCCTTTCAAGGGGTCTTATTAAACACACCTAAATGTGTGTTTTGTCTTAGAACTTTTCCATTTACATGGTTATATTAAACACACCTCAATGTGTGTTTTTGTAGCTTTCCATTTTCAGGAGTTTATTTAAACACACCTAAAAGTTTGTATATTATCTTTCCCCTTTTAAATGTGTATATGTGAACTTAACCTTCTTTTCAAGGGTCTTATTATATCATCACACAATGTATAAAATATCCAAATAAATTGTTATTTGTTAATAATAAATCTTTATCTTCCTTTTCATTTTAAATTCACTTACCTTTCTTCATCATTGTGTTGTACGTTGGGTTAAGATTGCTTTATTCCGGATATCACCCAGAATAATTAGTAATCACTGCCACTATCTTATATGAGTTAGCCACAAGAACCAAACACTTTCTGTTCCCCATAAATTAACTAGTTCTATAACTGCTCCTGAGAAAGTCAACGCCTGTAATGAGTCTATTGTATTATTTTTTTATTTAACCTTTAATTATTTTTGTATAATTTTACATTATTTTTTATGATGTTTATATTTTCCAGCAAATACAAATTTTTAGAATCTACTCAAACCAAGAACGATTGGTTGAAAATTCTTTTTTTATATATCTTGTGATGTGTTTCCTACTACATCCGCAAATTTCTAATCAAGGTTTTTTTCCTGGTGACTATATTCATCCTTATTTTGTGTGGCTTTTTGATATGTCCTAAGAATCTTTACACGTCTGTTATTTTAATTATTCAATTTTGAATGTTACTACAAGTTAATTCTAACAAAATTCCACACAGTTTTGGCCTTATGCCAAAACTAAGAAAACTTAGCACCTAAAAAATCTGTTCAAGAGAGATAAGCAAGAATAATGTAAGGGAGATAACTGACGCATGTCTGTGTCGGTGATTGTGATTGGCTTTCAATTTTACTAAGCGTTAAACTCGTGGTAGTTTTCTTTTATCAATTCGTTGTTTGTTTCGGCTTTCTTCTGAAAAAAAAGAAAACAAACTTTAAGCACATGGTCAAACTAACCAACTTTCCGCCGCCTTCCGAGGGCATTCACTGTGAACAACCTGATGTTGAAGCATATATTAAACGGAAAAACATAGGTCCAGGAAAACTCTATGTTGCTGAAAGGTAAGAAAATTCAAGAAAAAGGTTTTTCATTCTTTCTTAGCAAAAGTTATTTTATTTGCTTTCTTCATCGGTTTTCCAGTAGCCGAAGAAACGGATAGGATAGCGACTAAAAACTCATTTTGATTATAGATTTGCAATTTACATTCGGCAAAAATGTTTCATTAAAAAACTTATAATTATTCTATTTTTCCCCCCCCCCCCAAAGATTTCTATAAATCACTTTCTAGTTTCTACTCTATGTACTTTACCGAACGGTAATTCATATTTTTTGGAGGGTGTGTAAAAAAATATCTTATTTCAAGATTTTTTTTTTTTTTTTTTGCAATTGAGAATTTCTAACAAATTGCATTTTTAAATTTTTATAACTTAAACCACACTCGGGTGTTTTTGTGTGTTTTTTTTTTTTTGTTTTTTTTTAACGGCCCTTAAGTTTAAACAAATCGGACAAGTAATTTTTGTTTATTTTTTCGTTAGAATAATAATAATTGACATGGCTGTTTAACACCTCTTTTCAAGAACTCCATAAATAAAAAAATTAAGCGCCCGTCAATTTGTTTTATTTTAGCCTTTTCTGCTCAGACTTTACCTTTCCTGTTTTTCTACACAATCATTGTTTCAAAGTATGTGTGATGATGAAAAATAAAACCTTTTGTCTTCAAAAACCGAGAAAAAAAAGTTTGACTTCATAGTGTTGTCTTTGATTTTAAATCACAAACAAAACGTAAAAAAGAACGAATCCTGTTTTTAAACTTTTTAGCAACGCTTAAAAAAGTGACAAAAATGGTTCGTTAAGTATTCATCTTCAACTTGCAGACCCATTATACCCCCATAACCTTTACATTCATCAATTTCTTCAAAGTAATTATATTTTTAACGTTGCTAATTACCTGACTGGTAAAAGGGCCACTTAAAATTCCTTAAACCAGTCATTAAAAACTTGTAAACATAAAAACGGTTTTGCTCTTTTTTTATTGCTTGCTGACTTGATTGACAAAAATATGGGGTATTTTTTTGACTATTTTTACAGGTATGACAAGTCACAAATGAATATCTGTAAGTGACAAAAAAAAATTAATTTCGTAACTTGACAAGTTGACATTCTGACGGGTAGAATGAATCGATACCTGAGACCCCAGTGCAAGCAGCAAGCATACCATGCCTGTGTATAAATAATGAATGCTTAATTAAAATTAAAAATTAGTGACTCTTCTTGTTTCTTTTTTGACTTTGATCTGTATTTATTACGTTAACTCAAACTGTTAGAAACATTTTTTGTAGGAGGGTGATTAACAGTAGTTTCTACTGATTTACTCGTTCGGCAGTTTCCTTTTTGAAAACTTGTCAGAATTTCTTTACCTAGCAGTTTTAAAAAGAAAAAAAATATGTGAAAATTGAGATGTTTCAAAGGATGTCAAAAAGTTGGATCAAAAATTAATTTCATGTTTAATTCCATTTACTAAGAAAAGAAGCACTTTTTTTTTTTTTCTTTTAAAAAAAAAACGTTGATCTTTTATTTATGATGACTGTGGGGACTTGCTTGCTTTTATTTATAGGCAGACGGAAAATAAAAATATTTGTGGCACTATATATTAATCACAAATTCTGATTTATCTAAAATATGTTCATAATCAAACATGTTGTTTAATGCTTTTAAAAATAAATATGCATAAACGTGCAGAAATCGCGCCATGTGCTGTAAAGGGAAATAATCGAGTCGCCTATTATTTGTCATAATTTCTGAATTTACTTTCAAGTTTCAACTCTTTAATTCCATCATAACATCTTTAATCAGATTGCTTGTAATTAAATTAATAAATATAGGCTTGTTAACAAGGGTTTGGTCAGGATTTAATTTCTGCTGTCAGCCAAAGCTGGATTTTGGCCAATTGATACCCGAAACGGAAGCCCAAATAAAACATTGGTATATACGTCCGCTGTTGAATTGATAGGAAATAAATCTGAAATTTTTTTTCTTCCCAATCAGATCACAATTAATTAAATTTAGTGACTTCCACAAAAAAACAAACACCAGACCTAGTATTTAAAATGAATTTTTAAAAATGAAAAGTCTTTCTTGAACCTTCTAAATTTCCAATAAACAAAATATTTTGCTGTATTTCAAAAACTTTAAATTGAGTGGAAGGAGTTTTTTTCTTTTTCTTTCTAAATGGCTATTATTATTAATAAATAGCGTTCCTTGTTTAGTCGTCATTTATCGCACTGTAATTCTCTTTATTAAAAAAATACTTTTCTAAAACTTTGAGAAATATTAGCTGGTTTAAAGTATAATTATAATTTGAAACGAACATTATGTACTTTAAAAATTATATCGCAGAAATGTATTTTTAACCTGACAGTAGCTGTTTTGACGTGTTGAGTCGACAGATTCGTATAAAGTTGTTCTACAGAGATTTTATCTGTAGTAAAATATAATTGAAGAAAATGACGTTAGCGCCTTTTTTACATAATTTTTTAAGTACTCGGTGATCTTAAAAATTAAGAAAAATATTTTCCATGTTTTATATTGTTTAGTAGTTATCGCTCTTATTTTCTGATAATGTCGTTTGTGGTCGTCTGTACTTACAAAAATCGGCACGTTTATAAATATACAAAGTAAAATTAAAAATTCTCTTGAAAATATTGGTGTTTGATTAGGTACCTCAATGAGATCACTAAAAAAGAGCATTGCATGACGAAAAAGACGCCAAACTTGACGAAAAAACAAAGCATTATCGTCTAATTGTTTGTTATTATTAAAAGGAAAGATCAAAGTATTTTGCTTGTTTTTTTTAATCGTTTTTTGCTTTCAGAAAATATTGTCCATATTCTTAAAAACAACTAAAAGCAAATAAAAGCATTTGAAATTAAATAATAGCTTGGTTTTATTGTGTTTTACTTTTGTATGTTACATTTCAGGTAGGGGGAAGGTCCAATTAAAACAAAAAATACATGATTTACTTTCCTCAAAGCCTTCTGGTTTTAATATAATCACTAAACTGAATGCGATTGAATTTCTAGAGTTTTCGTAAGATTAGTTATGGGGACAGTAATAAATATAAAAAATATTAAAAAAAAAAGAAAACATAATAATAATTTCCATCATTTGTGAATAGTTTCTGAAAGTTTCATTAACATCCAACAATTATTTTTATTTTTGCAAGATTTTCCAAATTAATGTGTCATACAAAAAAAATGTGCTAAAAATTTATTTTACTAGTTCCATTGATACAAAGAGAAACAAGGCTTTTTTAATCAAAATTTAGAATGTTCTAAAAAGAAGGAAAAAATTTTAAATAAATTATTTTAATAACAAATTTTTTTTTTTTAATTTTGTTTTTGTCAAGTTTGGTGTCTTTTTCATCAGACTATACTTTCTTTAGCAATCTCATGAACGTACCTATATGATTTGTAAACCTTTCCATTTATGATTAGTATAGTTTTCACTTAATATAAAAGCTGAAATTAATATATAATTTTAAGATTTAAAACTTAATAAATTTTTCTAACTCAAATTAAAACAATTGTAAAATTTCCTTATTCATCAAACTTGTTTTCCTTAAGACAATAGTGTATTTCTTTATAAAGCAATTAAAACTTTTTCTAATTTATAAGTTATAAGTGTGTTAATTTTTAATTTTCTTTATTTTAAATATTGTTTTGTTTCCATCCCTAGAATTGAAACTAAAAGAAATTAATTAATTGCAAACTGGTGATGACATTGCAGCAGACCAAACAACCACTGGGAGGATAACCTCTGCAGGGATCTTCCAGTAGATTAATCTGATGTTGGAGGATAATTTTATGCTCTGCTGAAACCATGGTGGCTCTCATGGCGTCAATGCCTACATAGCATGAGACTTAACAGCAGCAATTCATAGTCTTCATCTTTAGCTATTTCTATAGCTGACAACCCTATAAATCTGACTTACAATTTTCTAGAAGTGCCTGCAGTTTTCTTCCTATGTCTGCTATCAACACTGTGTCATATGCATATCTTATGGTGTTAAAATTATGTCTGCTAATAAAAATCCTCAAGATCTCCTCTCTGTAAAGGTGGAATAAGTCCAATGAGAAAATAGCTGTTTCTATTTTTTGTGCATTTGCTAAATTCATTTTCTATCCATATGCAGGTGGTTTGCTTCCAGTATAGCCTTTGGATTATTTTAGTATCTTTCCCAAATAAATTGAGCTTACATAGCAGTTCAAACAGTTCTTTGTGTTGTACTTTATCAAAAACTTACATAATCTATAAAGCGTAGGTATGCGTTTTTCTGCATAAATATTGCATTTCTTGTTCCAGTGTCTTTAACACAATTGCACTGTTGTCTTCTTTCTGGTCTAATTCTGCTACACACTTTATTCATCAAAATTTAAGTTTTATTATGCAGTTCATTAGGTTGATTAACTGATGGCGCTCACATTCATTAACATTTGGCTTCTTAAGCAACACTATGAAAATGGATGTATAGTCCAAAATCTGAGTAAGCATTAGATTTTGTTAATACTCGAAATACTTTCTTTTGGAGGGGGGGCAATTGACAATGCATACTTATGCATAACTGTAACTTGGACTATTTTTTAACTATTGTGAGTAGTTAACACGGTTATCTGATTTATTCCTTATTGCAATAATACTAGTTATTTCCATGGATTTTGTAGAAAAAAAATTAAATATCATCTTTGAAGTTAAATTAATTTATTTGAAAGATAATAGTTAATTAGTAAAAAAGTTACTTTATGTCCTTAAAGACTTGACTGTTTTTCCTTTTTTTTCTTATCTTGCTGCTGCTCATTGATTAGTGAATTTGATAGATACTGACAAAAGAATTAAAACACTTAAAAAAATCTTAAATATTCAATATCTATTCCACAAATTTGTTTTGAAGAAAAATAGTAAATTTGTGGATTAATTTACATTTTGTAAAAATATTACTTTTATGTCCTCATTTGTCAACATGTTCAAAGATCAAAAAATTATCTTAAATGTGCAGAAAAAAAAATTGTCGATTAGTTTTTGTTGTGATCCTTTCAAGTTTGCAGATTGATTTCTTGGTAGCTTTTAGAAAATTAAGAAAAATACCAAAATTTTCTTTCAAATAGTTTTTATTTTTCCAAGTACTTTCAATCTCATCTGAGACCATCTTCAGTTGGTTGTCTGTGAGTATGTTTGTGTTTCTGTAAATTCGAAGCATTTTAAAAGTTCATGTGATTTTTTTTGATTTTTTTTCTTCTCTCTCCAGTATAAGAGTATCCATTCATTTATGCTCATACTTTTTTTTATTTTTTTATTTATTTATTTTGGGCTCTAATTCTGTCTTGAAGGGGTTTTAGTTTTTGCTTATTGCTTTTATATAACATAGATGTAATTTCAACTAATATGTATCTAATCTGGGTTTGCATGTGTGGGAGGAGCAGAGTAAATTGCAATGGAGACGTGAGAGTGAGTTCCCTCTAATGTTCCATAAATATTGGTTATAGAAGCCTATAAAGAAATTCAGACTAGAAATCACCATTAGGAGAGGAAATGCAGTATGGCCATTCAAACTGCCCAAAGTGTCCTTTTCATCAGTTCCAATAAATGTAGTTTTACTCATTTCAATTTTCTTTTAAATTTAAAAATTGAGTTTTAAGGCTTTACAATAAGCATCTGTTTGGAAAATTGACCTCTGATTCCTTTTGTATAACAAGTTTCAAAGTTTTGATGTTGTCAGTCCTTTTCGGGCAAGTCAATAATTGTATAAATTAACAAAATTTTCAAAAAATCAAATATATTTATGAGAAGTTTTAACATGATAGACAAAAGAACTGTTTTATTGAATTCTTCATCCAAAAATGAGTAGTTTCAGGCACGCATCCACACTGGATACTTTTTTACAGCAAGTTCAAGAGGGTATATTTTTTAACCTACTATCAAATTTTCCTTCCACCTGTACGTACTTTTTTTTTTTTTTTTTTTTTTTTTTTTTGCTGATGTACTCCTGTGAAAAACATTTAGCATAATCTCTAAGATACCATGAAACATATCAAGTTTCAATGACTTAACTATAGAATTGAAATTTATATAAATGGTCAAATTTGCCTTCCTGTGCTATTTTTGCATTGTTTTTAGGACGGTATGTGAATCCCCCCTCCCCACCTGGTTTAGGCTGGTCTTATCGAGTAATTATTAAATCCATTAGTATTATTTTTCTTTTATGACATTGCATTTATAATGATTTTCCACTGGTTTGAAGTCTGCATTTTCACATAGTTAAAATGGGCTTCTGGCCCAATCATATTCAAGACAGAAAATCAGATGAAATTTGAATGGTCATGACTTTGTTGCTAATTGAGCTAGTAAGATAAATTTGATACATTTTTTGCATGCTGATACTTTGTGTATATTTTTTTTCATCTTGAGAAAGATGATCATTATAAAAAAATTTTGCTTATTAATATAACCATATGCTCAGATTTGGTGATTTATTATTTAGGAATAATTAGGAAAATGAAGATGTAAAATATTCTCTACATTCTTGTTATAACTTTTTTTTTTTTTTTTTTTTTTATAAAACAAGTCGACTCTCATGGGTTGGAAATGAAAATGGCAAAGGGTTTTCTCTGGAGTACCCTGCGATTTCAGTTCATGGAGTTTCCAAGGACACAGTCAATTTTCCTCATGAATGTATTTACATGATGATCAATTGTTTTATAGGTAAGTTTTTTTTTTGTTTTTTTTTTTTTTCTTAGTTATTCAATACATAGCCTGAAAATCTTATGTTATTTGAGAAATGTCTATAGATTTCTAAATTTGTCTTTTAGAATTGCAAGGAGGAATATTTATCCATTTTGTAAAATGTAAATAGAAAACTGATAAGTACCTTGTAAAGGCAAAAACCATGTTAGATTTTTATGTAATATTTAATAAAACTGTAACAGAATTTTTTTGTTTTGATTTAGAAACTATCATCTATATTGTAATGTGTGCACAGACTAGGAGTTAAAAAATCTAAGTAGGTATCATGATATGTCCTAATTTTGCCTTTTATGTAAGAAAGCAAAATATTTCCCAAACATTTTTGAATTTTTTAATTTAGTGTTAAAACAATATTAATCGACATGTGGAAGAAAAAAAAATTACTATAATTTGAATCTTGTCTGATTTTTAAGGAATTATTAGCATACTTGTTCTGTATCTGAAATGTTCTAGACACAAACAAAATTGCCAAAAAGTCATATGAATCAGCTATGACAACCAAATGTTGAAACAATTGACACTCTAAATTTAAAAAGCTCCAAAGATACACAAATATCCTTGGTTAATCAAATGTTACTATCACTTAGTGGCTGTAAGTTCATTCATTGAATTATTTAATGAAATCAATATACTTTGGCTCAGCAGTAACAAACAAAATATGGCGCCACAAGGACAATACTACAATACTCCACACAAGTAGGATATTGCATATCAACTAAAATAATGGACTCCCATTTTTGAAGAGTGTGGAACCACCTATTAATTGCTGTTGTACCCCGGTCCACCATCAGCCGGGGTGGTAGCACCTGTTAGGGTCCCAGTTATGAGTAAATAGTTCCCCCTTCCCCAAACTGGTGTCTAAATACTAAGAAAGTGTAAAGATTTGTTTTTATAATAAAAATACCAGCAATACAAATTGTAATATATAAAGTGCACATTCTCAAAAACTACAAATTCTCTTCAATGGGGTCACCTGTTTGCAGTGGGTGGCAACCCGTGATGCCTGGGGATGGAGTCCTGGTGACTGAGTGACTCCTGATCCTGTATTAAATGACCAGGTGTGTCCACAACATGTCACTTTCGCTCCTTACCTGGGATAGACGGCTGGATGAAATAGCCCAATCCATTCCAATTGGCTAGTCACATAGTAACAAGGGCTAGTTGGGACAATAGATAATGGCTTTGACATGGCTGCAAATTCTCACACCATACTATACTTGGGTAGCTATGGTGGGGGGAATGCACTTGCTTGTATCCACTTTCATCACGATTATACCGTCTGCATAACCCTGGCAGCTCAGGGCGAATGGGATTAGTCCCCACCCAATGGTGTCCTTTAAGGAGGAACTCCAAGGTTAGTTGGAAGCACAGACGATGAATACGAAAATCAAAATTATATGGCTCTCTTATAAAAAAATCAAGAGACAACAGTGAAAATGAAATATCAGGGGGGAAAAAAAAGTTTCCAACTTTCATGCTTATAGAATAACAAGAAAAATAATACTTTTAATTCAAGTAAAAACCTAAAGACAAAAAAATTACTAAAAATCAAGCAAATAGACAACAATAAAGTAATGGCTTACCTCCACCAATTTCTTACTTCATCTAAGGGAGGAGTAATAAAATGACCAGTGCTCACTGAAAGAAATTAAAAATAATGACACCCTAAAAAAGCAAGGAGTAACAGATGTCAAAAGAATTCAAATAAAAAGAAATGACACATCAATAAATGCACACGCATACATTTTGATATTAAACAAACCTACACTACCTAAAGAAATAAAGATAGGATACTCAATAGCCAAGGTAGAGCCATACATTCCTAATCCCCCATATATGTCACAAATGTCAAAAATTTGATCATCTACAAAATCGCTATAAGAGAGCATCAGTCTGTTGAAGATGTGAGGAACTTTAGTCGGATCATGAAGCGTCATCCTGTGAAAGGGCTCCTTTATGTCCAAACTGTAAAAAATATATGTGGTCAAAATGTTGTCTGTAATAACATCTGTAATGATGAAAGATGAGGAGAGGTGAAAATATATCAGAAGACAAAGTATGTTACATTTATTTGTAATTTAAATGTTTTTCTGTTGAAGTTAGGTTTTGTTAAAAAATTTTTTTTTTTTTGTTTATTTAACAAATGTTAGATAAATTTTCTTTAAATATTTAATATTTGTGTATTTGAATAGTAATTGTTTTTAGTCTCTATTCTGCTCACGTAAGTGAACCTTTCAGACTGCCTCCATTGTGTAGTGAGTGCATAAACACACAAAATCTAGGTAGACTATATTGAATTTCACTTAAAAATAATATATTGCCTAATGCTTGTTCAAATTGGTTCGATTTTTCATTTATTTAGATGAGGAAAATGATGCTGGCTCTGATGAAGAGGATGATCCATTCACGGAAATCCATCTTGTACCACATGACAAAGCAGCATGTAAGTTTTCTAACATTGGTAAATATTTTAACAGTTAATGGCTTTATTTACTTATCAGGAAGAAATAGTCTGAATGACATCAACTATTATTTTGGACAATACAAATTTCTGGTACCCCTTGAATACATGACTGAAAATGTCATAAATTTTCAGAAAAGGCACAGGGAAGCTACATTACGGCAGTGAGAAAGTGACTGGAGGTGAGATGCCAGGTCATTACCAACAACATTACAGATTCTTTGGATTTTATCAAGACTCTCCAAATATATAATGGGAGAACCAAACCATGTGTGGCAACAAGATTCAAAGAATGTATAACTAGTAGACTTATGAATATATAAGATTCTAGAGAGAAATTATTTAACACGATGCAGTGACTCTACATTCCTAGCAGCAGACTCGGTGACTTATTCAATATAATCTTTCCACTTCATGTCAGCAGAAAATGTTAGCTTGATGAGATGAGGTGCAGCAATCTTTCCTAGAGGTTAGCATCAGCCATACTGATGGGAGGTAGAAATCTCTCAGATGATTGACAGAGCAGTTTTATTTTGGAGGCATTAAAATTAACAAACCATTTCTTGCCCCAGTTAACAGCAGATTGTAGGTAATTTTTGAGATCAGCTGCTACTTTTGACTTTATTGAACTGATCGGACTTGCTATTAAGATAGTAAATAGTTGTATCATCAGCATAGGTGCAAGGATAGAATTCTTGGGGACACTTACATTACTGCAGAAAGATCTAAAAGATTGCCCATTCGGGACAACTTTCATTATGCGATTTGATAAGAAAAACTGAATTGGTTCAAAAATTTGTCCAGGAATATCATAACCTATAAGAGCAGTATGTCAAACCCTGTCAGATGCTTTCAAAATGTTCAAAGCAACAGACTGGGTTGCACCATTCTTATCTAAAGCTTGATAGACTTTTAGCAATAATTGTTAAACCGGCAATTGACCTAGAGAAGCAAAAGAAGACCCTGAGATACGAGATGCTTGACCAATTCAGAGTTGATGAAGGCCTCTAGTACTTTGATAAATAAAGGTAGTTGGCTAATAGGCCAATAGTTGGAAGGATCATACAGTTCACTAGAGTTCTTAAAGACTGGAACAACAGATTTCCAACGAGCTGAAAAGCAAAAAGCAGCCACACATTTATTGTAGAGTTTACTTTACTTTAAATGTCACCTTTCAGGTGACATTTAAATGACATTAAATGCATCTTTCAAAATTTAGACAAGTACTACTTTCAATTGGACTGATTTAAAGGTGGCAATTGATGAAAAAAGCATTTATGAATTGGCTAATCAGAAGTGTCATCTTAGAAAAACACCAGACCTCGTATCTCTTTGCAGACTTGACAGAAATTGAACAGCTGGGATGTCATATTACACTTGCCATATCTAGCTGATCTTGCAGCTTGGGATTATCACTTATTTTGATTTCTGCAGAATTCTCTTAAAAGAAAAAAAAAAAAAAGAAAACTTCCAATTCCAGAATATTTTTTTTTTTTTTTTAAAAGACCAGTTTACCAATCAGAAAGATAACTTCTGGAAGGATGGAATCATGAAACTGCATCATAAATGGTAATGGGACATATATGATTGGATAAATCTATATACAAATATCTAAATCTTGTCTGAAATTCACTTACAAAAACACTGTTTTTTCTTTTCTTCAATATAAAACTGCCCGCAATTATTTAAACTTTTTGTAAAAGTATTTTTTAATATTCAGGTATGCAGTGCACTATCCAACAAAATGCAAGTCTTTTCAAGATAAATTTTTAAATTTAGTAACTTCAGTATTAGATCTGAATTTAGACATTAAAATATTGAAGTTCGTGCAAGTTTTATGTATTTGAAGCAACTACTTTTAATTATTAATATATTTATTTTTTGTAGTGAATCCAATGTTCCAGGCCATGTCCACATGTTCTGCTCTTCATCCAGATGAAAACCAAGAGACAGATTCTGAATTTGAAGATGTTGAAGAGGAGGAGGAGGAAGGAGGAGAAGGAGGTTAATTTGTTTTTCTTTTATGATTAATCTCTCATTGATGTGTTTGTAGCCTTAAAACATTTGATAGTTTGAAATGTAGTTATCCTAAAAAGAGCTTCAATTGACAAAACACCATTCTAGTAGAGATTGGGAACACCACCTAATATATTTCAAGTGTTTTCTTTTCTTCTTCTTTTTTTTTTTTTTTTAATATTGGGTAACTCAAAAAGTTCGTTCTGTTTTTGCCATTGAGAGTTTAGATTGCTTTTTTCACTACATTCAAAAAGTTAATCTTTTCTGTTGTGACCTGTGTGTGCATTTTTTTTTTTTTTTTAATTCTAAAACTGGATATGGCAGAATATAAGCAATATTTTTTGCTTTTTTTATCTCTGATTAAAATGTCACTCAAATGTAAGAGAACAAAGTGTGCGGTTTATGAAGAATCTACTGAAAACGTTCTGCCTTCTCAAGTGTTTTATACTGGAGACTACTCGCTGATGCTCCATGGCTAAATAGACCATTTGAGGATAATAGTGATTCATTACTTGAGAAGCATCAACATTGAGATAAAAAATATCCACATCAAGCATTGAAAATCATTTGACAGGCAATGAAAATTGTGTACTTTTTATAGTAATGTGAAATGAGAGGATTCATAACGATCTAAATGAACCCCCACAAACTAAAGTAAAAGTCGGTATTCATTCAAGGATGAGCTTCCTTTTGACAAAGAAAAACGCTTGATTCAAACAAGTACCACTCTCAGACCAACTGAAGGCAGGAATTGACAAATTAGTTAAGAGACATAATATTGCATCAGGATAATGCTAGACTGCATGTTTCTTTGGTGACTAGGCAAAACAAAAAGTCTGCAGCTTGGCTGGAAACTGTTTACTCGACTATTTTATGCAGAAAATATTGTACCTTTGAATTCCAATTTATTCCAGTCTTTACAGAATTGTCTTAATGAAAAAAATATCAATTCCCTGGAAGACTGCAAAAAGGCACCTAGAACAATTCTTTGCTGAGAAAAATAAAAATTTCTGGGAGGATGGAATTATGAAGTTGGCTGAAAAATGGCAGGCAATAGTGGAACAAAATGGTAAATATAAATATTCAATGAAATTATTGAAAATAGAAATAAAAACTAAATTTCACTTACTAAACTGAACGAACCTTTTGCTCAGCCCAATATTTGTTTCTTTCCAAAGAAAATTTAAATACCTTTATAAATAAATGGATTTGACAGGTGAAATATTACAAAAACAAAATAGATAATTTATTTTTTATGGCAACAGTTGCCATATTTTATGTCTTCTATATTCCTACTAGAATCTTTTTCAACATCATGTATCTTGAGCTTTTGGGAGCTTTGCTTAGTTTAGCATGCACACGTACAAGTCTTTAAATTTTTCTCTCTGAATTTATAGTTTGCTATATTATTTACTTGTTAGTTTGTATGAATGTTGTAATTAGGCATTTATATACAGACAATTCCAGCTTGTATTTTGGTTGCAATTTGATATAAGTTGACTCTTGTTTTTGAGGCTAACTGTCTCATAAACTGATGGTCAGTGAATTTAAAACCATTTTTAGTGCTCCTACTCTTGCATTTACTTTGTAAACATCTTAAAATTGCATTCACAGTGAATCAGGATTAGTAAAAACTGAAAGTTCTATTTTCTGCTCCAGTTGATTGTCTTTATTCTAGCTGAATGAAAGCTCTATATTAATAAAAAAGATAATTGATAAAAGTTAAAAATGCAAAACTATCAATTCCATATCCTTTATTACAGTTCCAGCTCAAATCAATCAGAAAACATTCAAATAAAGTGGAAAGTTAACTTTGACATGTTTTCAGCTGAGATTTTTTAAAAACATCTTGAACACTTAAGTTAGTATAAACAATTAAGTAAAAAGGACTATTTCCTTGTATGAAAAACCTTGGTCTAAACTACCAAAAAGTTTGCATCATTTTGAAGTACTACACTTTTCATTACTAATGTCAAAGTAGTGAGTATTTTTCCTGTCTGATGCTAAGTTTTGCTCCTGAACATTCCTAGCATACAGATATTTTAAAAATTTGGTTTTAAAAACCTGACTTCTATGCTAGTCTATTAAATATTTTTTTTTTTTTTTTTTTTTATCATCATATGAATGCTATGATTCGCTAGTTTCAAAACTGATTTGTTTGTTTAGATGGAGATACAGAATATTATACAAGTGCTGCTGGGCTTGCAAATCTTTCAATCCAGGGACAAGAAAATCTTGCTCGCTTAGAAAACATATTTCAAGGAAGTGGAGATGGTGCCATCTCAGCTCCTAATGGTGTGACTATGATCTCAGGTATGGGAAATTGACTTTTTTTTTTTTTTTTTTTTGTTAAATGCTTAGTAAAATAGCATTTCAAAATACCACAAATAAAGCAACCTTCCTAAAGCTTTTGTTTGGCTGATTCTGGTAACAGCAATTGTATATTAATGATATAAGTACTGTATATACTTGTATAAACAGTCTTTATGTATAGTGTGACTCCCCCCCCTCCATATTTTGCATGAATTTTAACCCCTTAAGAAAAAAAAAAAACAAAACTTGTCTGTGTATAGAGCAATCAGTCACTGAAAATGTATCATTTTTAACCTCACAAAAAAAAAAAAAAAAAAAAAAAAAAAAATAATCAAACACTCAGTATACTCTAGTATACAAAATAAATTCAATGTGTCAGTTAAAATTTTGTCACTTGTATACATTAAGTGGATATCATCTTAATTGTTTAAAAGAAAAAAAAAAAAAAAATTAAATCTTTATTACAATATTTTTTTTTCTTAACTTTTCAGCCAGCAATGGCAATTCTGAAGAACAATCCATGGAAATTGGACAATTTGATGATGCTGATTCTTGAATTGAGAATTGTTAAAAAAAACTTTATCATCTCATTTTTATATATTTTCATGAATAAAATGGCATTTATTAAAAGTTTTTTTTTTTTTTTTTTTTTTAAACTAGCTAAAAGCCAAATCAACTAGGTAATAAGCAGTTAATCAGTTCAGCCAATTCTGAATATGTTGTGCAAAATATCTTTGTAGATTTCTTTTAAATGCTGCAAATGAACATGACAAGTATCATGCTTTGAGAGACTAAATTACAATAGGACTAACCTTTTTTTTTTCCTCTATCTCTTTAACTTATTTAATTAGAAGATGGGATAAAGTAAAAGAGAACAAGAGTATCGTTAGTAATGCTATACTTGTTGCATAAATGTGTACAGCGATAAACAACGGAAAAGATGCATATTCGCTATGTTTGTATTTTATATGATACTGATATGTGAATATTACATATATTATTGGATACATTTAAGTAAAACATCAGTTTTATTAAAATCATGTTTTTAAATACAGCTGTACTTTCTGACTGCAGTAAATGTATGTATAGTTTGGTCAACACCATAGCTAATTTTATATCTTGTGTCTGAAACAACCCCCTAAAAATTAGCTTCAAAAGTTGCATAATATGTGAGTATACAGTAGCAGTATTTATTAAACTAAATACATTTGAATATGGACGAGGATTACTACTATTAATGATAAACACTTTATTTTTGTTAGTCAAACTTTCATTTTATTACAAAGATTTTGTAGGGAAAATATCTGAAAATAGATCAAGAGATGTATCTTGTATATAAACCTTATTACTTTTTCAATAAGATTTTTAAATCAAAATAATTTTATTTTATAAAGCTGAGAAAATTCCCCCTCCCTCCCATCTTGAAGAAGCAGCTCCTGGATGAAGTTGTTACACATTTGCACAATGAATTCTGGAACAGCCACTGCAAAGAAAATAATTATTTTCAAACATTACAAAAGTGGCCACTGGCAGCTTATTAGGCTTGCTACTTAATTATGCATTAGTTTAAATTAATGGTAACTAAAAACTGAAGTTTCTTGAAAGAAAAAAAGTTATGTTTGATTTTGAGGGAACTGGGCCAAGAACTTTTCAGCACCCTCTTATAATATATTTATTTGTAATAAACAACTTAGAAAAAGTCGTTTCAATAGAACTAAACTTGTAGAATACAGTATAAAAATGTGGTTTTTTTATTAAACGTTTTTAAGATTAATATTTTTTTTTTTTTTAAATTTAATGGTTGTTGGTACTTATATTTATAATAGTGGTCTGCACTGGATTTATATATGTAGGGATACATTTTATAATTCAAACTCTTTCAATAGTTTTAATAGTTCTGCCAATAATAATAAAAAAAAAAAAAATCTAAAAAACATCACACAATACTCACTAGTCATTCTTCCTCATCTGATAATAATGTTTCACGTATTCTGAACGTCCAAGTAACTCCACAAATTCCTCATCATGAGTAATGACCACTAGCTGGAAATTACGCTGTCTTTCACGACTCTTGATAATACTAAATAGAAACAAACAATTTCCGTAAATAACTTGCTAAAATCTGCCTGATTTCATAAAAAGTTGAAGCACACGTGACAAAAAAAAAAGACAAAACGTTTTAACATGTCACAAAGCAATTTTTGTCAGGTAAATGATTATTTTGAGAAGAAATATATACAAAATACTTAGTCTTTGGTAACAATTTAGGAACAGAATTTATTCATGTATGAATTAACTTTAATTTCATTACTTTGTATTCCAACTTTTGCTGTTAGGTTAATCGAAGTTTAGCAATAGTAATCTCTCCCAACTAATGTCTTGTTGCCTCCCTGTCTTTTTTTTTTTTTTTTTTTTTTTTTGGTGTGTGGCAAATTTAAGGTTGTTTACTTTTTTTTTGTATACAATTGGTGACTTGAGTGATGAAAAAAAAAAAAAGTACCTAAGATGTTTATACATGGAAATTATTATTTTCTTTTTTCATTAGCTTTAGACCATTATCTTTCATATAGAAAGAAAATTTAAGTTCAAAGAAGGCTTCTTTTTTTTTTTCCTTTGAAAGCCTGGTGGTACATAAAAAAAACTCATATATTGATTCTATGAATAATACTTAATTTCTCAGAAGTGGGGGGGGGGATATTCCTCTTAAACATAGGAAAAAAGTGTTTTGTTTGTGTGGGTTTTTTTTTTTTTTTTTTTTTTTTTTTTTTAAAAAGAATGGAATTGCAAACTGACATACGAAAGGCCTTTTCATTCAAGTAATAGTAATCCTGGGGTGACAATTTATACCAATTTTAGTATTTACCATATTTTCAGAGGGGAAGATCATTCAAAAAAAACAAAACCCAATTGTCTGCTAAGGAAGATTCGGCATTTTTATTTGATTTAATTTTTTTTTTTCTAGGTAATTTTTTCAAAATATTTTTATTATACCTACTTGTTTCTTCCTCACATTTATTTCAAAATATGTAACGGCAACAAACTAGCCTGCATCTATTTATTTACCATCAAATCATATTTTCCAACTGTTTTGATTACTTTGTACAATGACACACCGCATAGCCTCTTCACTTATCAATTAATTGCCAAACACCCAAGATGTTTGTTTATAAAAACAGCTCTAATGCAGTGTAGTAAATTGTATAAACATATATTTAAATTTACTTATGTTATATGAATATTTATTTTTCACACACTTTGAATATGAAAGTGTTTATACTGAATTTATTAAAAATGTCATAAAAACAGAAAAATGGCCCTAGCTCAAGAACTCCTTGTTAAATTTGGCACAATATGCTTCTAAATTGGTTGGAATATTATATATCATTTAAGCTGTATCTTGGGAGCAAACATACAAGATTAGATTTTGAGTATTATATAGATATAATTTTCTCAGTTGTCATGAAACCCAATACTTACTCAACTAATGCATTTGCAAGACTCTCAATATTTTCTCTGTCCAAATTGGTTGTTGGTTCATCCAAAGAAAGTATGCCACAATTCAGACAAAATGTCTCAGCAAGAGCCAAGCGGATAACCAGAGAGGCCAGCACCTGAGGAGGGGAGCAAAAATGGGGTATTATAGCATACCAATAAGACTTGAGGATACATTTGAATAATAAATAACTGGTTGTTATTATTATTATATTCATCTAAAGGGAAAACTTCAATCTCCAAAGCTGTTTTTTCAAATGACTGGAGTTCACAAATTTTCCAATTTTTTTTTTTTTTTTTCTTTTCATAGACAGGATCTAAAATCTTGATTTATCACAATAGGCGAAATTTGATCTTGTGCCATTTCAAAATGCAGGTTTTCTATTTTTTTTTTTTTTTTTTTTATAAGCTCAATCTTTTCAATCACAATCTGTTGAAATTAAATTTATTTATTCAATGTTTTGTGGACAATATCTTGTTCATTTTCAAAATAGAATTTAAATACTGTGAAAATGTACCTTTTGTCCTGCACTACAGCGGCCCCTCATATCCAGAGCTGTATCCCCTTTAATCATCACTACACGGTAGTTGTAGCTGCGACGACTTTTCATAATTCCACTTTCGTCTTCATCAGACCTGATCTCAATTGTTTCGATATCTGCAATTATAAAAGGACTTACTCTAGAGCAAAATTTTTGCTTTATCATCTTACATTTACAAGGTGAAAATTTTAATGGCTGCCAAAGCATATACAGACAAGAAAACAAGCCTGTATGGTAGCACCATAATTTTGGTAGAGCTCAATAACTATTTGTATTAGTTAAAATAACTCAACTGTCATTGCATCCAAGTTTAGCCATCAGAACTCTTATTTTTGAGAAAAGACATTGCTGTTCATGAGCTTAACTTTGATTATATTTTTTTTTTTTTTTTTTTTTTTTAAGGATACCAATCATCCATGACTTGTGAACTCCCCCCCTCATCCTAAAATTACTTTTTCTTTCTTACATAAATTCATCTGTGTTAGACTAAAGTGAATATTTCTAAAACAATTTTCCCATGTTATATATATTATATGATTTGTTATCAAAAGGATTTTCTTTACTTTGTATCATCAAATTTATCCCACTCTTATTTATTTTAGGCATCTCATTGGGGAGTCCCACAATTATGGTCTTGCACCCAAACTCAGCTACACATAGTAATATCTACAGTGGCTTTAAACTTTCATAAATGTTAAAGTGCATTCCATAAAAATGTATATAAAAAGAGGAAAATAAGATGAATGTATCTAACCATTTCCTTTGTAGGTATTCCTCCAAAGATCCCGAATGATCATGTTGATTTCATCCATTTTCATATTGTGGTATTTCATAATAGCCCTATAAAAGAAAAATACCAATAAGTATTATAAATTATTAATACTATTCTATGTAAAAGAAAAGTTTTGTATGATAAAGTGAGATTGATTGATTTTTGTAGGTGTCATAATTTAAGCAAATTAAACTGTATTGTACTTTTTACAGAAAAATTCTGTTGGAAACAAAGAAAAATGCTGGATTGCTGTTTTTCTTTTTCACCCCAAGCAAGGTGACAATGTTTCTAGAATGCATAAAGATTACAGGGAGTGAAAGAGAATGACAAAACTGAGAATTGAGGAAAGGACAACAAAAAAAAGGGACAGGGTTCAAGAAAACAGGATGGTGATTGACATTACATTTAGAATTTTGAAGATTGTAGTTATCAGAGAAGCAAGAAATTAAGAGGGAGTCCCACAGGTGTGAAGTGTGAGAAAAGAAGGTGGTGGAGTGGTGGTCACATCTATCTAGTTCAACAATAAAATGATGAAACTTAGTTGCCAATCTAGTAGCACACTTAAATTCATGTTGTTGAGAAAATTACAGACACTTCTTTGGATTTTACCAAAATCACAAAATGTACACAGCAGGAGCACCATACCAGATATGACAAATGATAGATTTATAAATGTGCAAGATGGATTCTGATGAGAAAAATTTTGGGGCACAACACTGTGAACCAACTTTGTCCAGCATTCACTCCCATATAAGAGGATGGATAATCTCACCACAAATGAGGAGAAACTTGGAGGCAACAGAAATGTGATTCTACAGAAGGGTACTGAGAATTTTATGGACAAAGTAATCAATGAGGAAGCTTTAAGGAAAATGGCAACAAAAAGAACAGATATTCAGAATCAGAAAGAGACAACTGAAATTTCTTGGATACACAATGAGGAAGGAGGGTTTGGAAAACTTAATGTCCACAAGGTATATTGAAGACAAAAGATAGTGGAAGGCAGCAAGCCACCTACCTTATGAGCTTGTGTGAATGGATGGTGGAACTGGGGGCATGGATCTTGGCAAAGGTAGAAGCACTGCTAAGGGCCACCGAGGATAGAAAGTTGTGGAGAGCCATGATAGCTCATGTGCTGGAGGGGCACAGCACATAGAAGAGCTTAATTATCATTAAAAAAAATTTAGGCAATCTTGGACCTTCCCACTCACAATCTAATAAATAAATAGTGATTTAATATTTTTGTTGCAAATTCTCAAGAAAAAAAAATGTATGAATTCACTTTCATACATTTAGGTTTTATTACAATTCTAATCATCACCTTTTAAAATAATAAAAAATTGCCAAGGAGTGAAGGTAGTTAAAATAATAGTGGTGTCAAGGGAAAAAAACGTCACTCCATTTTCTTTTATTTTTTTTTTTTGCAGCCAAAATTTATTTTATAACTTTCTTAGTTATTATGAGTAAGATTTGAATGAGCCAAACAAATATGTAATCATTCACTAATTAAACAAGTTTGTTGCCAGTAATTGGGATGAAACATATTCCTAAAACAACTCAACCTGAAGCAAGAAGAACTCAGAAATCTCTATAACCCATTAAAGGAATTGACATGGTTATTATTTGATACAAAGGGAAGCAAAGTGATTTAGAAAAACAATTAGTCAAAACCAGGAAATAAATATAAAAAGTATGTAAGAATTGATCAGCAGTACACACAAACAAAACTATATACAAATCCAATGGACAAAACAGTGATAGCATTTGTGGAATTGATTTGCCTATCTCCATTCCTCAATCTCAGGTAAGCAACTCCTCTTGCCAAAAACAAGACTGTCGTTTGAATGAGAATACTGTGCTTTTATGCACCTGACCAGCCATCACTTAGCCAATGAGCACTCACAACCACCCAATAAAACTGGCTACAAGTGACATCACCACTTCTGTCCACATAAAGTGCTGCCTGATTCACCTTCAGTCTGAAGCTCGCCAATTTGTCATCTCCACACACTATTGCAAAACATGCATGTGACTCTGGCCCTTTTGGGTTACTGAGGTAAGTCTCCACTACACTCCCCCAATCTCCTGATCTCAGCTGATGCATCTCGGGGCAGGTCTCTTCTGTCGAGTACTCCTTCAAAGAGGAACAAGTCTCATTCTCAGACGAACTACTTACAGCCACATCACGTTGAAAAACTAGTTCCCATATGATCACCAAAGTTAAGCAATGTTGGACCTGGTCAGTAAATAGATGGGTGATATCTTGGAAATATCAGGTGCTGTAAACTTGAATGTGCAGGTGGTGTAATGGAATTGTTAATCCGAGAGCCAAGTTCCAATTTGAATTGGAACTTAGCTCTCTGATTAACAATTCCAGTCAGGTTCCTTATATTCATTTGCACACAAATACCCTTGGGAAAGGTATGAATCTACCTCTCTCTCCCAGCTATAGGTTAATTAGTCAGACTTGTATCACCAAACTATTACCTTAAAAAAAAAAAATTCTTACAATCTAAAACCTGTAACCCTCATTTTTTAAACCTCAGTAAGTGAATTAAGTCAGAAGCTGTAGTTTTTTTTTGTGAACTGTTAATTCATTCTCAACATTATTTTTGCCTATACTGTTGTTTCATTTGATGTATATACACATTATTTCTCAGTTTGGAAACCCTCCCCCCTGACTGAAGTTTCTCTCTTACCAGCCTAAAATTTGAGAATCACTGTGGTAAACAATGAAGAGTAGACCTGCATAATCAAAAAATGTGATGGGTCACAGACTGCAAGAATAAATGTAAATTACTGGGTATAAGTAAGAAACAGATATATAGAGAGACAGATGGCGAGAAAATTCCTTTTCTTTTTCTATGGAGTGTTAAAAGGATTAATTATATAGAAACAAAGATGGTGAAATATTGGTTGAATAAAATCATATTTCCACAAAACTGAAATTCTGATTAATTTATTTTGATGAGCACAAAAATTTCACTATTTTGAAAACCTCGTGGGCCACGCTGGGTTGTCTTGAAGGCCACATGCAGCCCTGATGTAAAGATAAAAATGATTTGGTCTAGACTAGTGATTTGTTTCTGCACTTTTCTTTTGGTCAAACTTTCTTTATGCTAGTGGACTTGAGAAAGAAATATAATATTAGGTTGGTGCAAAAATAATGACGTAATAATGTCGTTTTTTGAGGTTAAAAAATACGTCAAAAAACGACATTATTAAGTCATTATTTTTGCACCAACCTAATATTTTCAGGAATTTATAGCTGAAAAATTTGATGTCTTTTTTTTTCTTTTTTTTTTTAAAAAAAAAAAAAAAAGAAAAAGAAAATAATTTTACTCACTTATCTAAGGCAACATAGTATTTCTGCAAATCAAAATTGGACATCTCAGTTGTCTGCAAAGATAAAAAGATTCAATCAATAAAACTGATAATAATGAACTATCTCATCCTACCAGTTCCAATATAATTACTAACGATTAAGTTTAGCAGAATAAAGCTTATGTTGATATTTGGCATTGTCTATTCATTACAATTTATTCAGCTAAACTTGCTAGCCCAATGTAACAATGGAATGCAGGCTCTATCTAAAGAAACTAAACACTGATCCCAATTGCCTGATGCTGAGAGGAGGTATTACCACTGGCGAAGAATCTTTAAGAATTTTCTGGAGGACGGTCATGGCGCTACTTGCAATAAACTGCATTACTTAATGAAATTCACATCTGAATTTTTTTCCAAAGTGACTACCTTTTGAGGAAGCTCTGGGAATCCTGGATAGATTATATATCAAGAAAAAAAAAAAAAAAATGATCTTGAGACATCAGCATGCTACCAGTTGTCAGCAGCTTCCTGAAATCTATCGATAATTTCTTCAAGGAACCCAACATACTTAGTAAGAACTGTACCTTTACCTACATCTCAGCTGATCAGTATTGGGCGGAATTGATGAGAGATGCTTTCATTAACAGACTGCTATCAGTAAACATCTGGCAGCACCTATTGGAACAAGAAAGTCTCACTCGCCAGCAGGCATACAAATTAGCTAAAGCATCAGATCAACAAAATCTAGCATTCACTACCTCACTAATTACGCAGACAAGAAACCTATTTTTGCACCCCTCGTCCTTTGGAACCCCTACATTGATAACCTGATGGTATGCAGGCTGGACCTGTATGGATACCGTCAGGTTATCAATGTAGGCGAACATGCTTTTTAGTTGCTCTTTCTCAATTATTTCATCTACGATTCTCTGGAAACGGGCTACCCCATTAGTTATGCCAAATGGGATTCTACAGAACTGATACAGGCAGCATCCAGCTTCAAAGGCCATATATGGTCTATCACAGGGTTTAATAGCTACATGATGATAAGTGCTTCATAGATTATGAGTGTTGTACACTCAATATATGGCTATTTCTCTGAGCATGTTATCTATGAAATATAGAGTGTAAGCATCTAGTAACGTGAATTTTTTCTTCTTTTAACATTTGCTTGATCTCTACTAAGGAGACGATTGATCCTCCTTGGAATAATGCTTTGATTTCACTGTGATAGCTCTACAGTCTGGTTGGTTGGTTGGTTGTTGGATTTAACGGCATGTCAACTCCTATTTGGGTCAATTTATGCCGAAGCCTTATTAATTTATGAATTATTATTGGTTATTTTGTATAAAAGGTTGAGAGGCTGTTGGGTTTCATAATCTGTGTTTTTTGGGATTACTTTTTCTTGTGACTATTTCTGATTGTGTATTTTAATATTTACATTCGTACATGCATATATATGTCTATAAGCACATACATATACATTATTTGAAAGGATTATATTTTATTGAGGATCTTTATTTCCCTGAGAAAACTGTATATATTTTCTGTGTCTGTATTTTTGAATATTTCTTTTAACCCTTTTCCATTGAGATATTTTTGTCTTGTTCCGGTTATGATTTTGCATTCCAATAGAATATGTTTAATTGTGATTAAGCTTCCACATCTACATTTTGGTGGATTTGTCTTTTTTAATATATAAGAATGGGTTAAGCATGTGTGTCCTATATGTATTCTGGTTATGACGACTTGTTTTTTCCGAGTATTTCCAATATTATTTCCCCATTTTCCTATTTTAGGTTTAATTTGAAATAGTTTATTTCCGGTTTGGTTTTTCCATGAATTTTGCCACTTGTTTCTTATGTATTTATTTATTTTAGATTTTAAGTCTGTATATGGAATTTGAAGATTTTCGTCTATTGTCATTTTTAAAGATGATTTAGCAGCAATATCTGCCCTATCTCCTCCTCGGATGCCGACATGGCTAGGAATCCAGCAGAAGATGATATTTTTGCTTTTTTCCATTGAATGTAGTTTATATAGAAGACTTTGTATTAATGGATTTTCCAGTCTTTTCCCTTTTAGGGATGTTAATACAGATAATGAATCTGAGAAAATAATGTAGTTTTCTCCTTTGTTTTTTGATATGAAATTTAGTGCTAGTTTTATTGCGTAGGCTTCTGCACTGAAAATAGATGCTTCATTTGGCAACCGTTTTTTGATAATTGTTTTTTTTATTATTGCTGCGCTGCCTGTTTTTTCTTCGTCTTTTGAGCCGTCCGTGTAAATACTTTCGTAGTTTTGATATTTTTCTTTTATTCTTGAGAATTTTTCAATGTATATTGTGGGGTGTGTTTTTGATTTTGATAATTTGTTTAAACTTAATATTATGTTTGGATTTTTGATTATCCATGGTGGTATGTTTGATTGGTTGGTTTTAAGTATTTGATTAGATTGTATATTATTTTCTTGGATGATTCCTTCTATTCGGAATCCTAATGTTTTGATTTTATTTGTGTTAAGATTAAATTTCTCTTTGTGATTTGGTGTAAGTACACAATCGTGTGTGGGGTTAGAAGGACAGGAAGAGAGTTTTAGATAGTATTGAGTTGCTAGTTTCTCCATTCTTAGTTGTAATGGGGGTTCGTTTGCCTCTACATGTAGACTCTCTATAGGTGAGGTGGGATAGGCTCCTAGAGCTATCCGAAGGCCTTCATGGTGTATTGTGTTTATTGTTTTCAGATAAGACTTTCTAGTTGATTGGTAGACCATGCTGCCATAGTCCAGTTTGGAGCGGATCAATGTTCTATAAAGTTTAAGAAGGGTTTCTTTGCTAGCTCCCCATTCTGTATGGGCTACTGTTCGCAGTAGTTGGAGAGCTTTAAAACATTTTATTTTTAGGTAATTGATATGTGGTCTGAAGGTCAGTTTGCTGTCAAAGATCATTCCTAGAAATTTATATTGCTGAACTACTGGTATTTCTTCATTTCCTAGTTTTAGAGTTGGGTTATTGTGTAATTTTTTCATTTGGCAGAAGTGTACAGTTTTTGTTTTTGATATTTTAAAACCGTTTTCGAGTGTCCATTTGTTTATTTGATGTAAGCATTGTTGAAGTTGTCTTTCTGCTGTGTTGAGGTTTCTCGATCTGTAATATATTGTAAAATCATCAACATAAAGGCTACAGTGTATTCCTGATTTGATGTTTTTTATTATGTCATTTATTTTTACTTTGAAAAGTGTAGGGGAGAGTACACTTCCCTGTGGTACTCCCTCTTCTTGCTTTTGATAATCAGAACGTGTAGCATCTATTTGTACTTGGAAGAGTCTATCTGTTAAAAATCCTTTTACAAAGTTTGGTAGTCGACCTCTTAATCCTAATTTATGCAGATCTTTCATTATACCATGTTTCCAGGTTTGATCAAATGCTTTTTCTATATCAAAGAATATAGCTATTAGATGTTGTTTGTTTAAATTGGCCTCTCTTATGGCTGTTTCTAGTCTTATTATGTGATCTATTGTACTTCTTCCTTTATTATATCCGCATTGATATTTTGATATGTGTTTTCCTTCTTCTAGAAACCAACTCAATCTGGCGTTGACCATTCGCTCCATTGTCTTACATAGACAGCTTGTTAATGCTATTGGTCGGTAACTTTGTGGGTTGTTTCCCTCTCTTCCTTCTTTGAGTATGGGAATAATTACTGATTCTCTCCATATTTTGGGAAATTTCCCAGTAGTCCAAATATTGTTAAAAATATTCAAAAGGTATTTCAGCGATTCTTGTGGTAGTTGTTTAATAAATTCATAGTGGATTTGGTCTGGGCCTACTGCTGTATTATGGGATTTTTTTAAGGCTTCTATTAGTTCTGCTTCGGTGAATAGATTGTTGTAGGCTTCTGTATTTTTAGATGTAAAATTTAGTTGGTTATTTATATCTTTTTGTTTACACTTTTGTAGGTTTTGATTTTTGCTCATTTTAGAGTTTTCTGCAAATGTCTCTGCTAGTAGATTTGCTATCTCTTTTTTGCTAGTTACTTTAGTGTTGTCCTTTTTAAGATGTATTATTGGGTATATTTGATTTTTCCCAGCTATTTTTCTCATCATTTCCCATATTGTCTTGGTTTTGGAATGTGTATTTAGGCTATTTACATATTTTTTCCAACATTCCCTTTTTGCTTCTTTAACAGTTTTCCGTGCTACTGCTTTGAGTTTTTTCATTTCAATCAAATTTTGGGTTGTGGGTTCCTTTTTGAATTTTCGCAATGCTGCTTCCCGGTTTCTGACTGCTTTTTGGCAGTTTTTGTCAAACCAGGGTTTAGTTTTTTTATAATTATTTTGCTTTTTTGGTATATTTTCTGAGGCAATGGTTATTAAAGTTTTGGTAAAATATTCTATCGAGTTGTCTGTGTCTTTTGACTGTATCAGTAATTGTTTACATTTGTTTTTGAAACCCTCCCAGTTGGCTCTTTTCAGTTTCCATCTGACGGGGCCTATCTTTTCTTCCTTGGCAGGCTTTTGATTTTCTAGAATTATCGGGTAATGATCACTGCCACATGTGTCGCTATGTGTTTTCCATGTATAATCCATACAAATTTCTGGATCGCATATACTTAAGTTTATTGACGATTCTGTTCCATTGGAGGGATTAAGGTAGGTTGAGGATTTATGATTTAATAGACATAAGTTATGGGTGTTAATTATTTCTTCCATTATTTTACCTTTAGTATCTATTTTTTTGCTATTCCATATAGGATTATGACTGTTAAAGTCTCCTAGTAAGATTCTGGGTTTAGGGAGTTGCTCCATCAAGTTGTTTATTTCTGTTGTATTTATTGGTTCCTGTGGGGGTATATAGATGGAAAGAATTGTGATGGTTTTATCTAGTGTCACTTGTGTTGCTATTGCTTGTAATTTAGTTTTAATGTGTACTTTACTTTGCGGTATGTCATTTCTAATCAATATTGACACTCCTCCATTAGCTCTATGTCCTGTATTGTGGTTATAGTGGTATTGTTTATAATTTTTAATTTTTAAGTTGGCATTTTCTTGTAAAAAAGTTTCCTGTAAGCAGATGACAGCTGGATACAGTAGTGACATAAGTATGAGTAGGTCATTGTAATTAGATTTTATTCCACGACAGTTCCATTGCAGGATCTTATGTGCCATGATTATACTTTCATTTTTTGGGGGTAAAGTTACCTGCTAGGTTTATATCATTTGTCCTCTCTAGTTTTTTTCCATCTCTTGAGTTTTTAGAAGCTTTGTCTTCAACTGCTTGTGGTATCCTTCGGTCAGATTTTTGGTTTTGTTTTGAATTTTGTTTATTTTCTTTCTCTTCTATTTCCATATATTCCATAGGCTCAAATTTATTTTCATTTGATATATTGATTCTTGATTTTGAATTAGATCTTGATCGGGTGCTTTCTTGCTCTGTTGTCATTTTTTTTTCTTTTTGTTTATTTTTCATTTTCTTAGTTTGGGAAGAAGAGGGTTCGCTGGAGTTTTGTTCTATGTTTTCTTTCCAAAGTTTTTTGCCTTCTTCTGGGTTTATTCCATTTGATCTGGATTGTTGAGTTTTATTTTGATCCAATTTAAGTTCAATTAAAAAGGTTTTTAATTCTTCGAGGAAAGCTTTTAATTCGTTGCATAAATTTATTATTTCAACTGAACCTTTTATTTTGTCTTCATTGTTTATTTTATTTGCTTTTTGTGCCATGGAAGCATAGGTGTTTTCTTTTATGTTATTTTTAACTTCCTTTCGTGCTTCTATGAAAGATATATTTTTTTTGTATTTTATTCTAATTATTTCTTTCTCCTGTTTATATATACTGCATTGTTTTGAAAGAGCAGAGTGGTTTCCCAAACAGTTTGAGCATAGGCTCTCATTTGGGCAGTTCTCTTCTTTATGTTCAGGTTCTTTTTCATTACATTTTCCACATATTCTTTTATTTCTACAGGAATCTTTGTGATGCCCAAATTTGTGGCATCTATAGCATTGAAGAGGGTTTGGTACGTATTGTTCTACTTTTATACTTTCATATCCAATTTTAATTGTTGTTGGAATTTGGGGGGAGTTGAAAGTTATAATGTAGGTATTAGTTTGTATCTCTACTTCATTTTTCTTTATTGTTATTCGTTTGACATTTGTAACTCCTTGAGTTTGGAGTTCTGTTTTTATCTCCTCTAGAGTGCACAGGGAGAGCTCCTTGCTTTTTACTACTCCCTTTGAGAAATTTAGGATTTGGTGTGGGTAGGCTTTTATTTCTATTTCTTGTAGTTTTTTTTGTCTTATTAATGTGTCCGCATATATCTTTTTTTCTACTTCTACTAGTAGTGTTCCATTTTGCAATTTTTTTACATTTTTTGGTATAATGATATTTGATATTGCTTTTTGTATTTTAAATGGTGAAATTTCTGTTAATGCTTTTTTGCTTATTGCTTCAAGTACAATAAATCGTGGAAAGTTTTCGCTGTCATTTTCTGTTTCAGAGTCGTTATCCACATGTGGTCTCTTGGAAGATTTCTTTTTTTCCATTGATTGTTTTTATTTTTTTTTCATCATTCTCGCTCCCTACCCACCGCGGAGTCCAGTATTGGGACATGACAAGGGGGAAACCCATTCGCCTTGCCATGTCGGGGCTACGTGAATGGTATACTCTCTTTGGGAGGAGTCTATGAGCACGCATGTTCCTTTGTTTCCGTTTTCCAAGTATTACGGCTGTGAAGGTTTAGCAAGTGTGTCAGATCCTTTTTTTCTCCCAAATTGATTGACCCTCAGCCACCGCCTTCCATCACATATTTAGGGTTAAGTGTTAGTTTTGGTTGGGAAGAGGAGTGTCAGTTATAGGTTTGGGATGGATTATATATGATGGGGCTTGACATGACCAGCCGATTGATCGGATCGGGCCCCTCCGACCGCCCGTCTAGCCCAGGTAAGGGCCAAAGTGGTGTGTTACAGGATTGTGACCGCTTTACACCTGGGTTACAACCTGCTCAACCACCAGGATCCCGTCCCCAGACATTACGGGTCGCCACCCACGGCCAACAGGTGGCCCCATTGAGGGACTTTTACCCTCTGCAGGGGGGCAGTCGGCGTATTCTAATGCCCCACCAACTGGGCCTCTACAGTCTGGTGTCAGATTAGAAAAACGAGAGCTGTGTAAGGTGTGTTAATTTAGTAAGGCTGCATTTTAATGGTAACTTGGGCTCCCAAATGGTATTTCAACATGGGAATGTTGCTGAAGAAAATTTTGGCCCAATATTTATTATACCATTACATAGAGTTTTCATTGTTAGAAGTTTTACATTTTCATAGATAACTCCTTTTACTTTTAGTTCCATATAGCAAAATCCAAGTACTTGAGTTGACAATGCACTGTTGACTATTGTTACTGCATTGACACCTGGAAAGTTTTTCCACCAGTTGGCTTTTTCTGTTTTCAAATCCACAAAACCCTCAAAGCTGCCTGTGTCCACCAGAGCATTTAGGGGTAGACAATTGGCCTCTAATTTTATGATGGCATTCAATAAGCAACTAAAACCTAAAACAATTCATGATAGCTGTAAATAAATACTTCAGACGGAACAAAATTAACAGCTATATTGTCATTAAGAATTATATGAATCCAGACCCAGAAACAACTGATTTATGATAACACATTCTTGCTAAGATGAGCACTGGGAATATTTGCCCATTGGATTCCATCATTTTCAGATAAAGTCCAACCACTGACAGAAAATTTTTACTTTTCCTCTTCTCCTCATGCCATCAGAGCATTCAAGGAATTAAAAGAAAATTTCAAAAACACAACTATCAACCCATCTGTGCCTCTTGTAGTAGAAATGGATGTGTCAGACTGTGCCATTGCCACCTCATTGAGATGATCAGGATGATGTATAGCATGAATCTCTAAGAAAGTCATGGCATTAGCTACTAGGCAGCCACTTCAAATTAACAGTGGGTCAAAAGTCAACAATAAAGTAACAAATAAAGTGAAAAATGAGAAAAAATATCCAGTGGTTGATGGAACTCACCTGTTTCTCGTTTGATGTCACATACTACCCTGGGAAACAAAACACTGTGGTTGATGCACTTTCAAGAATGTACAGTGTGATAATTTGCAAAAAAGGCCTCCTCAAACTACACAAAGGTTTATGCCACCTGGGCGTAACAAAAATGTTACATTTCACTAGAATTAGAAACCCTCCTCTCTCCATGGAAGATGTAAAAGAAACTATAAGGAACTGCTGGATATGTGCTTAACTAAAACCAAAATTTTCATAGACATGGGAATGGTGGTAAAAGCCATGCAACCATGTGAGAGGCTTGGCCTGGATTTTAAGGGTCCACTCCTATCTAAAACTAAAAAGAAATATCTATTAACAATAATAGATGAATTTCTCGTGCTTCCTATTCACAAATCCCTGCCTTTATATAAATGTGAAAATAATAATCCAGGCTCTCTGTTCCCTCTTCTCTGTATTTGGGTTACCCACCTATATTCACTTAAACTGAGGGAATGACTGTTTGATCAGATCAAATAGTTCCTATGTGAACAAGGAAGAACCACTAGTAGGACTACCCTATATAACCTAACAGTTAATGTGAGAGATATAACAGCATGATTTGGAAAACTATACAATTAACAGTGGCCAATCACGGGTACTCCATTGACTGTCGGGAAAATCTAATATCAACTACCTTACATGCCATGACATCACTACTAGGCATGGCAACAAAAGGCTACCCCACACAAAAGATTCTTTTCATTTCTGAGAAGATGCTCTATGGGCACTTCATTGACATCGTAGTTGTCACAACCAGGGACAGTGCTATTAAAACAACATGTATGCCAGATTAAGCAAGAACCACTAAAAGATAGACTGGAACTGATAGAAGTTAATCCTCAATATGCTTTAATGCGTTTACACTGATGTAAGGCAAGAAATGGTCTAACAGAACTTGCCCTGGTGGAAGTGGGAGGTGAACTAGAAACCTCTCAAGAGCCCAGGATGCCAGCCTCTGACACTCAACTGATGACTCTGGGGACTACTTGCAATCTCCTAGCCCTGGATCCTTGTGGTATGAATCAAGCACAGATGAGCAATCAATGTCACAAAAACAGGTCCATCCTAACACAGATAATACTGACACTGAGGGTGGACTAAACTATTAGTGGAGAAGGTGGAAGTGGGATAAAGTGAGATTCTCTACACCAAACCTCAGAAAAACAACAGCTCGGAGATCTCCTTCAAGAAAACACGAAAGATCCTGACAAACTTGAACCACTGCAAAGGACCCACAAGATGGCCGGGGCATCTGAAGGATTTTCTCCTGTATGAGTAAAACAATAACCAGAGGAGAATGTGATAATAATGAACCTATCCCATCCTACCCATTTCAATACTAACCGCCCTATATAAAAGCTGTCTAATTATTAAGATCAGTTTTGCTGAATAAAGCATCTTAAGTTGATATTCAGCATTGTCAATTCATTAAAAAAAACTGTAATTACAACTGTACAAAATAAAATCACAAAGCAAAGCAGGTTTATTTTAGTTTGGTCTTTAAAATTACCTTCTTTTTTTCTGAGCTCAAATACTGTGAGTATATGGCTCTGATAAAATAGTCACTAAACTTATTCTGCATAAAACCTTTCATGATCTTTTTCAAATCTAATTTGACCAATTCAGTTATTTAGTAGAGTGCAAAAAGAGAGAATGCAGTAGCCAATTTATTACTGCTGCCCAGATGAAAGAGAAACTTCCTGGGATGTGAGTATGATGAAAAAAAAAAAAACGTATGTTAGCTGCAGCAATACCTCTTTGTTTATAATGTATTCACTGGTTGGCCTTATATTTGAGTAATCAAATTTGTGGATAGCGAAGCAGTAAGCCAGAAACATAAATCAGCAAACCGAATTCAAATTCTGTTTGAATTGTTATATTCACTTTTGTACACATATCTTTGGGAAAGGTACAAATCCATGTCTTCTACCCCCCAGCTATGGGTTAACTGACTGGGCTATCTTGTCTAAAAGTAAAAACCAGTCTTAGAGAAGGAAAAATAAATTCAAAACAAGCTTGAAGAGGAATGGTTTCTTTCAGGTTATCTTGCCTTAGACACACCATTGCTGCTATGTCTGAAGTACATGTGGTGCCACAACCAACACTAATGGTGACATGACATGACAAATGAGATTTAGTACAGATACAAATTTTCTCCATCAAAAACAAAGGTTAACTCTAAAATCTAACTAATAGGTAATGGATTATCTAATTAACACTTTCATTGCTGCCTGTCTGTGCTGGCCCATTTGGGGAAAAATAGGAAATTGCTATTTACTGGAAATAAATGATGGTAAAGATGTTGATGGCAATTTCTGATGGGCACCACTATTTTGGTTTCAATTAGATATTCTGCAGTACAGACTAAGCTGAGCAACACTCCAAACACACAATAAAAATATACCACAAAATGGGTTGTGTGCTACTATATGTCTACACTAGTTTGGAAATAAGCATTATGAGCTAGTTAGTCACTAGCATTTGTGCTATAAACTGACATTGTATCTTGAAAATGTATGTTTACATTAACAGCAGGCAATGTGAGTTTTGTAAAGCTGTATATCTTGAAAATATATATGTTAACAGCAGACAATGTAAGTTTTGTAAATGCATTACATATATATATATATATATATATATATATATATCAACAGCAGGCAATGTGAGTTTTGTAAAAATGTATAAGTATCTATTGCAAATGAAATCCCAGATCAAACGGCATCCAGGAGAGCTTCCAATGCTGTGAATATGCAAAGACTTAGGGACTCAATCTCCTGAACAAGCCAAAGGCCCAATCAAGAGTCCTCCACAACTTAAATGCCTTAAAGTCCTCTAACTTAAATGCTGCTCAATAGGATGGCTTTTAAGCTAGTATTATTATAAATTCTGTTATGTTTTCCTTTTTTATCAGAGTGAAACCATAATTTGACATAAAAAGGTCTAGTTAAACAGAAAATTAAAAAGAGAATATAAAAAAAAACTCATATTTACTCTGAGGTTAACCATTGTATGTCTGTGCTTGACAGAAGCGTCTTTATATGCATCTGACTTCAGATAATTTTCAATGCTTCGTATTTGTTCTTGGATGCCACCTTGACGGCCAACAGCATTATCTTTCTGAAATTCAGTAAATCATATAAAAATTGTAGAACAGTGCAGAGAATAAATGGGAGATGCCTGTCATTTTCATGAAATTGTTAACGTGATCTCTAGCTATTGCAGATCATAAAATTTGGTTATGAGTTCAAAACAAAGAAAATGTACTAAATACATAAAGTTGAAAAATCTGAATTTCAGAAAACTAAGAAAGAACTACGCTTCATTTTGGGGTATGATGAGGTTTATTATACATAAAAAGTGCAAAATACTCCTTTATTTCCTAAGTACTTGGTCACAAGATGTTTTCTTGTATCTTGGTATGATAGGTGAAAAAATACCAGAAATCAGCTATAATTCAAATTGGGTTGGTTTGGGGGGGGGTCATATTTTTATTAGTATTTTTCTTCAATAACTTTCAGGTGATAATTTTGGGGGTTGGAGCTTGTCTAGAACTTGAGAATTTATAAAAGAATGTTTCTAAAATGTTGGATTTTGTTTTATGATATGCCTGGGATGAGGGGATCATTAAAATGTGATAATTTTGCAACTGATGGGATTTAAACTCTCAAATTTCGAGAATATTCTAGATTTAATGATACCTACATTTGGTGGGGAAATAATCTAAAAAATCCATTGAGGGTCAGATAACATTCCCTTCTTTTTAGATGATTGCATATGGATTTACCCTAAGAATCTTGGTCATATGATTGGAACTAATTAGAATTTGCTTGCAGCCAAATTATCAAATGCTCTGTCAAGAATATCCCAACTGTATCCCCATAAAGAGAAGGAAAAATCTAAATGGGCCACCTGTTTATTGTACCTGCTATGCATCTTGAAAAAAAAATCCAAAGAAGAATCTGCAGTGTTATCAGTCCTGACTCGACAGCTAAGCTTCAATCATTTTCTCACTGCCATAATTTTGTGATGTTAGACACTCACTTCATTCTAACTTTCGTTAAGTCAACAAATGCTTGTTATCAATTTTGAAATGCTCATTGTAGACAAGACTTTGTAAATGCAGATACTGGTAGTAGTAACACCTTCAAATAATACTCACACTAATAATACTTATTCAAATAGCAATTCATATAATGATCAGTATAGAGAAATAATATAGTTGATAGTATAAAGAATAGCAATCATTTAGAGGTCACGCTAATTCTCATTTATATGTTTCCTTTATGATCACTTGATTTACTTATTTAATAATGGAATCGTCTGTGTTTGCTCGGTATTTATCGATCCACCCACGAGGATTAAATGTGGCACACGGCCGGTTTAATGTGGGTATCTCTGAGCCCATAGGCTCAGCCAAAAATATCACCTTTGAACCCACATAGACGGGTTCAGGCCCTGTCTACCTCCCCGGACGAAACCTTGTCCTTCAGCAAAGCTTCGTCCGGGTTCCTCTCTGCTAATGCAGAGAGTTCGACAGACGTTGCTTACAGTCAAAGACTCTATCACGACTTAGCTAGACTCGGAGGTCTTGCTCATCTGTGTTTGCTCACTGGTAATCTGTGTTCAAACTACAGTGTCGGCAACAACACTTTATTCCTATACAACACATAACATAGCCTCCTGTGCCTTTTCTAGAAATATTTTTATGGCAATTTTCCTATGAACTTTCTTCTTTGGTAACTTGACTTCATGAATTTAAGCATAGCACAAAATTGGTTGCTAGGTCTCATAATTTTACTGTTGAAATTGCAAAGTGTAACCATAAGTTCTATATATAGTTTGTAGATGATAAAATGTTGGTAATTTTTTAATTTATTGCTGGTATTTTTTTTCATAAAAATGTATTTCTGGTATTTTTATACATTCCTAGAGTTGTGATTTTTGTTTAGGGGTTCACTATTTGCCCGTAGCTGGGACCCTAACAGGTGCTGCCATTCAAGGTCAGGGAGGAGCTGGAGACAACAGCAATTAAGAGGTGGTTTCACACTCCTTAAAACCTCCAATGTTCATAATCAGGACTAAAATTAGAAGATAGACAGAAAATTCAACAGATATTCTTCCTTACATCTCTCTTTAGAGCATCCAGTTTGTTGGACAGAATTCGTTCTTCCTTGGCCAAACTATCTACATTAAACTCTCCCAATTTTTCCTGGGCAACAAGTAGTTTCTCATCAAGCTGTTCCATATCTTTCTGCTTCTTTCTCAATTGTAAGTTGTCTTTCAGTTCATGTTCACGAATCTAAAAACAAAAGGAAAACAAGGCAAAATATTATTACAAGAAATCAAGATTTTAAAATTTTATAGCAATCAACTTTAAGAAGTTAAATGAGATAAGGTGAGGTGATCAAGTTTACAAGGGCAAGAAACAGATCAGTTTTCCAATAGCCTGCCAACCACAGTTGGCAGACATGACATGATGATGATTGACTTTTTCCTTTTATTAACTAATATGATTTTTTAATTCATCACAAGCAGCTCATTTAGTTTTATTACTATCACTGATTCCAGTATCTACAAGTCATAGCACCAGATATAATGATTACATCACTAAACAGTGTTTCAAATTCTAAGATAAAAATGTGTAGCAAATAATTCATACAAGGAAATACCAGAGGCCCAAATCAAATTTAATATCAATAAGGAATCTTTGTTCTAAGAGGAGTTGATCTGTGATGGCCCTTATATGAATTGAGCTCACCCTAAGAGATACAACAGTAAACTTTGCACTTGCTGTCACACTAGAGCAGTGGTTCCCAAACTTTATTTCTCTGGGTCACATTTTCAGAATGAAAATTTGCTCACATCACACCAAATTCTGTGATAAAAAGTACATTTAAAAATAAAAAACAGAAAGAGCATGAAAGGGAAATAACTGTGGATTCAAAATCAGAACATTATCAGTGATAATTCTCTCCTTCAATTTGCAAAGCCTAGTTACTATATTCCTGATACTTGATATAATACAAAAATATCACAATGATAAAATCAGTCAATAATTATTATAACTATTTATACTTGGACTCATGCATGCAATTACAAGTAATCCATAATAATATTTTAAATTTTGAAATCCTATTTATTTTTGGAATGTAAATTTTTTGAAACTGTTTCTAATTCTTTGTCTTTCAATTATTCCTGCTATCATCTTCCAGCACACCTATGATGTACATTGCACCATTTGGGAACCACTGCATTAGAGCATTATAAAAGATCCAGGTGTAGCAGAAGGTTAGCCTGGAAGGTGACCTCAAAGTCCCCAAGTGTAGAATCAGGCCTCAAAGGATGCCAGTGGCTGCTACAAAATGTAAACAGGAAGTCAACCTAGTTGAGATTATGATGTGTACACATAAGACAACCAGATTACAGGAAGTTATACAAGTTTCCCACTTGTGAGGAAAAAGCCAGAGTTATTTACATGTTTGTGAGAAGAATATCAACATTTGAAGAAAGTCCTCAATGCGACACACCTGCACACTGATGTCAATTTGACAAAGCCAAGAAGTGAATAAACAAAATTTTACATATGAAACATTTAATCTCATATTCTTATTAGTTTTTACAACAATAACATTACAAAGGATTATCAAAATTCACTTTACTTAAAAAAAAAAAAAAAAACAACAAGGAAAGTGCACCTGTTGTGTGGAGAAATCTTTCCTGATTTCATCAATGTCTGAATTAAGTTTCTTCTTTTCCTCAGTGAGAGAATCTAGTTTGGCTTTCAGTCCTTCTTGTTTGCTTTTTATATCTTGCAGAATGTCAGCCTTGCCAGATTCTTCATAACTGCAACAAATTTGGAATCATATTATAATTCTGCTTGTTCCTCTGTTAGTAAGTTAGTTTGCACATGCATTATGCTCTTACCTCAAATAAATAATGAACCATTCCATTTTGATTGAGAGGAAAGACAGAAAAAAATATATATCAGAGATGATGTTTGGTTTTAGTGAGGAAAAGAAAGTATACATAATAAGAAAAGGAAGATAGAGGAAGCAATAATGCTCTCATGCATTTAATGTTTGTCTTTTTTTTTAATCTTTTCATTTGTACCCTCTTACTTTCTTTAAATAATGACCTGCATTCATACTTCTGATTGTCACTGCAATATTTTGTTAAGGTTGTTAAGCTGAAATATCTAATGATGCAATAGTTGTGGAACTAACAAGGATCTGTGATGACTCCTGTTATTTTTGGTTAGTACAATATAGTATAACACTCATCATAACAACAAAGTGAGACATTTATAAATATAATTTTTATATATCTCTGAAATGAGGTATTATGATTGCTTACATTATTCAGACTGTTATCCTCATCTTCACACTTCAAGTGGTTGGAATTTCAAACCTAACCCTTTATTTTGTCTACCGGGGTAGTTCTATATGACATGCCTTTTGTCAGTTATTCCCCTTTAACTCAACTCTACTTTCAGATTGGAGAGACATACACCACTGAACTCACAACTCTTTGGGTCTAGTCACTGGATCTAAACAATGCCTTTATCCACTGGGCCATGTGTCCTTGAGGACATCTGTGTATGAATTTTTGGGATTTATAAACCTAATGTCTCAGCAATCATTTTTTACCAGTGCTTATATTGCAATTTTTCTGTTAATATTATATTATTATTTTTACCAGAGCTTATATTGCATTTTTTTTTGTTGCTCTTCATTGCTTTTCTCTAGCACTCCTTATTACTATTAGGTTGGTGCAAAAGTAATTTCGTTTTCTCACATAGTAATATATGTTAGAAAACGAAATTATTTTTGCACCAACCTAATAGTTCCCATATTGTATTCATTTCTATACTTAGTTGCCTCAGGATGAAATAAAGGGTCTGGTTCGAAATTCCAATCACTTGAAGAAGGACAGAGTGTACAACGGCTGAAACATTGTAGATATTGCAATGAAGATGAGGATAACAGTCTAAATAATGTAAATGTAAGTAATCAGAAGGATTTTGTTGTACACGTTTGGTACATGTATGAAAGTTCTTGTAATGTGGTTGTAAGTAAAACGTTTCTGGCTTGTGTTTGTGTTGGTGAATAAATACATTATTTATAAGTGATAAGTCTCTCAGTAAAAGGCAATATTAAACATGAGAAAGTGATATTTGTGTAAGTTATTCTTTTCTGAAGTTGCTCAATTCCATGTGCTCTTCTTGCAAGGGACCAACTGAAAGAGAGAGTCTCCAATAAGATGGTTTCCTTTTTATTATGGAATCATAGGAATTAGATTTTATTTTATTTCTCATGATCACAAGATTGTGACTCTAGGACCTCACAGAGTTAATTAAACAAAAAAACAAAAAAAAATAAAATGAAGAGAGAAGAGATTACTAACTGGATAATAATTGTTGAAATTCACAGGAAAGTGGATTGAACAATTAAGAAAATTAAAAATGAAATGTGTTGAAAAATCATGTTTCAAAATAGTAAAATGAAATCCTGAACAAATCCAAGGAGAATTGAACCCAAGTTTAATTAGACAGAATTCAGTAAAATTGAGCAAAACTAAGACTACCCATCCTTCCATACTTCCCACCAATAAGAAAGAGACAATTAATGTATCCTTGAAGATGTCGAACAGAAAAACATGTTCTTGATAAAGAAACCAGAGTATTCGCCAAAATAACATTTAAGATTGTTCTGGACAAAGAGCCAGAAAAAACATTTGGTTTGAATTGACCACCCAGAAAAAATATGCCTACAAAAATAGAGATTAACACGGGTTTGTTCATTTTAATTTCTGTGACAATCATCAAAATTTTTATAGCCGACATTAATTTGGGTTCCTTTGGATATGAGTGATAAAGAAAAATTAATTACTAGCCCTGGAGTGACCATAGGTGGCCAGCTGTGTGGTCTGGTCAATTGAGAAATCACCTAAAATCAACCTGCATGAGACAACCTGATAAAGAAAGATTGATGTCTGGAAATCCCCCTTTTGCCTACGCATTCTGAAAGTTTGGATTTGTTACATGGATGGTGTGCTGGTCTTTTAAGTGGGCTGAGGCTAGATGCTGAAAAAGTATGAGGAGAGAGAGAGAGAGATTTGAACCACTTATACAGAGCAATGGTGTGAGATGAGACATAAAGTGAGTTGGAGTTAAGGAGTGGCTCGATTCCTCTGACTACTCTCAAAACAGGGCTGGACAAAAACTAAATTTGAAAAATCACTAGAGTAAACATATTTTGAAAATATGGAATTTTAAAAATAGGTTGACGCTAAGAGTAGAAGATAACCAAACTCAGACCCTGGTCAACCCCACCCTTGCCAAACACAGGACTCTGTGGAGGTTTGGACAACTTGAAGAGTCCCCATATTACTGCTACTGGAATCTACATCATCTGCTGAAACCTTCTGACAGCCCTGAAAACCAGAACCTAGAAACTTATAATACTACTAACATAAGCTGCAAACTCTAAAAGGGGATACTAGTATCATTTGATTATAACAGTAAGTGGGAAGGATTAAAACCACTCTATATGAAAAATCATATATAAACCCAATCGTTGTTATATTTTTAACCCGAGTTAATTCTTTATTCCAAGGAATTCTTTTTTGTAAACACCTCATCGTCAACCTGTCCTTAGCTTCAGTTTACTTCATCAGTAATTTTCTCGCCCTCTGAGATTAAAAACATGTGGCAGAGGAATGAAGGATCATAAAACAGACGAATGCCAGCTAGATCGAGTAGAACTGTGTTTATCAACACAATACCAGCAGTGCGTTAACAAGTGAGAAGTCAGCTAGATGGTAACCATGGTAGTCTGAAGGAACCTGAAGACCAATGCAGGTGTTCCAAGATCACTACAGAACTTTTCAATCATTAACTTAAGAATTATCATTATTTAGAAAATTCAAATAGGAAAACTGAAAATTTTCCTGAGTACAAGTTGAATTTATTTTCAAAAATTAAACTGTACAGATCAATGTGATTGGTTTTTTTGTTTAGTGGCATATCAACCTCTATAGATTATTGAATGCTGAAAACTAAATATTTTGCATGAAATTTTTTTTATTTTTGCAGGGAGATAATAATGGTTTTAGTGATACAAGTCTTAATAATTACCCCATGGCTGGGGAGAGAAGAGATGGATCCATATCTTTCTCAAGAATATTTGTTTGTAAGTGAATATAACAAACCTAACCAAAATTGGAACTAAGCTCTCCGATTAACAATTCCAAGCCATTATCTATTACCTGGTATTATCCATTATCAAGTGGTCACCCATCTAAATACTGATCAGGTTTGAAGTTGCTTAACAGCAGTGATTGTATGGAAAATGGTGTTTTAATGTGATGTAGTCATAAGCCAAAATTCAATGTGAAAGATGAAGTATAAATTACAATATGTCCTTTCAGAATAAGATTCTTTTTAACATGTCTATATTTCTGAAATTAGGTATTCTACTTACATTGCTTGGACTGTTGTCCTCATCTTTATGGCTGGCCAAGTATAGACATGAATACAATATAGGAATTAGTAATACAGAATGCTAGAGAAAAACAACAATAACTAAAAATTGCAAAACTTGTAAAAATGGTTACTGAGATATTAGGTTTATAAGTCCCAAAAGTTTATTCACTGATGTCTACAAGGACACATGGCCCAGTGGATAAAAGCGAAATAATCCAGTAATTTGACCCAAACAGTTATGAGTTCACAGCAGAAGTGAACAAAAACTTGGAGAGTTGAGTTACTAAAGGGAAATAACTGAAACTTAGATATCTAGACATGGAACGAGAACAATCAATCCCAGTAGACTAAATAAAGGTTTCAGTTCAAAATTTCAACATCACCTGAAGAAGACCAGTATGTAAAACAGCCATATGTTGTGAATATGATAATGAAGATGAGAACAACAGTCCAAACAATGTAAATAGTGTAAAGATTCTTTTTGTTTTAATCTGAGGACAAAGAAAATTTCAATAGTTAACACAAAAAATTCAGTGAAAATAAAAAAAATAAAAAAAAATACCGTTTTATGGCAGAGATGTAATTGTTTACTTTGTTGATGCCTTGTGTACAAACTTCATTTGCCTGATGAAATAAAATGAGAAGGGACATTTATTCTTATTAGTTTTTGCAAACAATTTTTAATCATTATATTTTTGTGCATATATATTCATGCATCAGTCTTTGACTTAAATATCTTCAACTTACAAGAGATACTAAATAATTCATGCATAGAAAATTAAAATAAACTATCTTTTTTTCTTTTTATAAATATTAAAATAAAAAATATAATACCATCTAGTTTAACCATTAATCCATTATAAAAATTCAAGATGTAGAATTAGAAAATACTGAACACTTCAACAAATGAATCAGTTTTTTTAATCATTTCACCCCAAGCAAGGTAATAAAGATGTGAGGGGCTACTGAGTATTAGAGAATATGAGAAAAAAAAAACACTAGTAAGGAAAAAGAACAATAAAAGAACAGAAATTAAGAAAATAGATAACAATTTGTCAATCATTATCTATTTTGCATTTAAATTTTTGAAGATCAAAGTTGATTGGGAAGCCAGAAGAGAGCTCCACATGTGAGAAGTGTAATTGAAGAAATTATTAGCATTGAACTTACGGTTACATCCAGCTATTTCAACAGTAAAATGATGAGATCTTGCTGCTAATCTAATACTACATTTGAATTCATAAAATCTATGTACTATAGAGGAAAGTTCATCAGAATATTTACCATGAAAGTATTCATAGAAAAGACACAAGAAAGCTACGTTACAGAGGCAAATGATGCCAGGTTGCATGAGAAATTCTTTGGCCAGTCCAAAATGGGTTCAGTTGACTACTACTACTACTACACACAAAAGACAATGGTTAAAAGATGAAAAAAAAAAAAAAAAAGAGAAAAAATTTAATTTCTTTAAATAATATGTGGAAATAACTATTCTTCACCTGATGAAGGTCACAAGAACCAAAACACATGTAGCAAAAAATATATAGAATAAAGTATATAAAAAATTCACATTATAATCAAAAACGTTTGCAGCTTCTGCTCTCTTTAAAATATAGAATTTTCACTCATTGGAACTATAATCTCTCCCTTTTATATATATATATAACTTTTAACTACTTGGCCACGTGCCCATATATATATATATATATATATATATATATATATATATATATATATATATACATATGGGCACGTGGCCAAGTAGTTAAAATGTTCGTATTCTGACCATGAGACCCAGGTTTGAATCTTACCATGGTTAATTTGTCAGGAAGGAGATTTCCTGATGTAATTGGCTTGGAGGGGTTGGTCCCAGCGTGCGGCACCTTTGAAAAGTGCCTGAAAACCATACCACAGGTTGACCCAAGCCCTGTGAATGAAATTGAGTAGATGGAACACTTGGGTGCCATCAATAATGTGCTAGCATGAAGTCACAAGTCATCATGGCCGAGGGCTTGAGCATGCTGACCTTGTCCAAATTGTTGCTCACGCTAGATAACATGTTATTTTTCAAGAAACTGTAACTAAGGTCTGTACAGTATAGTTGCAGTATAAACCACATTTGGGCTCTGTGGATGTTGAATGCAAATACGCCTGAGCAAGCGTCCGCAATAGGGATTGACTAACTGCCCTAGTAGACGGATATCCTTGAATACAAGTGGCCAGCTATATATATATATATATATATATATATATATATATATATATATATATATATATACATACACACACACACACACACACACACAAAGTAATATAATAATAAATCAAGAAAAAGTCATCTTGGTTATAATTTATTTCATGAATATTTTAATATTCATCTCTTCAGACTGAAAGGTTTTTAGAAATGGAATCAATCCATCCAGACAGATATATCAGGAATATATAATAGATAAGATATATAATATATAATAGATAAGAAGGATAGAGAGAAAAAAAGGGAAAAAGGAAAGGGAAAAATTTTAATAATAAAAAAGAAAGAAAAATAAAAAATTTCAAATATAAAATTTTTTAAAAATATAAGAGCGAGAGAAAGATAGAAAGAGATAAATCATAACGAAGATGGATTTTTAAGGTTTTTCTTGATTTATTATAATATATATATATATATATATATATATATATATATACACACACACACACACACATACAGGGTGTGATAGAAATACTCCTGCATACTGGTAATAAAATTTTATACCTCTGCAAATATATATACATATATATATAAATGTATATATAAAATAAAGTTAATTGGTAATCTGTATGGATAATTTCAGGGAGGATATAAATCCCAAGAGCTTAATGTAGTAAATAATAAGTAAGTAATAATTAATTAACAAATGAAAGACTTCAGAAAGCCATGGTGAAACCATGACTTTTTGAAGTCTATATGTATTTATTTATTCACAACCAAGCACTAAGAAGAATGTACATAAGACCTTCTTCTGTAATCATATTTTAAGTTTGCATATATTAGTAGCAACTAATAAGAAAAAAAAATACCTCTGTTCTCATCTTGTCAAAAGTTTCTTCCTTGTCAGCAGTAACACAATCTTTCTCATCTCGTAAGTGTTCAATGTTTTCCTAAAATAAAAAAAAAAGCATACAAGTATACCCAGTTTTGCTTTAAGCCATTTTTTACTTTTACAAAATATCTAAATTAGTACGTTTTTCCCCCAACTCTATCTGAAATTGCATAAAATAAAGAAACCGCAAGACACAAATTTTTGAAGATTTCCCAATCCCCAAAATAATATTCTAATATATATATATATATATATATATATATATATACCACAATTTCAAAGGTTAGTGTTAATTATCAGCTGTGGTTAATGAGGAAGTCTTAAAATATAACAATGTGCTTGAATGATGAGACTCGCACACATTTTGCTATAAAACAGTTCTTGTCAATCAAAACATCTTGTTAATCTGATCTAAACCTGCTTGCCCTTTCAAAATTAAAATCATACTTCTGTAACAGATGTTAAACCCTTTTGTTAGATACACATGCATTGATAACCCTGTTAGCAGCAGCTAGCCGTTTCAGCTTTTGGGTATGCACAAAAAGAAAAAAAAACACTGGAAGTATGCCTGTTGTAAATTCCAAGAGGCAAGCTCTCTTTTACTTTAGGCCAAGATCAGGATAGGATGCTAAAATTAGCGTTTCATACAATAGACACACATGGTTTAGACTATACACATCACTCACTTGCTAATTCACCAGCAGAGCAAGTTCAACTTTTTTTGCATTCTTTGCAGAGACTTTTAAGAATGTTTCTTAAGCTGGCATTTCCTTTCAGGAATTATTCTCAAAACTTCCTATACATGAAAATTTTCCTGATAGAATAAAAATTTCTATCTTGTTTTGTTTCACTCTCTTGTTTGTCTACTTTCTCAACCAATTCAGCACATTTAGTTTTTGTTCCTCAACACAACACCTTCTCAACTAAAACGATGACCCCCACTCCCAACAACACTTTTCTGTAATCAATGCAGCACCATCAATGGTAGCAAAAAATCTAATGTAATGTTATTGTTGGGCTCTGGGAATGCTTAAAAAGTTAATTCATAAAAGATGAAGTCAGATAATAAATTTGAATTTTTCTTCCAGATTTTATAGTTTAAACTTTATAGATACAAATTTTTCTATAACAACATATTTCATATAACTGAATTTTACTTTAATGAAATTATTAAACAAATAATTGCTTTATTCTATCAGTAGCACTTGCCTTAATTCTTGACCACTGATGATCTCTTTTAGCCTCATTAATTAATAGTTTATTTTTTATTAATTGATTAACTAAAAGAAATAATTCATTCATTGAAATCATTGAGTCAGGGTTCTTAGGGAAAATTGATGATAACTAGTTGTGTGTTTGTGGGTCAGTGATTAATGCCTACTGGTGTCAGATATAATCAAGGTCAGGACCACAAGGTAACTAAGATCAGATCACCTTCTGGGTTTTTAAGAATTTTGTCCATCCACGAAGTGATATGATACCTCAACTATTGGTGCAAATTGAACTTCTTTAAAAATATAATCAATACCTGTTTAAAGAGGCTAGATTGAGAAGGATCTCCATCATGCCCTTCCAATATCAAACCAAACTTGTTCAGTAATTATAAAATCATCTCTTGCAAGAAGCTTGTGGAATTGAAGTAACTTAGACACAAAACCACATTTTTTTTAATCAATTCACTCCAAGCAAGGTGATAATGCCACTAAGATGCAAGGAGTTACTGGAAGTGAAAGAGAAGGAAGTAAATATAAGGTATAAACTTCTACTCTCCGCATACTATTGTTATACAAAAGCAGCTATAAACATTCTTAAATCTAAATGAGAAGTGGTGTCAATTCCTTTTAGTTAAACTATCTTCTTTAGCCTGTATTAGCAGATGATTGATTTAACACATCCAAAAACCACAGCACAAAACAATGACATTGAATGAAAGCAATGTGCAACATCTTTCTCTGGAGCTAAAAAGAATCAAAGCACTATTTTACACTACCTCACCTGAAGCTTAATTTTATTGGAATAAGGATTAGTTTATTAATCATACTCTATTTCAATTATATATGTATAGATAAATTCAATTTATAACTAAAGTGTTTAATTATATACTGAAAACAATTTAAAACATATGGAGGCACCATTCTGATTTCCAAAAACAATTTAGTCAGATTCCAATAATTATTCCCTTAAGTTAAAAATTATAAGTTCCCAGACTTTATTATAAATACTGTGGTCACTGCAAGCAACTTTTTAATGATGGACATTTGCTGTTTATTCCTCAGATAATTGTTGAAATAATCTTTTTGCCTTTCAATTATAGTTTCCTATGCATCTATAGTTTGGACATAAACCCACATGATTGTCATTATTTGTGAGATAACAAAATTGTACCAAACAAAATTTTTAAATAAAATTATTATCTTTAAAAAGGTATAAAGGTTTTCAATAACAGTTATTTACTTGCATGTTCAGGCTGACAAATGTAATAACTTTCCAAAGAATGGAAGGTAAGACTGTTCTATTCACCAAAGTCTACCCGAGGCTTTTTCTTAAATACCAAAGAATTCAAAACATAATTCAAACTTACCTCCAAAGGTTTTTGTTTTTCCTTTGCTTCCTATTAAAAGAGAAAGAAAAACTAAATCATGGAAAAAAATATTTCAAATGTCTAAATAGTTGCAGTATACATAGACTTTTCATATTTTAAGCAAAATGATTGCTTACTTATATAAATTTTACTAAATCTCAGAGTTTAAAATTTCTTACCTATTGAAAGTAGTAAATAGATAAAAAGCTAAAGACTAATCTTAAAATTTATCATAGTATCAACTACTTAGTATCAATGCATTAGTATTACAATTATTTCTGAGTTCATAAAAAATATGACTACCATATATTTGCAGCATACAAGTAGACCTCAAGATATTTTTAGCCCAAAATTCTGAAATTAGGTCTATACCACCCATATAGGTCAACCCACAAACATACAGTAGGCTACTAGTGGCCCAAAACCTAGGCCTACCAATATTGAATTTAGGCTACAGTATACGATAATGTTATACTCTGCTGCAATTAGATCTCTTTCTGATTCATTCTGTATCTCAGCTGGATGTGAATGGTAAGAAGGCAAAAAACAAAATAAAAAAGTTGTTTTCTGTGCATAGGCTCCGAAATCAAGAACAAGCTCCCTACAATGAAAGAAATACAGTAGCCAATTGCAATTAAAAGCAGACCTCTCATAACATCCTAACAGTCAACAGCTCTGTGCGGTGGTCACCAGCCACGACGACTGTTTCTCTCAATATAACCATTACCACTCCCAGGCTTCACTAATCTCACCCAATTCTTCACATGCAGAATGTGGCTGACAAACCAGTTTCAACACAGCTAGGCTTCCAACACCAACCATTGCAATTTATAACACTTCCAGCTTCACTAATCTCACCTGACTCTTCACATATGGAATGTGGCCAACAATCCAGCTTCAACACTGCTAGGCTCTTGATGCCAACCACTGCGATTTATAACACAACATCATACCACCCACTACAATCCTTTATTGTCACCACTGCCATCACTTTGACAACACGACTTGCTATTGGCATACCCTCACAGTGAAACATTCCACCACAGGCCTACCAGCTACACCTAATCCCTTGTCGCCACTGCTGCCACTTTGGAAACCCAAATGACTACAGGTATATCCTCCTACGCACCAACACAATCCCCGTTTCATTGATACTCAACACATGAAACACTCTACAACAGGCCTACTGGCTACACCTAATCCCTCATCACCACCTCCATCATCATGGTAACCTGAATCGCTACAGGCATACTCTTGCTGTTACCATCACGATCCTGTTTCGCTGATATAACATCTGACTCAAATAAAGCTGAACATTCCACTATAGGCCTACCAGCTACACCTAATCCCTCAGCACCATCGCGATAACCTTGACAACCAATGCACACTACCACAAATCAACCTACCACTATGACCTTAATCGATCAACATGTGTGTTGAACCCAGGCAACCAATGCCCGTTATAACAATAATCATCACATCCCCTTGACTTTTGTAATCATAGAGGGAGGAATCCAAATGCAGAAGCCACACTGAATCTCCTCCACAACGGTCTATCAATGGCAGCCATCAGCAAATCTGGTATAGTCATACTATTATTATTGTTATTATAACAATAACCTATGCTAAAACTATATAAGGCCACACTACTTACCTGGATATCGAGACACTAATCAATATTTGCCTATATAAGTTAGTGAACATTTAAAATTCGGCAAGCCTACTGATAAATACATTAAAGTCAACATTGACTCCTATAAAATATTAATACAGCAGATTACACACCATACCAAGTAATTTTTTTGATAGTACTGCTACATATCGTATATTATTGTAAAATACAGTGATACCACCTACCTTATGCAGTAAACTGCAGAACTTTCTTAATATGCCAAATATGTTCACCAAACACAAGTTTTAATTTGTGGAATCCTATTGGAAGTACGGTAAGTGGTGTACAGTAATTATTAGGAGTGATGTCCTACTTGTTTACAACTCGGTGGTAAAGTTTTGCATTTTATACCTGCCACTGGTTTTGGAAAGATTTTTTAGGCTTGAAAACTTGACTTGTACACCACAATTTATGGTAAATTTTAAAAAAAGGAGGAAGAAAAAAAACATAATAAAACTGTTTTCACCTGGATAAAAGCTGTGTGTTCAACATTCTCACTTCGCAATGTTGTTTTGTTCTCTTCCAATTTTACTTGCTGTTGGAGATCTGTCTCAATCTGTAGCTTTTGAGAATTCAGGCTGTTCACTTGACCATGAAGTTTGTTTACTTTTTCTGAATAATCACCAAGTTTCTGACGTTTGTGATCTAACTGCCGATTACAGGTACTCCTAGTTAAGGTTTGTACAGAGATAAACATTATTCTTTTTCAGTTATGAAATAAAATATTATCAACCAACTCTTTAGAACTGCTCAAGAACTAAAAGTAAATAAATAACTGGAATTAAGCAATGAGTAGGGAATGAACAATCAAGAGCTAACACATGCACATAATCATTAGGACATTAGTAATTTTCAGATAAGTCAAATATTTGACTGATTTGTTTTTTTATAACTTATCAACCTGTTAGAAGTTATTTAAAGCCAGAAAATATTTTTAGATTTTAAGATTTTTTTTTAAATAATAATGATTTATTGACTCCTACTAATTAACCCATACCTGGGAAGAGCATCAGGTTTTTTTTGTCTGAATTTCTGGGATCAGGAGTTATTATTATTTACACTATTTATATTCAGACCATTGTTCTCATCTTTGCTGTTATCACAACATTTTGGTTGTTGTGCTCTCCAGCCTTCCTCAAGTGTATATCAATCTGGGTAACCTACAAGTAAGATCCTCTCAATGTCTGACCTTTCAGATTTATTATTTTATCCATGCAGGTTCTATGAACAAAACTTTCTTTCATTTTTGTATGTACCATGTTTGGCATTTCTCAGCAAAGTTTAACTGATCGTTTTTGTGATGTGGACTTTGAAGACATTTATGGTTTTTAAAAACTTTCTCTTGGAGATGCTGTCTTATTGTTCTTGAGCTGCATTCCACATCTACAAAGGCCTTAATTTGGTTCATTGATTGGTTGGTGTTGAATCTTCCTGCTTTACACCAACAGAATTTTCTTGGGCTGATCACTTGAAATTCTTGTTCCATATGCCTCAGGGTTTTTTTAAGAAATTTGCAACAGCAGTTTTACTACATACAATCTTACCAGAGAGAGATTGCTTTTGCAACTCAACAATTCTGCCATGTTCAAACTGTCAACTTTTTAGCCTCTGCCATGTTTTTATCTAATGTAATGCAAGAGATACTAGTGGGAGATGTTAAGTGCACTAATGCTTGAACACAAATGACTAAATTTTGTTACGTGTTTACTAATTAAACCTTTGTTTAAAAAGGGTCTTAAACTTTTGACCAGCTAGTATTTAGCCTAATTTCCCTGTATTCAAATTTATTAAATGCTAAAAAAAATTTAATTTTTCTTTCTTTTTTAATTTTTTAATTTTCATTTTTTGAAGCTCTACTCTAGCTTGAGTCTAACAATGCAAGAAGTATATTTTTTTCTTTATTTTCATTGGCCTTAAGATTTTGACTAGCAGTGTATATATATATATATATATATATATATATATATATACACACACATATCCAAAGAATATATTTTGGCAAAAACTCTTGACAAGAGCATTTCTGGAAGATGTTTTTTAGGCAAGCAGTCATTGTAATTACAAAGGAATATAATTAAAGGAAAAGGACTAATGATAATAAATAAAATTTTTTACTTATCTCTATTCAGAGAAGTAATAAGTAAAAATAATAAGTAAAAAAAATCATTTTATATATATAATACACAAATGCTGAAGTATTTCTAAACAAAAATGTATTGCGTCCAAAATTCACTTGATCAAAACTGATATGAAATAAATGAAATAATAAAAATAATTTTCATAATTATACGGAAAATGGAAAAAGTTTTTGTATGAAACGTCCTTTAGGACTTCTTCAGACTAAAGTGATGTCTACATTGATGCAATTACACATGAACATGAAGGAAAAATGATGCTGAGTAGTCACATCAATGTGAACATCACTTTAGTCAGATGAAGTTCTAAAAGACAAAATGGGTCATACAAAATTTTTTTCCACTTTGTCATGGTTTTTCTAAAAAATTATTCTTGATATATAAAAATTTATATATTGTATTCAATAATAATGATTAATTTTTAATAACTAATCACTAGGATAATTATCATCCACTGTAATAAGCTGTAATTAAAAAGTGAGAATCTGACAAAGGATTAAGTTAAAAAATCTTTCCATACTTACAGCTGTAACTGGATATCCTCTTTCTCACTGGTCACTTCTTGAATTGATTTATTGCTGGAAACTATTGAACAGACATTAAGTATCAATGTATAACTCTTAATACTATACAAACAACATCCATTTCATTTCCACTTGTAAATGAAATAGAGCTTGTTCCTGTGTAATCTAATACAAAGTTTACAAAAATAATTATCTTTATTATTATAAAACTATGAACTTTGTATGTTTGTGTGTTTGCCAGAAGTCATATATAGAGAGTGGTTGAAAGAAAGATGTAAATTTATTATCATGTACGAAGTGGGGAGAGAAGGAAATGGTGTGTGTTCGTCTCAGATGGTGGCCTAATTTAACATCCGGATTGATAAATGTAACCATTTATGTCCGCTTTTCACGTCTCTCTCTTTCCACCTCTCTCTCTCTTTCCACCTCTCTCTCTCTTTTCACTTCTCTCTCTCTTCCCACCCCCCTCTTTCTCTCTTTTCACTTCTCTCTTTCCATCTCTGAGATTTTGTGTGTGCTTATTTATATTTCAGCTTTCTTTAAACAAACAATATTTTAAATATTTAAAAAATATTTTTTGCCCTATTTAAAAAATATTTTCAAGTGAATATGATTTTAAAATATTTTTTTGGCATATTAAAAATATATTTTTATGTTAATGTGATTTAAAAAATATTTTAAGTGAATAAGATTTAAAAATACAAGTTGTTTATACAGTAATTATTTTTCATTTCAACTTTCTTCAAACAGACAATATTTTAATGTTGAAATCAACTTCAATATTTTATAACCTGAACTGTCAGTGAACCAATGGGTCATGGGTAGTCTAGTAATATCTAAAGTCAGCAACCCCATCCATGCCTATCATGTATTAGAGAAAATACATTTTTTAAAAGACATCTCTCAGTGCCTCAAGGATAGAAAAAGAAGTGTTTGGGACGAAATAACCCCATAACAGTTCTATGATTTTTGCATTTCACCTTTAAATAAATTGTTGATAATTTTCCAACAGTGTGGTTTCTAGTTGGCAAATTTACACCTTTTCAGCAAGATCAGCCAATGTTGAAGAGACAGTACAATCAAAGTATCATCTGAAGCTGCAAAAGTCACAACTTAGGAGTGGATAAAGGTCTGTGCTGAACATTAATATCTAGCAGTTACACAACAAATGAAATCTACTAGATTACACAAAATTCTCGTGAAGAAAATGAATCAGCATAATTGTTTTTTTCTGAATGGAAGTTCCTTTACCAAAATGTGCCCCCCCCCCCCAATCCCGGTATGATATTCAGAAGATAGTTGTGCTGTATTTGGTGACCAGTACCAGTATGGATTATGTCTGGCAGTTACAGCCAAGGGTCAGGTTATAGAAGTAAAGCTTATTCTTGTGTGATCAAATACAAAATGGTTATAATCAAATTTATAAAAAATAATTATAATCTCATGACAATGGCAAGTGACAAAAATTAAACTGATGAAAGTCTTTAATAGAAGAAACAAGTGACAAAAATTAAACAAAAGTTTTTAGAAGAAGCAACTGCCAAGTGACAACAAGTGACAAAAATTAAACAAAAGTTTTTAGAAGAAGCAACTGCCAAGTGACAACAAGTGACAAAAATTAAACTAATGAAAGTCTTTAGATGAAGAAGCAACTGATTTTTACTTAAACAGAAATGATGCCAAAAAAAATCTAATGTCTCAAATGTAATCCTGAGTTCAGTATTTATATTATCAATGTGAGACTGGAAGAGGAAATATTTACGTCTTTCTACTTTTGAGTTGATCTGCAGGAAGTCATATTCCAAGAGGAACAAAAATACCTAAGAACAGAAGTAACTAAAATCACCAAACTTAGGCAAAAAAAAAAAAAAAGATAATGTTATTAAACAATGTATATACAGCAAACACAACTATCTTTGTTGTTTCTTACAAATATGCTTGAAGAATAATGTATTGTGAAAATTGTAGCAATTTCCTAGAAGGAAATCTCTGAATTCAAAAACCAGTCTAAAGAAGGATGGGTTCCATCAGACTATCTTGTCTTAAACACACTGCTGCTGATATATCTGCAGTACAAGTGGTGCCCCCTATGACTCTAATGGGTTATGTCTGTTGTGTTGTAGTGTTTGACCAATTAAATTATATTCCAAATTGGTCAGTGATAGTAAGTTTATTTTGCAATACTTTTGGTGAAGTCATGTCATATATAAGAATTAAAAAAACGATGTATTAGGTTGTTGTCCAATATGAAATGTATTTTTTGTGTGCCAATTTTTCATAAAAATTGACAAAAAAGTTTATTGAAATAAGTCATTATTTTAGCACTTATTTCTTACTAATCTTTTTACTATTTTGTTTTCAGGTGGTTGTTTCCACAAAAAGTATTAATTGTAGCATCCAGAAAACATTAATAATTAAACAACGTTGACTGCTCATATTATATGAGTTCAATGCAAAAACGTTCAATGAAACATCAGCTTGGCATTTAGCAGTAGTATTGTTCATGTCTGAACTATACAGAGATGATTTCAGAAATTTTGAACCCACCAGGAGCTTATTCACTTAAGAATTAAGGTTCATCAGAAAAATTAAATAAGAAAACTATGAAATTTTCACAGGTATTTCTAGTTAATAATAATAACCTTACCTCTTAATTGACCAGAAAGCAAAGACATTTGAGATGCAATTTTCTTATCCAGTTCTTTGACTTCTGCCAAGTATCGATCTATCATTAGAACATCAGGTTGCATTGCTTTGGCCAATGATTCATCAGATTGTTGATCTTGGAGTAGTTCTTGTTTCTAAAAATACAATAAAAATATAAGTTAATTATTCAGTAATAAAAACAATTTTTATCTTTTAATCACAATTATCCTTTTCAAAGTGGCTTATTTTTTTGTTCTTAGATTTCATGTACTAGTGAATCATATCTTTAATGGCTTTTTTCATCTTTTTTATAGTTAAGGTAAATTTGGTTGCAACAGAATAAGTTAATGACGTTTTTTTGTTCATATCAGGATAACAGGTTTATGCTGTTACTTTATAAATTTATTTATGGTTAATTTTATTTGCTAATCAATGATATGGTCAGGGAAATTATTATTGAAAAATGTTTATTTTATGTTTGTTTAATTTTTTAATAAAATAATGTATCTGAAGAAGAAATTATTTTTGCATCATAACTGCTCTTTTACATCCATGACATTCACTTTTGTAACTGTAAAATAATTATATATATATATATATATATATATACAGGAATGAGTTTAGCCTAAGACAGGGACAGACAAAAATTGCCTTGTTGGACCCCTTAAAAATGAGGGCACTGCATCAATGACTAAGAGCACCACAGCAATTTTTTTTAGAATTTACAAAATTTATGTTTTTTATTTGAAAAAAATTAATATTAATGTAAAATCTTTAAAAAATAAACAAAAAGCTTTAAAATCAAATATTTTTACTGACAAATAACAGATTATGATGACTAGAATTATTAGCAGTGGAACATTTTCAAAAAAGAAATCAAACATTATAACATTATTAGTAGGTATGTTCATGAGATCGCTAAAAAAAGCGCATAGTCTGATGAAAAAGACGTCAAACTCGACGAAAACAAAATTTTATCGCCAAAATGTTTATGTTACTATTAAGAGTAAAGAACAAAGTAATTTTTAATTATTTTTAAAAAATTTTCTGTCTTTATTACAACATTCTAACTTTCCATTGAAAAACTTGTTTCTCGTCATCACCAGAAGTTCCGTAAAAATAACATTGCGAATTTTTTGTCCATTTTTTTCTTATGGCACACATTAATTTTGAAAATCTTGCAAAAATAGAAATAATTGTCAGATTTTAATGAAACTTCCAGAAACTATTCAGGAATGATGGAAATTGTTATAAATATGTTATTTTTTTTAAAAGTCATTATAAAAATATATTTTTTATATATATATATTACACCCCCATAAATAAATTAATAAAAAACTATAAAAGTTTATGGACGAAGCACGCAGGTCATTATAGTTACAAACACAAGGCTTTGAGGAAAGTAAATCATGTTTTATTTTTTTAAATCCGACCTTGTAAACCTAAATTCAGCTCTGAATTGTAACATACAAAACCCAATAAAACAAAGATACTATTTAATTTTAAATGCTTTTAGTTGCTTTTATTTGTTTTCATCAATATGCATAATATTGTCTGAAGGCAAAAAACTTTTTCGATGAAAAATGAATTTTTAAATGAATTAATTGTTATTTAATAAATTATTTTATTATTTTTACATAAAGTTACTAAAAGTTGTTGAATATTCTAAAATTAATTGTACCGTTGAATCCTGTATATAATGCTTTTTTTAGGGGCCTCTATCTGTCCAGATTATAAATAGCACAAGGGTTTTACAGTCGACAAAACACCATTGAGAGTAATCTTACTGTTCTTTACCCTATGTGAGGGAAAAAAAAAGGTTAAATCAAATGTACGGGGGCCCGGAAGAAACATGATACAATAAAAACATCACGTGACTTGATTTGTATGGCAGTGTTATCGGCCTTTACTAACAAGGTAAATAAGTTGTTAACGTAAAGATAAATTGTCACTTATGACCTTCTGTACTATAAATTTCCGCATGTAATATGTCAGTGCGTGATGAAAAACAGGCACTTGTCATTTGTCACTCAACACCGCAGTTCAGACCGGCTATCTCCCATTTGAAAAAACATGTTTTCATCACAGAAAATAAGCAATCTTTGTTTTAAAATATATTAAATAAACTTTATAATTTATAATTTTTTAAAAATTATTTAAAAAAACATCATAATTGATTTTTTAAATAAATTTTAAACGGCAACATTCACTTTTGTAAACAAAAGTTAAAAAAACGGGAGATTATCGATTTTCTGTCAATTTTTCCAATTCAAAAAAATTGAAGATTTTTAACGAAAATTTTGGACGTGCTAGAAATTATTAAAAAATCTAAAAAAATATTCAAAAAATACTTTGATCATTCCTCTTGATAATAACATTAACATTTAGACGATAAAAAATTATTTTAATCAAGTTTAAGGCCTTTTTTATGCATGGTATGCTATTTTTTTAGCGATCTCATGAACATACCTAATTATTAGCTTAGAATATGTTGTGGAAAGAACTAAATTGTTGTATTACTGTATAAAAATGTAAAGCTTTTTCAGCATAAATATAAAATAACTATTTAAACAAAAAATATGTAGAGTAAATGTCAAAACGATCTGTTACTTTTTGACGTGAATATTAATAATTTCTTATAGATAAAAATATTTTCAAGATTAATTTTTGTTGACTAGCATTCAGAAGAACTCAGAAGTCTACTCAGGCAATTTGTCAGAATAAAAATAAACTTTAAATTTCTATTATATGGGGGCCCTGTTTACAATATAAATACTACGTCAAACTGATCCTTGACTTTTTGACATACCCGTAGTTTTCTTTCCTTTTTGAGGGGACCAGTCTATTTAAGTATTGCTGTTTGAAAATGAAATGTATTATTACTATGTAATGTGTGTGTATACATATGATGTTCATTTCAATTCCGGTTGACATAAATATTACAAGATTGTAATAAACTTGTAACATTTGTTGAAATTTCTTTCATCTACCTCTTTTCTTAGAAAAAGTGCTCTAGTCAATTTTTTCTTGTAAAATCCTCCCTAACACCTTATTAATAAAAACAAAACATTTTTCATTCTTAATTTAATAAAAAAGAATAAATTTTTTTTTGAAGGCAAAAATTGCGATGAACATGGCTTATTTGTTAAGGGCACCTCAGCATTAAATATGGGCACCACAGCATTGTTTCGTGATGCTGCAGTCTAAACTCATCCTTATATATATATTTTTTATATATATTTATTTAGACAGAATATCTTCATTCAACCATGTTTGGTTGAATAATCTAGACATGTCTATTTATTTTATTTTAATCCTCTCAAATTCACAGATCAATTTCTTAGTGTTTTTACAAAATTAAGTAAGAAAGACAGCATAATTTTGGTTATTTCTTTTATTTTCCAAAGTACTTTCAATCTCATCCAAGATCATCTTCAGGGGTAAATTGCTAAGACAAAAATTAGAGTAATTGATAGTTTTGAATTTTTTTATAGATGCTCTGTTATAGTCAATTTATGTTAAGGATATGTAAGGGAGGTAACTTAGTTTTAATTTTTTTTTATTATTAATTTTTAAAATATACTCAACCTGCAATTTTTTTGAAAAAAAAATTTCTTTTAATTCTTCTTTTACAATTTGAGCATTCCAAAACATTTGCTTTTATAGACATTTTAACACATTGTTGCTATACTCATAATTAATTTTATTTAGTATTGGTTACTTTTTTTTTTATAGATCACTTCGAGAATTTGAAGATTTTGGTTTTTATTTTCATAGCGGAGTATACTTGTATTGTCAAATAATATTTCTCTAAAATGTGAATGTGGACAGGAATGTTCTTTTAAATGTTGTGCAACAGAACTTGAATCTGACATGTGTAAAGTATGCTTTCTTGATAGTGTCATCGTTGTGAAACCAACATATATACTTACATTTTTTTAGAGTCAGCAAATTGGAAGAGAGAGTTATCAATAATAATGATCTGATTTTGAATCTGTAGTTATCTTCCTTTAATCCTATCTCCATTTTTTATTTTTAAAATGTACTTTTTGTCACATAAAATTTAATGAAGTGCAAGCAAATTTTCATTCCAAAAATGTGGCTCAATAAAAAAAAATCTGGGAACCACTGTTCTAAAACGTGCAAGAATGTTCTACCAAATAATGATTAAAGCAAGTTCATTATGCATATAAAATATATAAATATACATAGCATTTGGTATTGATTGTAAATAATAAATTTTTAAAAAAGATAGAAAAATAGAAGTGTTACATACTGTTTCAATTTCTTTTGACAATTTGCTAATTGTGTTCTTTACATTATCCAATTCCTTTTTTAGTTGTGGGAGGCCACAAGAGGATATTTTATTCATCTAAAATAGAAAAATGGAATCAGTAAAAACAGTGATAATTATAATGCAAGAACATTTGTAAAGAATGTCAAATTTAATTACTTGAAGATTATGGATTTGGCATTTTCACAATATCACATATCAGCTTTTAATCACAGCAAAGACACCATTGAATATTTTTTCATTTTTTAATTTAATAACAAAACTGTCTTTAAACTTTTCTTCTTCTTATAAATCTTGAAAATATTAACATGACATTAATTTCATTAACACTTCATGTAATAATAAATCATTAAAAATATAATTTTGCATATAAACTACTTTTATGTAAATCAGCAAGATTAAAATTTTACCTCAAGTCAATAAAAATTTCATTGTTAAATGAATTTTACATTATTATAATTATACATTTATTATATAGTTATACATTAAAATCTGACTATAATTATAATATATACAGTTAGACATTCTTCTTCTGTGCTGTGGCACTTCAGGATGTTGGTGATCATGGCTCTCCACAACTTCCTGCCCTTTGTAGCTCTTAATAAATTTTTGTGTTTTTGTTATATCTCCCAAACTCAGTTCTGTTATCCAGTTATTCAAGCTTGATAGGTAGGTTATGCATCCTGTGAGTATCAAATTTTCCAAGCCCTCTTTCCTCATTGTGTGCCCTAGAAATTTCAGCTATCTCTTTCTAATAGTATGTATAAGTGACCCTTTCACTTTCATATTCTCTAAAACTTTTTCATTGCGCACATGTTCATTCCATGGTATTCTCAGCATTATTCTGTTGAATATTTCTGCTGCTTTGAGTCTCTTCTTCATCTGTGAGATTATTCTGCATTCACTGCCATATAGGAGGATGATATTATGTAACAGTTCAATACTCTTCTTTGTTTTTAATATGTCTAAATTAGTAAAAAGACAAACTAATGCAGTCTTTACTCATAAGGTAATAAACAAGTATGCAATTAACATTTGGCATCTCACCCATTCTCTCTTTTAATAATATCAAATGAAAAGGTAAAATATACCAATTTGTCTCATATTATGGTAAATAAAATAAATTATAATGTATACTCACAGATTCTTTAACTGGTTTTAGCTGTTGAATAGCATCATATTTCTTTTGATGGTCATCAAGATCTCTTTCTGCCTTCTGCAGCTTAGAAGGAACCATTCGTAATTTGTTCTCCAACTGTAAACAATAGGTAAATAACAAATTATTGAAATTCTAATATTTTGGGAAAATGAAAAGAGATAAGTAATAAGACACATAAAGCAAAATTTTAACATAAGAGTTTAAAAATTACCATGTATCTGTATTTTTCTAACGCAAAATTTTACTCTTTTTAGTCATAAGTATAATACTTGTTAAATATCATTCTTTGCAAACAGAAAAATAAAGTACAACAAAGAAAAGCAACAAGCTTTGTAAGGCACATATGTGAGAAAATGAAATAAAAATTTGTAAATGAAATAATAATAATGAATAAAAGAAAAGGAAAATGAAATACATTTTCCTATGATTCTAAGAGTAAAGGATAATATGATTCCTTCATTTGGTTTTGTCAAATGCTGCTAGGTGGCACTGTTGATGTCAATACAAAGGCAAACCTTTTCTCGATCCCTTTTCCCCCCCATTTGCTCCAAGATGTAATACCACGTAGTAATTACATTTTCACTGGGAGCATTAGTTTCCGCCAGTTTATTTTCCAACACATGGCACTCACCTGTGTCTTCCAAAACCTCTACCTATGAAGTAAGTCAAGCTTTCACTTTGGTTGTTCCAACACAGTGCAAGACTGACTTGAACACAACCACTGTAACAATTCTTATACTTACCCTAACTTCCAAACCAAGAAAAAGAAAACAGAGAAACCATAACCATGTTTAAACCTTCCAACAAGAAGTACAAACCTTCCTTTGGTTGTTCCAACTCTGCACAAAGCTGACTAGAGATCAACCATTAATATGATGCTTAGACTTACCCTAACTCCTGGATCAAAAAGGAAATGGACATACCCAAGAGACATGAAGAATTTTATCACCATAAAAAAGAATGACGTTTCAAGTTTTTGTATGCTTCTATTTTCTTTGTTTACACAGCCAAGATATAATAAACACAAACACACAACTTTTTAAATCCCATACATACTTCGAGGATCAATTCTCGCACTTCTTGTTCCTGCTCAAATTCACGATGGCAAAGAGGGCAGCAAGGATTCTCTTTCTTCATGTCTTGCACATACTTCTTGTAAAAATGTTCAGCACCCATTAAAGATCCACGCTGTCTGCAAATAGTTAAAAAAAAAAAAAAAAAAAAAAAAAAAAAAAAGGAGAGAAAAGAATGAACAACAAAACTGCAACTAACGCCACAAGTGCATTCATTTTAGATTTCAAGATTAATGCCAATTTCAATATTTATGCATAAAAGAAAAAAAATAAGAAATTTTTCAAGCAATTTCTCATTGAAAAATATTGTAAAATATGTATATCTTATTAGGTTGGTGCAAAAATAATTTCGTTTTCTCACATAGTAACATATGTTAGAAAACGAAATTATTTTTGCACCAACCTAATAAAAATGCATCTTTGAAAATATTTTGGATGAATTTCTTTTACTTCATGAGACAAAAGTAAAAGAAAAAAACATAGTGAAAGTCCCTTCTGGATTTGCACGTTTATCAGATTTCTAAAATCTTTTCTCTCTTTTTGTATAAATGAAATGGACATAAACTCAAAGCAACTCAAAAATTTGATGAATACAAAATAGAACTTTGTACATAATTCCATAGAGAAAATCTCTAGAAGTGATCAGATTTGGAAGATCTTGAATTGTTCTATATTTTCAAAAGTAGAATTTGCATTAATTCACATTGGTGCCAAACTAATGTATTAAAATAGGAAGAATGATGGGTGGTAATATTTGTCATGTGTTTAAGAGTTAACCTTTAGCACACTGCATTATTAATATTACTTCCTTTTCCGCGGCATTCTTTTTCAAGGCTTCTCAATTGTAGTATACTTATTGTTAATTTCACTCAAATTTGTTTTCTGTTGCCATAGAGGGATATGACAACACAACTATAAAATTCAAACACACTATTGTTCAGGTATCAGAATCACCCCTTTGCAAGTTATTTGAAGCCAGACAATATTTTTAGATTGTAAGATTTTTTCTTCGAGATAATAATGATTTAGTGATACAAGTCTTACTAACTAACCCAAAACTGGAGGGTGGGGGAAGAAGTGGATCCATAACTTTCCAAAGGATATTTGTGTATAAGTGAATATAACGAACCCAACTTGAATTGGAACTCAGCTCTCCAATTAATAATTCCAAGCCATTATCCATTAGACTACTCACACATCCAAGCTTACAACACCTGGTATTCCCAAGTGGTCACTCATCTAGATACTGACCAGACTCAACATTGCTTAACTTCAGTGATCATATGGGAATTGGTGTTTCAACATAATATGGCTATCAGTCAGCAGTAATTTAAAACCAAAATGGAACTGGATAAAAAACAAATATTAATAAACATTAGCAAAAGTCAAATGATAAAGGAAACACCAATCTGAAGAATATTTTGACTTTTCACATATAACTGTGTTCTTAATTGTAGTTGTGAGTCCTCAAAGATATGCCCTACACAGCTAATAAGATAAAAAAAAATTTTTAGTAACTCAGCAAAAAGTTCCTTACTCTTGAGTTTGATTAAGTTTTGTCTGTACATTGATCAAACTCTCATCAAAATCGTCAGTACCACAGACATTCTGCAATTTTTCCTCCAGATCTGAAAGAAGAAATCAACAATAAAGATATTTTTAGGTAAGTCATTATCATTCCAAGAGTTGTTGAGGCAATTGTATAAATCAGACCAGTGTGGATTTCTTTACCTAGCAAGGAAAGAACTAAAAGCAAATCCATGAATAAAATATGATATTGCTATGTCATACACAGTACGAGGCAAACTTCAATGATAGATTAATTTGAGCAGTGCTACTATTCTTTCTTCTGTTTATCACTATTGGTGGACACTTTTTTTTTTCTTTTATGTGTTGGACATAGACAATAATGGCTCTCCACAATTTCCTATACTTTGTAGCTCTAATGTTTCTCTCATTGCTATCCCTCTGACTCCCTGTTCTGCAATCCATTTATACAAGATTGTTGGGTTATTCAATGTTTCCCTCTGCCTTTCTCAATTTCACTATGTCCTGTGAGTGCCAAATTCTCCAAGACCAATTTCTTCATTATGCGTCCCCAAAATTTCAACTATTTCTTTCCAATTCTAAAACTATCCTGACAAAAAAGAAAAAAAAAAAGACAAGAGCTTTTCTTTTCCATATTGATTGTACATTTGAGGAAGGCCAAAGAATGGGTCATCTGTAATATTGTAGTAACAACAATGAAATCAATAATCCCAAAAACCCTTGAATAAACATCTAAGCATTTCTTTATTTTTTCAAACTTTGTAGTGCATAGCGCTCCAATGGCACCAACTGATACAGTTTCAGTTTCAATAGCAAGTTTTTTTTGTTGTTGTTGTTGTGTGTATATATACATATATAGATAGATAGAGTTGGATTGCTAGCCTGATGACCAACTTAGACTGCTAAAGAGCTTGAACTGCCCAACTACTTGTCCATAGCTTGAGAAAGAAGTGTATGTTCATGCCTTTCTCAATAGCATTAGTACAAAGTGAATGCAAACTACCCAAGCTAGAGTTTGATCTCAGTTTGTTGATTCCATTCTTCACAGTGTTAAGTGTTCAGCCACTTACATCTCCTATCTGAACATTAATGAGAGCAAAAAGCAAACAAAAGTGTCTTTTCCAGAATTAAAAGTATGTACAATTATTAATCATATGTTAAGACTACGACTTCAGAAATTTGAATGAGTAATTTTCCTGTCCTTCTTGCCATCAATCTGTTCTGTGAGTATCAAATTGTCTAAGCCCTCTTTCCTCATTATGTACCCTAAAAATTTCAACTGTTTCTTTCTGATGTTTTGGTCCTGATCTGGCAACTCGGCTTCAGTCACTTTCCCATTGCCATAAGGTTGCCTCTCTGTGCCTTTTCTATAATTACTTTCATGGTAATTGTCTGGATGAGTTCTTTGCTATCCCCTCCCTCCACAGACAATGAATTGTACATATGGGGACTACTTAGGACTTTCATAGAGACATTGAGGTATTATGGTGGATGTAGTAAGAATGGTAAGTAAGAATGCATTGTTTTGGATTTAAGAATATTGTGGTATGTTTGGGTCAATGATTGTGGCTAGCTAAGTTTAAATTTAAGAAAGAAGAAAACTGTCCTTCCCTCCATTCCCCATTCTGGCCTTGACACATTTCGTAATTTTTTACAAATAAATATTGCTCTTTGCTATGGTACCTAGACTTCATGAATTTAAGTGCAGTACTAGACTGACGTCGAGATCTCATCAATTGACAGTTGAGCTGGCTACATGTAATTGTAAGTTCTATGCAGTTTTAATCTGTAAAAATATAAATGCAATGTCAATCACTATCTACTGTCCCCCTGATAACTCTTTTCTCTTTCCACTCATTATTAACGTTTCTGTTCCGAATTGCTTCACACCCTGTAACCCCTAGTGTTTTAGTGGCTTTACTGCTTGCATGGATTGATACTGATTAAAAAAAGAAAAAAAAATAGTATGTGTCCTTTTTGCTTCCATTTTCTCTAAAACTTTGCTGCTGCTCACATGTTCAGTTCATGGCATGTTCACATTAGAAAAATTAAAAACTTATTGTAATCAAATCATGGTAAACAATGTAATTTGAAACCCCAATTAAAAAACCTTTAAAAGAAACCTCTATAAAGAAATAAGTTTTTACGTGTATATATTCTCCATGTTAAAAATGTCAAATGTCAAGCATTTTACAGTTTGTGCAATTATAATCAATAAACAAATAGATTAACACTGCCTTTTATTTACACATGAAACCAACAATCGATTGATTCATTTTCTACAAATTATCACCCCTTTGCAGGTTATTTAAAGCCAGAAAATATTTTTAGATTGTAAGAATATTTTTTGAGATAATAATTGTTTAGTGATTCAAGTCTTACTAATTAACCAATAGCTGGAAGGAGAAGAGGTTAATACATACTTTTCCCAAGGGTATTTGCATGTAAGTTAATATAATGAATCCAACTTGAATTGGAACTCAGCTCTCTGATTAACAATTCTGAACCATTATACACTACACCACTTGCACATCCAAGCTTACAGCACCTGTTATTCCCAAGCAGTTACCATGGACCCAACAAGAAACTTAAAGAACATATTTGACTTGTAAGGTCAATCCATTTCTCAAGGCAAGTGTAAGATTTTAGGAAATAATTTTATTTTCAAAACAATGATAGAAAGATATAGTTAAAAAGAACAACAACATTCAAAGATGAAGATATAATTTTGTTTTAAATACAGCAGAATATATGTGAAATATAAATATCTTACACTTTACATTTTGAAAACAAATTACATTCAAAATGCTTTGATTTTATATGTCCAGCTCTTTAGAATTACTGCTAAAACATAAAATCTGTTGTATATACATCAGATAATGAAGCAATAATAAATAATAAAAGGAAGAGATCAAAAAAGAGGCAACACACTGGTTTTACAATAATGACTTGCTACCTACTGATTATGATCTAAAATTTGATATATACATTGTAAAAGAAATTTAAAAAAAAAACTAAGTCATTATCAACTCAAATGACTTCCATACAATTTATGTAATTCATTTAGAAAAAACAATTCAACTTACTTTTTAATTCATCTTCTTCTTTTCTGAAGTTTTCCCTGCAAATACAGAGAAATTTCAAGAGTAAAATAAAAGTATTCACAAATTTGTTTAACTAATAAGAAAATGACAATATTTAGTAATTAATGTGGTCCACTGTCAAGGACTATCCCAAGACAGATCTAGTTCCATGTTTTCTGATTACAAGCCATATTTTTAAATATTAATTTATTTAGTGCGAAGTGGGATATTATTTAACATATAATCAATAAATAGGTTAAATCTCAGAAACAAATGAATTTAGATTAGTTTAAAAGGTTCAATTAAGTAGCCCTCTAAACATTTTCATATAACAGAACAATTTTGAATTTCATATGGATCTAATTTTAAAAAAGCTGCAGGCATTAAATTAATGAAATTTAGATATATAAAACATGATCCTATCTAATGAATCAAGTACGAACTGGCATATCAGCATAATATGCAAATAATCTTTGGAGACTGAACAAGTGAGCAATTTTTCTCAAAATTACAAACTCACATAAGCATTTTCTTCTGGGTTTCTTTACTTGACATATCTTGCCTGCACTTGTCCAATTGCATGTTTGTCTTTTGCACAAGGCAAGACTGCTTGCTGCAAAAAAATAAAATAAAATTACATATTGCCAAAATAATTTAATTATAATTTTCTTCATCTGGAGATCACTGTTTAATGACTATATTATCTGCTGTCTCTCCTTAAAATATAAATAAGAAGGGATTTTGCATTATTTATCATCTCTCAGTTGCGTCTCTGTCCTTGAACAGAGGGGCAACTGAGGAAAATTATACTGAAGAGGTGCCCAGCCCTGGGGAACAGCTGCCTGAGGCCGCGCCCTCCCATTGCACAAGAGGGAGAGATCGGTGCTTACACTGAGGCCAGCGCAACCAACAGTTGCGGGGGCTGAGGGGAATTTTTGACCCTGGCCAGGTGTACACGCTCGAGTCCTCACATTAATCTGACCTTGTGTCACATCTCATTCTCCTTAAAATATAAATAATATATATAAATTATTAGTTTAACAGTTATTCTTAGGAGAAAAAAAAACCCTCTTTCCAACTATTTTCAATTAATTAAAAGCCTAAAAATCTACAAGACCAATGTATAAGACAAGTAAGAATAATCAATATTTTTTCTATTAAAGTCAGATGCCAAGGTTTTATTGTCAACCTGACTTTGGCTTAACTGACAAAATGCAGACTGCCAACAACAGAAAAGAAGAGCCATATTAAAAAGCAGTGTCTATATAGATCTGATACTCCCACATTGGGACTGAAAATTAATGATGGTATCATGAGGGACTGCCGAGACACCCTGAATTAGTAACCATCTCAAATCCTGATGAGTGGTCATACCCTTAATGAGGCACCTTGATTTGATTGCTTTAATTTTCTATGGTGTTTCTTCCAATTCACCATTTTCTTATCAGCTCATTTCCATGCTTTATCATAAGTGTTAGGATTCTTAAAAAAAAAAAAAAAAAATTGCTGTTCACTGTGAGAGACAGATTCTCCTAGATTTTATAGAAGGGTTTTCAGCAGTTAGAGTAATCTTGGAGAGTACCATCATCACTCATTTTTACTCCAAGTAAAAATACCTTTTCATCTGATATAAGCAAGGAATCTTTCAGCATTTTCAGGCAATCTTTTAGGGAGTTCTTCAACATGAAAACTAAAAAAAATCATCAAATTCACAAATGTTCCTATAGTTGGTGGATATCAAGAAATGAGTTTTAATTACAAAATTGAACTCATTTGATAATTAACAAACGATTAATAAAGAATTTAAAACTCTTTAGAGTTATACTTGCACTTTTCTTATGCAACCACTATATAATCTTCTAAGTAGAAAACACCAAATTCAAAAAGAAATCAGTCAAGTTTTCAATGTTCTTAGAATTTCTGGCTGGTGATTGAAGTGTATTAATTCATTATTACTTTCCTCTTTTACACCGAGTTTGAATTCCAGTTGGGTTTGTTATCTTCAGTAAAGTATGAATACAGCTATGAATTTCTGGATAGAGTGTATTAATTCATTATCAGATTACTTTCCTCTTTTATGTGAATAGAAAATGTGAGCAAAAAAGATGTAAGAAAATATGATCCAGTTTCATGAATATAGAAAAATTGAACATTTTGTAAATTTTTATAAAAATGATATTTAATACTTATAACTACTATACAGCAGATAAGATACAAATGTAATTTAAAACACATACACACACACATATATATATATATATATATATATATATATATATATATATATATATATATATATATATATATATAAGTTGTTTTATACAATTGCTAAACTTTCCAAATCCATTTTTGTAAACACCCCCACCACTGAAGTACTTTTGAATGTTACTACATTTGTTGTCAGGAATTTTATTTTTTTGTCAGTTTATGAAACTGTTTTTGGCTAATTATGGCAATATGCAGCAACATTTGAAAGTACTTAGAGTGAGGGGAAACAAAAAACAAAAATGAACTTAGGAGTTTACTGATTATATAAAACAATTATTTAGATACTTAAATTAAAAAGTTAGATAGACCTTATCAACATTGTTTTACAAAACTTGTTTAAAAGCATTTTTGCTGCCTAAATATATATATATATATAAGTAGACACTGAAGAAACATTCTGTTTCATGCTTAAAAACATTGCCTGATGATTGTATCCACTTTTATATTTACATATACTCTATCTCTGATATCAAGCATTTTTACTCATAATATATCCGACCTTAAAATTGTAATTTTATCAATATATGTGTGTGTATGTGTGATAGACATGCACATGCTCTACAAAATCAACTTGTTACCTATCTATATGAAAATACAAATCAAATATATTTAAAAAGTAGGAGTTTTATAAATTTGTCATGTAATCAAATATCTCTTAATTTTAATACAAGAATTATAAATGAAAAATTTATGGTATCATTCATATAAATCTAATTTCTCTCACCTGATATATTCATCTAGAGCTCCACGTAAATTCAGGCTGGGCATTTGACCAAGTAAATGAACAATGCTGTCTTCATGGCGTGCTTTGCTAGAAAATATAAAATTTTAAGTAACACTTTAGTGTATTCATATATTATAGGTTTAAACAATGGTTGATAAAATTCTCTTATTAGCCTGAAATTTATCATTAAAGACCCGATATATAACTTATATATTAAAAGGAGGTAAACAATTAGTGTCCCTAAGCAAAAAACCCTTTAACAACTTCCCTGGTGTAGATGTGTATATACATTTGTACCGAAAGTGTCTTTTTCAGACATGGACAAATAAACACATCCAAAACATAATGTTAAAAAACCAGCTATATATGTGTTTATACATTGATCTTGATTCTTTTTATGTCTTTCTGAGCTTGAAATGAGTACAATTGTCAACTTATGTCTGATAGGGGGGGTGTTAACCACTGCTTGGGTAATTCAAAGTGCTTCAGTTTTTTTAGTTAATATATTAAAGACAAATACAAAAATTCATGTGAAAATGAAACATTTTTCCCAAAATAATTAGTGGGGAAGGGGTTAAATATATGCAATAAATTGGCATAAATTAACATTTAATACACAATCTTTCTATATACCATTTCCATTCAGAATATATGGGCAATTATGATCCCAACAGGTTTCTGTCTTTTGTTGCTCTAAGCAATATTTGCTCCTTTATTAGTTCTTTTTCTCTATGTAGTATATACTGTTTAATCCATTTGTTCAAATTTGTCAAGTAGGTTATTTGTTTCTTTCTTCTTCTCTTAATTTCATTATACCCTTTAAGTGTTAAATTCTCCAAGTTTTCTTTCCTCACTATGTATTCCATAACTTTCAGCTGTCTCTAATTGTTAACAACAGTAGTTATAGAAATTTTTCTTAAAGTTCCCTCATTTGTCATATCTCCTCTTAGTGTTGTCAACATGGTTAATGTTAGACTCGAGAGAGAGCAACACTTTATGCCTTCTTGGGTTCATTTTTTCCCCTGACATGAAGTGGAGTGACTATATTGAATCAAATGCTAAGTCTACTGCAAGGAAAATTGGCTCACTGTGTCATGCCAGAAAAAATTGCAAATAAATCATTATAAGTCTACCATTTAGTATTGCATTGAATATTGCTGCCATATCTGGTCTGGTACTCCTGATATGTATCTCAAGATTCTTGACAAAATTCAAAAGGTCTGTAATGTAATTGATCCTGACCTGGCATATTGATTTCAGTCATTTCTCACCAAGGTGTCATGGCTTCCCTCTGTCTTTTCTACAAATATTTTCATGGCAACTGTTCTGAAGAGCATTTTTCCTTAGTGCCTCAACTACACTACTAAATTGGCAACTAGGTCTCATTATTTTACTGTTGAACTAGTTAGATGTAACTGTTACTTCTATTCTAACAGTTCCTTTTCTCACACCTTTCACCTGTGGAAATTTCTTCCAATTTCTTACTTCCCACAATCTTCAAAAATTTAAATCACTATCTTCTTTTTTTTACTGGGCCCTGTTCTTTTATTGTCCTTTCCTCACTTCTTCTCACTAAAGTCTTATTCTCTTTCACTTCCTGTAATCTCTTGCATCATAGTGGATTTATTGCCTTGCTTGAGGTGAAATGATTTAAAAAAAAAAAAAAAAATTAACCACATATTCATTGCTTCAGGTCTTTTCTTAATTTGTAACAGAATTGTCCAGCAGCCACTATCATAAAGGAGAGTTGACATTACAATAGCATTTCCGTATTGTATTTCTTTATTTCTAATTCTTACATTTTTGGTCCCTTAATATCTTCTACATACAAGTCTACAAAACATCTTTTATTCTTTCTATGTACCATCACACTTTCTGTTAACTATCACTACACTACACAGATAGTAGGATTTCCATAGCTGCTTGTGATGTTTTCCAATGTGCAACTTATTCCCAGCTAACAACCATTCCATCTTTTTACAGTTAATGTTTAGTCCTGTATTCTTAAGTTCATTGACTACCTTATTAAGATGTTGAGTGTTTCCGCGTGCGTGTATTGAAATAAGGACAAACACATACGTAGGGAAAAATACTGGTATATCCAAAGAGGTATTTACAAAAGAAAGATTAGTAGTCAAACGAACGCAGGTTAGTCAGTAACAATCAGAAAGAGTATAAAGTCCAACTGTATCTTCCGGTAGAGAGACGGAAGTGTGATGGTCACCTAATCTCTCCAGAACTCTATAGAACTGTCCTATTAGTAGTAGAGAGATCAGTCCATTCTGATTTGAAGGTGGGTGTGCCCCAATGCTTATGTAATTATTCTTTCAGTTTTCATGCTGAATCTACCATCAGAGCAGTGTCATCTATAGAGTATAAGTCCACAAGTAATAAATTCTGGTAGCTTCTGTGATTCTCTTATTATCATCTTACTGTACAAGCTAAATAAATCTGTTAAAACATTTTCTCAGCCACTTCTTTTCATTTTGTTGTAGTATTATTATATGTAAATTTTTCTCATGTTTTAAAAAAAAAGCACTTAGATAGTTTGTCTTCAATGATAATAACAGCTAAATAAATTATCTAGCCTTCAGCATATGTTCCAGTAAATCTTAATAGACTACAATGTTTTAATCCACTGAGATCATTATTGTTAAATCTGATATGATTGAATTTGAAATGACATTCTTAGACACACAAAACTTACAATGATACATGAAATGAGGGAAGCTCAGACATCCTATCAAAAAGAAAGTAAAATGCTCTAAATAAAACCCAGAACTACATGACCTAGGAAATGAACCCCAAATATTACCAAAACCAATTTTAATACACTTTATACTGAGACAAATTGGAATGACAGGAAAATATCAACCTTTTTCTGATTTGGTCTTCTTTTGAAGTTTTTTCTTTATTAAGCATGTCAATCTGAGTCTGAACAGTTGATTGTTGATGGAGAACACTCAAAATGGAACTGAAAGAAAAAATAATATTTAACTTACAGTCTAACATTTACAGGATTTGTCTAATGCACAATTGAAGAATAACTGTTCTGATTTTAAATAATGCCTTTAATTTTTCATATACAAACAAAGTCTTGCAATTAAAGTCATCCTGGGGGTGATAGAACATTAATTTGGGATTACTGGTTATGTTTTTTTTGGAGACATTTTTTTTTTAATTAAAATTCTTTTATACTTATTCTAAAAGCAACTAATTTCATAAAAAAAAAAAAAAAAATCTTACTTCTCACCAACAGTGGTGGGCTTTTAATAAATGAAACACACATGCACACAAAAACAAAATAAACTTAAGTGCTTCTTTTTAAATTGGTGAATGAAACTGAAATTAAAAATATACATTGAAGAACTTAAATTTAGATATTTTTATATTATTTATCTCTTAAATATGAAAAACATTAGTATCTAATTGTAAAAACTAATTTTGCTTTAATAAACAAAGCAAGAAAATGTTTTTCTCTGTTAGTGCTTGGTTAAAAAATGGTTAAAAAACCTGAATGAACCATTAACAAACAATATTTATGTATTGTTTTCTGCTTATCATAAACTAAATTGAAAATACAAGGGAGAATTTAAAAAATGATTAACACAGAAGTTTAGTCACAATGTGAGCGGGTAATTTTAAATGAAAATTTTTTGATAGATTTAAAAAAAAAATTTGTTTGATTGTGAATAGTTTTAATGTAATAATATTCTTTATATAAAAAAAAGAATGCATAGAACACAATTCTTGTATGATGTAAAGTAACTTGAAACATGAAAATTAATTAATATGTACATTTCTGTGTAAAATTATTCAATAAAATTGGAATGTTTAAATAAAAATAAACTTGTGATTTTTATAAAAATCTCAGTAAAATTTAACCAATTTGTTTTTGTATTTATTCATTTTTAAAACTTCAATATTTTAGCTTTTTATATTTTTTGTTACAACTTGTAAAACTTGTATTTCAGAATATTAGTTACAGAGCACAGATACCACATTTTAAAAATAGAATGAATCAAAATAAATATTTATTTCTTAAACATTTTGATGGTGTTTTTCATATATTATTAAGTGGTAACAAAGTTAAAATAAAAACATTTTGATTTTGAGATGGCTTAAAACATTTTGGCATGATTAAACTTGTTTTTCAGGATTGTTTTGTAAAAAATGTTAAATCCCAATCCCTGGTACAAACAGTTAATAAATGGATATCAATTTGATTATCTAATTTATAAGCCAAACCCAACAATGGTGAAATAACTATATGATGTATATGAATTAATTTTATTAGGGATGTCATCATTAACAGGAAATGTTTTAACATAACTGTATGAAAATAATAATCTTTGTTTCCCCCACCCATGTATGTATATAACAACTTTTGTCCCAAAAAATGAATCTTCAAAATAGCAAACAATATTTACTCAAGTTCATTGAATTTTTCATCTAGGGATTTTTTCTCCTCATTCATTTTTTGAATATCCTTCTTTAGTTCTTCAGGACTAACAGCATTTTCAGCATTTTTCAGCTCATGTTCCTTTAAAAAAAAATAAAACAAGAGTTTTGGGAATGTAGTAACAAATCTCTCAGATTTTCAGTTAAATAACTAATAACCATGATGTTTCTTTAGATTATGACTTAATAAATTAACACCCTTACCAATAATCCAGTAAAAGTGCCTTTATCAACAGGAAGTAGCAATTTTTATAAATAAATAATCACAAATGAGAAAAATTACTATTCTACTGTTGTTCCAATTAATTTTATATTTCAATGTCAACTTTTGGATATTAACAAATAACAAAGAAAAATACAGCACAGAAGGAGATCAGTCTATAAAAAAGCATACAATTCTTTACAAATGCTACTCTTCTAAGAATGTAGAGAGAGATATTAAAAAAAAAGACATTTTATTTACAGCCGCCTTTAATTCACGTGTCAACTGTTTAAGGTGTCCAGCAGAGGCATCTGTTTCACTGAGTTTCCAGTTTATTTTTTTGATTTCGCCATTGTTTTTATCCTGAAAATAAATAAATAATTTAATTGAAATACCTTTCTTTTTTAACAAAATCCAAGAGCATTAACTTTTTTAATGTTTTTTAGTTTAATTAATAAATCTAAAAAATTTAACATGGTTTCCACCTAATCATCAAATAAAATTCCATGATAATTGCCTGACTTTCCTTAAAAAATCCACTGAAATTCCCTGACAGTAGTAAGTATACAGATGTGCAGCAACACCACTAAAAATATGAATGGTCAATATACTTTTTATTCAAATTTTACTCTTACATTAAAAAGTTAATATATATCACATAAATAACAATTTAGTATTTATTTTCATTATAAGAAAGCATAGAATAAATATATTCAATATGCGTCAAATTGCATTAGAAAATCCTGGTTTCCTTGACACAAGACCAAAATTTCCTGATTTTTCTGGAAAAAAAAAAAGAAAAAAAAAGACTATTTTTTTCAATTCCCTGTTTTCCAAGTTGGCCTGTTTAAGCTAGCTGATTTCATCAAACAGATCTAAAAGTTAGCAAGAGTATTTTTCAAAATATTTCTTGTTTTTCTGATTTGCTAATTATGACCATATCATGTTGAAACACCAGTTCCTATTTGTTCACTGGATACCAGGTGCTGTGGGCTTGGATGTGTGATTCATGTGATGGATAACAGTTCTGAATAAGAAACAGAGAGTCAAATTCGAATTTCAGTTGGGTTTGTTACATTCACTTATGCACAAATACCCTTGGGAAAGGTATGAATCCATCTTTTTTCCCCTGCCCCCAAGCTATGAGTTAAATAGCAAGACAGCTCTACCCCAGAAAATAACAACAGCCTATTGTGGAAATTCTTCTGCCAAGTCAGTCATGGATAAAAAAGAGACACGATTATCCAAGTGTGCATGGCACTTACAGAAAGAAAGAATTAGCAGGAATAAATAGCAAATTCACACATCACTGAATGAAGGCAATACACAAACTAGTGATGTGTCTTAAGTACATGTCATGATTACATGGCTTTGACCATAAAATGTATGTATAAAGTAAGCATCCATAGAGCAATATCCAAGTTCAAGGAAAATCCACAAGGTATTTGTGCAGGTAGTGTAGTGGTTAGCTGTTCAGAGCAAGAAATCAGTGGGCAAAATTCAAATACTGGTTAAACTCACTCTCACAAACATACCCTAGGAGAAATGTATGAATCCATCTCTATTTCCCCTTACTATGGGTTAAATGGCAAGGCTGACTGGGGTCTATTTGTAGTTGGCAACCAATCTAGGAGAAAGACAACTGAATTCAAAAACCTGAAACTGTACAAAGATGGTTAGATACGATGATGTAAAATAAAAACACAACAGATTTGAACAATTATAGATCACTCCATAAGGAGGGTGATTATCCAGACTGTTGTTGAAATCAATGGGCATTCGACCTATTGATGGATGGATTTGTTTGTCCTTAGTTTTTAAGTATCCAGCATTTGAAGACACATGGGGTTGGGTGCTACAATCACATTGCAGGAAGGATTACAGATGAAGAAACTTTGTCTTTTTTTCAACCTTTCTCTTCATTCTACATTTTTAAATAATGGTAGATCTATCGTAATCAAAGTGAGTTATATCTTTTACATCCTATCACAAGAAAAAAGCATTGACTAAAAAAATAGATCACATACTGTAATCAAATGTGTCATATTTTGGAGTAATGGATAGTGGCTCAGATTGAGGAATCAGAGAGTTGAATTCAATTTCCAGTCAAATCCATTACATTCATTTACATGCTAATACCCTTGGGAAAGGTATGAATCCTTTTCTTCTCCCCCGAGCTATTGGTAAGTAGTAGGACAGACCGGATTCTGTAGCCTTGGATGGCAACTGGTCTACCACAGAAAGAAATGGCAACCTACTGCAGGAAAAGAATCTGCCTCATCAGTCATGTATCAAAAGATACATGATCGCCTAAGCGTGTATCACGCATGGCATATAACTGACATATTACATTTGGTGCCATTAACTGCCCATTTCAGAAATAGTGATATAAAAAAATTACATTTCATTTTCTTCTCAATATAAGTTTTATTTAAATAAAAAAAATATTTTCTGAAAACTAAAACAATGGTTGATATACTGTCATCAAATTTATTGCTATGTTGTATTTTTCTAAATAGATAAGACATTACTACAGAAATTAATCCATGAAATAATAAAAATATTCACCTTATTTACATTCAGACTGTTGTCCTTGTCTTTGTTGCCATTGTGACAATGTTTTGGCCATTATGCCTTCTGGCCTTCTTCAGCAGTTTGTTAATCTAGGTAACTCTCAGGGAATTTAAAACTGAGTCCTTTATTTAGCCTGCAGGGTGTAGATTGCTCTCATTCCAGTGTCATGTCTAGGGATAACTTGAAAAAGATGAAATATTCCTTGACATGAACAGCAGAGCAAGAACAGTCTACTCACAAGATTAAATTGCAAATATATATATATATATATATATATATAGAGAGAGAGAGAGATAGATAGATAGATAGATTATTGCAAATATATATTTTAATCAATTCACCCCAAGCAAAGTGATAATACCACTAAGATGCAAGGGGCAACTGGGAGTGAAATACTTTAGAAGGAACTGGAAACCCAATCTTAAACAGGAAACAAGGGATAAATCTCTGCTTCTATTAAAAAAACCAGGGAAGAGTGTGAATCAAATGATAGGCAAACCTATCTAATGCAAACTCAATCTATAAAGTTACTAGATAAATAAAAAATAATGCAAACAATGCTGATGTGGATGTTTCTTGATGTAAAATCAAAACAATATTTACAATGATATCCTGTTTCATCTTGATACTTTGTTCTAGTTTAGTTTTTTTGTCTCGGACTTCATCTATTTGACTTTGAAGAGCAGCTTCTTTCTCTTCAAAAGTTGCCTAAAACAAACAAACAAAAAAAAAAACACAAAGTGAGCAACAAGTGGGCTATTTAAAGAAAGTTATAAACTGTTAAAAATAAATGACAAGAAACAAGTTTACAGTCTTGATAGAATTAAGGCATTTAAAGAAAAGAAATTACAAAGGACAATGGTTATGAAGTAACTGTATACATAACTTAAATGACTAATAGCAACATATAAGGTCAGAAAAAACAAGAAAAAATTAAAATTGTAACAAATTTTATTAACCAAGTAATTCAGATACATTTTTAAAACAAAATCATTAGCAAAATCTGAAAATACTTCTCTTTGTTAAATGACACAAATCTACATTTCGAAAAGAATAATGACCCAGTCTTTCAAAAACACAGAACTTAAAAAGATATTTACTTTAACAAAAAAAAAAAAAAAAAAAAAAAAAAAAAAAAAATCAAACATACCTTCTTTTCTTTTGCTTCATTCATCAATTTATCATATTTATCTTTCAATTTTTCCAGGAAGCGAGAACAATGTTGAATATTTGAAAACTCTTCAGTTTGAAATCCTAAATTAAAAATAAATAAAAACCAACATATTTAAAAAGAAAAACTAAACTTACAATTGCCAAATAAAGCAGCATGATAGCAATTATTGAATGATCATATTCAACACACCTTTTACAATATTTTAAGTAGGGATTGCAGTTGTATGCACTCAGTATTGGTCCTACTGTCCAAGTACCATTGTTACTGCCTTATGTAGCAAGTTTATACATAATGACTACTTGTTTGTGTGTTTGATTTTGTTTAGCAATATATCAACCTCTGTGTTATTTAATATCAAAATTTAAATATTTTTAACACAATTTTATGGCTTCAACTGAATATATTTTGTATGCAATTGTATACTTTCAATTACAGATCAGAGGTCTGGCTGCATGTCATACCCAAGACTAACATCTACTAATACACATACGCTAATTAGTGGTAGAACTAACCAACCACTACTACATCTCCCTGAATCAAATAGGCTTTATGCCCTTTGTTGATCTCAGGCTTCATCTATTTCTATTTTCATTTTGATTTACTTCTCCCCCCTCTGTGGAGATCTGTGAGTATTTTTCTCTATGGAAGATCTTATTTGTAGGTAAAGTCCTGTTCTTCACAATTGATGGACGAATTATCCAAACTGTCCTGGTCTTTCCTTGATTCCTCGTCATTCCTTTCCTGTTGGTTTATAGGGTTCGAACTAGACTCACTTCCTAACTCAATTTTCAGCTCTCCTTCATATTCTTGTCTGGATCTTATTTGATCCACATGGGCAAAAATATTATTGCCCTTTTTAAAATATTAATGTTGCATTGTGCCCCTTCTGCATTATAAAATTTGCCCTTTCAGATGCAGATTCCCTATTTTTTTGTACCACATTTTTTCATTAATAGAGTATGATATGGCTAATAGGGATCTAATCTGTCTCCCCATTAACCCTTTGAGCCCTGTGTTCTTGAACAATTTTAACCCTTCCACCTGAGCTCCTGAGTCAAAATTCACAAGTAATTGGTATATAATGTTTCATGGTAGATATAAAAATAGTTACAAGTGTTTACCCACTGTTGAACTGGTGTCTGGGCATTAAGTCATTTTTCTCTACCACTTTTTAATTGGTGGCTGGGCATTACATCATTTTTCTCTAACACCGGTAAAGCGGTGGTCAAGACCCAAAGAGTTAATGCAGACAGACTATATATATGTCGTATATTTCTGTGGTCTTGTTAAGAATCTATCAATCTGCTGAGGAGAAAATGCTCTCAATTCCATTTTTATAGTGTGCACCTGTCTTTCCACACTTCCATTTGATTGCAGATGATATCATGTGGTTTTATATGGGATGCATTCAATCTTCCTTCACCAAGAACACAGATTTTCATCACAAAATTCTAGGGCATTATCTGACACCAATGTTTTTGGTACTCAATTTCTAGCAAAGATTATATGTAATATATGCCTTATTTTATTTTTCCTATCATGAACATAAACAACATCAGGCCAGCCAGTAAAAATTCAACCAAAATGAAATACAATCCCAAACTATTAACATGTGTGTGGTCCATACAAACACAAAATCAAGTTTCCTTGGGCTATGTGTGTACTTCAGTATGAAAATATTTTTCATTTCAGGACATTTTAGACATTTGTGTATGTGATTTTCAACATTGCATACATATCCAGACAACCATGTTTCTAATTTCAAATGCTTCTATGTAGCTGTAATTCCACAATACATATCATCATACACTTTTTATTACATCTTTTCTACATTTTTCAGGTGGTACTACCAAATCCCCATTACATACAACACTATTTTCTACTATTAACTTATTTCTAATTTCTTTGAATGGCCTTTCAGCTTTTGAATAATTGTTTTATTACTTTTTATTCTAGATACAATTTTACTTAATATTGAATCTTGAAGTTGATTTATTGGTAAAACATCAGTTTCTACCCAGTGCTAAAAGTCATCTTCCTTATTTTCTAATATGATGTCTTTTAGTCCCCTTTTAAAATGTTATCTGGATAATATATATTTACATGGGGAATAACATTTCCTTTTATATATTCAATATCAAAAACGAAAGCCATTATCTTTATGGCCCATCTTAATATTCTGGAAGATGTAACATTCAGTAATTCCTTCCTTGGGTTAAAAATGAATTCCAGGGGATTATGGTCAAACTTCAACAAGAATTTTCTACCCAATAAAAACTACCAAGCCCTACTAGTTTGGTTTAATTGCAACCATACTAACACTAAGTCTATACAAAGTATTACACACACTTTTTATCAGTTTTAGTTGAATTAATTCCTCTTCAATAGACATTTTTTGGGCCTAAATGCTGAAATTCATATCTGTTGGCATTAAATAGCTGGTGCAGAAATTTCATAAAAAGTTCTTCGTATTCTTATTTTAATGATAAGAACTTGGTTCATTCGGCAATGACCAACCTTTTCCTTGGTTGAATATTCCTTAAAATAATTTCTTTGATTTATTTAAATGTCATTTCTTCCACTTCTGTTGGATAAGTCATCAGCAAATTTTTCCCAATAGTTTCACCACCGGCAGTTGCAAGAAATAAATCTGTGCCTTTGTTTTCATCTCCATTTATTTTGTTGTCCTGTAGTTCCTTTGTTCTAGCAAAGGGCTGCAAAGCACCTTATCCAAGTTTCAACACAGTCTGGGTCTTCTACATGCAGCAAAACTCCTATTGGTGATGCCAAATTGTTATATTCCAAGTAGAGATTGCAGTTGTATGCAGTCAGTATTGGTTCTACAGTCATCATTGTTACTACATTACATAGCAAGCCTATACATAACATCTACACCTGCACATATGCTAATTAGTAGTAGCACTAAACAACTACTACTACTACTACTACTACACCATTAACTTAAAAGATGGAACCAAATAAACAAAAGTAATAAATAGGGAAAAGGGGTATTTGGAATTTGGAAATCCCTTTAAAAATTTAACAAACTCCTTTTTCATAATCAAATTTTATTCATTATTTTTCTCCTATTAACTAGAAGTAGGTACGATCATTTACTTTCCTGAATAATTTTAACAGATAGAAACCTTTAAAATGTATCAATGAAAATAAAATATTAAATAGTTATTATTTGATATTATTTTATTATTTAATATTAAGAATTAAATAGTTATTACCTTCAATGTTGTACTTTGTGGCCAATGTTTTCATTAACTTGTTGCAATTTTTCTCATTTTCTGTATTTACCTTGGAAACAAATTGATGCAATTGTTTATATTAACATTTTTCATGGCTTTAGGCAAAAGGCAAATCATAAAATATACACCCTTTTAGAATTTAATACACTTTTCAGTAAAAAAGCAAAGTTCAAAAATTCTAAACACCCGATGACTGATGAGATTGTAGGGAGGTCATACTGAATTATTGCTTTTATGGTATTTTCCAGGGCAATGGGAATTATTTGGCAGTACCCACCTCTTCTAAGTTGTACTAAGTTATATGGTCATAGCATGACTTAGCTTGGAAATATACCAAAGTGCCCTCCCTCATGCTTTGAATTAAGAGTTGTTCTTCTCCTGAGAAAGACAGTGTTATTAAGTGTCTACCTGTTCATCTACATATAGAATTGGGAAAAGGAAGAAAAAACAAAAAAGGCATGAAGGAGGAAAGATAAAAGGTGAGAAAAAAATGAAAAGAAAATTGTGTGAAAGAGAAAAGGAATGGAGAGAAAAGAAAACCATAGAGAGACAAGTTTGCATGCTTGACTTTTTATTATTCCTTTTGATAATTTAATGAAGGTGAAGCATTATTTAACCTTTAGCACTCTAAATTATTAATATTGCTTCCCTTATCCCTGCATTCTTTTTCAAGTCTTCTCAATTGCAGTAACCTTATTGTTAATTTCACTCAAAGGTGTTTTCTGTTGCCATAGAAGGATATGGTAACAAAACTATGAAATTCAAACAAATTCAAATTCAGGGATCAGAGTCACCTTCAATGGCAGGATAAACTTTTTGCACAGCAAATGAAGTCACATACAGATTGATAAAGGTTAATATTTTTTCTTCTTGAATATGATGCAAACTTTGTATAAGAATGTAGATAGATTAATATACAGATTCTTAGGACATTAAAAAAATTATGATAATAGTTCTTTTTCTGGATAAAATTGGAGTTTATATGAATAAAAAACTTGCCTTTAGAATCCAACATAAATAATTAGATTAGTAATTAATCTGTAAGAATAATTGGAAATAAATGTCTTATATGATCCATTGCTAAAGATGCAGTTAAAATGATCAGCTCCCTGTACCACTCTAGTAAGTAACTCCTCATGCTATCCTCTACCTTTATAAGGGCCAGATCAGGCCGAAAATAGAGCACTGTTGCCACATTTGGGCAGGAGCAGCCCGGTCCTCTCTTTCCAGTCTTAATAAAAGTATCTTTGAATCCTTGTTGGAGAAGAACTATTTTCCACTCCCCAACCTTTGTCTCACAAGAGGTATTTGGCAAGTCTCTCACTGCTCTATTGCTATTTCCATGGAAAGTGCTCAGAAAAACCACATTCCTTGGTTCTGCTTCACAGCCAGGACCCACCATGCTACTTACATAGTAGCAAACCATCCACATTACCTCCGTATTCTATTGGTAAGAAGTTCCACTCAAACAGCTTTTTCCCCATGAACCAGTGCCTTGTGGAACAGACTCCCAAGAGAATGTTTCCCTGATTAGTACAATCTTAAGTTAAGCATTATCTTCCCCTCTTATCCATATAAACTACACACTTAAGATAACCCTCTATTCCAAGTGGCCCCCATGGCTTATACAGGCTGATCCTTACCAAATGAAAAAAAGAATTTAAATATTGAATTTCAAGAAAAGTAAAAACTGGAATAACAGTCTCCTTACAAGATTAAAATTATTTAAATATATACAAGTAAATAGTAAATTTCAATCAAGGTACAGTCAACACTTTGGAGAGATGAACATTATACAATCTTATATTGTGATTAGTATCCTTTATTGTTTTTTTATCACATTTCAACTGGTATTGTTAGAGGAGACCCTTTTCTTAGGCCATCTGCAGCTTGGTTTGAACTGGGAATTTGTTCAATTTTATATATTACCCTTTGTTCTAACATTTCACAAATAATTACAGTTTCAATTCTGAGTAGACAAGTGATCAGAATCCTTTTGGGCTGCATTGTCAGTTTTACATATGCCTGGAAGATTTTCTGGCTTGTTTTTGATATATAGAAGTTCTAGAAAGTATTTTCTGTAAAAAGTGTATGTTTCTGTAGTATCAACCATAGCAAGTATCTACACTACCTGTGGACTTTTCACAACTCTCTTGGTTCTGTGAGAATGCCAAGAAATAGGAACATAATTATCTTTGTCACACACAAAAAAGATAGTGTACCCTGATAGAGACCCTCCATTGTCTAACAAATGCTGTATCCCAATATGCTAGCAGTTTCAAGTCTGCTACCAGAAGTGAAATTGTCCAGAAGCAAATAAAAGTGTTTTTCCTGAAGAAATTGTTATAAGCTCTTATGGAAAAGGATGGGCTAATTTCTAATTAGCACGTGGGACAGGCTAACTAACAATATTTGTTAGCCAAGGATGAAAAGTTCAGTCTTTAGGAGGGTTAGCATTAACAATCTTCATAATAGTTATCCGAAAGGGAAAAAAGCATAGTTAACAGATACATTCATTAAAACCTGAACCTGAGATGACAGGCCAAATAATTAATGAAAAAATAATACTTCATCTGAAGAACGCTGTTTTTATCTCTTTACAACAGTAATATCAAAAGAAAAAATTCTTACATCAGCTTCTTGCTCAAGTTTTCCCAGTTCAACTAGTAAACGGTTCTTTTCACTCTGCAAGTCAGCGGTTTCCTGATTTAGTGCTTCAAGTTCCATTTCAGACTAGAGTTAAAAAAACATACAAAAGATATTAATATATAAAATGAAACACAATTCATGAAAAATATTCAATTCTCTAACAGTTGTCAAATGATTATTTTTAAAACTGACTGATTGATACCCAGAGTATTTGAAATTTTCATCAAATTATGAAAGAGCGAATGAAACAGAATTATTTTGTTAGAAGATAATTGTTTGGTACTTCTATTTAAAAACATACTAACATAATAGTTGTTACATTTAGTTTATGAAATGTCTATTGTTAAGAGAATCTGTTTTTATGAACAAAACTTCTTCAAGTTCTAGGTCATTTGATATGGGCAGATTATCTGACAAGTGGAGGTCTTTCATCTGGGTATTCATTGGTTGGCACTAAAATTAAGATAGTCCCCTGGATTAGTCAATTGTTGCCAACATCGGCTTCAGTGCAGACCGTTTACTACTCTCATTGACCTGTTATGTAAACTATACAAAATCCAGCAATTTCCAACTGAAATTATTTTGAAATATTTCTAACTTCTTGCTAGTAACCCTTCATGTTTTTCCCTTTTTAACTACTGACCAAATCACTAAAATCATGATAAAACTTTTTTGTTTACTATAAAAACTTAGTTGATCTTCTTGTGTTCCATTTACTTCTCTTTATCTGATTTCTTTTGTTTCACATCTGACACTATCAAAATGTAACAATTATTATGGGACAGTAGTAGTAATTTTAATAACAGTGGAAAACATTTCTCTACCATTTTTCATGCTCTGATCACTTCTTATGACAAACACAAATCAGCTTGAATGGTTAATATTCAGATATTAAAAGTTTACTGTTTCCTTAGTTATACATGAAATACAAGATTTTGAAATATGTGAAAAATGATGAAATATTGTTTCTTATATTTATTTTCCTTTATTTTTGTTTCGTAATTTAAAAGGATATAAATCAGTCTTTCTTGCCTAATTTTTAATAACTTAAGATCTATTTTATCATGTAAAATATGGATATCTAGATATTACCATGTAACATACGGATATCTTGATATTACCATGTAAAATATGGATATCTAGATATTACCATGTAAAATATGGATATCTAGATATTACCATGTAAAATATGGATATCTAGATATTACCATGTAACATACAAATATCTAGATATTACCATGTAACATACAAATATCTAGATATTACCATGTAACATACAAATATCTAGATATTCTTAATCAGCATTATATATTTTAAAAATACAAAAACATTATTATTATAACTTGTGGTTATTATAGTAACAAACTTTAAGGTAATTAAAAGCATTTTTTGAAGCATTGAAAAAATAATTACTATGTAACTACATCAATAAGTCCATAGCCTAATGATGAAAAAAGTATTTATTTTACACAAATATTTTACAACATAATCACCTTTCTAGTCTATACATTTCAATGGTGAATATTATTCACAGATTAATCATTATACAGTGAAAATTTCAGATCAAAATTCTGTTGTGCTACTCTTTTTATATCCTGTAAAGCATTACACATGTTTTTTACAATAAGCCTTTGTAATGAAGAAAGAAAGGACAAGATTACCATGCATGTATATGTATTGCAGTGGGTGTTGGAAATAGGTGGAAAGTTCCAAGTGAAGCATCTTTATGCCACCCATGCAAATGACTTCACTACATATAAACTCAAACTGAGTCCACAAAGTAGAAAGATTCTAACTTCAATAGAATAACATGTTTGCTTGTGAAAAGTAATTGATGGTTGTTGATTCATAACAGTTTGTGTTGCAGTAGATAGTGGTTTGATACATGTTGGTTGGTAGTTCAAATTACGAAGACATGGTTTACATTCGTAGGCTGCTATGATGCAGATTTACACCCAGAGATAAAATGGATAAATTAACAGTTTAGAAATAATTTTATATCAAAATTTTAAGTAATATAGGTAGGTTTAGTTTTTCCTTTCTTTGTGGATTTGGAAAGTAAGTTGAAATTGATATTTTTAAGGAAAAAATTTAAATAGTTAACTTTTCCTAAAATGATATTGATAGTAAAGTATCATATTTTACATTTAAAAGCTCAAATAAGTTTTAACCTGGGTGAGTAATTCCTCTCTTTCTTGCAACTTCTCTTGAAAATCTCTAAGCTTCCTTTGGAGTTCTGTAGTTGTACCTGAAAAACAAAGAAAAAGTATAATTAAATGCAATGTCAGTCACTATCTACTGTCCACCTGATTACACTTTTCTCTTTCTGCTCATCATTAATGCTTCTGTTTGTGCCTAATTCTTCCACACCCTGTAACCCCTTGTGTTTTAGTGACATTACTGTCTTACTTGAGGTGATTTGAATTAAAAAAAACAAATTATGCTGAAAAATGTTTAATTTTTCTGAATATTAAGATTTGGAAGTAGACAGCAAGAAAAAATATAACTTGGTTAACAAAAAAAATAAATAAAGTGTCTGTTGCTAATCTAACAGCAACTAACTAAATTCCAAATAGTAAATAAGAAAGAAGAACATTTTTTTTTTGTATAAGCAAAAAGGTTATTATTGTTGATGAAACATTTTCAAGGTTTTTAAACTGTATTTTTAGCCACAGCACTAGAATTAAGATGATATAAAGTTTGCTAAAGAGAGACAATTCATTAGTTTTTTTACATTTGTTGCAAAAACAAAAGACTAATAGCTTTGATAGGTTAAAAAAAAAAAAAATTGTCAAATTTTAAAATTAACATTTCTTATTTTCTTTTGTGCAAAATTTATCAAGTGCACCCAATACAATGTATTCATCATTTGTAAGTAGATACACTTACACATTCAAAAGAAAATTTGTTTTCTATTTTCTCTTCAAGAATTGAATTAAAAAGCAAGAAATTTTCTTAATGAAATTAATTTGAAAATTAATCTTGAAGTTGCGGGTATTGTTAGTTACAATAAATTAGTGAACTTTAGAAACCTATTTTCCTAAAAAATTGTTCTAATAAAAAGATTTAATCAATTTTAACTGACAGTAGCACTGGCAGTCCAGTCAATGAATGCCAAATGTTTCCACATAAGGAAATGGCTAATATTACCATTACCAATTAAATTACCTCCCTTACATTTTCCTTCGTTTTATTTACCTAGTCTCATATTATGATATGCATCTTAAATAAAAACTAATACCCAAAATGCATAGTTTGACAGTTTTTCCGATAAATTAAAATTGAAATATTCTCATTTACAGCCAATAAATTTCAGAATACTTAAAAGAAAATTAATTATAATAAAAATGATTAAATCTACCTCTTTTAAATTTGAAAAGTCAATCATCAAAAAAATATTAGGTTGGTGCAAAAATAATGACGTAATAATGTCGTTTTTGACGTTAAAAAATACATAAAAAAACGACATTATTACGTTATTATTTTTGCACCAACCTAATAAATAGCATCCCAAAGGCAATATTTTTCCAACAGTATTGTAACGATTAATTTATTCTCAATATTTGTAAAGTTTCTAAATTCTAGAATATAAAGCTATTAAAAAAATTCCAAGGGAAATGCATAAGAGGTAACTGTGTACATATTTTTCAACCAATAAAATCCCATCAGAAGGTTTGTTTGCTAAACAATTATTACTAGGACAAATACTGCCAAAATACTTGGCAGATGTAGTTTTAGACCTACCATGTTATTTTTTAACCATTTAAAAAATAACAATAATAACTCCTTTCATCATTCCCACAAATTCAAGAAAAAGATTTTCACAAGCCAGTGTATTTTTTTTTTTTTTTTTGACAGCAAGGTTCACCCTTTACAGAGCCTGGCAATCACTCGAGGTAAAGAGTTACAATTGGAGGCCATTTGTATGTATAAGAGTGGAAGATAACAGTTAACACCTAGTTTTGAACAAGTTAAGATTGTAGTGATCGGGGAAACATCATGTTGGGAATCAGTTCCACAGGGCAGTGGTTCACAGGAATGTGAAATTATTTTCTAATTAATGAAAACCTTGTATTCAAAAAGTTCACACCTCTATGTAAAATTAGATTTTGGACCACTCTTATGGATATAAAAATATAAGCATACTATTTCTTGACATTCAAAAAAAATTTCAGAGGCCTGTTTGATCTACACATGCATACACAATGGAAGGGATGAGCCAGCAGCTGCTGACTAAGCCTGTGTCTACACACTCATGAACTCATTAGGCTGACTGTCATAAAGTAAGTGTCCACACATTTCACATTGCACTAAGAACACTTAATTACTTGATAAAACAAACTTCGCTGCAAGGAAAATTGAACATTTTATTGTTATTGTATATTTCTGAAAAGAATATATAAATGTTATTTTAACTAATTTTCCTTCAGTGAATAACCTTTTTTATGTTTTATTTAAAAGATGTGTTGTTGTTAAATGTTTGGCATCCTGACACTCAGCAACAAAAATCTGGGTTGATGGAGCCCAACACTGGTATGCAAACATTTTCTAAGATATTTGAATTAACACTATTATAATTTTCTCACATTTTCTGGCATTTTGTTGTTGATTGGCTGTCCTGAACACTCACTATTTTGAAGTAACACAAGACGAGTCTTGAAACATGTGTGCTACTCAAAAACCTATGTTCATCATAAAAAATGTTTACCAAAAGTCTAAGAAAGAAGTTTGAGGGTCTCAGTAGCAGAACAGTTGAGATTTACACAAATTTTGATGCAGCCATCATAAAGTGCACAGAGCCATTTCAACACAATATTACAAAAAAACTCAGTTCATAAGTAGATTGGACAAAGCCTATGACTGACTCATTGGGTTAGGTAACCATGAACATAAGCTGGGAGCATATTTCTATTGAATGCTTACAGTGTGCATTGTCTTGGAATTTTCCAATACTACCAGATATATCAAGCTATGATCGATTTTCCTTCTTTTCCCAGCCTCAAAATGGCTTGCTTTTCTCCTATAGACAGCTCCCTATTGTTCATGTTGGTTTATCCATTTTAACAAGAAATGCAGTCTTTACAGATGAAACATGGGCTAAAACCAATACTCATTCAGAGATATTTAATGTTTAAGAAATTCATTCTAAAAGGCAACATCTGGACAACAAGAAACACCTGTCAGTCATGTGTTCTAATAGTTTTGCTCACTTGAAAGATGGGTGGGTTCAAACAAAAGGTGGTATGTCTTAAGTTGTTTAACACATCTAAATGTAAATACTAGGAAATAAAAGCTGAAATTCTGAATTCTTGTCTCATATTCATCTTTTGATCTTAAACCCAAATGTCTTCCATGAACAACAAAAACAAAAGAATTGCTGTTCCAATACTTTTGGAGGGGACTATATGTACAAGACGAATTTAGGCAAAGCAACAGTAATAAGGCAAGAAGTTCACAAAGAAAAAGTGATACATTCAAGTGATTTTAGTGTTCCGACTTCAAGATAAGAAAACAAAAGTATGATAGATAAAACCAATAAGTGGTTCATTTTATTGATTAGGAAGACATCCCAGCATGCATCTGTATGATTTGTCTATAAATTTGGGGAGAGAATGTTTTTAGCAATCATTGCAAACACATTGGAATCAACACATTTAATAGATTACATCACTGTATACTAAATTTTATGACGTATTTTTGACTTACCTTGGAATTTATTTTCAATTCTGTTCTCTAAATCTTCAATATTTGATTCTATCTGTTTCTTCTCACTCATCAACACTTCTGTAAACAAGAAAGCATAAACAAAAATATGTTGTTTTCAGACATAAAATATTATTTAATATAAACAGAAACAATGTAAACATTCAGAAAATCTCAGAAATATTTCTAAACAAATAAAAGATCTTCAAATCTTGGAAGGAGCTTATTTGTAACAGTTATAAAATAAACATAAAATTAATAAGAAACTGAAACACATGTAAAAAAAAAAAATATATTTTTACCAAGATTTTTTTAATAAAAACATTTAAAAAATAATTTCATTCATTTGTAATTAAGTCCTGAAAATTTAATTAAAATCTGACAATTATTTGATCTGTGCAAGAATTTTCAAATTAATGTCTGTCACTGCAAAAAAAAAAAAAAGGTTAAAATTTACTATGCTAAAATTTAGTACAACTGCTGATGCAAGAAAAACATGTTTTTTAATAAATATTTCAAATGTTCTAAAAAGGAGTCAAAATTTTCCTTAAATATTCAGAGAATACTTTGATCCTTCCTTTTAATAATAACAAAGATTTTAATGATAAAAGTATGTTTCCATTATGTTATGCTAATTTTTTAGCGATTTCATGGAGATACTTATTGTAAACTGATGTTGTTTTTCTTATTTTCCATGTTATTTTTAATGTTTTGGTTTGTGAAAATTAACAAAAGAATATTTACCAACTTCAGTTTTCAATTTGTGGATATCTTCTGAACGGGTACGAATATCATAAATTTTTTCCTGAAGACAATATTAAAAAAAAGTTTTCAATTGTTTGACATGAAAATAACATTAAAAATATTTATTTCAAAATGCTATGATGCCATAATGCAAGTTAACCTTAAAATTAATAAGGCACATATATCTATTTGTATAAAATTTGATAGCTATTTGCAACTGAAGTAAAACATTCTGAAGAAAATATTTAAAATCTTGTAGCTATTGAATGTGAGTTTTAAAAAAAAATCTCACATTATTCAATTAAGTAAGATATAATTTCATAAAAATATAACCAATTTTTGGTTCTGTAATCTATAGGTAAAATATGATGTGGTATCAGAAATTCCCACAAATGATCTCCTGGTAGACTAATTCCAATTATGCTTGAGAGCTAACAGATTGTTTAGAAGCATTTACCATAAATCAATTCACAAATTTTCTGACATTTTTCTGATAAGTGATTACCTTGAATCCACATCTGTCACTTGACTTGAAACATATGCGTAACTCAAAATCCTGTGTTCAAGCAAAAGCATGTTCCCCAAAAGTTTGATGAGGCATTATTCAAGGGTATCACTAGTCAATCTACCAAGCTTCAAATTTGATGCAGGCAAATGGCTCAAATTTGTCAGTTATTGTAAAGATCGCAGAGCCATTCCAACATATTACAAAAAAAAACCTTGTACAGAATGCGATGGGTAAATTGTCGCCATTTTATATTTTTAATTTTGTGTATGTACATTGTTTGTCTTTGATTTTTTCAACTGCACAGTATAGTAAGGTCAGTTGGGCACCATCTGTGAGAAAAAGAGCACCATGTTGCAATTCACTCTGCCAGGAATTTGGAAACGGTATGCTGTACTGCTTGGCATCCATGCCAGAAGCTTCAATACAAACATTTCAGTGTTATGGGGTCAATCTGGGGACAGTGCAGAGGATTTAGAAAGAGTTGGATGAGTTTAATGGTGATCACTAAAAGATAAAGTAGCTTGGAAAACTCACTCTGTTCATTCTTATAAGAAAAGAACTCCGGAATTTGTTGGTGAGGGCCTCAAACTCAACACGGAGGCACCCATCAAGTGCCTTGAGGCGGTAGTACTGCCCTGGGTCAAGAAGGTGGCTACTAGAAGACCCTATGTCTGGCAATAGGACTGTGCACCATGCCGCACAAGCAGGAGGACCCAGTCATGGCTACTGGACAATTTCTGTGACCACATTACCCCCCTTACATCTGACCACCTAACTTCCCAGGCTGCAACCCCCCTGATTATTATGTGTGGAGTGCATTTGAATGAGAGACAAACAAAACTCCTTGCAACAGGTAAGGAGGCAAGGATTATGGCAGCCTTCACCAACTTAAACAAGGAGATTGTCCAGAAGAGATGCAAGAGATTCCAAAGTTATCTGAAGGCTGTGGTTGAAGCCAATGGTGATTTTATTGAATAAATTTGCTCTTTGGTATTTCAAGATATTTTTGTGTAAATTTGGTAAATATATCTGTTAAAATGAGATGTCAGTGTTATTTTCATTTTTGCGTAATTTAGACGACAATTTATCTATCGCAACCTGTATAATAATGGAACACAAGTACACTGGTAGGCTGACTGAATAGACTGGCTCCCAATGAAAATTGGCTGCAAGCATTTCAACAGTATGGCATAATCATACAGTCTGGAAATTTTCTGACACCATTCTATAAACTTCAGACCTATTGTATCTAACATTATAACACTAACAGTATAGAGGAATAAATACAGAAAAAATATTTTAGCAAATAAATATCAGCCAAATGTATTTCTGACAGCAACCATCAGGAGTAAAATCTGTTTAAAGAATAAAAAAGGTTAAAAAGAAAATCTCTTACCTCAATCGGTTTTAAAAGTTGCAATGTTTCTTTAATTGATTCCTGTAGAGCTGCATATTTAGCTTCTAAATCACTTTTCTCATTCTCCCACTGTAAGTAAATTATTACAAATATATTTCCTATATATATATATATATAAATATATATGTATGCCTGTGTGTGTGTGTGTGTGATAAAATATAGTTTTAAGGTATGTTATACTTATGGATTAATATAAATTAATATTTTTAATATTTAATTTTTTATGAATCATTTATGTTTTTCTTTAACAGAATAGATATTTTTTTAAAGTATGTTGAATTTTTTCTGTCATTCATAAATAAATTGAAGACATTAAAACAAAGGTAACATTTTTCACTGCAAAATTAATGAAAAATGATACTTATTAAAGAATTTATCACAAAGTTAGTGTCAAATTCAATAAATTTACTATTTTTACAACCATTAAAAATATACCACAAAAATGTAAAAAGGAGAAGACATTTATTGTCTTAATGTATTGTAAATATCATCCATCTCTTTTTTACATATTTTTAATTATTTTAAACAGTGAAATTCACAAAATATGTTAATTTTCTCACAGAAAGTTAATTTAATTTTTTTCTTTATGCTATTATTCTTCATAATAATGAATATCTTGATTATAAAATTCATTTTTTAAGGAATAATTTTTGTTTTTTCTTTATAACACATGACATATGTTGATATGTCCTTGTAAGAAAACAAAAAAAAAATGATGTAACTTTTTTCACTGCTAATTTTCCAAAATTGCTATACAGAAATTTGCTCATTTGAAAAAAATTGAATAAAAATTGAATTTAATATTTTTTCAATATTATTTTTCATAAACATTAATTTGAAAAAAATAATTATTTACAGACAAGTATTTAAAAAAAAATGTATTAGGTTGGTGCAAAAATAATGACGTAATAATGTCATTTTTCGACATTAAAAAATACATCAGAAAACCACATTATTACGTCATTATTTTTGCACCAACCTAATATGTTGAATTTTACTGACATTCTTCTTGTTAAAAATGTAAAACAAAAAATTAACCAGTTTAATATTTTTTTAAAAATATACTGTAAAAATATTAATCTGGTTAATTTTGTTTAGATAATCATATTTTATGGGGGAGGAGGTGATCAGTCCGCACCCCCCCCCAATATGATTATCCAAAAATTTTAATGAGGGAGGTTCAGTTCACTATGTAACTTCAACATAAAATTGACCCTGAACAGTGATATAATTTCTAAATCCTTCAGAACCATGTAATTCCTTAAAGAAAACAGAAAGTACCATAGGATTACAAGTTCCCACATTCATACAAACTTTAAAATTCTTAATTCTGAATCCTAAACTCTCAGACCTTAGAATATAAGGTTCATACATTTTTTAGTAGCACAATGTAATTTTTTACAAAATAATAGTTTAAGTTAATATTTTTTAATTTCAGTACCCCAAAATCTTTCTCAAAATGGTAAAAAAATAAAGTAGTGTACTTACTTTCCTTAAAAAAACACTGCTAGGGGACGCTCTCTAAGTCTATGAATAGGCAGTGACATTCTCTTTTTCCTATTTTACTCAAGGATAGTAAGATGTAGGTTGAATAAGGAAAACGCTTTCCCCACTGGGGGAACACACATGTGCACATATATGTACATTTCACTTCATTTCCTCTAGGACTTTTTCCTACACCAAACTACATATGCACAAACAATTCACTAGTTAAAAATGTTTTCTTTTTTCATGCTCATTGTTTCGTAACACGCATAAATTTCCTATTGTCTATGTATGCCCTTGTTTTATTAATACATATTTATCATTTGTTTATACATATAGTTTTGTTGTTATTTTGTAATTCCATTATCTGGACTCACATTCCAAGTTTGCCATTTTGTTGTGGGATAAATATACCAGGAGATATGTGTTTTCCAACTAAACACTCGACCATCAACACTTCCACAACAGATTGGTAACCAAGACGCGATATTTTTCTCCTGGATACAGACACACACAAAACTGTATAAACAAACTCATTCATTGTTTAGACACCCTTTTTCAAACCAAGAGTCAGTGAAGAAGAAAACTTTGACCAACTTCTCTACCTACCCTACCACTCACAATGAACACGGAAAACTTTCAACAACTTACTGTTACAAAATTTGTGATTAAATCTGATGAAAACAGTAAAATTGCAGTTTTAAAATCTCTAAAAAGATACTTATACACTATCTGGACAAGATGTTCACCAAGTCAGCAAATAGTTTTTGCAACACCTGTGACCCCCCCCCCAAATCCCTAATCACCAGTGCAATTACTAATATGATTGTACAGTCAGCAGGCAAACAACACGTATTTTACTTGACACTTTTTCTCTCTTAGGCCATTATTGCCTGACTCCTCCTTCCAACAGCAGACATCAGAAAAAAAAAATTTTTTCACCAAAGCAAAAAATACGACTTTCATCTTACAAGTTTAAAGCAAGCAAAACACAGCTCATTTTTTTCAAGACCACACAAGAAAATACCACTCAAACAACATGGAAGTCAACTCCATTTTCAACTTTAAACAGCATCTTTTCTCCTGGGCTCAACAGATAAAGAGTGAAATAATCTCAAAAGGTGACTCACTGACCTTTTTCACTCAAAGATTTTAACACAAACTATGAAATCTGCAAGTATGATTTAATAATACACATAGATAGTTGCGTCTCCATGAAAAATCAACAATAATAGCAGATATCTTAAAGTTCTTGCAACCAAGTATTCAACCTGCAGTAGCAATTTCACCAACATCTGCTCAACAACTTTACTGCTTCTATTAAAATTTTGTGCACCAACATCATCCACATACAGCAAACAAAATGAAACCTTCCAAATGAAATCAATTTAATGTGGAGCATTGGACAACAAAATTTTAATAACAACTGCTGAACACTCTTTTTCTACACTATCGACATATATTCCAGGGCATGCTACAACTCTGACCCACTAGAGAATTATATAGCACCCTGATGACACAGTACTTCAGACAAGTACATTTTTGTCGACATGTTTAAACACACGTTGCAGACACACTGTTTGACTCTTTCTTTTCAGCCTACAAGGGACAGAACAAACACAAACTTTATGGACATTAAGGCAGAATGAAATTCTCCTCATTTGAAGGGGAGTATTGCAGAGTTACCCCACTTACTTTCCTAAAAAAATGCCGCTAAGGGACACTCCCTAGCCCTATAAATAGGCAGTAACATTCTTTGTCACTCTCTTTTCCTATTTAACCCAGAAAAGCATGCATGCATACCAACACCTTTCCTTTCACTTTCTTCAATGTAATGTCTTTCACACAGACTTCTTCTACACACATTTTATACACAGAAGCACATTCCTTAGTCTTTAAATGTTTTCTTCATTCATGTTCATTAATACACAATATTCTATTGTCTATTTGACATTTTATTACCCAGACTCACATTTGAGCCTACCATTTTTGCTGTGGAATAAATATACCAGGAGACCTGTATTTCCTACCTAAATACTTGACCAATATACTCCTGAAACATGTGTAACAGATTGTCATGATAACTATGATTAACAAAATAAAGTTTTTGTATTTTGTCTTCCCAAAAACCAAAATGAGCAAGAACAATGGTTAAAGGCAATACCCCTGACAAACCAAACATAGAAAGTACATATTTTTCTTTAATAAGATTTTTCAATTAATATACTGTTTAACAAATAAATGGAGTGTCTACTCAAAAACAGATATACAGTAAAAATAATGTTTAAGTATCTGTCAAATTAATAACTAAAAACCCATCATTTCTGTAAAAAATATATATGATTTTAACCAGTATAAAATAGACATTTTTCACACCTCTAGAATAAAATTGGAAAACTGATAAAAATAGGCACACAATTATTTGCATCATTATGCAATCAATTTTAAATTGAAGCTAACAATATTTCAATCATTTTTTACGATTTTCAATTAGTATTACATAATTTCACTGCTATAAGTACAAAAATATTGTTACAACCAAATTGCAGATAGTATTGTGATTATTTACTTTTACTCAATTAATTCTCAAAATTTAATTTCGCAATGCTGTGAACTTCAAAGTAATCTTTATAGCCTAACAGATCATGTATCTAAACTGTTATAGCCTTTATATTTCATCCAGTCTATTTTGAAATGATTTATTAATATTGAAGTAAGACAGATAAATGACATTATTTGAATTAATATAAATGTTACCAGACTTCCTTAATTATTCCATATTTGTTTTGAAGCAAGTCTTAGTGAAGAATACAAAATGAAATATCTTTCTGCTTGAAATTCTGAAATGAAGATTTATCAGTATTTACTTTATTTACACATAGATTATTATACTCATCTTTTTTGTTGTTATCATGATGTTTCAGTCATTGTGCCCTCTGACCTTCTTCAGGTACTTGTTGAATCATGGAATTTCAAACTATACTCTTTTTTAATATATAGAATAGATTGCTTTTGTTCTGTTGTCTGTGTCAAAGGATATCTTCTCTTGTTCTTATTTAGTACTGCTCAGTTATTGCACACCATGTTTACACTGAGTCTGAAATACCTGGCCCAGGGATTAAACTTACAATTTGTGACAGCAATTGTGAGTTCAATCTCTGTGGTGGGTAGTGCAAACTTAGACTCAGTAGAAATAGAACAAGCAATAATTGAGCAGTACTAAAAAGAATAAAATATCACTAGAGCAACTTCTTAATTGTTGTTGATTCCAGGTCGACCCTGACCAGGTGTGGTAGCACCTGATAGGGTCTCAGCTATGGACAAATAGTGAACCCCCAAATAAAACCCTATGAAAGTATAAAAATACATTTCTATAGTAAAAATACCAGCAATAGATTTTTTATGTAAAAAATTATCAAGAATACTTATTTATAATATCTGTGAGTAATTTGTTATCTATTATACTAGGTTCCTCCATTAGGTCACGTAAAAAAATCGGCATATCACGATGAAAAAGACTCATAAATCAACGAAAACAAAGTTTTGTTTAAATATGTTGTTATCAATTGAAAGCTAAAGCATTAAATTTATTATTTACAGTAAGTAACATATTCTGGTGTCTTTCAGATAGAAATTATATAGATTGGAATGTCAAATATATGCTCAATTTTTGTTTAATTTTCTTAAATTTTCTTAAATTTTAAGAAATTTGTAAACAAACAAAATTTTGAATTTAAACTTCTTCCTAAAATAAATTTGTATATTTTTGGCACATTATTTGAGTAAAATTAGAAAATTTAAAGTTAAATTAATCCGATATGAAAGAAACAGTACTTACTTATAGCTTAAAAAATTTGTATCCAAACATTTTTTAACGATGTGTCTGAATTTTTTGCATGTCTTTCATCACGCTCGCAAATGATTAGGCGATGACAGACAGCTATGGATGATCAAAATTGACAATTTCTTAAAAGTAGGCGAATGCGGTTTTTCGTTTTTAACTAGTACTTTTTAAATATTAACATTTTTATTCAGCAATTATGTACTATTTATTTTTTTATTTCATACTTTCTTAATTAGACAATTGTTTAAATTTTTTAAATCATTACATAATTGTTTAAACTTTTCTTATTAATTACATAATTGTATATAAACTTTTCTTATTCAAACTATTTCATTATATAATAATTTTTTAAACTTTTATTAATTAGATAATTCTTTAAACTTTTTTATTAATTAGATAATTCTTGGACAGAGAAGAGAAATAACCAGACGACACAAATCACGTGACCTTTTAAAGGATTATGTTGTGTATACATTTCCATACATAGAAATTATGAACGTTTTTTCAATAAAAATTTCTTTTTAAAATTATTTTAAAAATATTTCTGTTCAAACGACTGTTATGTGCTTTTCAAAGTTCAATTCGTAAATTTACATTTTCATTAACGTTATCATTGCATTACGTGTGTGAAAGAAATAAAGAATTTTAAACGATCTTTGAAGTATTAAGAAGTTAATGAAAAAAATTTTAAAAATGGGGAAAAAATTTGTAAAAAATACATTATTCATCAAAAAAATTTTATTTCTTCACAAAATGTCCTTAGTATAACGTATCTACAAAAACAGGTGGAAACTTTTCTAATTAATTAATGTCATACTTTTTTACATGTTTTTTTTTACAATTCAAAGCAGATTTTCTATGAAACCACATAATGTTTTACAAAAAAAAACTGGTGATTTACTTTCTAAAAAGTGTCCTGTTTATAACTAATAAAAAAATCCCGCGCGTGAAGATTTAATTTCTTGAAAATATGTAAGTAGGTGGAAACATGTTAAAAAAAAATCTCTTTTTAACAAGATTTTCTGAAAAAAAAATTTCAAAATTAATTTCATTCAATTCTGAATAAGTCCTGAAAGTTTCATTAAAATCCAACAATTATTTGATTTTTGCAAAAATTTCCTAAATTAATGTGTGTTTTCCTCGGGGATAAGCGCAAAATTGCCAAAATAAAAAACCTTTTTTTAGTCTTTTCGCGCTGTCGTAAAAAAAAACATAATTTTTAACCAAAATTTTCTACATGTTAGAAAGGAGTAAAAAATTTCAAAAAATATTTCAAAAATACTTTGGTCTTTCCTCTTCATAACAACATAAACATAATTTAAACAAAACTTTGTTTTTGTTGATTTATGAGTCTTTTTTCATCGTGATATGCCGCTTTTTTAAGTGACCTAATGGAGGTACCTATATTATACATAATTTACGACTGTGGGTAATATGTTATCATTTATACATAATTAATGGTCATGGTTAATATGCTATGCTTCATATATAATTTATGGCAGTGGGTAATATTCTGATTCACATATAATTTATGGTCATGGGTAATATGTTATGTTTCATACCTAATTTATGGCTGCGGGTAATATGCTGTTTTACATATAATTTATGGCATCGGATAATATGCTATCTTTTATAAATAATTTATCATATAGCAGTGTAATAAACCAAGACATATGATTCTGTTAAATTTAATTGGCAAAAGGTTAATTTAGCATTTTGCAATACACACTCCAGTCAGCAAATCTGCAACAAATTATTAAATTTATTAAACCTAAAAACACAATATGTATTCATCTGAAAAAAAAAAAAAAATTTCTAAGTGAAGAAAATCAAAAAAATAATTATGATATAAATGATTAACATGTACCTTAGTTACTGTGTCTTTGTTCTCTTTCAAATACTTTAAGCTCACTTTCAAATTCTTCACTGTCTGATCCTGAAACAAAGAAACAACAAATCTATAATTTTCAAACATACACCAAATCCTGTCCAATCAGCCATTTGTCACGCATGTGGTTGTATATTTCTTCCTAATCCCTTTTGGGAATCAATCTTAGACAAGGAAAAAATAAATTGGGCATTATTGTTTTTACTATCATTTTGCATGCTCATTTGTAGCATGCAAATGACAAATACATTTAACAGACATGGTTTTAAGATAAATCAGTAATTATACATGTCAAACTCTTTAAGATTCTTCTTCTTTCAAGTGCTGTGTCCCTTCAGAATGTTGGCAATCAATGTCTCTCCACAATTTCCTGTCCTCTATAGCTCAATAAATTTTGTCTTTTTGTTATATCTCCAAAACCCTGTTCTGCCATCCATTCACTCATGCTTGCTAGGTTGTTTATACATTGTTTTCCTCTGCTCTCTAACCTTCAATCTGTAGTGTGGGTATTAAATTTTCCAAGCCTTCTTTCCTCATTATGCACCCTAGAAATTTCAACAATCTCTTTCTGATGTTATGCATAAATGTCCTTTTTGGTTTCATTTTCTTGAAAATTTTGTCATTGTTGACATGCTCAATCCATGGTATTCTCAATATCCCCCTGGAGAACCAAATTTCTGTTGCTTCAAGTCTCTTCTTCATCTGTGAGGAGATTGTACTACATTCTCTGCCATATAGGATGACTAATATTATATAACAGTTCAGTACTCTTTACTTTGTTTCTAATGAAATTTTCCTGTTTCTTAATACTTTGCTTAGCTTTTGGAAGGCATCTTCCACTATTCCAATGTGCCTTTGGATTTCAGCATTGCACTTTCTGTCCCCTGTTAAAACACTTCTCAGATATTTATATTGTTATACTTGTTTGATTTTGGTATCTCCAATTTGTAATTTGCATATTTTTTTCTTAATATCCAAGTAATTGACTTATTGCCAGGGAGAGATAAATGGAAGCCATTTTAACAGAAACTGATATTATTACTAGTTTACCTTTGGCATCAAATCCTAACTGAAATTTTGTAGGAGAGCTACTTGTTTTTGGACTGCTACACATTATTTTCAACCCCACAAACCCTTTTCTATAGACAAAACATTACAAGCCTCTCATTACATCCACGGCAAATATTTTGATGAGCTGAATTCATTAGTTCTACCAATTCTGACTGTCACAACTAAGTTCGACCATACCACATACACTAGGATGAACCCCTTGCAGTAGTGGAAAATGAGAGTGTAAAGCTACTTTGGGACTTATCTTTACAATGTGATGATTTAATTGAAAAATTCTGGCTTTAATTCATACATCATTACTGTTCAAACAGTATTGGATCATTAATATTGTAGTACTAAAGGATGCAAGGGTAGTTGAGAAACAAAAGGAGGAGGAAAAGTACCAAGATTTAAAACATGAGATCATACACTTGTGGAGGCTTAAGAAATTAGTTGTTTCTGTTGTTGTGATCACTCTTGGAACAGTGACAGGCAAAATCCAAAAATGGCTTGCTAAAACTGAAACTGTGATTCAAACTGAGATGCTTCAGAAAACAGCAATGGTTTAAGCCAGCTAGAATTATGAGGAAGGATTTGTTGATGTAGAGAGATGAAGAAATGATAGGAGTCATTGTGATCCCAATTGTTAAATAACTGCATAATTGGTTTGGTTCCCGATCATTAAATTATGCCATAAGGTCTGCTTGAGAAAAAGAAGATGAAAATAATAAAACAGAATCTTTACCTGTTCTTGTTTAAATTTGCGGATAGCTTCAAGAGCCTTCACATATCTTGTGGAAGCAAAAATAGCATCAAACTTTTCTTTCAAACTTTTCCCTTCACATAGTGGCCTAAAACATGAGAAAATAACATGAACAATCCTATTATGAAATAAGCAAAACAAAACATTTTGTTTCTCATGCATTAATAAAAAATAAAAATAAAAATGCTATAGAGACCTAAGTACATAATAAATTGTGGAGCCACCTAATAATAAATAAACTTGTTCTCCTTGCTGTATAAAACCAGCAATCTGTCCCCCTGTTATATGGTGCCATCAATATATAACAGCAGGAGTTTTGCTTAAATCAATAAACATAAATTGTTCATGGGTCACATTTAAAAAAAAAATACTAAAATACTTGAGTTTAAAGTTTTTTTTTTTAAAAAAAGTAAGATCCAAACAGTATAAAAAAAAGTTAAGACTGTGAACTCTAACTACAGCATTTTTAGAAATAATACAAACGTATGTCAACAGAACAATATGATTTAGTGATCTATTTAAACGATACAGTTATAACTTTGTAGAGTAATTAGCAGAAATGCCCAATAAACAGAAATGACAAAGTTTGCAATAAACAAGAAGAAAAAAAAAGAAAAGAACAGGACAATAATAATATTAAGCAAACTATATATGCAAGACAAAAGTAGGCAAAGCAACAGTAATGAGTCAAAAAGTTCATAAACTAAGAATGGCGTTAACACACAAAAGGGATACACAGTGGTGTGCAGAGGTCTGGTAGCACTCGGGGCAAGGATTGTTGCCCCCTAGTCCCACCCCAAACAAAATCACAACAGTATACTTAGTTTATTTTCTTTTGGACAGATCCATTGTTCACAAAGGTTTATCACAATCAGTTAGAGGGAACGTTTAAATAAGATACATTAACACATTATACAAATTGGACAAATTTTATTTATTTATTTCAAAGTTGTGTGGCAAAAGAAAGTTTATGAAGTTTTTTTTTTTTTGAAAAATAACAAGCAATGTGATTCTATATTATTCAAATACAAAAATTCATAAAGCATTTGTTAAGAAGATCGTCATGTGGTGAATGTTGTGTGAATGTGTGTGTGTGTATAATATGTTTGACACACAGGAGGTTATTTGTTTTTTCTCATAAATAAAGAACTAACTGTAGGTTCTCTTTATTTGTTTTTATTAATAATTTTTGCAGGAAAAATTATTATAATCTTGGAGGCTGGAGCCTTAAATATTTTTGGAGGGAATATCATAATGGAATTACAAGACAGTATTTCTTAAAAGAAGGATTCTGATTGGCTGAAAAAAAAAAATAAAAAAATAAAAAAATAAAAAAATTAATTCCTTTGAAAATTCTTGGCTTTCTGGAGTATGTTTTGTAAAAGAATAATTTTGTTAAGGGAAAAAATGTTTTTTTTATAAATCCGTCTGCAGAATATTGAATTTAATGTCTCCGTCCCAGAACACCAGATAACACACATTTATCAACAAATTCTTTTCAAACACTTTTTTTACTTCTTCAGTTAGAAATCATTTTTTAACATTTATAAGTGACAAGTTTACTAGTCTATCTTGTAACATTCTTGAATGTAAATAATTTTTAATCATTTTAAGTTTAAAAAACAATCACTCTCAAGAAGCAAATGGAAACTGCTATTGTTAGCAACAGTCTATGCCACAGATAATTCACCAAAACATTCTTTGCCATATTTAATAATATACTTTAATACAACAAGAGGATCAGAGGGCACCTCTTTATCTGCAGCCCAAATTAGTAAAATGAAATCTATCATTTCATTGTATAAAAGAACACTATCAATATCATCTGGATATTGATTTTGAAGATTCAAACGTTCATTTCAAATGTGTGCATTCTCATTTTTGTTGTCAGTGTCTAATAAATGCAGATTAAGAAGCAATTCAAATCTTTTTCTTAGTTCTGCCAAACACTGGCTTCTCTCTTGAATCTCAACAACTAAACTCTTGACAACATCATGCATTACTCTTTTCATTTCTTCTTTTGCTGTTAAAGAAACATCTCTAACTTCTTCTCCTGGCATAATATTTTCCTTCTAGAGTGATGCTCAATTTAAATTCCATATTCTTTGCAATATTTTTCAGTTGAGTTCAAGGCATTGCTGATTATTTCTTCCTTTTTTTATTACCAGTAAGTTGGTCAACTCTTGTAAGTCCATATCTTCTTGATATAGCCCAACCTTAGGATCTTGCATTCTCTTCTGGACTCTCTCCACAGAGCATAAAATTGGATGCCAAAAGTAGGGCATACGTATCCCAGAATCACATTTTATTTCTTGACTGTACTCTCCAAGTTTTAAATGCTCAAGGCAGATTATTATTTCTGCCTAGATTTTGATACACTACAGTCACAGCAGCGTATCTTGCACTCCATCTGGTTTCACATTGTTGTTTCATTGTTCACGAAACGTATTGCTTCAGTATTTCCCATCTTGATGTAGAAACAGAAAAGAATGCACAGTCTGCCGATGACACCAAAAAATGGTGTGAATATGGATCTACTGCACAGGAATGAAGACAAGCTAAATTGAGATTATGATTTTCACAGTTTACAAAAATTGCTCTTGAGTTTACATCCACCATTTCTAGCTCCTGCCTTCACAGTTGCATGATCATAGGACTGCCCACAACAATCTTCAATGGGTAAACCATATTCTTCTAACAAGCTGAGAACTGATGGCAATACTACTGGCATCCTTTTTCTCAAGTCTGAAAAAGCCCAAGAATATTTCCTTAATTCCAACTTCATTTCGACTAGTGGATGCATACTGTACAGTCAAAGAAAGTTGGTCTTCGTGGGTGATGTCAGGAGTTGAATCCATCATTATTGTACAATATTTCACTTCTCTTATTTCATCAAGTATTTTTGTATGCATTGTTTCACCAAGGAGATGCACAATTTCATTCTGAATTCTGTTCATGATGAAGTCATTTGTTTACTATGATCTTTGCATTCGTCAATATGCTGTGCCAAAATTGGATCATATTTTGCCAAAAGTTTAATAATACCAAAAACATTTTCCAGAATTCTGGTCTGTATTATCCTGAGACAACCTTGCTATTGATTCTCCCCTGTGCCCTCTGGGGGCCAAATTCTGTTTTCCTAGAAAAGAAATAACATCAATAACATGATCCAGAATGACTTTCCATTTTTTTTCTTTCTGTCGACAGTTGTTGAAATTTAGCATCCACTGTTGTATGAGTTTGAAAACAATGTCCAGGTACTTAATCATGTAATTTCTCTGCACAGGACTGTTTTTATAATCAGGAATCCATGGATTTAACTTCCTCCAATTTCTGAATATAACCTCCTTTGCAAAACTAGACTTTTGGGAATCTGATTCCATTGCAAATAAGAAGGAAGGAAAACAGTAGCAGCACCCACAAAAGGGGGAGTACAATAACTAAGTTCTTGGTACAACTTCACCATTTGCTGACCACTTAACAAACCACTATGTTGACAAGGACTCCCTTGCTCATCTGCAACAAATGGATGATTAGAATGATGAAAATCTTCCAATCCTTTTTTTTTACCAATTTCTGGATTAGTACATCTGCAGCTGGTTTCTTCAATCTTCCCAAATCCTTTACTTTCCAATATAAATTGCTGCCATCATTATCACTGATTTCTTCTTCATTTTCAGTTTCTTTATCACTTAATGGTTCCTTCTCATCTTTATTCTCACTCAGATCTTGCTCATCTTCATTCTCCCTTAGATTCTGACAGTTGTACTGACTCATCCATATGTTCATGATCTCTGCAACTGCAGGTGAAATTTGCGTTTTTACTTCCTTCTTTAAAAACACTCCAATGCTCCTCTTTGTCTCTCATCATCATCTTTTTTTGTTTTTTACTGTTTCCGAAAATGAGAACCACTTGGTTTTGCTCTCTTCATCTGTGGGTAAAGGATGAGATTGGAAGATTTTTATTTCAAACTTGAAAGTAAGACCTAAGACCAAGATTATATATAAGGTTGACAAAGGGCTAACAAAACAATGAAGACCAACAATCAATTTGATCCAAAATTTGGGTAAATACTGAGCAAAATTGGTGAGAGAATCCAACAGTCCCTATAGCATAGACACCTCCACTATTTCAGTATAAATTTAGATACCAAAGGTTTAAAATGAATTTTTTAAAATGAAAATGCACTCTTGAAGATTTCTGTTTAGCTTTAATTGAAAGCTAAAGGATTAAATTTACTATTTCTAGTAAGCAAAATACTCTGGTGTATTTCAACTAGAAGTTATATAGATTGGAATATCAAATATTTGCTTCATTTAAAAAAAATCTCTCTACAAGCGGCCATTTTCTCACGTTTAAGAAATTTGTGAACAAAACAAAATTATCAATTTTAAAAATGTTCCAAAAATAATATATCTGTGACACATTATTTGAGTAAAATTAGCAAATTTAAAGTTAAATTATTCTTATTTTAAACAAATATTACTTACTTATAGCATAAAAAAGTAGTATACACGCATTTCTTAACAGCTGGTCCTGCTTTTCTAATGTTGATATTGATCTATCAATGGGGTCCAACATGTTGATGGGTTGTATGGATGTCCAGAATTGACATAAATTTACAAAATCTAAGTGAATGCAATGTGGTGTGGGTAAACTATGTAGCAATTTTTATAAATGAACATATTTTCAGTAATTATCTAATATTTTATTGACATTTAGTTACAGTCAAATATGAGTTATAAAAAAAATGCTAAAATTTAAAATACTATAAAATCTTTCTTGAATTAATTTTAAAATTTAATAACCAAGATACAAATGAAATGCCATGATAGAGGTAACTCAGTTTATGAAATGTTATGAATTTTATTTAATAATAGTTTATATTTTTAAATATCTTTCTTTTAATTTTGAAGTTGAGACATAAACTCTCAATGAATAACAAATTACAGACAAGCGAATTTCCTCTATAAATGGAGACAACTCTTTGAGACACATGCCTTTTCATAATAATGGTATGTACAGAATACCATATGAAGAAAAAATTAATGTTAAAATTAAAAAGAATTGTAAAAATTATTTAAAAAATACTGGGGGACAATGACTTTTAATAAAAGTTTTCAATTTTAGTTTTGTAAACATATTTTCCACTTCATTACAATATCACCTAAAAGAACTGAAGTAAATGCAGAATTTTAAACGACTTTTAAATTATTATAAATGATTTAATTAAAATTTAAAAAATGAAAGCAATTCTTGTAAAAATTCATTATTCATCGAAAAATTTTTTTTTCTTAAGATGATAGTGTTCTTAATATATCTTATTTATAAAAGCAGTTAAAAGCTTTTCTAATTAAATAATTAGATAGTTTTATCACATTTTTTAGTTTACAATTAGAAGCAAATTTTTAATAACTGGTGGTGCTGTTTTAAAAAAAAAATTTGATTTACATGCACCAAGAAATCCTTCTTGTAATTAATAAAAGAATTTCTAGAATGGAAATTTAAATACTTGAAATTTCATGAAATTAAGTGGGAGTGGGGGAACATATGTAAAAAAATATTCTTACAAAGATTTTCTAAAACAAAGAGTTTCAAAAATAATTTCATTCATTTGTGAATAAGTCCCAAAAATTTCATTAAAATCTGACAATTATTTGATTTTTGCAAGAATTTCCAAATCAATGTGTTTTTTTACTAGAAAAAAGTGCAAAAACACTCAATGTAATTTTAATTTTGAATCGCTGATGTTAAAAAAAAGAAAAGAAAAAGTAAACAACATTTTTAACCAAAATTTCAAATATGTCAGAAGGGATTAAAAAAAATAAAAAAAAAATACTTTGTTCTTTCCTCTTAATAATGAGGATAAAACTTTGTTTTTATTGAGTTTGAGGCCTTTTTTATCATGCTATACTTTTTTTAACGAAAACTAGAATTGCCTACTATAGTACAATTGAAAGAAAGATCTATTTCTACAAAGAAAGCAATTTATAATTTCCCACTACCTTAAAATATAATTTTAAATATGAAACAAAGGTTAATAAAAAATTGCTAGCAACTGATTTTTCATTTGTTTCTTAAAACATGCTTTAAATTTCTTTAAAATAGAATTAAAAGAAAAATACACTTACATTTCTGTTGAATTCAAATTTTCTTTGGTTTTTCAGATTTTAGTCTGAAAGAAGTTGACTCTACGAGAATGAAAATGTAACGTTTCAATAATAACCAGAAATCTTTTTTAACTAGTCTTTGATTTTATATCTTTTGAACTTTCTTTTCACTACCAGTTCACAGACATGAAAAATCAAAATGAAAGAACTGACACCAAAGTCTTAGAATTCTTACATAGGTGTGAAAAACTTTGGAATCAAGTAGGTGCTGACAAAAAACTAAGTGGGGAGAGGGTAACTCATGGTATACTTAATGACCAGTCCAAATTGATAGCCATTGTAAGTGGGGTCCATCCTCACTGTGAGACAGCACTTTTTGGAGACGTTTTTTTTAAAACGTGCTGGCGTCATTTGACCCCTATCTAAAATTTTCTTCAGAGATTTGAACAAATTATCAGCAACCAAATATAAACATTTTGAAACTAAAATTAAAAACAATTTTATTTATTTTTAATATCTAATTTTAGGTGTATTTGCTAAATAAAAACAAAACTAATATACTCCATTGGAAGTGCCATACCAAAAGGAGTCCCAACCGGTATACTATCTTTTTGATAGTACTTACAACTAATCCATCAATTGATAAAAAAAGGAATGAAAGTAGGTTGATAAGTATAACTTTTGGTAAGCAAAAGCAGAAAGTAAAAATAGGATAAACATTCTTCATGTTAGCTGTACAAAAAGAGATAAATACTAATACAGAAAATATTGCTATGGAAAAAGTTGAAAGTAATAAACAATACAACTTCAAATGAATAATAATCATAATATAATAAATTAAATAAAGGAACTAATAATTGCAAATTATATTAAATTATTATATAATTCCTTTTAAGTAGGTACCTCCACATAAAAAACAGCATAGCATGATGAAAAAAGGTCCAAAATTCAATAAAAACAAAGTTTTGTCATCAAAATGTTTGTTATTATTAAGAGGAAAGACCAAAGTATTTTTTTTATTACTTTTTGAAATTTTTATTCCTTTGTAGCACGTTGTAAATTTTGGTTAAAAATCTTGTTTGTTGTTTTTTTTTTTTTTTACATCAGCAGTGGACCAAAGGTAAAGGTTATTTTTTTTTTGCATTTTTTCCGGTAAAAAACACATTGATTTGGAAATTTTCACAAAATTCAAATAATTGTCACATTTTAATGAAACTTTCAGAAGATATTCAGAAATGAAATTATTTTTGAAATTTTTCTTTTTAGAAAATCTTGGTAAAAAATATTTTTTTTTTACATAAGTTACAAGCCACTTACTCATGAAATTTCAAGAAATTAAATTTTTAAGGAGGGGGGTGATTTTTTATTAGTTAAAAACAGGACTCTTTGGAGAAAGTAAATCATCAATGTTTTTTGTAAAATATTTACCCATTTCCTCAAAAATCTGCTCTGAATTTTAAAATAAAAGGATCAATAAAACTATGGCATTATTTAATTAGGAAAGCTTTTAATTGCTTTTGTAAATAAGTTATATTAAGTACACTATTGTCTGAAGAAATTAAATTTTTTTGATGAATAATGAATTTTTACAAGAATTTTTTCATTTTTTAAAAATTTTAATTATAATATTATAATTCAAAAATCATTTAAAATTCTTCATTGCTTTCAAGACGGCAGTTTGGTGATATTGTTAAATGAAAAGTACATTTATGAATCAAAATTTGAAAAGCTTGCCATTTGTATCCAAATATTTTAAAAATAATTTTAGAAATAATTTTTAGTGAAAAAAATGTTCCTAATTTCTATCTATGGGAATCTATATATGACATAATCCTTAAAAAGGTCACGTGATTTAAGTGTTGTCTGACACATTGTAATTATTTCACTTTTAATTCATCATTAACATCTTTGCAAGTCATCCCTTCAAAATATCAAAAGAAAGTTTTACTTTTCTTAATTGCTATTTCACTAAATATTTTTATTTTATGTATTTATTTTAGTTCGGGTCATACTCCAATTAATTAATTTTTTGTTTAAGGTACTAAACTTAATAACACAGAGACAAAACGCAAATTTCATAAAGCTTGTTGAATCCTAACTAAAAGTCAATAAAATATTAAATAATTGCTGAAAATATGTTAATTTGTAAAAATTACTAGGTAGTTAAAATCAAAAAAATGAGTTCACTTAGATTTCGTAAAAATTATGTCAATTCTGGTCATCCAGATTAGCTGTCATCACCTTGTAACTTATCAATTATGCCAATAACTTCAATAAAAACAAATCAAAAGAGGAACTGTTGTTAAGAAATGCTTGTATACTATATTTTTTTATGCTATAATTAATAATTGTTTCAAATTAGATTAATTTAACTTTAAATTTGCTAATTTTACTCAAATAATGTGTCACAAATATATTATTTAATTTTTGAGGATTTTTAAAATTGAAAATATTTTTTTGTTTACAAATTTCTTAAAATTAAGAAAATTTACTTCAATTGACCAAAAAGTTGAGATTCCAATCTATACAATTTTTATTTAAAATACACCTGAACATTTTACTTACTGGAAATAGTAAATTTAATCATTTAGCTTTCAATTAAAGCTAAAATGAAATCTTCAAGAATGCTTTTTTTGTTTTTAAAAATTAATTTTAAACCTTAGGTATCAAAAAGTCAGTGGACTTTTAAACAATATTTACACTTTTCAGTTTAACCTAAAATCTGTTAATTTTTTTGACCTTTGAAAAACACATGCCATCTCTCCTTGAATTCAGAACACCCTTTGGCAATGGTTATTTACAAGATTATAAAAATATGTGAACCAAGTACAATACAATATTTATTATTTATCTTTTATAAAGATTTACGATTTTATAAAAAAATAAATTTGAAAAATCTTTTTATTCAAAAATTTATAAAATATTACAAAGTTATTAAAATATGTAAACAAATTACAATGCAATATTTATTATTTACAATTTTATAAATAACTATAAAAACAAGTTTTTTTATTCATAAATTTATAAATATATCAATGAAGTATTGTTGTCAGTTCTTAAGAATAAAGAAAATGTATAAATATACTTTGATATGTTTGGGTTTTATTAAAATTTTAATCATCACTTTTTAAAACAATAGACATTGCCAAAGGAGGGAAAAGTTATTACATTAATATTAATTTCACAGGAATAACTGTCCTTTTGACACACCATTTTTTTTGCAAGCATGAAGATTAAACATTACTCAATAATTTTTGCTTGAAATTCCTTTACTACATTAAATAAAAACTAACCAATTGGCTTCTTCTTGATGACAAAATATGACATTCTCCAAAACTGCCTTTGATACACCAAGAGAAGTAACCATCTGAAGAACATAAAAGAAAGATTATAAACAAACACTTAAATGGATCAAATCACACAGGAGTTTGCTTTTGCACACACATATACACACTGGCAGAGGTATTCAGCATTGTATGAGGAAAAATTATTTTAAATATAGCAACACAGGAAAAATGTTCTTGTACATAGTTTTTCATATACAACATAACAAATGAAAAAAAAGATTTACACATGAAAAAGTATATTAAGAAAAAATATTTTACTACCCAAATTTGGTGACAGTAATTGTAAGTTCATTCCCTGGGCCAGGCAGTATGTAGTTGGACTCAATAGAAACAGGGCAAGCAATAACTGAGCAGTATTAAAAATAAGAACTAGTTGAGATGGGCAGTGAAGCGAGAAGTCTAAAGGGTTCAGTTCAGAATTCCCTGTAGGTTACCTCTGTCAATATACACCTGACAAAGGCTGGAGGGCACAAAGGCTAAAACATTGTAGTAACATCAACAAAGATGAGGACAATAGTCCAAGTGTAATTAATATTAGTCTTTCTACTGGATGGTTATATGAAACAGTTGTTTGGGGATCCAACCATAGGACATCAACATTGGGTTAATCATAAGAAAAGAATGGAGAAGTAAAGTTGAGACCAGCAATGTTGAATGCTGTCTTTGTGCCTTGTTAATAATCATTGCAAAGCTGAGCATCACTGAGTATTTATATCACTTGAATTAAAGGGCCAAGTCTGTCAGAATTATAGGGATCCTCTTTTTTTTTCTCTACCCAAGTTAGCATAGTTAATTCAATGACATGTGGGAGAAGCTCTTTGACTGCAAGCTGAGTTCCATTGCACAACTTTGAAGAAAAATGATAGACATTCCAACTTTTAGTTGAAGCCTGTAAAGAGCTGATGAAGTTAATTATGTTCTGAACAAGTACCTGGAACTACATCAATTGATTTGTACAGCTGAACCTGCTGCAACAGTTGGGGATTTATTTCTTTGATTGTATCTTTCTTTAAAGCAATAATTTCTCATGCTCACAAAGCTACTAGAATATTCTGTAGTTTAGTGTGAATTTTTATATTCAAACAGTTGAAAAAAAATTCCCATGTCATTCATGATATAAGGTTGTATATAATTTAAAAGACCAGGGGTAGATAACAATCATTGCGTCAACAATCAATGCATATGTGTACATTAAAATCATGGTTAATTTTCTCACTCCATTGGTAGAAAATTGGTTTAATGATGCTGACGTCATTTTTCAGGACAATAATGAATTTTGTCATGGAGTAAAGGGAATTAAAGTATTTATTCAGGAAAGGCATATAAAAATCAATGAGGTAGCCAGTCTTGATCTAAATCCAGTTGAAAATTTATGGAAATAAAAAAGGTCCATGAGAAGGTTCCATCCACAAAAGATCTATTAATCATCATTAAGGTAAAGTTGGAACCATTTTATAAAGAATATTGCTTTAAATTCTAAAAGAATTAAGACAGTCATAGAAACTTAAGGACAGACAAGAAAATATTCTAATTATTTTGCTGATGAATTCCATAATTTTTACCTTAATATCGGGTTACTCCATATTTTCTTCTACATGGCTTGGAAAAAAAATAATAACATTAATTTCGACCACTTCACACTTGGAACCATTTTTATAAAGAATATTGCTTTAAATTCTAAAAGAATTAAGACAGTCCTAAAAACTTAAGGAGAGACAAGAAAGTATTCTAATTATTTTGCTGATGAATTCCATAATTTTTACCTTAATATCGGGTTACTCCATATTTTTTTCTATATTGGCTTAGAAAAATTTATTTATTAATTTAAATAATTTAATTTACATTAAGCTATATTTTATGAAACCAGAATGTTTAGAATAAAAATGTTTTGCGCTTTATCTGTGATTAGTTTATTTACTGCTAAATTAAAAAAAAACAAGGTGAACATGTTCTAAGGGTGGTAATTCCATAATTCTTGCCAAGTGTTGTACAGATGAAAAATTGATTCTATTGATTTTCATATTTGTTCATCATATTTTCAGATGTTTTTAACAAGGTATAAGACAATACCCAAAAATGGCCATGCAAAAGTTTAAATCAAATTCATTTAAACCAAACCAGAGAAAAATGTCAATAATTAACATTTATTACATAATGTTAATTGAAAAAGCCATTGAACATTATTCATATTTCATGTGTGTTCCCTTAGATTGAATAATTGCTTCAATGCATCTAAGACTGATTTATTTTTTATGGCTTATCAACAGTTTTAAGGTTATTTAAAGCCAAAACATATTTTTGGATTGTAAGAATTTTGGGGGGATAATAATGATTTGCTGATACAAGTCATACTATTTAACCCATAGCTAGAAGAAGAAGAGGTGGATTCATACTTTTACCAAAGGTATTTACATGTAAGTGAATATAAGAAACCCAACTGGAATTCGAGCTTGACTCCCTGATTACAGCACCTGGTATTCCTAAGTAGTCACCCATCTAGGTAATAACCAGGCTCAACATTGCTTAACTTCAGTGATTGGATGATAGATTCTTCACAAGTATGAGATGCCATTTTCTGTGACTGATCTCCCACAATTCTTCAAGAATGCATAGATTCTTTTGATGCACTCTTCTCTTTAGTTCTGTCCATATTTGGTTAGCAATAGTTAAGCCAGGGTTCTGATGTGACCAATCTTTCAATATGGTGTGACCTTCATCAGCTAGATTGTGTCATATTTCATGTGATCTTTGGCATGGATCAATATTATGCTGAAAAATTTCACCTTCAAACCTGGTAATAAATGATGTTTATGTTTCAGCAACATTTTTTTTTTTAAATCATTCCACCCCATGCAAGGCAGTAAAGCCACTAAGACAAGGATGAAATTGCATGTATTTGGCATAATCCAACCTATCAGCAATTATAACTTTTCATGTATTCCCAAAGCATTAGACTCTTCATCCCAAGTCACACTGTTTTCTTCATATACCATGGGTCATTTCACTTTCCTGTAGCCCTTCCCACAAATTCTTGCTAATTCAAATGCAGCTTCATATGAATTTCATCATCAAATGTGATCTTCTTACAAGGATGTACATCCCCATAATTTATACCTCTTTGACCAATTTAATTTAATTTTTTTTGTTTAATGTGAATCTCTCAGCTGAAATGAACTTTTTCAATCTACATCCTCAAAGGATGCACTTAGTGCTATCTACTGATACCAAATTGAACAAATTAAACTCATCCATCACATGGTTTTCAGTTTTCTTTGGCTCAGTTTCTGTATCATTCTATGCTACAACGTTTGAAGACAACTACATCTTAGTGAAACCCATTTTCAGAGCTGTGAAACTAAGATGATTTCTAAAATGCCACTTCTTGAAATTTTAAGCTCTTTATCTATTACACACTGGTTCATATTCTTGGATAACTTCAATATTTTCAGCCTTGCTTCTTTGGAAATTTTCAAGCATTGTAAGAATGTTCACAATATGTAGGAAAAAAATAAGTTGTGAATAATTTTTGCAATGGCACCAAAAAGAGGAAATCAAGGCACAAATGTTTGCATGTAAATTTTGCAAGGACATCTTGCATCTCCCCTCTTATTTAGAAGCTCAGCTACAAAATATGATAATTAAATATGAAAATGACTCCAACAGAGCCAATGTTTCATCTGAAAAAAAAAAAAAAAAACAATATAAAACATCCACTTATATGCACTGTATGCAATACAGCCTAAGCTGAACAACACTGCCAGACACAATAATAATATATCACAAAACAGGTCTTATTGTATGCTATTATAGGTCTGCACTGGTTTGGAAATAACATGCTAGTTAATTTATAATATAAATACATAGAATTGACATTTCACTTTTTTGAAAAAAGTATATATATGCCAACAGCAGATAATGTAAATTTCATAAGTATGTCCACAGCAGTGAAAATGTTAATAAAAAGATTAAACTATAGAGATTTAATGACACATTTATAATTTAGTGTCAAGTAGAAAAAGTTAAATTTTGACTTTTTTTTATTTAATAGTTTAGTACATTTACAGTCACACTACATGCATATCATGTAATGTGTTGCTTGATATATATATATGTCTCCATGCCATGATTTTATTTAAGGCAAGAATAAAAACTTGGTCAGAATTTTTTTTTTACCTTAATTTATAGATTTTTAGATTTTTTTTTATAGAAAAATGGCTGACACAAAACTGCATCAAAAAACAATGAGAAAGAAAGAAAAACAAAACAACAAAAACAAAGCCAACACCATGAACACACATTAGTGTCATCATTTATAGTACAGTACCATGCAAATGTCTTTGGTTACTTTGAATTATTATAAATTTCTCATAATTGCCAAATTATAAATGTATATTTCTCCTCAAACTTTCTACAAATGAAACATTGGTCCTTTGAAGCCATATCATAATTAGGTATGAACCTAATTATGATATTCTGTAACAGGGTTTCTTAATGAGACAGGAAGATGCAAGAGTATGTCCAAAAAATACCTCACATAAATGAAACCAAATAACAAGTGTATTAAAACTGGAAAGTCTTTAATGAATATTTCATAAAATAATGTTCATTTCAAGAAGATACTGTACATTGTTAATATTTTCTATGGCTTCTCTTAACTTTATTGATTGCAAAAGAGCTCCAAAGAAGGCAGATATAAAAATCCTTTACTATCTTCAAAAGTATGAAGCATCAATCTCTCACCCCAAATCCCACCATTTTCTTCCAGTAATCTGTTTAGTTTTGCTTTCCTGTAGGTCATTGGATAAGTTCTCAGTTATTAGAATGCAGTTCTATTTCAGTCTCACTGCTGAAGTTGATTAAATTCTAAATATCTATAACCTATAGTTCATAATTCTTTTACCAACTTACTCTTGCCTTCAAATGTTTTTTGTTTAATGTTGGTTTCTTAACTGAAATGTAACACTTTAGTCATTCTTCTTTAATTTCTAATTTCAGGGCGCTATTGACACCAATCTGGACAAGTCAAATTTATTCATCTCTTGTCTTCTTTGATCTTTTCCTGTCCTGATCAGTTTCTGTACATTTCTACGCTGCAGCTTTAGAGTGCAACTACACATTGGTCAATCTGAAATGCTCCAAGAGTCTTGAAATTTCAAGAGAATTTATGAAATGCCACATCTTAATGTTCTTAGTTCTTTAGCTAATGTTTGCTGGCTCGTATTCTAGTATCATCTTCACTATTTACATCTTGCTTTCTTTGGAAAAATTCATGTTTTCGGGCAAAATATGCAGCAAATCCATTTCAGAATTTACTCTATATGTAGGAAAAAAAATTGATTTTGTTCTGAAAAAAATGTCTTTTAGAAGAGGAACAGAAAAGAGAAAACAAAAAGGGTTAGGTGGCTAAATAAATTTGTACAGATATTTTTGGGTGTCATCATACATCTCATTCAAAACCTTTTCTACAAAATATGATAATTAAGTGTGAAAATTACTTATTGTCAAAGTTTCATCTGCAGACAGAAGAATAAAAAAAATCTACTTATGAGTTGGTAATTATTAGAAATTTGCAATAGTTTCAAGTGCCCAAAGACTTTTGGCACAGCACTGCAAAATCTTATTTACCAAAATTCTTCTACTAGTAACTCTTACCAAAATATAACAAGGCTTTTGTAAGTTTTCAAATATCCAAGATAACGGTGAAAACTTGATGACAGGAATAAAATCCATACAATTTTGAAGAATGCAATATTACTGTTTATTTAGAATTTTTCACAAAATAAAAATATTCCAGAAAATAAAACAAACCTCTTTGTCGAGATCAGCACATTTCTGGGTGAGGCTTTTCTTCTCCCCATCAGGTCCATAGCGTGTTATCACACCATCTAAAGTTTTCATCTCAACTTTTTTAGCCTAAAAATTAAAACATTTTTAAATAATTTTATTGTAACATTATTTATGTACCCTATAACATCATTGATACAATTTATTAGACACATGCATAAAAATTTTCATTTATTCAAATTAGTGTGAGATTAATAGTAGTATTTTGGCTGTAAAAGGGAAAAAAACATGAAAAAGCAATCAATTGTATCTTAGTACTTGATTCATATAAGGCAAGATTTTGATCTTTCTAATTGCTGTTCACCGACTTTACTGATATTCCATCACTTCTTTCCTTGAGTTATTTTCTGCACCAACAAATAAAATATTTCTGAGAGCAAGGGAAAATATGTGATAATTATATTGTTGCATCATGAGTTCTATAACCCATTGGGATCATAGGGGTACATGCACTGCAGCCATAGCAGCAGTAGTATGTCTAGAGCATGACAGAGCCAATCCCTTTTCAAGCTGGTTTTGAATTCAGGCTTTTCCTTCTGGTTGCCACATCAAGGAAAGGGATATATAGTTTGTTTTTTTGCATTTTTAGTTAAAATGTATTTTATTTGTGAAAATCAAGAAGGGTTGTCTATGGTGAGGAATTCGTTCAAGTATTACTGACAACATAGGGTCACTACATGCATAATGTAAATATATCACAAATGGATTTACTATTGAAATACATTATATATCAGAAAAAAATAATACTTTATTAAATTTATTGCAAATGATTTTCTGTAGAAATAGATTTTATATTGGGATAAGTTGATTTTGGAACCATGGTCTTAGACAAGTCTAAATAGTTGGGATATGATATAATAAAAAACACACAAATTATCTTATTACTGACTTCTACCATTATTAGAGAAAATCAATTCAAATGCTGACTTTTAGGATATTCTTGTGGTGTTGCTTGCAATGATAACCAGGCCAAAGTCTTTCATGCTTTTGTAAAAAGAAAAAAAAAACTAAATGAATGTAAAACCAATGTTTAATATTTGTTTTTAAAATACTAAAAAAAAATATGTAAAATACATAATTAATAAAATATTTTATTATTAAAAGCATAAATGACATATTCAAATGACAAGCAATGTTAAGATCAAGTAAACACTACTTTTGAATATCAGTTTTGTTTTAGAATATTTTTGATAATGAGCTCTGTAAAATCCATTATAGATCATAAATACGACTTAATTCAATCATTTTAAGCAACAGTTTTATTTAGGGAAAAAGTATTATGGTTTTATTTTAAATGCATTACTTAATGATATGAATTTACCATTAGTTGGTTGATTGTGTTGACACTAGTAAGCTTGCAATAGTTAAAACATGTTTATTTTTGCTTATATTGAAGACTGTTTACAAGTATAACATAAATAATACTTATTGCATATTTTTAATGAACATTTAATTTATGTGTATTAAAATTGGGTAAATTTATTATAATCTCCTATAGTCATATATATACTGTTTTTTGTGAAAATGAAGGTTTTTAATGCATTGTAAATGGCAAATTTTTATTGTTTCCTCAAATGAGTGTAAAAACTAGGAATCTTAAGATTTGGTGTTAGTTCTTATCTCACTAAACCCCAACTATCTTATGTTCTACAAAGTTGATTTAAAAAAGAAAAAGTAAAACCACTATCAGGAAATGGGTAAAGAATTAAGACAATAGCCTTGGTTTGGTTTGGTTTATTTTGTTTTACAGCATATCAACCTCAAATGCCATTAATGCCAACAAGATTTTTAGGATACCTTTGTATGAACAGAATATATATTCTTTGTAAGAAATCAGTTTGTAGATCATGTTCCATTGACGTATTTTTGTAAAGAGGTTTTTTTGTAGAGAGCTAAATATATTGCTGGTAAATTTTTTTTTTTCTTTTTCAAAAATGTATTGCTGGTAATATTGTTTATTTTTTTCAAAAATGTATTGTTGGTATTTTTAATATAAAAATCTATTTTTATACTTTCATAGTATTTTGACCCTAGTTTGGGGATTAACTATTTGTCAATAGCTGGAACCCTAATAAGTGCTACCACCCTGGGCCTGGGTGGACCTGGGAACATCAGCAATTAAAAGGTGGTTCCACACTCCTCAAAACTTCCTAACCAGAGGACTTGCTGCCAGATATAGTATATCATCATACCTAGGACAAACAATAGCCTAGGGAATTAAAGTGTTGTTTCGTGAATTTAATGACATGGTAATAGTGAATTCAATGAAAACAATCTACTGTAAGTTATATAAAGGGTTTAGTTTAAAATTTCCTGATGCCTATGCAGATCAGCAGATACCTGAATAGCGCTGGTGAGCACAACAGTCAAAACAATGTGACGATAAAGAGGTTAGTCCAACTGTGAAAAAGATAAATAAAAAAATGTCTAATAGTTTTCATGTATAAAATCTTTTTTGTTTTCTTATCAGGTATAATTTATAATTGTTTTCTCTTTCAGGTTACCTTTTGGGTTCCAGTCATAGACCTTACAACAATCACTTCCTTGTTGGCAATGTCACGAAATGATAACTTGATTTGGGCTTTTACTTCTTTTTCATGAGCAATCTGCAACAACATAAAAAAAAAAAAAGGAAAATATTTCTTTACAAAATTAAAAAAAAAAAAAAATGTCATGCCCCATTAGAACATAGGGTATCATGACTCTCTAGATTCCTTTTCTTTATTATCTATGAATTTCCCTGAATTCTTAAGAAAGTTTCCCATTGCCTTCTCTATGGTTTGTAATTTAGAGTTTTCCCTCTTTTAAATTAGTTACCACCCAAGGCTAGAGATTCCAGTTTACCCTGTTATTTAACCTTTAACTGGTGGAAGAAGAAATGGATTCTTCTCTTTCCCAAGGGATTAATGCAAAACTGAACATAACAGACTAGCCCAGAATTTCAATGCAGCTTGCCAATTCTACATTCTGTTCCAGTATTCCCACATCATATTGTTTACAAATAGTGGCAACAAAGATTCTTCAGCTCAACTTAAAATCATTGTAATCACCAAAATGTAAAGAGAATGATTGATACAACAAACTAGCATATTTATTAAACAGAGCAAAAGACTTTACATTGCAAATTCACCAATATACAGTATTTTGTATTGCAGCTGTTAGTCATGATAAGTAACTAGCAGTACCTGTTATTTGGATTTTCTGATGAATCATAATTCTTAATTTAATAATTGAAGAGATCCACAACTATAAAACATCTGTAGAAATTCCACTATTGCATTGTTAAGTTTTATAGCTTAAGAACTTTAACAAAATATTGCAATAACAATCATAAGTACAAATACAGGACATTATTAAAATAAGAGGGTAGAAATTAAAAAAAATGAAGAATTGACAATGTTTTCCATGAGGTAGATGTTAAATGCATGAGAGCATTAACACCTCCTCTATCTTCCTTTTCTTTCACTAAAACTTGTCTGTATATCGTTTTCTTGCACTCAAAACACAACAGATCATTATTTATCTGCGGTAATGGCAGGGCATAATGTATAATGCTAACCATAGAATAAAGCAACACGTAGAATTGTGATATCATTTTCACATAGCCTTTGCTCCCACTGTATACATTTATCCTATACTTCTTTTTCTTATATTTTTAAAAAGAGTTTATAGACTGTTTAATTCTATTTAATGATCTTATTTCATGCACTTGTATTATATACCATACCTATGAACACTAATGGGTATGTCCTAGTCCTCATAAATATGTTAGACACTATTGTAAGTGGGGGTAATATGTTGCCTAATTAGTCTACCACTAGCAGTGGTTTACCTACTTTACGCCACTGGTGAGTATCATATTTTGTTGTTGTTATAAAGATTACCATTTCATTTCCAACTTCCATTTTGGTTATTCCTTATTCAGTGACCTTCTTCTAGGTTACAATTTGTATTAGCTTTTTTATTACTTCACTACAAGAAGCATCCTTGGAAATTCAATAATACATATTTGAAATATGTTATATAAAGTTATTCATATATAATTTAGACTTTAGCATGTTTTATGCAACTGTTTGTGCCAAGCAAATATTTGTCTTGCCACTGCAACTGATCCCTGAAAATTTGTTTGAATTTTGCAGTTGTGTTGTTGTGTCTTGTTATAGCAACAACTAAAACAGATTAGGCTGAAATCAAGAACAAGTAGTTGAAGGGCTGCCATGTACAATAGAAGAGGAAGTAATAGATGCGAATAATTCAGTGTTAAAGGTTAATAATTCAATGGACAAAATATAAAAGTTTAAAATAATGAGAGTCATCTATTATAAAATTTATAATTCTAACAAGAATTTTTCTTAATGCCCACTGTGTAAATGGATGGTGAAAAACAGTGTGAATTTTGTCAACAATTGCAAACCTCTGAAAAACTTTGGTAAGCAAACATGCAAACTTAGAAATTATTATCAACAGAGACTGAAGTAAATAAACTGCTTACATTTCTAATTTTTAAATTCATTGCATACAAAACAAATCTTTTCTTAAATTCCTGTATATTTACCTTTGGATCATGTATAAAAGCTCCACCAACTTTAGCACCAGGAGGCAGGTCTCCAGTAGTGATGTACTTCAGGCATTCAATCAAAGTCTGAAAAATAAGATAAGAATATACAGTCTGTAACTTTGTGATGAGTCATTCCAAGAATTGTTTGAATTATTCATCTCATTTTTTTTTAATGTGTTTTTAGGTTATTTCTATTTGAAAAGTTACCATCTTTCTATATAGATTGTGAGAAAAGTCGTCAGAATGGATGAGTGAAACTTTATAAAACAACAAAAATAGCAAGATTAATAGTCTGAATAACTCTTTGAAAAGACAAATATTTTAATGAAAACAGCTATGTCTATATAGTTCATAGTGAATTTATGTTACATTCTTCCTAAAACCAGATCTTCTGAGTCATCCTATACTAATTTCCACCACTGGCCGGATGTGAATGCTCTGAAACCCAAGACTGAACTAAAAATTCCATCAACTGGACAATTTCTTGATCGTGTTGAATGGCTATGCTTCCAGATCATTTTACGTTAATGTGGGGTTCTCCAGCGCTCTCAACTTGGACCTACGTTGTTTCTTATCTTCATCAACAACCTTCCCAGTGTCATCAATTCCCAACTAGTTATTTATACTGATGACGTAACTATTTACTCCTGTCTTAATAGTAATTCCAATAGGTCCAACAAAGTAAGACTAGCAGCCACTCCTGAAAATGACCTCCAAACAGTTGTTCACTGGGGCAAGAAATGGCTTGTAAATTATAACACATCCAAAAAGAAACTGCTCTCTATTAATCAACATAGAGAACCATTTCTGCCTTTCATTATAATGGCTGATGATAACCTACAAGATATGTGATCTGGTGCTTCTGCTATATATCTTGAGATTCTTCACAAAATTCAAATACAGGTCTGTAATGTTATTGATCCTGACCTGGCATCTCAACTACATTCCCTTTCTTACTACCATGACATGGTGTCCCTGTCTTTTCTATAAATATTTTAATTGCATTTTTATTAATGAGCTCTCCTTCTCAACAACTCAACCACATGAATATAAGCATACTACTAGATTGGTAATTAGGTCTCATCATTTTACTGTTGAAATAACTAGATGTAATGATAGGTCCTATTCTAATAGTTGCTTTTCTTGCACTTCTCACCAGTGGAGTTCTCTTCCAGTTTCTTGTTTCCCTGCGAACTACAATGTTCAAAAATTTAAATGCATAGATCTGTCTTCCAAGATCCTGTTCCTTTATTGTCCTTTCTTCTCATTAACATCGTCTACGTCTTTTGTCACTTTGCTTGGGGGTGAAATGATTAAAAAATAAAATAAAAATATTCACTCAGTCTACTTTTGACCAATCTTACCACTTTTTTATTGGAAAATCTGCTTTGTTTTATCATTCTAAACTTGTAAATGATCCTCTTTCCTAAGAGCTGATTGAAAAGCTAGTCACTTAAGAATTACACATCATTTTTCTTGTTGACAGTTAATTTCAACATGTCTCCACTTGTTCAGGCTACATCTAAGTTTTGTACCATTAAGAAATTATTTATATTGGAATACAGAATTTTTCATAATGGTTATATATATATATATATATATATATATATACTTTATATCCTGTTACTTGCCTGTACTAAACAAACAAAATGGAAAAAAAAAAGTTCTCAAGTGACCAACTGCTGCCCCAGTACAATACAATATTTATGAGTAATGTCAAACACATTAATGCTTCTGCATTGGATCTTATTATTCACACTGAGAAAGATAAAGGAAACAAAAATATTAGTTTATTTGCATAAGAATAAAATGGGTAAAACCAGGCTATAAAATTACCTGTATAATTTTTATTTCTAAGTAAAACATTGTTGTCATGATAACAATAAATGACAGTGAACAAGATATATCTTTCAGGAGTGCCAAGACACAAGTAGGTTATCTTTGGATTGTGCCAATTAAATTTTGGTACAAAACATGAACTATGGCATGCATACTAACTCTACAAAAAAACATGTTTTTCAGAGATTTTCACTATTCAAATAGGAGATTGTGTACCTTTGATAAAAGGTTTAACAGCAGGTGAATATTTGTTCATGACCAATCCTCAAATTGGCAATGAGTATAGAGAAGTCACCATCATCTTTTCAACACAGAACTTTGATAGTATTTTATATAGTATTGTAATATCATTTCACATTATAAATTCTAAAGATCTGAACTGTGGTAATCCTTGATCATATCACAGAAGCTACATTCAGTAATCTGAAACAGCAAAAAGTAGTATGGTTCAAACTCTTTAGACATTTCCAATAATTACTTTTTACAAACTCTTAAACCAGAAACTGAAATTAATTTTGACAAGGGTCCCCATGGGAAAACAGGTACAGATGCAGAGAGACAACCAAGAAGAGATAAGCCAGTCTGATAATCTAGTTGCCAACTAGGAATTATGAGTACTTTTAAAAATTTGGGAGTAACAAAACACAAATGTAATCCTTTTTTTATAAAAGCTATGTCATTTGTTCACTGTCATTTGCATCACGAATCTTTTTTTCTTTTTTACAATTTTTCCTTTTTTTCAATAATAGTAAAAAACAAATTATCATATCAAAGAAGGACCATATTTAGGATATTTTTTTTCATCAAAAACTTTTATCAATACATCAATAAAAAATCTCTAATATAAAATCTTGCAACAAAGATTATGGTTTAAATTTTAGCCTTAATTTTCTAAGTTTTAATTTTTCCTCACCATCAGATATATTACTTTAATAAAAACAGGAAGATATTTATAATAACCACATATAATATTACCAAAATCAATGGCTCACAAATACATTAAAAGTGAATTAAAAATTATCTGCTTATTATAATCAAAGTTCTGGGTATTTTTTTAATAATATAAAGCTGTTTAAAATAATGAATGTAAATTTATAGAAAAGTTTAAATTGTTCCAATTTTTATAACTTGTCATAAGTCAGTTATTTTCACCATGCTCCAAAGTGTCCAACAAGTACATTCCTTTGTATAATTTAACCTTACCGTTTTTCCTGTCCCATTTGCTCCTAGAATCAGAGTTAAGGGGCTATAAAATTCGATGATTTGTTTATCTTCAGGGCTGAAACTCCGAATACCCTGGATACTCATCTTCTTTATGCTCGACATAGTTGTTGATTTCTTTTTCTTTGACAACTAAAAAAAAACAGAAAGAAATGCAAAATGAAAAAAAAAAAAGTTTAATTTTTTTTTATCTACATGTATCATTCAAAGAGAATCCTGCACTCAAACCATACAGAAATCCAAGTCAACTGTTAAGAATAGGATAATAGACAATATCAGGATAAAGTCACACATTTTAAAACAATTGGTTAAACATGTAATACAATTAAAATTCTCTGGTATCTAATCACAGAAAAGAATTACATATCTTATGTAAATAGAATAAGGCTGTCCATATGAGCAACATTAAAATAACCACAGGACTGACATGCCAAAAACAATTACAAAAACTAACATGTAAGTAGAATAAGGCTGTTTATATGAACAACTTTATACTTGCCACATGACTGACATGTCAAACAGAACATAAGTAGAATGAGGCTGGTCATAGCTTGGTCATGAGGCTTTAAAATAGCCTGTTATGATGATCAAACTTAGTAGCCATAAATGTTCTATGTACACTGACTCAAAGTTGCCCATGAGCTATAGTTATAGCTCTCTTTATGATAATTACCTATTAGCTAAACCAACCCCATTACATAGCCATTTGCTACACTTCACTGATGATTTCTTCTGTTATACATTAAATAGTGCAATTTATCCCCCAAATGTTCAGGGATAATGTATTGGCAAGAGGTTTTGTTCCAAGGCTCCATAAGACAGTATCCCTCATCAACTTTATGCACACAACTATACAAGATTAAGAATCTATTGTTTAAGATGCAATGGTTGATGAGTTATTGTTGCGATCTAATGTTCTCAGTGCAAAGACGTATACAAATGAAAAGTTCTTCACCTGATCCACTTTCCAAAGTGCTGTAAGCTTGGATGTATGGATGAATAACAGCTCAAATGGGAATCAAAGAACTGAGTTCCAATTCTAGCCATATTCACTTATGCACAAATAGCCTTAGGAAAAGCTTAAATCTGTCTCTTCTCCCCCAGCTATGGGTTAATTAGTAGGACTTGTATCAGTAAATCATTATTATCTCCAAGAAATTCTTACAATCTAAAAAATATTTTCTGGCTTTAAATAAGCTACAAAAGGTTTATACATCATAAAAAGAAAATCAAAAGTAATAAAATTCAAAATTTACACTGCATCACATTATTAGCTAGTCTTAATTTTTAGAAAGGATTCATGAAAACATTTTGCATTATTAATATGCGATATATATTAATATATGTAGGAAATGTAACAATTACATGTCACTCATGATATCACAATAGTTTTATGAATTTTACCAGATTTTCCAGGTTTTATATTATTAGCCAGAATGCTGAAACCAAGAAATGTTATGTTGTAATTAAAAATTACAATTACAAAATTTGTACCAACTTTACAAAAACAAATATTTTGAACAAAAAATTGAAAATGCTGTCATTGTAACAATGACAAATTTATAAAGACAACATTAATGTGAAATATATGCAGTATGATCTGAAATTGATTTTAGAAGTTATTTATTCATTGATTTTTTTAGCTGTAGCATTTCTTCATATGAAAGAGACTGCACACAGTTCATGTTTGCTAGCAAATAGCCTTCAGCTAATATAAAACTTCCTCTTCAAAATGTTTCACAAGTTTTCAATCTGATTGCTTTTTTTTTTAATCAATTCACTCCAAGCAAAGCAATAATGCTACTAAGATGCAAGGGGCTAGTGGGAGTGAAAGAGAATGGAACAACTTTAGAAGGAACCAGGAACCCAATCTTAAACAGGAAACAAGAAATCAATCTCTACTCCTGAGCAAAAGACCAGGGAGGGCTGTGAATCAGATGATAGGCAAACCTATCTACTCCTACAGAGGAAAAAAATAAAAAAATAAATCTCTATCTAAAAAAGGCAGGATGTGTGTGTGTGTGTAACGAATGCATGGTCACAATTTTTGACAGATTTGCACCAAAATTTACATGCACATGCTCCAAGTTAGCAGGAAGGCCAAGACCAACTTTGCATTTCCCAACTCCCATCGATAGTGGAAATAATCAATTTTTTCATGCTTCTACGGCAATTTTCATGTAGTTTGTGGCCATTTTGTACTGGCCAGAGTGAGAGCCTATAGCTGGCTGCCACAAATAGGCAGGAAGATTCTATTGGCCAAGTGTGAGAGCCAACAGCTGACTGACACGAATGTTAACTAGCATGCTAGCATGCAAAAAAAATCAATAGCTGCATTCGTCACAACTGGGATAAATTTAGATCTGCATGGCACTTTACTCCAATTGGCTTATTCGCTTGCTTAAGCTCAACGTTGATTCTGATTCTGCAGAACTGGGTTGGGTATGAAAAAGTATTTGTTGTTAACATTCTTTTTTCATTCGGTTTTTCCAGTTATGAGTCCTTTTTTAAAGTTGATCGTTTTGTGTTCATTTTGTTTAGTTCTTTTTTCGTAACAGATTTAATGTTTAGTATAGAGCCTAGAAAAAATTTGCAGTGTGAGATAGGCAAGAAGTAAGGCATGTAGCAACATCAGCACGGCAAAGGGCACTCCTTTAAAGGCAAGGAAGGGAAAAAATATTTAAAATCAAGTGATAGCGATTGCTGTACAAGTCGTACGATTTTTGAATCAAGCACGGGCAACGCCGGGCCATGCTGCTAGTAGTAAATAAAATTTCAGAGTTTAGACAGAGACATTGCATATAAAAAAATGAAAGATAGAAGGAAAAATAAAATAAGATAAAATTAAGAACAATGAAAAGGTAGAGGGTTGCAGGGTAGGATTAACCTCAGATATATGTATTTTTTAGTATGGAGCTTAGGTATCTATCAGTACATTATTAACTATTAAGTTTTATCTTATACTAAGTTGCAATAACTCCTATCAACTAAAAATTGAGCAGAAAATTAATTTATTCTGGTCGCATCAGAGATTTGTCTGGCACATATTTTAAATTAGGTACAGAAGAGAGACTCTTTAACAAATTTGTCAGTCACTGAAATGATCAGTAAGATCGCAAATACAATAAATTCAGTTGTGGATAAATATTTTTAAACTAATTAAAAATTATAACTTAAAACTTGAGTATAATTGTAAAATGTAGTCTTGGGCAAGAAGGGATAATAGTAATAATAATGATAATAAATAAAATTGGAAAACTCAAAAAGGGAAAAAAAATATATCTAAAGAACAAAAATTTAAATCAGGGATTCCAAAAGTTATGAAAACACAGAACTTACATATTAAAACGTATTCAGATCAAAATCTTCTGTGGTCAATTTTAAGGTTTTTAGCAGATTAGAGTCACTTAAAGGAGTCTCTTAGATTTTTTTATGGTCAGAATAAACCTCCTATTTTCCTGCTTTGGTGGGGTTGGGAGGTTGAGTTAGAGCCAAGTTGAACAAAATTCAAGAAATTTCTTTCCTCTTTCTCAATCCACCTCTCTTAAGGTAGGTATGAAAAAGACACTCTTTAACAGATTTGCCAGTCACTGAAATGACCAGTTGAAGTCCATTTTATTTAGATACTTGTTAATTTTCTTCAACAAAAGTGATAAAGGATTGCCATGCATGAAAATCATCTTTCTGAAACCATTTGGCTTCTTGAACCATGGTGTTACATGGGTTTAAAAAAAAAATGAAATCAATATAAGTTAGAGTCATCTTAAAACCATCTGGAACTCACCATGGACCCACTACTTCACTACTTATAATCCTAATTGAAAATATCAGACCACATCTGCTCGATGATACCTCAACTTGTAAGGTTGGTTTCTGCCAGTAGCCATCCAGATTTTAAGAAAAAAAATACTAAACTGTTACATAATACCAGTCCTCCTATATGGCAATAAATGCTGGACAATCTTCTCACAGACAAAGAAAAAACTACAAGTAACAGAAATGTGGTTCTATAGAAGGATGCTGAAAATACTATGGATCAAACATGTGAGCAATGAAATAAAAAAACAAAAACAACACTTATACTTAACATAAGAAAGGAGTAGTTGAAATTTCAAGGGCACATAATGAGGAAAGAGAGCTTGGAAAGTTTGATGCTCACAGGACAGATTGAAGGCAAGAGATTCAGATGAAAACAATGCATAACGTAGCTAGTGAGATTGGATAGCAGAGCCATGTTTAAGAGAGATAACAAAAAGATAAAATTTAAGTGCTACAGACAGGAAATTTTGGAGAGCCATGATTGCCCATAAAAACAGCAGCCCAAGGGGAGTAGAAAAGCAATCACTGGTTGAAACTTTCACTTATGGAGGTCTTTTTAACCCTACCAACCTTTTACTAGTTAAATCCCTGGAGTCTTAAGCAAATTGTTGAAAAATCTGAATATGTGATGTCAGTGCAATTAAACTGATAGAAAAACTAAAGAAAATCAAGTATTACAAATTGAGTTTATATGAAAGTAAATTGATACAAACTTTAGCCTCTTCAGTATTACTAGTTATGACATCTGGTTTTGTGAATCTATAACTAAGATGTTGATTTTGAGTGATTGTAGCTGATCATGTGACAACTGTTAACATTGTGCAATGAAATATAGTGCTACTCATTTACACGTGCTTCCAAACTGTAAGCACGTGAAACTTGCTGGAGCAGTTGGGTACTTTAAGCCTTAAAGGAGCACCAAGCAATCAATGCTGCATGTTTTGCTATTTGACTTACATCTTGTACTTTTTGGCATTTACTTGCTGCTACAAGGCCTAAAAAGTTTTATAAATCTCTCTTGATACCAGACCAGGATATAAGACCTGCCAACAACCAATTTTAAATGTTCTAACTTGCAACATGGATATCAATTTGAGATTTCAAAATCTAGAACATTTCATACAAATGGTTTGCTGTTTGTTTAAAATCAGTGCAGAATAAATGAGGTTTCATACAAATCATATAAATAGATGTGGCCATCATTCAGCAAAAAAGAATTTAGTTTTCAATAAGTATTTATTTTATATTTTGGGTAAACATTAAGCAAGTAATAATGAGATGCAGTGTAACAGCACTAAGTTTTAAAAAGTTGCCCAATCTGACAAGCATGCCTTTAAGGATAAACAGTATAAGTAAACATATTAACAAATTCAGACTTTAATATTTCGTTAGTCACCATTTCCACCTGCAGCAGACTATAAAATAATCTAACTTATTTCCCACCATTCATTACAATCTTGAGGAAGCTTATTTAGGGTCTGACACTCATTAATTATGTTAATCCTCTACCTGTTTTGATTTTCTTCTACTTCTCTTTCTAGGTACCATGTCTTCAAGGCACAAATTAGCAAGCCCTGCTTCAATCTTTTAATATGTTAGGAATATTTTCAATGATTTTCTACAAATGATATTGATTAGATTTTTTAAAAGCTTATCAACCTTTTGCAGGTTATTTAAAGCCAGAAAATATTTTTAAATTGTAATAATTTTTTTCAAGATAATAATGATTTACTGATACAAATCCTACTAATTAACCTATAGCTTGGGGGCAGAAGAGGTGAATTCCAAGGGCATTTGAATTGAGTATAACTCAACTGAAATTGGAACAGGGCTCACTGATTTCCAAATACAAGCCATTATCTCTTGTACCACCTGCACATCCAAGCTTACAGCACTTGATATTCCCAAGCAATCACCCATCTAGGTACTGACTAGACTTAATATTGCTTAGCTTTGGTGATTGTATAAGGACCAGTGTATCAACATGATATGGCCATAAGCCTATGAATGATATAGAAGAGTGAAAGCAAATTGGCTAAATTGTTAAAAGTGGTTATGTTCAGTTTGTTGGCTTGTTACATCATATGGTTTTAGAATGTTTCAATTTGAGCTGAAATATTTTCAGTTCATGCCACACAATCTAAACTAATAATTCCCAAAGTGGACAGTAAATACAATCAAAGGTTGACTATATATTGGATGGGGCATTAAGGTTGTGTCTCAACATTGGGGTGAATAGCTTAGAGTTATGTTTTGTTATGCAAAGGGGTGGCAACCCCCAAATGCGAACCATTGATCTAAACCATATAAAACAATTGAAATAACATATAGAAGGTATATCTTTGTTTTAGTGTAGATTGGTGCACTTGTTGATTTCAATGTAGCCTTATGTTTCCCAAAAGTAATCCACCCAAGGTTTATTTGGTGTATTTTAATCTAACTTACTTTAAAATGCATGCAGTTACTTACATTCTGTTTTTATGTTTTGTTTTTACACTGCATAAATTGCAAAAAATATTTTTATTGTTAACCTTCTTCTCATGTTACTGTAATAAACATGGAAATTTTTCATTTCTTCACTGATAATTTCTAATCTGTCTCTTTCATTTATATTTCATTTATTTACCAATTTGAAATTATAATCATACATACAGTGCTGTGCAAAAGTAAGTGTACTCTAAAATAATATTTAAAAAAATCTTTTTCTTTTTTCCAAATAATCAACAAATCTTAAAGTATATATTCATTAAGAAAAAACATTATTAAATGAATTACAACCACTTTCATGCCTATGAACAAATATATTCTAATGTAAATGGGTTACATATAACACATGATGTTAATTGTATATAACATATATCATTATTAGTGAGCACATGACCAAGTGATTAGAATGTTTGCATTTTCACCATGAAACCCAGGTTCAAATCTCACCATGGTTTATTATTTCATTTTTTTTCTTTTTTGATAATATAGACCTGAGATGATCGCAGCATGTGGCACTGTTGGGAAGTGTCTAAAACCATGCTACAGGTTGGACTAAGCCAAGTGAATGAAATTGGGTAGACAGAACTGTTTAGAAGCCATCAATGGTTGTGTTAGCACAAATTCACAAGTCATCATGAGTGAGGGTTTAAGCATCATACTGGCCTTGTTCAAAACTGTTGATTATGCCAGGTTGTGTGCTGTCTCCCAGAACTATAACTAAAGCCCACCTAGTATAATTGCAGTACAAATTACAGGTTGGCTCTGTGGGTGTTGAAGAAACACAAACTGAGACAAAATAAACACATGCTAATCACAGCCATTTTTCCTTGCTATAGATTACCAAATCCCAATAAAAAATAATTTTTAAATGAATTAATCTTAAAAATCTAATACATTCATTTTTTTTATTGAATTTTATTATAATACTACAGTATTTAATTGGACATTATTTTTATTGTTTTCAATTTACATTTGGAATATATGAAAGACAAAATATAGAAAAAATACTGCTTTTTTATTCATTGCTATGTTGTGTAGAAAGACTGACTAAGCTTCTCTACACTTATTATTGAAACATGGACTTATCCATCCGCAATGAGTTCATAGAATACTGGCAAAAAGTGGGTCACAAAAGCACAGCATTTTCCAGTTGTACAGTGTACACTTGTCACACTGAACTACTGTATTCTCAATCTATGTTCTCATATGATTAAAGCCTTCTTCACTCAACATTTTGTATACAGGGATTTTCCTTACAGCTTAACTAATCAGCAACTAGGAATGTTATACAAACATTATAACAGAAAAAAAATATTTTGAGAGCTCCTACCTGTATAACAGAAAAAAAATGTCACTGTGCTAACAAATATAATTATATATCCAACACATACAAATTTCTTATCCATAAAATATTTTCTTGCTTTTTATTGATAAAAGCAAACTGTAAGAAACAAATGGTATCAGTCTGCATTTAGTTCCAGTGGTGAACTGGCCAGGGTGTCAGCTTGCTCAATGGCAAGTGGGTCCCTGAGGAAGTGGTGTCCCTAGATCAAATAAAAAGCAATAAAGAAACAAACACAGACAACTGATTTAATAATAAAAAGGAATAAGAACTTCATAAAGTCATCGGCACACTATTAGTTACTCAAATAAAATGTGAGGGGACATTTATAAACACTAAAGATCATAATGACAAGGTTAAGAAATTCACTGTCTGAGGACAATTTGAAATCATACATGTTACTCTTCACAGAAATGGAATTGTTAGATGAATTGGATAAAGGAGAAATTATTAGCATATTTGAACAATCTTCTAGTGAATACAAACAATTACTCTTAATATAGTGGACTGCATGCAATGCTCTATTGTGCTTTTGAACTATCTGTTAATGTCTAAATTGTGCAGTGAACTATTTAAAAATATCAACCAATTACTTAAAATTAAAAAAATTAAATAAATAATTCAATTATAACATTTTGTATTCAGTATCTACTGCTAGTAATATGTACAGTAAATGTACACTGTAATTATTAAGAAATACATATTTTTTTCCACAAAGATTTTAATTGTATCATTTTTTTCCACAAGAATTTTTTGAAAATTTATTTGTTATGAAAATTAAATAACAGCATTGTAGTTTTGGGTGGACCAATATTTTTAAAGCAAGTCCGCCACTGTCCTATTAGTGTAAACAGGATATACTACAATGAAATACAATAAAAGTCACTATGTTCAGTACAAACTCTTAGGAATAACAAATAATGTTGGATTTTTTATAAAATCATTAATTGCTTAAAAATTACTTTGTTTTGAGTACAAAAATAAAATTAGCAGACATTAATTTTGAAAGGTCCCAACAAGAGACTTGCATTGCTTAAATAGGATAATTGAACCTTGCTTTACTGTGATGGCTTCCTGTGGCCTAATGGTAAGGCACACTTAACCCAAAAGTAGTTCCCCCGATAGAAAAAGGGAATACAGATCTTATTTTTGTTGGGAGGCACATTCTCGTTAGTATAACTCTTGATCTTTATGCTGGTAGACATTAATTTCACTTTTTTAAAAAACAAGACTGTCTACTCAAACATGCGTACTTACTAAATATAACAAGAAAAAATGCCAGATTAAAACAATCCAGTAATTTAGGTACCTCATCAGATTTCCTAAAAAATGAGTATACCATGATGAAAAGATGCCCCAAAATTAATAAAAACAAAGTTTTATCAAAATCTTTATATTATTAAGAAGAAAGACCAAAGTACTTTTTGATTATGAAATTATATTTTTTGATTTTTAAAAAAGATTTTTTGTTAAAAATAATGTTTTTCTTGTGTCAGCAAGGGAGGCAAAGATTAATATAAGAAATTTTAGTGTCTTTTTTTTTTTGTGGTGAAAAAAAAAAAAAAAAATTGTTGGCTTTTAATGAAACTTTCAGAACTTATTCAAAAATATTAGAAAATCTCTGTTAGACCAATTTATTTAATTTTATGAAATTTCAAGATATATTTTTGTATTGCTTAATGTTTATACTAGTTATACACAGAAATCCATTTCTGTTATATTTTAAACTTGAAATAAGTAATATTAGTTTCAAATCGGATTAATTAAACTTTCAACCAGCTAATATTCCTCAAATAAAGTGTAAGAAAAGTATATTTTATTTTTGAAAGATTTTTTTTAGTAAAGAGAATTACATTGTGCGACAGATGGCTATAAATGGCACTAAAATCAGCGATTTCAAAACAAAAAACGTGCCGGCACCTACAATAATTGCTTAAAAATAAAATTATACTTGAATAAAGATAAAATTTGAAAACTATTTTTAAGAGAAATAATTTAGTGTTTCAAAGCTGGATTATTGATTATTGTAATCGTAAAATAATTATCAAGGGAACCCCTTGCTTGATAATTATTTTACGATTACAATCAATAATCCAGTTGAAAATGAAAAAAAAACATAACAGCGGGCAAATTGAAAATGGCTAATGAATTGACCGAAAGCGCTTGGGATGTATTTTTTAGGGACAATGTCTGCACTACCAATAGCCTTCCCCCCAACTCCCCAAAAAAAGACATTAGAAAAACTTAGCAATAAGAGACTTCTAAGATTTTCCTTAGCTGTCACATTCAGTAAAACATGTTAAAAGAAAGTTTGTTGTCCAAATACACAATAATAAATTTTACTGAATAAAATAATAAATTTCTTTTGCTTTATGTATTGTACATTTTAAAATTACATTCCTTTGAAAATATTTATTATAAAAGTTATTTAAATTTTAAAACAATGTTATTAGATTTGCTGAAATTGATTATTTATTTTTGCTATATTTTCATTAAATTTCTTCCGTATTTCGTCTTGACTTAAAATGAGATGGAGGAAATATAAGTAATTTTTTAAATGTTTCTTTACTTTTTTTTAGTGTTCGTGAGAACTGAAAGAAATCACTATTTGGGATTGAAAGTTTTCAAAACTTTAAATTTGTAGGCGCGTGAAAAGAAAAGATTTATTATTCTTTAAATAAAGAAAGCGTATTTTGTACGTTCATTCTGGAAAAGTAAAAGTGTTAAAAAACAAAAGTTACGGTTAAACACAGGACACGTGTTGTCACTATTTTTTTTTAAAATTATGAAGGTCAGTCACTAAAAGCAGCATCCCAAAGGATAATAAAATGCATTAGGAGAAAACAAAAACTTTAATGAATTTTTAGTAATTGTCACCGCGTGAAATCAACACTTACCAAAATTAATAGATGACAATTCACAATCAGGACTTAAGTCACCGCGCCTGAAAGGGAGAAACTACTTAATTAGTTTCTAGTGTTCATTTTATTACAATGAATCCTAAATGTTTTCTTTATTAGCAATATTTTTCTTAAAAAATTGAAATATCTTGTTTTTAAAAATTCAAAAAATAAAACATTAAATATTGTTTATAGAAAATAATTATTTTTTTAAATAAAATACGGGACGGTCCCCGGTATCTAAGGGGGATAACTCCAAATGAAAACGTGGTTAATCGGCTCTGATCGAAAGAAAAGTGGCGCTAAATGAAAATTGTTTACAGAAGATAATGCTTAAAAAAAACAGATATTAAGATTGTAGGTTAATTTACAGCTGTTATGGCAACGTTGTATTTAAAACACTTTCCGTTTAACTCTTGTGAAACGAGAATTTTGTGAAACCATATCTGGGATAGAATTATCCCAGATATGGTTTCACAAAATTCTCGTGGGAAGACTAAAAAAAACAATCTTTCCTTTCAAATCTAAAAAAAAGATTTCTGGGTAAACATGGACCGCAACAAAAAAACCCCAAAAAAAAAAACCGGAATGTCAAAAGGACGATTTTTCCCGTGACACCGCTTTTATCCTAACTACTCTGGGGCAATGTTTATTATTTTTAATAAAAGCGATTATTAGAATTGTAAAACCTATGAAAGTGAATTTATACATTTGTTCTTGAGAATTTACAACAAAAATATTAAACACGATTTTTATTTATTAAATTGTTTATTTATAAGAATAATTCTGTAGTTACAACATGCTCAAAAAAAAGTAAAAACTAATTGTAAGAATAAGGCAATACAATTGAAAGAAAGGAATGTGTAAACAATTTTTTATTCATAAAGTTTGACAAATTGTTTTATCAAATTTATTTTCTTGCTGAGTCATCATTTTGTTTTATTTCAGTATAATTTTTATCTTTTCATCCTAACCCCAATGGGACATGGTATCAGTGAGAGGTTCTTTATAAAAGAAGAAAATTATTTTTATTAAAAAAAAATGTTCAAATTACACCAAAACAGTTTGACTTTACAAATCCCGGAAATTGGCAGAAATGTTTGCAGAGATTTCAGCACTTTCATGAAGCATTCAAAACTCTGGGAAGAAGATAACAAAACTCAAGTGTTGGAGTTAGCTCCTCCTTTATTCCCTAATTGTTCACTAGGGGTCGCTCTCCCTACACTATAAATACTGGGTGACTTGCCTCACTCTCTTTTTCCATTTGCATTTCAGCAGACACATTTAAAAATGTGATCTCTCGCAGAAATCTGCGTTTTGCCCACTTGTAGGAAAACGCCATGAAACACATGTATGTACGAACATTCACCAAAATACAAACTCTTTATGTTCACACACAAACACAAATGTTGATATCTTTGTCCCTTGTAAATTTGTTGTTTAATACATATATTTGTTGATATATACATAGGTCTTGTTTGTTTTCTTTACATCTTTGGTTGGGACTCAACTTGAGTCCACTATGTTCTTGTAATTGGACCTTCTTCTAGCAGAAAATAAACAGCACGTGTTCCTAACCTAACAACTTGTAAACCCACACAGTCCTCTACACAAGTCACTATGTTAATATATTGCATGGGAAGCAAGCCAAAAATATATTCTGGATATTTTCTTTCTTGCAACACAAATGTGTATGACTTAGTTTGGGAAAAATTCAATGCCTATTTTATGCCTAAAAGAACTATAATTCATGAAAGGGCAAAATTTTATTTTAGAGTTCAGTTAAAAGGAGAACCAGTGGGAACCTTTATTTGCACATTGCACAAATTAGCGGAAGCATGTAAGTTTCCAAAGAAAAATGACCAAATCTGAGAGTGTCTTGTGACAGAACTATGCAATAAGAACCTATCCAAAAGATATAGAAAAGGGTACAGAACCAACTGATTAGTGTACACCTATATTACCCATAATAAAAAGAAATGGAAAAGTCCAAATATGTGTAGACTTGAAGAAGCTGAATCTCACAGCAAAAAGGAAACATTACATGTGTTACAGAGTCAATAATAATGTTGACCTCACAAACTGAAAAGAAAGAGAAATGACAACAGTTGAAACAGGTAGAACAATGACAGAGTTTTTAGTTTAACAAAGGTCAAACTTTATTATTTTGCAAAAACAAACAAAAATTTTTATATGTGTTTAGGTGTGGTGGGTCTTGGTCCTCAGAGGGATCTTGGTTTGGTTATTCTCACTGTGTTGAGAATTGAATGTATGTTCATGATTGTCACTGGCAAAATTATGGCTTGTGATTTAGAGATAAAAAGCAGGTGTAGAAATTGCAAGAGGTTGAGATATTGTCCTGTAAAGGAAGGAAGTAGGATCATACTGTTGGAAAAAACAGGATCTCTGAATTTTCCTGGTTAGTAGAATCAACTACTTAAGGGTAGTATCTCACACTTAACACATGTGGGTGAAAAGGAATCAACTGCTTAGAAATAGATTCAATTGTGAAGGATATGAAAATAAGACATACTGTTGGAAAAACAGGATTTCTGAATCTTCCTGGGCAGTTTCCTGGTTAGTAGGATCAACTACTTAGCAGTAAGATCTCACACTTAACCCAGGCAGGTGCCTGAGTATTTATGACTCCCCACTGAGTCAGGATGTAACACAAGGTCAGTTGTTTAACATAGAAAACCTGAGTGTCTCCACTCTTTTTTTTGACTAGCTATAACTAGATAAGAAATTGATCATTCATCAATTTTTTATCTAGTCATAACCAGTCAAAAACCACACTATAGAACAGATCCAGGGAATCTGTCCAAGTGGAGTGCCTGCACAAAACAGATACTACAACAGCATCTCCTCTGCCTCAGGAATGCTAAATCTCTCTCTCTCTATATATATATATTAACTGCTGCTGTTATATATAACAGTTTCGCTTGATTTATTTTTCCTTATGAAAAAAAAATTTAATGATTCCATTGATCTCTTTTAGATGCCAAAACACTGCCAGGATAATGACAAACTTTAATCTAAAATTCTTGTATGTCTAGAATCTCATATTTTCTTAATAGAAGTGAATAATTTGAAAACTTCCTGGATTACAAAAAAGAAATCACCATATTTGGTACTAATGTTGTTTAGTTATTTCCGGTTGTAATTTGCTAGTTGCTGTTGGACTGTGAGTCAATCATTTCCAGTTGCAACTTGCTGGTTATGACACATGTTACCAAATTTAGATGATATTTCACCTAAACTAAATTTTTTTCTAAATTGGATGCTACCAGTGAATACTACCAAATTCCATTAAATAAATAAACCTATCTATTCATAACTTTCATTACTCTTTATGGACTGGAGATATTGCTTTTTGTATAACATCAACTCTGGAAATATTTCAAAGAAAGATGTCAGAATTATTGAAAAATATTCAAGGAGTTGAAAGAATTATCAATGATGTTCTAATCTACTGTAGAACTATAGAAGAACATGATGAAAAACTAAGAACTGTTCTTAAAACAAAACAAACAAAAAGCCAGACTCAAGCTTAATAAAGAAAAGTGTGAATTCAAAAAGACACAACTAGAATATTTTGGGTATATAATTTCTGGAAACAGACTTCAACCCAGGAGAGAAAGACTAAAGGCCTTTCAGGAATTGCCTGTACCTACAAATTTAAGTGAACTACATCATTTAATTGGCATGATCAGATACTTATTCAAATTCTTGCTGAATTTGTCTGAAACAATACAAACAATGGTGGAGTTACTGAAAAAGGACACTGTATTTGTGTGAGATTACCCACAAGTGAATTCTTTTAAAAAAGTAAGTAATTACTAATTCAAGCATCAATTCTATCATACTATGATCCAACCAAACCTATGCTAGTTAGCACTGATGATCTTAGAGCTAATTACAGTTATGATCTTGGAGCAACTCTATTTTAAGAAATAGATAGCAATTAAAAAATAATAGCATTTGCCTCATGAACACTCAATAGTACTGAGAGGAAATATGCACAAATTGAAAAAGAGTGTTTGAGCTGTGTATGGGCATGTGAGAAGTTAACAAATATAAAATCCTTTAAACTGTTAACAGACCACAAACCACTTATATCATTGATAAACATACATGATCTCTACAATACCCCATTACAATAAGTCTAAAAAGATATAAACCAATTGCAGAACATGTTCCAGGGAGGCCAGTAGTTGTAGCTAATAGACTATTTAGAAGTCCTTTGCAGCAGCTAAAATGGACACCACATGTAACTAGGGGGGAAAATAATGATATAACCAAGATGCTGACATTCCACACTGCCTTAAACAAAATGTTTTGAAGGAAACTCAATCAGTATGAGAAAGTGCGATAACAGTGAACTTGAGAAACCAATTTTCTTGAAAAAAACATTTGAAGAGAAAGATTTTATAAATTTCAACTGATAGTAACACTAACTGATCAGTCAATGAAAGATGAATGTTTCCTTAATATCACCATCATCATTACCATCAAGCAGTCAACAAATTTGAAATAAAAGATGACAATCTAGTATAAAATATAGGAAAAGACTGATCTATATGAGGAGAATTATCTATAGAAAAATTCTAAAATCAGACCACGATCTATTCCCAAAACACCCATGTTCAGACATATCTCACTCTCTTTAAAAGAATAGCAACTACGTACAGATTTACAGTTTAATTATTGATGCTATATAGAAATGTAGTGATAGAAAAATGAATAAGTAAAAATAAAATAATAACAAGGGGCCCAAAATTAATTGTCAGTGTAGTGTTGTAATAGATGATGGAAAATGTGTCATAGAAATCCAAAGACTCGTCAGAATGGCAAAGGATGCATTCCAGATGTAAAGTATTAAGAGACAAGAAAATTTTAAAGAAAACAAAGAATAGACTGCTAAACATCTATGTAATATCTATTCATCTATATGGCTGTGAATGCTGTACAATTTCTTCAAGGGCAAAGATGAGACTTGAAGTGACAGATGTGGTTCTACAGATGCATCATAAGAAAGTTGTGCATTAAACATGTGAGCAATAAGGGAGTTTTAAGTAAAATGGGAACAAAAAAGATACTTATCCTTAGAATTAGAAAGAGATGCTTAAATGTTTTGAAACACATAATAAAGAAATAGGGCTTAGAGAATTTGACACTTACTTGACATATTGAGGCAAGAAGAGCTAACAGAAACAACAAATAATCTACCCAACAAGTTTATGGTTTATGTAAATGGAGGGCAGAGTGGGAACTGGGAGAGATAGCAAAGAAACAAATGTTACAATGGATAGGAAGCTGTGGAGACCCATGATCACCCATGTTCTGAAAATATAATTGGATTTTAAGATGCAAAGAAAATGGATCTCGTTTTTAGAGTTTAAAGGAAACAGTTTTTGGTGTAGATGTATCGGGGACAAGATTATTTATTTACTATTTATTTCTGTATTTATGAATCATTTTCTTTATGATTTATTATGTATTTTTGTATAGTTTGATCTTATCCCCTCATCATGTCACAGAAGTGTTCCTGGTTGAACACTGATGGAAATCTCAGTTGTGAGTACTTCTAGAATGTTTACTGTGAAACTGAAGCTTCTTTGACAGAGTATCAATATTTTATATGACAGTCAAAGCCAGCTAAATGTCCAAGTCTAACTGTCCAAAAATTAATATGGCAGCTCAATTCCAAAATGAAATAAACAAATGACAAGTTCAAACTTGAAGATCCAGGAGCAGAAAGAAATGTTGAAATCACAGATTGCAGGCCCAATGTCAAAAATCCCAATACACATAAATGATGAGAAATCCAACACTCAATACAACAGTCACTCAAAAGCCAATGGAAGTAGATAGAAAAATAAACTACCCCAATTCACAAGCGCTAACCGCTTTTATTGACGGAACAATTTTTTCATTGGTTGACGATTGGACAGAACATTCTCTGACTAAGGCCCTAATCACTGCCTAGGACACTGCTGGATCAATCTGCCTTGCTAAATACAGGGTCCTTTTAATGCTAGGATGCCCACTTTGACAATGTACCAACCTTATCTTGTCCAAGCCACATTTGCTCACTGATGCTGCATATAAAAGTTTCACTGGTTCTGTCTCCTTCCTTACTGTATTGAGCCATCTTCACAGTATCCTTGTCTGCTTGGTTCTGGTTGGATTTTACCAAATTGTCCACTGATAAGTTATATTTACTGACTATTTTTTCCAAGCTGCTGAGCCTCCTCTGAATAAGCATCTTGCTTGAGGCCTCTGTGTGTATTGTGTCCTTTTTAGTGAGAGTGTCAGATATCCATCCACGTACATATGCAGAGTCCATAGCTTTCTTGCCTTCTATTGAAGTGCTACATTAACATCCCTAAGTATGACATTCAACTCAGCTATGTTTATATGCTGAACGTCCTTTTTGGGACACAACCAACATGCATCCACCTCGAGGGACAATCACATCAACCCATACTTCAAACTCATTTCTGTTGACACACCACTTTCCTCACTTGAAGTACTCTGGTAATGACATTCCTAATCATGTTGTTGAGGCAGGTGTCTGTTACTTCATCATCCCAGCCAAGTGTAACCACAGTTACTTTGCGTTTGATAAAGACAGTCACAATACAGAGCATGCAATTAACAGGAAAGTGTACTACTAATTTTCTGCATTGGGAAAATATTTTTCACCAAATCAAAACTTTGGGTCTTTTCAGTACTTCACTCCAACACTTCCAGTACAAGGTGTTCTGTTCCCCAAAAACTTTCAAGCCAAGCACTTGGATATTGTCCTCTAATTGTTCTGGGTCTTTGCATGTCAATCCCAAATCAGTGAGATGTTGTCTTATGCAAGTTGCAGATGTCACATCTTCATTGACATAGATGTATCAATATAGACTGAAGTGGTCTGGAGAATGGACTCATCTTTTGCCAGCATAGTACCCATAATGGCTTTCATGATAGCCAATGCCACATTGAGCCCAGATCCCATTCTTGTCTGGCAGTACCTCCACCCCTTATAAATAATGGTTTGAAATGACCACAGTAATTGATGCACACGTATCTTTAGGTATGCCTTGTGAAGATCAAACAGGAAAACATTGCGTCCTTTTCTTCTTCATTCTCTCAATTTTTCAGCACAAACATTTGCATGAGCCATGTATATAATATAATCTAACACCGGGTGGAACTTTTCCTTTATTCTTGTGAGACTGAGTTCTTTTTCAGTGTAAGGTATCAGCCACCTATCATCTATCCATGCCTGTAGTTCATGCTGATATTCACACATTGCCTGCTTAGATACCTGGTTTTTTAGATATTCCGGTGGGTGTCCATCTGTCATATAGGACATAAATGAATGGAATCATCCATTTATGTGAGTAAGAAGAGTTGTGCAGAGTTAGCATTAGGTCAGTTGCTAATTGTACCTTCATGTATTAAACCTTCTATTTCATTATTTACCTACAAGTTTGTCATTTGTCCTCTGTTATCTAAAAAACACAAGATACAACACCATCTGACCACTTCCATGATGCTGTCCAGCAATCAACCTAAAGAGAGATCATCTCTATCAGTTCTAGACACACCCACTGCTGCTATAACTTTAGTACATATATAGCTGTAATAAATAATGGGAATTATGTGCATGTGTGCAATTTAATGTTGCATATATTTATGATATTTTGAAGAGAAAACCATAGAGTCTGAAAGTCAAAAAAGGTTTTAATTAGGCAAAAGGTTTGATGTAAAAAATATCGACTAACATCTGATCTAGTGCTAATAAAGTTTGTTAAAATGAACACCTTATACATCAAATTAAGCCAACTCACAGCATTGCATATAAATATCTCAACATGTGAATGACTGCAGCATCAATCAGAAGGCAAGAAGTAACATGTAAAGAAAATATCAGATATAAACCTGTCCTGTTTTTTATTTAATATTAAATAAGCACTTAGGCTAAATGTTAGTCACCATTCTGTTCATTTGTTCAGTAGGTAAGCATATGTATTCAAAGCAAAAATTGATCTTTTGCCCATTGTAAAAAATAACATGCTTATCAGATTGCATACAGAATAATATATTAGTTTGTTAACAGATCATGACAGCCATTGGGGAAATATGATTAAATATATTTTAATGTTTAAAAAAAATTATTCAGTATTATTATTGTTTAGGTAATAAGCATTATAACATATCACAAATAGCTATCTTGTGGAAAAATAAGTGAAATTACCTGCATGTATGTGGTTGAGTATTTTTTATGGCTTGTTTTCTTTTTATTTTCTATTAATTAACAAATTTAAAATTATACATTAATTACTAATTTTTTTTAATTAATAACTATTTGTGTTCAGTTGTTGTTGACATTAATAGCTATCTGCTGATGTGTTAAAATTTTGGAATAATGCAATAATAAAAATTTAAATTTCATCTCTCTGATAGATATCGTGATCTGTAAGAAAATATCAAATACAAATTTGTCCTGTTTTTATTTCATTTTCCTTTTTTAATCATTTCACTCCAAGAAAGACAATAAAAGCCATCAAGATACAAGTGGGGGGTGAGTACTGAGAGAAAGAAACAAAGAGAAAAATAAAAGAACAGAATTCAAGGAGACAGAAGATGATGATTGACATTGCATTTAAATTTTTGAAGATCATAGTTGACAAGAAAACAGGAAGCTGGAAAAGGGTTCCATGAGTGAGAAGTGTGGAAGAAGAAACTATTAGCATAGAATTATTACAACTAGCAATTTCAACAGTGAAATTATGAGACCTAGCTGCCAATCTAATAGTGTGCTTAAATTCATGTAGTTGAAGTACTAAAGAGAAAAGCTCATCAGAACAAGCATCATTGTTGCAGGTGGTATATTGGCTCATAAACAGATATTTTTTTTAAGCATTTCACCCCAAGTAAGGCAGGAAAGCCACTAGTACACAGGGGTTTACAGAGAGTGAAAGTGAGAGAAAAGACTACGTATGGTGATTGACATTGCATTTAAATTTTTGAAGATTGTAGTCATCAGGGAAGCAAGTAAGATGAAGGGAGATTCACTTTCAGGAAGCATGAGAAAAGTAACTGCTGGAGTAGAAGTAGTGGTTGCATTTAGCTACTTAAACATTAAAAGGGTGGGACCTAGATGACAATCTAGTAGCACACTTAAATTCATGTAGTCGGAGCATCAGAGAAGATAGCTCATCAGAACATTTGCATGAAAATGTTTGTAGAAAAGACAGAGGGAAGCCACATCATGTCTGTGAGAAAGTTACTGAAGTTGAGATATCAAGTCAGGACCAATTACATTGCAGATCCTTCTTTGAATTTTGTTGAAAACCTCTGGATGAATAACAGTGGCACCCGACCAGATATGGCAACAATATTCAATGCTTGGATGAATGGTAGATTTGTAGATGTGTAAGATGGACTCTGATGAGAAAAACCTTCTGGCACAACATAAACCAACTTTCCTTGCAGAAGATGCAGCTACTGATTCAATGTTCCACCTCAGGTCATTGGAAAACATGAGACCAGTAAGGCACAGTGAGACACTCTCACGGAGTCAAACAGCAACCTTGCTGATGGCTGTTAAATGAGAGCAGTTTAGTTTTGGAGGCATTAAAGTTTACAAGCCATTTACTGCCCCAGTTAACCACTGATTGGAGATCATTTTCAAGAGTAGCGTCCAGGTTAACTTTGTCAGCATTGCTGGATTTACTATTGAGACAGGAGTAAATGGTAGTATCATCTGCAACTTGAGAACTGATGACATCAGGAAGATCGTTGATGAAGATCAGAAACAGTGTAGGACCCAAGATAGAGCCTTGGGGAACTCCTGCATTCATATGGATGAAATTGGAAGAGAACCTGTTCAGAATGATCTTCATTTCATGATTTGATAGGAATGATTGGATTAAACCAAATAATCGTCCTGTAATACTGTAACCCTGAAGTTTATGTAGAAGACCAATAAGCTAAACTCTGTCAAATGCCTCGAGATATCTAGAGCCACAGCTTGAGCTTTGCCTTTATTATGAAGAGCTTGATAAACATATTCAGTTATGGCTGTAAGCACATCAATGGTAGAGCAGGCAAAACAGAATCTACATTGTTTGTCAGAGAGTTGATCGTGAAAGGTAAGAGGCTTAACCACTTTAGCATTGATTAAAACCTTGAAGATGTTGCCAAAAAGCAGTAGGAGACTGATAGGGTGGTACTTAGAGGGGTCAAAAGGTTCTCCAGAGTTCTTAAAAACAGGGACGACAGAGGAGGATTTCCAACAGGCTGGAAAGCAGGAGGCAGCAAGACATTAGTTGTATAGTTTGGAGAGAACTGGAGCAAGCTCAGGAGCACATTTCTTTAGGCTGATCGCTGGTATCCTGTTGCCTACACTTGCTTTATGTGAGTCTAGTTTAGAAATGATGTCTAAGTTATGCACATATCACTCAGTAGAGCCTCAGTTCTAGGAGGAAAGTCAGGTGTGAGTACACCAGGTGAGTCATGAGTTGAGTTGGTTGAAAATTTTTGAGCAGAGCATTCAGTCTTATCTACTGTAGATGTAAGGACTTTGAATTGATTGAATAGAGGAAGGATTGAGAATTTGCAGAGCCGCCAGTAATCTCTAGAACCAAACTTGTGAGATGCAATATGTTGTTTCATTCTAACAGCAAACAGTAGCTTTGCTTCATTGAGCATATGCTTGTACTCATTACGAGCAGAGACAAAGAGACGTCTGTTACAATCAGACATGTTCCTCTGGTACAGATGGCAGAAGTGATTCCTGTGGGCTATAGCAGCTAAGCAAGCAGGTGAGAACCAAGGAAATGAATGTGGTTTAATTAGGTATTTTTTTGCTGGAATGAATGTATTGATGCCGGCTTTTACCGAGGAGGAGACCTCAGATGTGCATTTTTGAATGGGATGATTACAAACTACATTCCAAGGGATGTCACAAAGGGAATCTCAGAACAAGTCCTAGTCTGCTCGTTGATAACAAAAAGATATTCTGTTGGAAGGGGGTTCTTGGTTGGTGGGGGAGCATCAGTAGATTTTTGCAGTTACAACTGTGTGATCAGAGTTGCCAAAAAGACAGAGCTGTGTAGCGTGACAAGAGTCAGAGATAGATGTAAAACCAAGATCAAGGAGAGAAGCATTTCTGTCAGGGTTACTGGGGAAAAATATAGGAAAGTCAACCACTTGTGTGAGGTATTGAGTGGTTGAAAAGTTTAGGGTTTAGATGCCAGTAGGGTCAGTGGCAGAGTTTTTAAGCCACCTGGTATGGTGGGTGTTGAAGTCACTGAACACAAATATGTTAGCAGATGGGTGTAGGGAGATGGCCTTGTCAATATTATCAGAAATACTATCTAGTCATGAGAAGAAGGTCATATTAGATAAAAAAGAGATAGCTGACTGAATTAAGGAGAGAAAGACAGATACATACTGGAGATTCAAGAGATTTCCCTAACTAGTGGGAGATGTTCACAGACATAAACCCCCAGTCAGTGCATGTGGACTTTGGAGTCCTTTCTGATTAGAGGAAGGTAGCTAGGAATTGACAAATTGTTAGAGGGGATTGATGATTTAAGGTTAATTTCATAGAGTGCTAGGATGTTTGAAAACTTTTCAAAGAGGAACAATTACACACTACAGAAGTTGGTACAAATACCACAAATGTTGAAGAAAGAGAGGTTAAGGGGTTTAGGTGATTTTTGTTTAGCTGGCTTAGGTTTTTATTTTTGGTTGTTTATAGTAATGATGTGTTATATTGGTAAGGAAAAGGCCTAGGATAGTGGGAGCAGTCAGTCAAAAGGGAACTGATGCAGACTACAATATAATGTGTCCTTGGGGTTGTCCACCAGAGGTGCTTGCAGAGATATCCATCCATGCACAAAATAGCACTACAAGAACCCCAATATTATGCAACTGTTGATCAGAGCAGCCTCTCAAGATGCTACACAAGAGTTCAGACTAGCAGTTAGAAACAGCAACCAGAAAACTGCCAACCCGGTACCCTCAGTATGAAGAGATGTTGCCACCATCCATGTGCATCACAAGAGATTATTGACAGCACCACTATTAAGGTCAGAAAAAAATATAAGAACCAGGAACCCATTCCTAAACAAAGAATAAGGGATGAGCCTCTACCCCTGTTCACGAGAAGTGGGAGGAGTATAGACCAGGCGATAGGTTAGGCTATCTACTCCCATTTAAAAAAAACAAGTCAAACAAACAAACAATACCAACAGAAGACAACAACAAACAAAATGAAAACTTGCATAAAAAATATATTGCCAAGTTTATTTTTGTTAAAGAAAATACACAAACAAAAATAATGTTATAGCGTACTAGGCAAAAGATAACTCTGCAAAATCATGTAGAGCGTGAGAATAGCATTGTCCTGAAAAGGACAGTTTTGTGGTTTCTGAATGTGTTGTCCTGAAAAGGACAATTTATTGCATATCATTGCTGCTGGTGAGGATGGCTGAAGCAACAGCTGATGGCATGCTGGAGATGATGATGGATTGTTAGCTGTAACTGCTGCTGTAACCGTGAGCTGGCTGCTGCTGGGACAGATACTAAACTTTGATCCTCGTCATCATATTATTTATTGCATAAAGAATACATTTGTGGCACAAGGCCGAAGGAGAAGTGGAATGAGGTTGGTCATCACTGACTATCCTAAACCTAGCTAATCTGATTCATGGCCCATTCATTTTTTACTATTTACTCAAACACCACAAGAATCCATTCATCTCCTTTCATCCAACATATGCTATAATGGAAAATTAATATCTGTTCAATTTGATTTGACAAAAATTAAAAAGTGGGTATGAAGCAAAAAAGCAGGATTGACTAGAAATATACTTAAAATAATTTTGAGCATATCTATTCAAAAGTAAAATTGATTTTTTGCCCATTCTGTTAGGTTGGTGCAAAAATAATGTCGTTTTCTCACATCATAACATATGTGAGAAAACGACGTTATTTTTGCACCAACCTAATATTAGGTTGGTGCAAAAACAATGTCGTTTTTTGACGTTCTTCAAAAGAAAAAGTACATTATTTTTGCACCAACCTAATAAGAAGTAACATGCTTACCAAATTACACAAAAAATAATAGAGCAGTTTTTAAAGAAAATGTCAGATACAAACTTGTCTTGTTTTTATTTTATATTAAATAATCATAATATGCTAAAAATTAATCACTAGTCTATTTATCTGTCAATGTTAATGTTTAAGCTTCCAGCTGTTCAAGAGGTCAGTTCTATTCGATTGTGGAAAAAGTTCTCTTTTTATTCTTAGAGAGAATTAGAAGCAAAAAAATTACTTAATTGTATTGAGATAGCTATCAAAACAGTATGCATTTGTTAAAATTGGCATGTATTGTTTACTGTTTCTAATATCAAATATGGAATAAGATAAGTGAAATTTTGTCCACATTATTCAGAAAAATAATAATGCAATTCAAACACAAAAAATGATTAATGCAGTTTATGGAGAAGGTAATGTGAATAATCAAACATGTTAAAAGTTGTGTGCAAAAATTTGTGCTGGAAATTTCTTGCTGGAATTTCACACAGAATGATCTCCTGCTAAGTAGAGAAGTTGGGATTAATAGTGATCATCTCAATATATTACTTGAGAATACTCACTTTATATAACACAGGGAATAATCAATATACTCAAAATATCCAAATCAAATGTTGAAAATCATATGGCTGGTTGAGTGCTGAGGTCTAGCATTAGTACATGGCAGCTTGGTTTAGTGATGTTTCTCTCACACATGGTAATTTTTGCAGTGGTCTGAGAAAGTCTGTTCTGCTTGCACATAGTTTGGTTGATACACATACTGGTTTGTATCTGTGGTCATTGCAGTTGCTTTTAGTGCCTGAGAAAGGAGATTAGTAATAAAGGCCAAATGAATATGAAAAGGAATGAAAAAATGATTTTTGGCTAATTTTTGTCCTTTTTTTTTTCTGTACTCACTGCAGTTATTTACACCAGTTTGGCTATGTTAATTGCTTTGATGTGCAGGGTATACAGTGTTGAATCATCATTAGTAAGAAGGAAGTTCCGCTTGGACAGCTTCCTCCTGAGAACTGTTACTTTGTAGAACAGACTTCCAAGAAGATGCTTCCCTGATCACTACAATCTTAATCACTTTAAATTTAGAGTCATTTGTTATCTATCCTACATATACTCATAATCTGAACTTGCTTTCTCCTTTTGCATCCATACAAAAACCTCATTCAGTAACTCTCTAGCCTGATTGACCTCATTCAGTAAACCTCTACCCTGAGTGACCTCATTCAGTAAACCTCTACCCTGATTGACCTCATTCAGTAAACCTCTAGCCTGAGTGACCTCACTCAGTAACCCTCTACACTGAGTGACCTCATTCAGTAAACCTCTACCCGGAGTGACCTCATTCTGTAAACCTCTAACCTGAGTGACCTCATTCAGTAAACCTCTACCCTGATTGACTTCATTCAGTAAACCTCTAGCCTGAGTGACCTCACTCAGTAACCCTCTATCCTGAGCGACCTCATTCAGTAAACCTCTACCCTGAGTGTCCTCATTCTGTAAACCTCTACCCTGAGTGACCTCATTCAGTAAACCTCTACCCTGAGTGTCCTCATTCTGTAAACCTCTACCCTGAGTGACCTCATTCAGTAAACCTCTACCCTGAGTGACCTCATTCAGTAAACCTCTATCCTGAGTGACTTTATTCAGTAACCCTCAACTCTGAGTGACCTCATTCAGTAACTCTCTACCCTGAGTAACCTCATTCAGTAACCCTCTACACTGAGTGACTCTTGGGTCTTGTATTCGGTGATTTATTAAAAAAAAATGTTTTTACATAAAAAAAGACACTGGAAAGTCTTTCCATGTGAAATTCATTATTTACATTTAATGAAAATGTTCCGTTATTTAAATAACTTATTACAGTCAATAAAAAGTGGATACTTTACAACAATACAAGAGATTATGGAGCAAGCAAAATGAAAACTACCAAACTACCAAAAGCCAGTTTTCATACAGAGAATGTGTTGCTGTGTATATGGTGAAATTGGAAGTCTGCAAAAGCCACCTCAGAAATTCCATTTTTAAGAAATGATGAAATGTTCTGAGAAGATAGAGTCTGGAAGTTGCTTGAAAGATGGCAAAATATAGTGAAACAAAACAATTACATATATTATTCAATAAACTTAAAAGCTGTATGTATTTTAAATTAATAAACTGAACAAACATTTTGGTCAACCTTTCAATGAAACTCACTTCATTGTTGGTTTATTTGAACTGATTTATTCCTTTTTGTTTTGTGTGTGTGTGTGTGTCCAAACAACTTTTTAACTTCAACTGGTATGTTGTCTGTTTAATGTTTATTTTATTTCAGAAAGAGTTGTACACCAGGAACAAAATTATGGATAAACTGCTCAAAGATCAAGTTTTGTTCTGTTTTGCCACACCCTGTAACCCCTTGCACCATAGTGACTGTACTGCTTTGCTTGGGGTGATGCTGATTAAAAAAAGTACTTTCAATTATCCTGTTTGGATGAATTCTTGCTGCCTACCTGCCTGTCTGCTTCTGTTTGTGTCTTCTTTATTTTTTATATGACCTTAGATAGCTCTGCGTTATTTAGATCATTTTAATTGATTACTTTTTATGCTTCTTATGTTTTTAAGGTATAAAAGATTTCATTTTTTATATGCCAGTAGGCATATAAAAATAGTATCTGCATTATATATATATATATATATATATATATATATATATATATATATATATATGTATATATATATATATATATATGTATGTATGTATGTATATATATATTGTTACTAGTATGCAGGGAGTTACACAGAGTGAGTAGCCATGAAAATATTTGTAGAAAACACAGAGGGAAGCCTTGTCACATCAATGAAAAAGTGACTGAAATCAAGTTGCCAAGTCAGGATAGATTACATTGCAGATCCTTCTTTGGATATTGTCAAGAACCTCAAGATGAGGGGGGCACCAGACTAGATATGGCAGCGGATGAATGGTAGATTTGTAAAAGTGCAAGATAGACTTTGATGAGAAAAACCATCTGGCATGACACAGTGACCCAAATTTCTTTGCAGTAGATGCAGTTATTGATTCAATGTTGTCATTCCATTTCAAGTCACTTGAAAATATGAGGCCAAGAAGGCACAGTGTGTTGCTCTCCATGAGCCTAGCATCAGCCATGCTGATGGTGGGCAGGAAAGTTTCTCTATGGTAGTTAAATGAGAGCAGTTTACTTTTGGAGGCATTAAAATTTACAAGCCATTTCCTACCCCAGTTAACCACAGATTGGAGGTCCTTTTCAAGAGCAGCAGCCAGGTTAACTTTGTTACCTTTGATGGATTTGCTATTGAGACAGTAGTAAATGGTAGTGTCATCAGCATAAATGTATACTTGGAAACTGATGACAGTGGGGAGATCATTGATGAAGATCAGAAACAGTGTAGGACCCAGGGTAGATCTTTGTGTGAAAAGATCTGGAAGTGAGGCCATTCATTTCATGATTTGATAAGAACAACTGGATTCAATCAAACTATCATCCAGTAATACAACATCCTTGGTGCTTACATAGAAGACCAACATGCCAAATTCTGTCAAATGCCTTTGAGATATCTAGAAGCACAGCTTGAGCTTCACCATTAATATCACTTAGTTGAACCTCTGTTCTAGGAGGAAAATCAGGTGTGGGTACTCCAAATGAGTCAAGTGTTGAGTTGGAAGAGAATTTCTGAGCAAAGCATTCAACCTTATCGGCTGTAAATGTCAGGACTTCAAATTGATTGAATAGAGGAGGAATTGAGTACTTGCTGTTGTTCAGCACCATTTTCATGTCTTGGCTGAAGATTCTTCTTGTTTGCATTAAAAAATTCAATTCATTTTTATTTTTGATAAATATTTTCAAATCATCTATAAATTAACTTTGTAGATTAATGTTATAATGAGTGTTTGGTTGTAAAGGAAAGGAACAAACAAGGATTAAAATTTCAACGTGTATTAGTCAGAATTCAGAATATATACATAGTTGTGTGAAAGGTGGTAAAATTTGTTCATATGTGGTTCCTTAGTTGCTGTTTATAAAGAAGATGATTAGGTGTAAGGGTATTGTCAGTAGGACAGGGAGTTGACTGATTTCTTGGGTTGGCCAAAGTCACAGTTGTGGTCCAGAGCAGATTAGTAAAGCAAGTGGGTGCTGTTGGTGGGATTTGACGTAGTTTTTTTTTTGATGGTTTAAATTGACACCAGTGAAGCTAGTTGTTGTGTAATAAGGTCAGTGATACTCCTCGCTGCCTGTCATCAGCGAGGAGTATCATTTTTATCTCTTTGGTTTAACAAGTATAGGCTTCCAGCATTATCCTTTTCTATTGACAGAATATTCATGATTGGCTATTGCATTTTTGGATTTTTGCAGAGATTTGTTTTGTGGATCAATGTGATGTTTGAACCCTCTGCACAGAAGACAACTTTTTTATTTTATGTTTTGCTTCCTTAGTGCGCACATCTGGCCAACATGCTTGGTGAAATGTATTTGTGAGTCAGAAAAACACCATGATTAAATAGTATAACAGCTTCCCCTCAATCAACATTTATATCCACCATTGAGATGGGTTACTTTCAAAGTAACAATAAAGAAAACGTTTACTGTCACCTCTGTCTCTCATTGGGTGGGGGTGGGGTACCACTCACATTACAACTGGGTCTCTTCTAATAATAATGTTGCTGATGATGAGTCAATGTGTTATAAATATCATACTCTGCTTCAAATTAGATCTCTTTTTGATTCACTCTAAAGCAAAAGACATGACAAAAAATGCTGAGTCATGATTCACTATGTCTGCTTTTAAGAACACTGCTCACAACACTTTTGGCAGTCATGGCAGCTGGTCAAGCTGTTAGTGTCATCACCAGTGACCTTGGTCAACCGACACAACACACACATCAATTCCAGGCCCTACTGACTCGTCCCATCCCCCAAGTCACTTCCCTCACCTACAAAGAGACATTCTGCTTTGATCCTCTATATTGGCAATACAAAGAATTTTACCTTAAAAATTCTTGTCTTCTTTTCTTTCTGCTTCATCAGTAGTACCTAGTTATTTTCTTGGTTCACTTGTGCTACCATATAGTGGTATTTATAACATAAATACCACTATTTACTGCAATTTAGCCATAATTTTTATAGTTGTACAACCATCTTTTAAGTAAATATATGAATGTATTTTTTGTGTTTTCAAATTCATAGAATTTTTAATGTCCTTCAAAGTGTTCTTTAAAGTTTACTGAAACACTTACTTGGGATAGGAAAAATCAATATTACTAATTGCATCTCATAAATTTTGTGACATATTAATGTTTTTATTGTTTGGTTAAGATATTAAGTATTTTTCTAATAATATTAGCCTAACATTCAGGTTTGTATTTTTTTTAATCATTTTACCCCAAAGAAGATAATAAAGAGACAAAGTTACTGAGTGTAACAGAATATGAGAAAAAATACATTATTAAGGAGAGAGAACAATAAAAGAATGTGAATTAATTAGACAGAAGATAACAACTGACTGTAAAATAACAAGTCCTTGCCGCCAATCTAGTACTGCACTTAAATTCATAAAGTCTAGGTACAATAGAGGAAAGTTAATCAGAACAATTACCATGGAAATATTTATAAAAAAAGGTACAGGGAAGCTAGATTATGGCACCGAGAAAGTAACTGAAGACAAGATGCCAGGTCAGGACCAATGACATTACAGATTCTTCTTTGTATTTTTATCAAGAATCTCGATACATATAGCAGTAGCACCAGATCAGATGTAGCAGCAATATTCAACGCATGGATGAATGGTAGACTTATAAATGTGTAAGATAGATTCTGATGACACCAGTTTTAAGGTAATGATCGATTACTTTCTTAATCACTGCAGTAAAGATAACGGAAAAGCAAATCAGGTACAATGCTTTCTTGTCTATTGAAAAAGAAAATATATATTGTTAAATTTTTGTAATGTATTTGTAAAAATTGTGAGTAGAATAGCTAGGCAAACTAAGACCCAACACATGGTTGAAAACCAGTCAAGGACAAAATCTGCTGTATCACTTCAGGACATGTGCGATCAAGGCTCTCCACAACTTCCTGTCCCTTGTAACTCAATATTTGGCTCTTTATCATCTCTCTTTGTTCTCACTCTGCCATCCATTCACACATATACATTGGGTATGTTACTTGCTGTACGACACAATGAGTCCCATCTCAATTGGCTTAGAAGTGGGTTTTAAATGATTTTATTAGAGCTTGAAGTTACTGGTGTTTTATGACAACTCTAGATGTAAAACTTTCAAAGCAACCACCTGCTGTCCATAAGTAGGGAAAAGGAAATAAAATTAATAAATAAAAACTTTCAGTATCAAGTGCCATTTGGCCAGAAGGTAGGGAATTCCAGAGAGAGAACAACAAGCTGTTGAGATGGACAGAGGAGCAATAGGTGAGAGTCAACTCATGAGCCATCCATAGAGATGTAAAGAGTCACAGCCAGAAATGGACAGTGTGAGTTCTCACTGGTTAAAAGGCAGATCTGGTCCATTAGTCTGTCATGAGAGATTTCCCAAGTGCCATGTACCTACCTCTTCATTTTCCACTATTCCAATGAATTTTTGGATTTCTGTGTCACATTTATCTGTCATCTGTTACAACACCACCCAGTTAGTTAAATTTCAGCACATGCTTGATTTCAATCTCTCCAATTTGTAGCTCATACCCTGGTTTGTCTCTTATACTGATGACCATAGATTTTATTTTCTTACAGTTAATAGTCCTTTTTTCTTTTGCTACTTTTTCTAGGAGTTTTTGCAGTTTTCTATCTAAGTCTGCCATAAATACAATGTCATATATTATGTTGTTAAGATTGTGTCTGTGGTGATATGCAAATGAGGTACTATATAAAAAGCTGTATCATTATACCTATAGGAGAGTTATCTTCTCTTGATGAGACTACATCTGTCAGAGAGAATATCCATCATAACAATATGACATTGCTGATCAGTTACTTAACCACAATGGAGGATCTTGAGTATGTGGAAACCTGGCTTAGGTGTTTTGCAGCATTGGTGAGATTAAAAAAAGTTACAGGACACCAAAGCTAGTGGAGGAAAAAATGAAGTTACAGATTTGATTTTTGGATTCAGTGGGGTGTGAGGACATAAAAAAATCTCTGTCATGGTTTATCCCAAAGTGTTGGAAGATTTAGCATTTGAAGAAATTGCTGCTGTCATAAAAACAAACATACAACCAACAAAAAAGACTGGTCATAGTGGAAAGAACTAAATTTTTCAAAAGTAGACTGAGACCAGACAAAACTATTGTGCAATATGTACAGCAATTGAAAGAAGTGTTGAGATATTGTGAATTTGAAAGAATGGGTTTGGAACAAATGTCTATCAAAGACAAGCTAATTTTGCTAACATTGATTGAAGGAATGTTTGACATCTCATACAAGCAAAAAATTTTAGAGCAGCCTCCAAATCATAATATGAATCTAGAAGCATGTGTGGAATTCTTACAACAATTGGAATTGATTCAAAAACTTAATGCCTTCAAAGGCAATATGGAGACTTACAGTGCTACTAAAAGCTTACTTGTATGCAGATATTGCAATAAGAAACATGAAAAGAGCAAAAAAAAAAAGTGTCCAGCCTTTGGGAAATGGTGTTTTAAGTATAAAAAGAAGAATCATTTCGAGATGGTATGCACATATGAAAAGCAAATGGAAAATATAGATCCTCCATTTGAAAGTATGGAAGTATTTGAGATAAAAGCACCAGATAAAAGTAGGGAAAAGGTGAAGTTGAACAGAGTAACTTTACTTATGCAGGTGGATACTGGAAATGATGTTATGTTGATACAGAGAAATTTGGGTGAAAGAATGGTTAGACCAAAATTAAAGAAAAGTAATCTCCAGTTGAAACAATTCGATGGGTCAATCATCAAAATTTTAGGATGCTTTGAAGGCACATTTGAGACAAAAAGTAGATTTGAGATAATACCCATCATAGTGGTGGAAAATATCAAAAGCCAGTCTTTTAGGAATTGATATGTTAAAAGTGGATACATCGAAGCTGTTAAATTCCATGAAGTCTGTAGTCTGCAGATGTTGGATTATTAAAGGGATTATGAGAAATAAGATATTATATGATTATCTGCCATTGGCAGTTAAAGGTTAGCCAATCAATTCACAGCTGCTGATTGGCACACTTTTCTACCTTTTTTGAACAACTCTTTACTTTCGGTACAACCTTTGGAATGACCACATGATGAACAGGTCATCTCTACAACTTTATCACCACAGTCCGTAGATGGTGAAAACATCAACTCACCCTCAACAGATAAGTTTGGTCACAAATATTATTAAGTTTGCAAGGACCCATTTGTAATGCTGATTAATATAATTTGTACAAATCAAAAGTCAATTGCATTCTATTCTCTTATTACTACATCTGCATCCGTCATGTGGGAATCTTATATGGGGCCCATTCCAATTACCCATACGATACAAGGCAATTATTCAGCTTAAAGAAAGCAGTCAACCCATTTATTTTCAAGCTCGAAAAATTCCTGTTCAAATGCTACCCTTGGTAGTTGCTAAACCGAACAAAATGGTGGAACAAGGAATATTAGAAAAAGTCAGCCAGGGTGGTAGAAATTGTGCATCACCACTCATTATGGCAATACACAAGCTCAATGGAGATTTAAGAATTTGTGGTGATTATAAAGTGGGCAGGAATCATCAGATATGATTGAAACAGTGTACCATGATGTTAAAGTTTCAAGCATAGTGGCCAGGCTATTTGAGAGATGTGGAAGAGTATGTTAAAAATTGCCCAAAGTGTAAAAAATAAAGAGATTTAGGCAAACTAAAATTTACTCTTGGCCAAAGGAAATGGAGCTGTGGACATAAATATCAATCATGCCTACATTAAAGGTATAGGACTATTTCGGATATTAGTTGACTCATATTCAGGTTGGTTGGCCTGAAGTTATTAAATTTGTGGATAGAAAAGTCACTATAGTGAGGTGGGTGTTGAGAATAGTGCTTTCAAGAAATGAAGTTCCAAAAACTTTGGTTTCTGACAATTTGCCTGAGTTTTGTGAAGAAAGTTTATGTACATGGTTAAAATGTATTGGCTGTATTCCATACAAAACACCAACTTACCACCCATAATCAAATGGAATTGCAGGGAGAATGGTTCAAACAGTAAAAATGGGATTAAAAGCATTCTCTTCAGTGGATTGTGACATATATATTTAACCAGATGACTCCTAGGGTATAGAGCTATTTTGCATGCAGGAAGAAGACAAAGGCTATCCACATTGATGGGAAGACAAATAAGAGCTCTGATTAATGTGTCATTTGCAATGAATGAAAGTGTGTGGTACAGAAAGGACAGGGATTCAAGTTCTGAAAAGGCGAATTTAATACAGCTGTATTAACAAAGAATGAACAGGGCATACTGGTTCACAAAGACTAATTTAGAACCACAAGTGACCAGGAAGTTATGGAAAAGAAGGAGGAAGGGGAAGAAGAATAGATGACACAAGAAAAGAGGAATGAATCCAGTATTGAGAGTGATCAGGAAGACCACCAGAGATATGAAAGGGTAGAACAGGAGAGGGAGGAGAGAATGATTGTATCCAGTAGTAATGAGGAACAATCTGGGGATGAGAGTGACCAGAGATATCATGATGATTCAAATGAGGAGAATCAGTTAAGACCTAGATCTTCTATAAAAAGAAATAGAGAGTTACTCTGAGAGAGAGGTTATGTCTCCTACTGTTGTTTGCAGAAGTCAAAGATCAACTAAAGGTATAAAGCCTCTTAAGTTCAGGGAGGTATAATGATATGTAAATGAGGTACTATATAAAAGTCAGTATTTCTATACCCATCGGAGAGTTATCTTCTTTGACGAGACTACATTTCTCAGAGAGAATCCCTGTCATAACAGTGCCCATTATTAATAAATCCTGGTAAGTTTTTCAGTTCTCTTAGGATCATTTCACTCTATAGGTTAAATAAATCCAGTAAGAAAATCCTTCTCTTTCTATTTTTGTACATTTGCTCAACTCATTTTCTATCTGTATGCAGACTATTTGTTCCCAGTAAATGTTCTGGATTATTCCAATATTTTTTTCTTATATCAATCAAGTTTACCTAGTGATTAAAATGTTTTTGTGACAAACCTTAACAATTGCTTTTACATAATATATGAAACATAGGTTCAGGACTTTTTGTATTTCGTGATCATAAAGATAGCATTTTTGTTCCATTATCTTGAACAAAGCCATACTATTCTTGCCCTATTTCTGATATAATTCTTCTGTTAGCTCTAAATTTATTAAAATTCTAATTGTAAGGTTAATTATATGGTTCATTAAGATAATTATTCAATGAAACTTGCATTCATTTGTACCTGGCTTCTTTGGCATTGCTATGAAAACAGATATACTGAGGCCTTCTGGTATTTCACCATTGTTATATATTTAATTTATTTTTTCAGTAATCATATCAATCCTGAGATTGTCTAAGTCTGATAGCGACTTTGTTACAATTGTATCTGGTCCTGCTACTTTGTTTCTGTGCATCTTGGCCAGTGATGATGTTACCTCATATATTAATATTGTATATCTTTACATGTTTTTATGTATTGTGGATTTCTCTCCTCTGTTGTTATAGAAGAGTTCTCCGATGTATTAATTCCATCTTTAAAGTATCTGTTCCTTATTTGTTATGAGTGTTCTCTTTTTAGAAGCATATTTTCTGTCCTATTATTTTTTTTACTATTTTATGCATGTCTCTGCACATTTCTCATTGAGTCATTCCTTTTTTTATCCAGGTTGCATGAATCCACTGCAAGCACTAAGACAAAAAAAGAAGAAAAAAATAAAGCAAATAGCAATGGTGGGGTTATTAATTCTGTGGAGATGTGCCAGAGGGTTTTAACAATATTTTTTAGAAACTTCAGATTAAACGAACAAAATCAAAGCTATAAATAAATAATATACGTTTATTTATTTGACTTCAATTGGAGTCAGTCCTTTGTAATTTGGGTTGGTAAAAGTATGTTTGGCTGGGTAGTTGATAGTTTATAAGTAGTCAGGAGTGTGTTCGCTTTGGAAACATGTTGTGTATGCCAAATGCTGTGTTTTCTTGGCCCTCATAAAGGGTGGAAAATTGTCTTAAGCAGATGAATGCTTTGTTTCTTCATGTGACACACACAACCAATTTCTCTGGCTGACCCCTCTCTACTACTGTCTGTCAGCTGTCTCTTTATATGCACTTAAGAATTGCTCCAGACTACTTGGTGTGAAGCTTAGTTTCAACTAACATCAAAAGTCTCTTTGTTCTTTTCATAAGCTAAAATTCTTTTATTTTTTGGTGTTCTTTTCCTTTTCTTTTTGGCAGAAGTTATGTGTGGAGCCTCTCTTATTTTGGTAGCTTTCTAGTCAAAATAACTAAACCCTGGACCAGCAAACTTCCATTTCGCAGTAGTTGTTCAGTTTTTTCTTCTTTTTTCCTCTTTTTATATGAAAGTTGCCTTCTCATGAGTTGAGAGAAAGTGAGTGAGAGAGAGAGAGAGAGAGAGAGAGAGATGGGTTTTAAAGGAAAGCAAATGCCTTATTTTAATTTGAATTCTTTCTTTTTTTAATATTTTATTTTCATATTTTATTTTTACATTTGGGCTCACCACAATACCACCCGATAAAAACCTACTTCATATTAGGTGGGTGCAAAATAAATGACGTAATAATGTCGTTTTTTGACGTTAAAAAATATATCAAAAAACGACATTATTACGTCATTATTTTTGCACCAACCTAATATCTTAAAAAAAGTAATCTTTCTATTTTTGGGGAAAGATTCGAGGATTTATGGCGAATAAAAAGAAATGAACTGGGAAAAAATTATAAGATTTTTTTTTTTTAGTACAAAGAATTTGTTGAAATAAAAATGCATTAAGAGAAAATGTTCTTTTTAATGAAAAAAAAAACAAAAAACTGAATAATTTATCATTTTATCACCATACCTTTACGCCTTTTGAAAATTCAACAAACAGATTTTTTGTCTGTTATTCAAACAAAAAAAGTATTTTCATCTCCTGGGAATTTAAATGACTGTCAGATTTAAACATTAAGGTGGTCAAAAATATAAAGAATAGAAAAGGCCTCATGTAACCATGCATAAAAATCTTATTTCCTAAAAAACCCACACTTTGAAAGACCCTTGACCCGAGAAAAAGCAATTCCACGATCTCAGTAAATAATTTTATTTTTATTTTTACTTATTGTGAATTAAATGATGTCGGTGGTGGAGAACCCCGGACATTTTAATTTAAAGAAAATACCTCTATTACTCAAAACTTGCGCAATTAAATAAAATGATCCAAAATAACATGACGAAGTAAATGAAAGATGAAAAGAACAGAAAAAGCAGAAGAGACTTCTTGCTTTAATATTAAAAAATGAGAGATAAAAAAAAAAGTCGACGTGTTTTCCCAACAGGGGAGGGAAGCTAAGTTGGTTGGGTTGAGTTGAACTATCAACAAGTATCAGTCCAGTTGCCTGAAAACAAGGCTCGTCAATTTTTAAACAAGGTGCTCCTTAACATTAATTAATAAGATTGTGTGGTGGAGATGAATGAAAAACGTAATGGACTTTAACATTTACTGACTGAATCTTAACTAGAATTCAAAGTTCAGAACAATGTAGGAAAGAAAGCAACAAGTCAACAAACTCCAATTTAAAAGTTGAAAACTTTTTATTTAGCAAAGAATAATGGATATTGACAACATTGATGTTCCCGCTGAGACTGAACAACAAGCTTTGCCGGTAGTTAGTGGTAAGTCAAAGTTATTTATTTACACAATATTTTCTTTTTACTTCTTGAAAAATAAGATTTTTAAAAACTTTTTCCAATGAAAAGGATGGTATCTAATAGAATAAGTTAGTACATGCGCAAGAAATCAGAATTTTGATTAGAATGAAAATTATTGCTTTAAACAATTTTAAATGTTTTTTTTTTTTTATTAAATGTTGTTTATATCCCATCTTTAATAAATAAACCTTCCGTAATAATTTAACAAATCAGCGAAAAAGGAATAAGAAAACGTTTTCATTTTTTTGACGGTAATCTTGGCGTGCAACAATTAAAAAACAAAACCGAAACGAAGCAAAGTTTATTATTATTGTACAATGTTATGTAGATATTTTTTTTCTTTTTACAAGTTGGAAGTTACCTTGGTTTGTAAGAAGATTTCTCTTTCAAGTAAATAAAGGCGAAGAAAGCAAGTAAATAAATAAATAAAATAACAAAAATTGGTGATAAACAACAAATAAGGAGTAAGAAGTAAATAAAAATCGAAAGTCAAATGGAAAATGTGAACGGTGACGGGTGAACCAAACCAAAATTGAATCATTTTTTTTAATTTTCAGTCACTAAAATCAGCTTCGTTCAATTTTTAACATTTCCAATATTTAAATTAAAAAAATAAATAAATTCATCAGCTTTTCCCTTTAAATTTACAAGATCGTATTGTGAATAATATTTAAAAAAAAAATATAGTTTTAAAATTTTCCTTTACTTTTTTTTTACAAATTGGAAAATAAGTTTCTTTCGATTTTCTTTTTTCTATATTGGACTGAACACAATTTGAAAATTTATTATTTGTTCAAAATATTTATTTGCATTTGTGCTGTGTTCTATGCAACTTCATATCTGGGCAGATAATTTATTTTTTGTTTAGAAGTCGAGTCGCTAGGCGAAAAAAGTTTTTAGAATTGTTTTATTTTGATGGTAATCGTTTTCGAAACTTGTGTGTGCGATCTGGTTTTACTTTTCTTGTCTGAACAATTTTTTCTCTTAATTTTATTTACACTTACATTTTACTACACTAGGCATGCAACTTTACATAGACTTTTATTTGTTTGTGAAGAATTGACAGTAAAAAAACTAAAACTTTCAAATTTTGGCCATTGCTGTTAAAAATAAAAATGTCTTTAAAAAGAATAAAAAAAATGTAAATTTTAATACCGTTTACAAGTGTGAATATTTTTTAAATAATTTTTATTTTTTATTTTACAACTCTTTTATTTCATTTGTGATTGTGAGAATAATTAGGGTTGTAGCAGTACCACGTACTGCAGACAGACTAGCAATTGTGTTTCCTAGGCAATATAAATTGACAGAGCAAAAAACCCTCTCCAGGCTGGTTTGAATTCGGTTTTACCTTCTCAGACTAGTCACAAACCATTTTCAGAGTTCATTTTATACACAATTAAAATTATCTCGATTACATTCGAACTAATGTCCTCATTCTTCAGGTGTCGATCCAGGTAACATTCGGGGAATTTCAGATTGAACCCTTATTTGATCTTTTCTTAAAAAGGCTATATAGTCTGTTCTGCTATTTTACTCATAGCTGGGGGAGAAGAGATGAATATATACCTTTCCAAGGGTATTAGCTTGTAAGTGAATGTAATGAACCCTGTTGGAATTTGAACTCTCCGATTTTGTCAATCTGAGCCACTATCCATTACTTCACCATGCCTCTACCGTTCTTCTACAGATGATCAAAAAAATTGTAAGTAGGAACAGGGTTGTAAGATTAAGTAAGGACATACCCTGCAGGAGAAAAAAAATGTATATTTTTTTTATATTTTTTTGCAAAAAGCAAGTAATATAATTAATTAATCCATAAGGTTACACTACAGTATTTAAAAAAAAAAATTTTTAAACAAAAGTTTGGAACAGATTGGATTTTTAAAGTGTATTAATTTCTCTTTTGTTGGTGTTCCTCAAATTCACTAAATCAAACTGGGTGAAAGTGAGTTTGTTTTTACTTTTTTGGTTTAAAAATATCTACAATTTTTATTTAAGGATTTTAAATAATTTTTCTTTTTTAACAGATTAACTTTATGCTACTACTTTTCAAATAAAACTACATTTTAATTTTAAAGAAAACATTTAAATTATTTAAAAGGGGTTTTTCAGTTTTTCTTAGAAAGTCCTTGGATGTACCTACTGCTAATAACTATAAATGATAACAAAGTTAAAACAAATATTTAATTTTGAGACAAAGCTCTCTCTCTCTCTTATATAATGGTGAAAAAAGTCAGTCTGGAATCCTGCATTGTACCCTCTGACCTTCTTTGGGCTTACTTTATACTCAGTAAGACATTTGAAATTCCAAATGAAACTCTTTATTTACTCCAAATGGATTGTTTGCTATACTGTACATAATTCTATATCTATTAATAGCATTGGAGGATAAGACAACTGAAAGAATCATGTTATTCTCTGGCAATTTTGTCAGTAGTCCTAGCATATAGATGAATATCATCAGGGATCTTTTGTTTGAGAGATATTCAAACCCCATCAGGATACTCATACAGTCACACCATTTGAATACAGACATCAGGTTTAAGGCTCCATAATTTAAACACTGGATTGTCCAAGGGACGAATGGTTTACTAGATTAAAGTATTGATTAAAACATATTGGGTTTTATGGCAATTCAAAGTGGTAATGTTGAAAAGTTATCTACTCTGTTCATTTCTTCAAATGAATCAAGCAACACCAAGGTGAATAAAATTGGTGATTACTAACTGCTAAGAAATATCCCTTAAGCATGGTAAGCAGAATGGGGACAGCACACCCTGTAGAATGAATAAAGGTTTCATTTGAAATTTCTAGAAGGTTGCTGAGTATGAAGACAGGCAACTGAAGAAGGCTTGAACGTATAATGGTTGAAACTTTGAATATAACACTCAAGATGTATATGCTTGTCTAACTAGCAAAGCATAATATTAATAATAATCAAGAGATACAGAGTTTGGTAAACTTTAACCTTTGTGTCCACAAACCCCCCCAAAAAACAAAGAGTCAAAAGGATGGTTTTTCCATTGACACCACTATTATTTTAACTACCTTCACTCCTTGGCAATGTTTATTGTTTTAAAAAAAGTGATGATTAAAATTTTAATAAGACCTAAGCATATAATGAAAGTGAATTATGCTTTTGTTTTTGAGAATTTACAATAAAATTATTAAACCTTATTTATTTGATTGTTTATTTCCAAGAATAATTAAATACTTTCAACATTCTAAAAACTAATGCAATACAGTATTTATCTTTTTACCAATTTATAAAGAAATAAATATGAAAACATTATTCATAAATTTATGAAAATATGAGAACCATTTATGGCCTTGTCAATAGTGATGGTCGACAGCATAAAATAAGTTATCTTAAAATACTGTGCTGCTCATGACTAAAACAGCCAATACACAATTGGCATGGTTTTCTCCTGACCAGCATACAAGGTCCATGTCTCACTCCCATAAAGGAGTGTTGAGAGGACAGGTGTTTAGTAAATTAGTTTTGGTTTTTATCCTAGGTCTGTCACTTTCCCATTCTCTTTTCTTAAGTTGCTTGTCCTCATCTAAAGATAGGATTGATGTTATGATGGTTCCCAAGTAAACAAACATATCTACTGTCTTCACCACCAAGTTTTATCTCTGGTGGCGAGTTTGTCCCTTGTACTATTACCTGTTTTCTTTATGCTGATTGTGAATCCGAAGAGATTGCATGTTTCCGCTAGACAATCAACTAGTCATTGAAGCTTGATTTTGCTGTGTGCTGCTATCACAGCAACATCAGTGAAAATTAATTCTCTAATCAACACTTCAGTCCTCAGTTATTTCAACTTCAGTCTTTTCAGATTGGAAAGAGATCTATTGAACCTGGTTTTAAGCTAAACTTTATCCTCGCTCACATCAAAAGCATGTTGCAGGAGGGCAGCAAAATTAGTGGCAAAGAGAGTGGGTGCCATGACACAATCCTGTGTAATATCACTCCTTACTTTGAACAACTCTGATGTATTTCCATCAAATGGAATGCATGCATTCATGTTCTCAGGAAAAGAAATGACCAACTTTAAAAGGTGGACAACCAGCTTTTTCTAGTACCTTATAGAGAGATTTATGGTCCACAGTGTCAGATAAACAAAGGTGAGGAACAGTGACTTTCTTTGTTCCCTGCATTTTTCCTGCAGCTGGCGCAGTGTAAAGACCATATCAGTCATTAATTGACCAATCCTAAATCCAGACTGTGTCTCTGGCATGATACAATCAGCCAACCTTTGCAGGTGTTTCAGAAGGACCATAGCAAAGATCTTACCCGCTATGGAAAGAAGAGATATCCCCCTGTAATTATTACAGTTGCCCTTATTTACCATTTTATAAAGTTTCAATCAATTGGCAATTTGCCAATTCCAATAAATGATCTAATAAATAAATAGTGTTTATTATTTTTATTATAAATTCTCAAGGAAAAAGAAAATGTATAAATTCACTTTCATATGTTTAGGTTTTATTACAATTCTAATCATAGTTTTTTAAACAATAAACATTGCTGAGGAATGAAAGTAGTTAAAATAATAGCAGTGGAAAAACTGTCCTTTTGACTCACCATTATTTTTTTTTTTTTTTTTTTTTTTGTGGGCACAAAGGTCCCAGTTTGCCTAGATTTTCATGATTCATCCATGTAATATATAGTGAAGCATTATTGTGCAACTGAAATAATTTTAAAGTGTTTTCTTCATTTTATAGTTGTATACAGAACACTTCAACAGTAATAACCCTGTTTGAATCCAGCAGTTCCTAGTAAACAGTGCTTCTTATATGCTTTTTTATGCAACTCTGGTTTAGCTTTGTTGGCACATCTTGTTAATAGAACAAATTTTTCAGTTATCTCTGATCAGCTCTTGTCAGTCATATATCCAAACAATGGTTTTAATTTTTGTCTATCAATAAATACATCTCTCAGATTCTAAGTTGAGAAACTGAATTGTATCTGAATGGTTTGGATCATAGGATGAATACAGTTAAATTGTTATGCTATTACTTTACTGGTCAGCATATAGACTGGATTACATAATTTATCTTAATCCAAACTCCAATGATTATCTATTTTGTAGTTATTCCAGTGTCTTGAAAGCTCTAAACTGAAACATTGTGAACCATTCATAAGCTGTTATATAACTGATAGTTTCTTTTCTAAATACTTGGTCAATTCAGTGGATAGTCTCTTCTCTGAATGTGCTATATATATCTTTATAAAACCTTTTGTTTGGAATAATTTCTAAAATTTAAATAAATTGTTGTACATTTTAATACAAATATTTTGGTAAAAACCTTCAGTTTTGATAAAGATGACAGAATTATTTTTTGTTTCTGTAATTTGCCATTTGTGTGGAAGATTTATGCTCCTTTCTGTGAAATTTATTTTATTTTTTTTATTTTATTTTATTTATTTTTTTTTTTTTTTACAAATTTCCATTAGAAAAAATGATTTGTTTTCTAAAGTTTATCAATTAAAAACATTTGTTAAAGAGTACTGAAAAAAAAAAAATATCAACAGCAATCTTGTACAGGAAGACAGATTTCTGTCAAATGGCAAAGAAACAGTGAGTAGATTGAAAGTATTTGTAATATTAATATACAAGGAGGTGCTGAAAACTTCTGGACCTTCTCAAAATCTGACTAAGTATCAGAATTTGAAAAAAAAATCCTTTTAGTTAAGCCAAGCACTTCTCAGCACTCATCCTTAGAGGTCATGTGATCATTTTTATATTAATTAATTAGTTAGTATTTGTTATTAGGTTGGTGCAAAAATAATGACGTAATGATGTCGTTTTTTGACGTTTAAAAATACGTCAAAAAACGACATTATTACGTCATTATTTTTGCACCAACCTAATAACAATTACAATGAGAATGTATTTCATCCTTGGTATTAGATGAATAAAGATTCATGTATTTTGTAATGATTATATTTGCATTGTTTTTTTGTTTTTTTTATAGTGGAGCCATTGCAAATGAAGAGAAAGTAATATTAGGTAGGAAAGCTGAGGTGGGGATTTATTGACAAATTTCATAATTGATTTATCATGTTTTTATTTTCAGTTGTTCAGTTGCATTTACTTACACCACAAAACCTGTACTTATCCTTGAATCATGATACATATTTCTTTATCATTGTCTAGAAAAAAAAAAAGATTTGGAAATCTTTTTGAATAATCTAATGCATTTTATTGCTTGGTTAGCATGGATACTAGAAAAAGTATTAGGAATCATCTTTTTTCTTTTAATATTTTACATTTTCAGGAGATAGGTGATCATGGATTGCCATAGATTTCTTTCCTTAATTATCTGTGAACTGCCATGACTTCTTGGAAATAGATACTGGAGTGATTTCCTATTGCCTTCTCCACATTTTTAAATTCTAAGAGTAGTTCTTCTCTCAGACTGGCTGCCATCTAAGGCTAGAATAATCAGTCTGCTCTGCTAGTTAACGCATTGATTAAGGAGAAGAGATGGATTTGTATCTTTTTTTAATAGCATTTGTACAGAATTAAGGCTACAGATGAAGTCGGAATTTAAACTTTGCTTACCGATTCCATTTTCCACACTGGCATCAATTATGCTACATGTACATCTAAAACATTAGTTATACTTTACCTTAAAATAGATATAGATTTAAAGAATTGATTTATTGTCTTGTTATTGCTTAATTAAATATTACAATTTTGTATCACCTATGATGAAGCTGTGATACAAAAACATTTATCTCAATATGGTACTTTATTATGAATTTTTAGACTAGCATTATTTTCTGTCTATAATTTCTGGCATTAGGAGCTATCATTATTTACATCCAGATTAATATCCTCATCTTTGTTATCAGACTTTGCCTGTTGTGTTCTCCAGCCTTCTTCAGGTGTTTGTCAATCTAGGAATTTCAGACTGAACCCTTTATTTAATCTAGAGATAGATTGTTCTTGTTTCACTTTCAATGTCTAGGAATATCTAGTCTAGTTTTTATTTAGTACCACAAAGTTAATGCTCACCCTGTTTCTATTGAGTCTAAATTTTTACTACCCAAGATTGAACTCTGCCACCAGATTCATGAACCAATGTGGGGCAATAGCCAAGTGGATGAAAGCAATTAAAGTAATTGAGCTCCAAATAATTAACCATTCTACTTCTGTTGCCACAGGGTGTGTGGGTGGTTTAATGGATAGTGGCTCAGTATGAGAAATGGTAGAGTTGAGTTCAAATTCAAATCAAGTTCATTACATTCACTTATACACAAAGACCCTTGAGAAAGGCATAAATTTCTTCCTCACAGCTATGGGTTAAATAGTAGGATTTGTAACTGAAAAATCCTTGTTACTCTACAAAAATTGTTCTTGAAATATTTACTTGTGAATAGAAAAACAAATTCTTACTATTAATCAGCAAATGGTTGATAAGCTGTAATATATATATATATATATATATATATATATATATATATAATCTATTAACAGAGATTAGTATCAAATAAAACTGGTAAATAACTACAACAATTATCCATTTTTTTAAAAAAGATTTCAAATGAATATCTAAAGTTAAATAAGAATTGCAAATATTTTTAATAAAAAAACCTTGATTGATTGAACTATTTAATTAACATATAATTATTCATAATTTAGCTCGCCAATGCTCCAGTTGCTAATAATATACTCCAGCTTTGCTTATTGTTTTACTGCAAATTGCTGCTTTTTCTCCTAAGTAAGTTGAGTTCATTATATTTACCTTCACACAAATACTCTTGGGAATAATAGTATGAATCCATCAACCCCCCCCCACACACACACACCTTAGCTATGGGTTAAATTGTAGAACTTGCATCTGAAGAAAATCATTGCTATTCTTAAAAAAGAAATTGTTAGGGTAATATTTACTCATTAAAAAAAAACAAATTCTCTTACAATCCAAAATGTGTTTTCACTTTAATTAACCCACAAATGGTTGATAACCTGTAAAAAAAAAAATAAATAAATAAAATAAAATCCATTAACAGAGATTAGCATCAAATAAAACTTGTAAATAACCACAATACAAATATACATTAATCTCTTTAAAAAAACATTTCAAATGAATAGCTGAAATTTAAATAATTCCAAATATTATTACCAAAAATTTCCATTGGCTGAACTATTTGATTAACAGAAAATTCTTCATAATTCAGCAATCAATATAAATGTGAATGGAACTTTTATTGTATATTTTTTCTTTAATAATTTAGAATATTTTGTTTATAAACATTTAAATAATTATTTTTATTGAATATTTTGGCCTTTTTCTCTTGTGTTAGAAAAATATTCAGCTTTGTAACATTTTTTTTTAGCTTTGAAGAATTGTCCGAATTTTATTTAAATTTTAGTAAAAACAAGCTAGATGAAAATATGCGAAGGACAAAAAACAATTGTACAATCTTGCTAAAAGAATGAAAAGTAGTAAAGCAAGTTTATAAACTTTTATAAGCCTATATTTATAAAAATATTTTTTTTAGTCATATGAATTTCTCAAATGTTTACTGCTCACATTAAACATAGACTAAGACATACCAATAATTTCTATTTATATAAATTCTTTTTTTGAGGTAAAATCATTTCTCTGGAATGGAATGTACCTACCTATCAGTTCAGTGCATGGTAAAGACTAAGCAAGACTGATATAGAATTATGTCACATATGGTAAAGTAACTAAATTTTTAGAAACAGTATATTCCATTCATTGCAAAATGATTGAATTTTACTTTATACTGTAGGTATCTCTAACCAGAACCTCTTCTGTGTAGTAACAATCATTACTTATATTGTGTGACATGCATACATACAGCTGCACAGTGTCAGATGACAAAATATTGAATGGACAAAATGTCAAACAGTAAAAGAGTTAAAATGATGAAAGGCCAGAAATGTGCCTACAATAGAATACCTTTTACTTAGCATGCAAGTATCCTGCAGTTAAATAATTATTTTAAAATTTTTAACTAATGTAAAAGACATCATAAACATTACTGGGAGAAACAAATGGAATTATGATGTTTAAAACTTGAAGGAATAATTGAATTTAGTAAATAAACTGAATTGTAAGATAGGTACCTGTTTATAGTCTCTAATGAAATGTCTATATATAATGAAGACCCTAAATTCAATTTGGTGAAAAATAGAGCATAATAAATGACACCCTCCCCAAATTGGACCACTAATCAATGATTATGTAGGCTTAATCACTTTTAAAAGTGTTATTTATTAAATGATCCCAAAGCTAAGCAATGAAAATTTAGAATAGCTTAACTGTATATTTGAACAGAGCTTAGATGGCAAAGTAAATATTTATTTATATGCCTACATTTACCCATTATTTCAGTTTTCTTGTTTAAGAGTTTATTTTGGTTTTTAAAACTAATTAGTGCTAATTTTTCCTCTAAGCATAATTTACAATTTTTACTGTTAATACTGTATAGGGCTGCTCTTTTTATAATTTCCCATTTGATTTTTGTAGGAATATTGTTTTCTTTTTGGCTTCATATGTATTTTGATAGGGTTGTATTGTTTGTGTATTTTTTCTGTCAAATGATATTTTACAGTTATAATATCTTTCTTTAAAAGTTTTTTTTTTTCTGTGGCCCCTATGTAAATTTTTTCATCTGGGTTAATGTTATTGATGGCTTTGTATATTATGTTATTGGTTAAGCTTTTATTGTTAAGTGGGCAATTTTCTTTGTTTCTGCAGTTACATTTAATGGTGTTATTTTGCTCTGTTATTGTTGTTGTAATAGTTATTGGTTTTGTTGAATATTTTTTATTGTGCTTAGTTATTAGGTTGGTGACAAAAATAATGTCGTTTTCTCACATGTGAGAAAATGACATTATTTTTGCACCAACCTAATATTTTCTTCATGTTATTGATACAGCTGTAACTAATTTTGATTGTATTTTTGTTGATAATTTTTGATAATTTTCTGTTTTTAGGGAAGTGTTTGCCAATTATTTTGAATTATTTATATTTCTTTTTCTGTTTTTGCTTGAATTATTTTAATTTTTGTATTCTAGTTTTTTGAATATCCACTCTTTCTTAGGGCTGATTCATATGTTTTTTTTTTTTTTTTTTTTTATTTTCATTGAATATTTTTAGGCTACTAAAATTTTTTGAAATTCTTTATAGATATGGGTATTTGTTTAAATACATTAGATGGGGTTGGAATTTTTGTTAATGTATATTGGGTAGTTGTTTGGTTTTCTGTATGTTGGTTCTGTTGTTGAAGTTGAATGTTATATCTAAGAAATCTTCTATTTTTTTTTTGATTTGATTTTACATCTATTTCAAAATCCTAGGGTTTTGAAGGTTTTTATTATTTCTTGTTTTATTTTTTCTGTATTTCTGCCATTGCAGTTTGTTAGGATTAATAGACTGTCATCCCAGTATAGGCCTATATCTTTTTTGTCAATAAGATTTCTTAATTTATTGATTATGTATATGCATATGAGTTTGCATACTTCTGCATCATAATAGCTACCCATTGTTACATCAAAGTTATTATTATTATCATTATTATTTTGGCTCTTTTTTTTTTTTTTTTTATCCATATTTTTTTTATTGTGGTATAATATTGATTTTTCAACCGTGATTAATTATACTCATGTCGTCATTGGAGATATTGATGTATTGTTTTTCTAAGTTTGATGTGTTGTTTAGTGTATGTTTATTAATAGGTGGGTAGAAATCTTGTCTGTGTGAAGGAGCAGTTTTCTTTATTAATGTTATTGAACCAGTCTTAGTTTTACACATATTTGTTTCTAATATTTGTTTGCTTATTTTCCCAATATTACTTTTTGTAGGGTTTAGTAATCAGCATATTGGTTTGATCATGAAGTTGTCCTTATGGTCTTTTAATTTAATAAATGGTTCAACTTTTGCTAATTTCTTTATTCTGTTGTCTAATTTTAGTTTAGTGGCTATGTTTTTAGCTTCTTTTGTTTATATAACTTTCTGTTTCATTATTAGTGGTTTTGTAAAATTTAGTGACTTCTTTGTCAACTAGTTTATTGTAATTGTTCATTTCCATTTTATAGATTATCCTGGATTTATGGGCTTTTATAAATCGTTTTTTTTTTTTTAGTTGTTTATCATTTTTTGATCTTTTCAAGTTTTTATTATTGTTGAATTTTTTTATTTCCAAATTATTGATTATGTTTATTCATTATCCAAATTATTGATTATGTAAGTCATTTTCCAAACAATGAGGCTATTTTGTTGTAGGGACCACTGTAAAAAATGGGATACTTAAGGTTTAAAATGAATTTTTAAAAATGAAAACAATTGAAGCTTTTATTTACTTTTAATTTCGAGCTAATAGGTTAAATTTGACAGCTTGATGACAGTTCTATGGAGTCTTTATCTGTAAAACTTAACTGAAAAAGATAATGTGAATGCCTTATTTTATATAATTTTTAAGTACTTAATAATCTTAAAAATTTTTGAAAATATTCTCCGTAATCTAACATTTTATTAAATTTTTAGAAATGTTGACTTTAAATTTACTATAGTTATCACTCTTATTTTCTGATAATATTGTATATGGTTGCCCATACTTACAAAAATTGGCATGTTTGAACACATACAAAAAAAAATTCTTTTTAAAGTATTGGCGGTTGATGATTTGTATTAAGCTTTTTCATTTATGATTAGTAAATATAGATTTCACTTAATAATATCATCTAAAAGGCTGAAATTAATACAAAAGATTAAAAGATTTAAAACTTAATAAATTTTATGAATTAAAATTTAAAAAAATTGAAAATCATTCTTTATAAAAATTAATTATTAATCAAAAAAAATTTGTTTTTCTTAAGACTATAGTGTCCTTAATATATCTTATTTATAAAACCGAATTAAAAGCTTTTCTAATTAAAGCAAGTCATGTGGCAACCCAGAGACATATGAACAAGAAATGGTCAGTATAAGCAGTACCCTATGATGTATCAACTGTCCTGGGTACATGTAAACAATTCCAACAAACTGGGATAGAAGGGTACAAGAGGATAACAACTTAGGTAGGCAGACTGAAGCTGATTTCTATGTGAAGGGATTATTTGAAAAAATACAAAAGATCTGTGGTCCATATAACATCAGGATGACCTTCAAAAATGGTTCAGCACCACAGACACCTCTTCCAAGTACTCCCCCTTCCTTAGAGGAGAACATGACTGTGTGTACACCATCCTGTGCAGCTATGGTAAGAAATACAAATAACAGGCCACTCCTCCTTAAAATAAGGCTACAAGAAAATTGTCATGAGAGGAAATAGAAAAATCAGGTGTAGCTGACCACATATGGAGGAAAAAGGGAGATCACCACCCACTGTGGGATGAGGTTGAAATAATTGACAGAGAACATCACTGGAAAATATGAAAACTTAAGGAATCAGCACATATGCTATACCACAAAAATCTCCTAACCTGGCCAAGCATAGAAATGAATACAATATGGGAACCAGTAATACGGAGTGCTAGAGATAAGCAATAACAACAAAATTGCAATATGAGCAATTGTACACATCGTACACTGATGTCCTCAAGGACACATGGTCCAATGGATAAAAGCATTGGTTGGATCCAGTAACTTGATCCAAAGATTTGTGAGTTCAATATCTGGTTACTGCAGTGGTGAATAAAAACTTGGAGAGTTGAGTTAAAGGGAGATAACTGAGACATCCAGAAGAGGCATGGCATGTGGAACTAGAACAATCTACCCTGGTGGATGAAATAAATGGTTCAGTTCAAAATTCCAATCACCTGATGAAGATCAGAGCATACAGTGGCCAAAACATTGTGAATACTGTAACAAAGATGAATGTATGGTAACAATGTAAATCGTGTAAATAATTACAATACCTCATCTCAGAAACATAGACAGAAGAAGCTTAAATTTTATTTTTTGAAATTTCATAAAAGTGGGGGGGATTTTTGCCATGATATTGTAAAAAAAAAAAAAAAATCTGAAAAATAATTTAATTCATTTGTAAATAAGTACTGAAAATTGAATTAAAATCTGACAATTATTTAAAATGTTTTTGCAAAAATGACAAAACGGTGTTAACAATCCCTATACTAATCTTTGGCCCATCCACTGACACAAGAAAAACAAGATTTTTAATCAGAATTTAGAATGTGCTAGAAAGGATTTTAAAAAAATGAATAAAATAATAAAATATACTTTGGTCTTTTCTCTTAATAATAACAAAGATTTTGATGATAAATCTTTGTTTTAATCAAATTTGGGGACTTTTTTCATCATGGTATACTCTTTTTAAGAAAATCTTTGGAGTTATATTGTTGTTAGTACAGGTAAACTTCTATCAAACAAATGAAAGGATATTGTTTTGTTTGTGGATATCAAAACTCAGTCATATGTAGTAGGAGTGAGAAACTTGTAATTTAAATAAACAGGTTTCTTTTAAAGTGTGGGTCAGCCCAACATTGGGGTGTTAAGAAAATGAATCCTTTATTGTAAATAGCATTATTTTTTTAGTTGGTATTGATTAGTATATGTATGTATGTTAGATATCTTCTTCTCATTGCCTTACTGGTTATACATTTTAATTGATAAAATCAGCATCCATGATAGACATGCTTTCAGGATATTTTGTTGTAGGTTATTTCTTTATTTCTCATTTATGAGAATTACCATAATAGCTTTAGATTGTAATAAGCTTAGCATTGTGATTTATATAAAATAAAAGTTGGAGAGAAATAGTGAAAATTAATATAGGAAAATACTTCACTTAAAAATGCAGACATTTTAAAAAAGAATTTTTTTTTTTAAACCTGAAGGATTATTAACTATTAATCATAAATGTATAATTTTAAGAAAATTTGAAGGGTGTAAGTGAAGATTACTTACTTTTTAGCATTATTTCCTTTATCTTGTCTCCAGTAGCTCTTAAGCACAGTTTTTATCTGAAGCCAAAACAAAGACTGGTACACAGCTGATAAAAACTACTAACCCAACCTTCCCCTATGAACATTCTGAAAAATGAATATTACCTACATCTGTGGCCAGGTGGAAGTTTCATTTTAGTATGGATAAAAAGGATAATGGAATTTGTATTGAATTTTTTTTTTTTTTTTTTTTTTTTTTTTTGCAATGAATTGAAGCAGGATAGGAAACTCTTTGTGGTGCAAGGCTGTTTAAAAGCAGAACCTAAGAATGCCACCCACTCATAACTAAGCCTAGAGTTATTGGTTTCAATCTAGTAACTCAGTATAATCATAGTTAAAATAATATCTGCCTCTTTAGTTTATGTCACAGTATTGTCACCTGCCACCATTTTAAAATACCTTTAGATTTGTGGTCTGCAGATATATAGGGAGTCTTAAAAGAAATTTATACAGATTTATATGTTAGTATTACTAATGTCATCCAGGCTTAGCTTTGAACAAATAAATTTTATCTTGAAATTCTACTAGGTGTACGAAAATGCAGTTGAAGTTCAAAGATGGTATATAAGAGTTTCATTCAGATCCACCTACGTGGCTTACAAACTCCTGAATTGGGGATAATTTTAAAGTTGTAGAGTTGGTTCTAGACGATTGAATTATTTCTTGAGAAAAATTAAAAATGGGTATACATTTTTTATTTTTTGAGATGCCCTCTGTGTGTGTGTGTGTGTGTATATTATATATATATATATAATTATTATTATTATTTTTTTTTTTTTTTAATATAATATGCTCTACTTTGTATCGAGGAATTTTTTTTAAAAATAAAAATAATTACTAAAAAAATAATTGCACCAACCTCTACCTTCATCTTCTTCAAAAGGTCTTTATTCATGGAAATGAAAAACAAATTTCTTAATCACTCTTCATTTTAAGAACACCTCTTGTAATTATTTACACACTTTAGTGAAGAAAACAATCTCTCACAGGAAGCAGATATGACAGGTATGGTCAGAATCAGATGTAGACATTTTTATTTTAATTTAAAAAAAAATGTTTAAATAAGTTTCTTATCGCTTGATGACAAGTGTCAGAAAATGGCATTGATTGATGACTGGAAAAGTGAAAATTCATGATTTTGACACAAACTAAATTAATATTGTTTTAATTTAAATTGTTTTAATTGTCCAAATGTTTTTTTAAGATAAATTTCAACCTTTCTTCTTTAAAATGACACCAAATTTAATACATGATAATTTGAATTTAAATACTTTTAATTTAATTTTAAAATTAGATATTGCAGTGAATTTTTTTAAATGTCCTCTAATAAAATTTAACATGTTTAATGAAAAAATATACAAAATTATCAAGAAATGTTTTTACATAACTTTAAAAATATAATTTTGAACATTTAAAATTAAATCTTAAGGCATTGAAATAGGTGAAAACTTACCTTTTAATCCAAAGAACTTTGCTGGTTGCTCTTTTTGAGTCCACATATGAACTGGTCAAAAACTTTCTGGATAATGGTCACATGACTGAATCCAGGTCTTAAGTGGTCAAGGATACTCTCCATGGATTAAAACTTTTTAAAAATCAATAAAAAAAAAAAAATGAACTTTTGATGTCACACTAGATCGTCACATGTTCTCTATATAGTCTTTAGAACCGAATAATCCAATTTTTCCATCTAAATCTGTCCAACTTATAAGTCCTTTGAATAGGCAAATCTTTGATTTCAGTTGCACACAATAAAAACATCACTTCAATAGAGAGTGTCTACTGGGTTAATGCAGTTGGAAACCAAGCAAAAAAATTTCTGCTTTTTGGTGGCTTTCTCTCTGTGATTGGAGGGTCATTTATTATTCTGTCCCTTTTTTTTTTCATGCACCCAGGTTGAAGGAAATAATAAAACAGGGAAGGCTAAAGCCATGGCCTTTTCTAATGCAAGCAAAAGAATTTCTGCTTTTTGGTGACAGTCTCTCTTTCACCCACCCACTCACTCACTATTATGTCCTATCTCTCATGCTCCCTACTAAAAAGGTTAGTAAGTTCATTGCTTTTACTTGTGTCTTTTCTCACTAAACAAGTGTTTTCTCTACTTACACTCACTAAATAATATTGCTTGTAACAATTATCCTAAGAAATGAAAAAATGGAAAATACAAGTACAAAGAGGATAGTGAAAATTATCAATAATTAATTTTATATTACACAAAATTATTTATCCTGGAAAAAATCTAAGGCATGTGCTATATACATGGATTCTTTGTCCCTGACATGCTACCTAAAAATTTAGCATAACTTAAGGCACAAAATAGATTTTTCATAAATCTTTTGTTTTTATTTTTTCATTTCCTGGCCATATCATATTGTAAAACTGGTTCAAATCACTGAAGTTAAGCATGTTGAACCTAGTCAGTACATAGATGGGTGACCACTTGGGAATACCATGTTGTAAACTTGGATGGGTGGGCGATGTGATAGATAACAGATAGGAGATCCAAATTCAAATTCCAGTCAAGCATGTATTTATTTACTTATGCACAAATACACTTGGAAGGTATGAATCCATATTTTCACCCTCCAGCTATGGGTTAAATAACAGAACAGACTGGATCCTATAGCTGTGGTTAGCAATCAGTCTACTGCCAAAAGTAATGGTAAAACCATGATAGTGTTCTTTACTGGTCCAAGCTGTTTGTTGGCTGCTTTGCTCCACACCAACTCTGCCCATGTTGTGTTCTTGTTCTCTGAGCAGTGGAAGCTTGAATGTTATAGTAATTGTAAAGCTGGTGCTTTATTAAGGGTGAAAATATCTTCACAATGAAAAAATAAAACATAAAATTCATGGGGCTAATCTTCAATTGGTTTATATAGCGCTTGGTACAAAAATTAACCCTTTCCTGCATCAATCTCTATAGTGACATTGTTCCATGCCTAATGATGTGGTTTCAAAGTTCTTCAGAATTAGGAAAGTTGGTGGTAGCTGATGCAGTTTCTCAGCCCAAGTCTCTGAGCTCTCAAAGTTATCTGCTTATAATGCACTGAAAAGGGTTCTGCAGATTCAATGATTCTCCAATCCTCACATTAATCCTAATAAAGGTTTTCTTTGTTTCCTATTTCTGCTTTCTTAACTTTCCAAATTTGGAGAATTATCCATCTTCCTTGGGAGTAGTTACAGGGATTGCTTCTTCCTTAACCTTACAACTCTGCATTAACTTTTGGAGTTGTATCCATATTAATTTTGAGTGTGGTAAATTTTTGAATGTTGGGTATAATTACTAGCACTTTTAGAGTTTTAGTGATATTGTTATAAAATTTTCAGGGTATTTGTATGAAGGGATGTAGAAAATGTAGATCTTTTTTTTTCTAACTGTACATAATAATACATTTTGAAGGGGTTGGAAAAAAATATCATGAAAACTAAAAAAATCATATCACAAGCTTAGTGACATCATTTCTGTAGTAATAGGTTATTTTTAGAAAATGTACTTTGTCTTCAAGACAAAGGTCTGTCACTTGGTGAATATGTCTGCCTGGAGAATATTGAAAAAGAACATTGCCAGCAGACCTGTACACCTACAAAAGGTTAACTCCAACTTACTTCACTTTACATCTCACACCACCACTCCGCACAGGTGAGGCTAAATTCTGTCCCTTCTTCCCTCCTTCTCGGTATTCTAACTCTGCCCACTTCTCAGCGCTGACATAATTGTCTTGTGACAGCTCTAATTTTTAAAGTGCATAGGTGAACGTGCATAGTTTATTCTCCTCATTAATTTCAATTCTCTGACTCCATTCCAAACTTTCACTATTACCTCAGTCCAATGAGAACACAAACCAGACCCCTACTTCTCATTTTGACCTTCCGACCAATAGATAAAAATTATTTCCCAATTTGTTTTCGTCAATGAAAATATATTTAACTAAATTCTCAACAAAGAGACATGCTGTTCTCCATCTTTGGGCTGATCACCATCTTAGTGTAAACATAAACCAGACCAGCTGCCTGTTACGATAGAATTGATTTTCATAATCCTAACTCTTGCAGTGGGTTCATTCTCTGTTTTCATTTCTCAGATCATTTTTGCCAATGAAAATATAATTCTTATCTGTCTCTCTTCTTTTTCTAATTTTCCAAGAAAGAGATAAAGCTATTTTTCCAAATCTGTTTTCCTCCACATGCCAGACTCTTGATAGATAAGAAAAAGTAAATTGTGGTGCAACAATCCAGATGACCCTTTTTTCACTTCTGCCTTACTAGGGAAAATGTCTTCCATTCTCTCTATCTTCCAGTTTATATATCAAAATAAAGAAAACATGGGCATGTCTCTTAAATAAATCATTTGTATTTACAAACATATATACTAGAATTGCAAAGTGTTAAAAATGATTAAAAATAGTCTTTTGTTGAGTTGCTGACTGGCCAGTAATGAAGATTTACTGACTGTCCAAGTTGTTAAAAGTCACTGACACATATTTCTTTTAGCACATTCTGGGGTAAAAGGAAGAATGTAGCCACATCTTGAAATATGACCGTCACGTGTGTTCTTTAAAAATCGAGATCTGTGGGGTTTTATAGGAAATTTCTTCCAAAAGTAGACTCAAGAAAAATAGGGTTTTAGTTTTCTCTGGTCAAATATTACGCATAGTGATATCAATTTCTAACCAATAGACACTTTGATTTAAACATTGTGTGTTTTATTGTGTAATCTTTTTGGCATGTTTGTAATGTTGTTTGTTATTGGGTAGAAAATAAAGTTTGGACATGTTTTAATATGGTATGTATGCGGGTATGCAATTGTGTTGGAAACAGGGTTTATTTTCTATAGTTGTAGCGTTCATTGTTTATTTTGTATTGATTTTTTTTTTTTATCAAAATAATGTCCTATTACAAAACTGAATTGTTCTATAGATGATACCCATTCAACATACTATCAAACTATCAATATATTTTAAATTGATTTCCCATCAGAAACCTTAATAAAGTCTGTCCTAGTTTTAAATTACTGCATAAGGTGACCTTTAGATAAGATGAGGTAAAAAAATATAGCAAATTTTCATGAATTTATCCTATGCCACTAGCATATGACGATTAATTATTATATAAAGATGTTATTGGAAATGTTACTATTTACTGTATCATTAGAAATTCAAAATAAACAAAATAATTCTATATCATGGTTTTACTATATGTGTCCCCTAAAAGGGAAATAATTGTTTTAAGTTTCCTCACATGGTTTCTTGCAAATACTGATTCTTCTTCTTCCTCTTCTTTTTAATGCAACTACCGTAAAAGGTTTTTTATTTTAAAAATAAAGGTTTTATGTAACCTTAAATTGTATTATTATTTAACACCAAAATGATAATTAATTTTTAATGAGAAATGAATATTTTGTTATCCTAAATGCTAATTCTGTTATAATTAACACTACTATGATGATTATTGAAAGTTTAGTGAAAGATGAAGATTGCTGTGAATGCAATTGTAATTTGATATTTACATTTTCTCAGTTGAGCTTGCACGGATACAAGTTGATTTCATTGAGATGCAATTATTCTTCAAATAGGCAATTTATTATGAAGTTATGCTAGTAATATATAAGGTAGAAATGGTTTTATTCCTTTTATTACCAGTTTATTTGATAATGTAAATCTTTTCATATATGTCATTGGTTATTTCACCGAGGCTAAGGTTAGCCTACTGACAAACATCACTCAGAATTTAAGCTTTTTTTTTAATTTTTTAATTTTTTTTTAAATTGTAGTATAAGATGACCCCCAATTTTTAGGGTGATTTTTGGGATTTAAAGGTTGTCTTATATGCAAAAATAGCTTTCTGAAGATTTGTTTACCTTTTAATTCTTCCCAAATATCATCAATCACTCATGTCAAATGTGGTGAAGAATTCTGCTCTTTGTGTAAGTCAAAGAAATGTTGAAAATGTTCCTTTTATGTTGGTCTCAAGAATCTGATTGGAATTGTGGTCGGGTTACTTATTTGTAGGGTGCAAAATTGTAGATATTTTTGGTTTCTGTTAAGGGTTGTACGTGTACTCCTTTTTGAGGTGAACCAGCCGTGTATGAAACATTATTTTACTTTTGATTTCTTGACATGCAATTAATGAAATCTTACAAAAATTCCTAGCATCCAGTGATATTGAACTTGTGAATAAATGGTAAGAAAAAAAAATTTACAAATTGGGGGGGGGGGCATCATAATAAATATATATATATATATATATATATATATATATATATATATGAGCATATTTATCTGTAATTGTTATTAGTGATTAGATCAATTTAAACTAAATTCTGAACTAATCACAGAAATATAATAAAATGTTGTTTGTAAGGATTTTGTTTTTCAGCAATATCCTGTTTATGGATAGACACTGAAGTTTGAATATGTTACTCTAACTGTATTATATATTTCAGGTTGAAATAATATCTATCATAAATGTTAGTATTTACAGTATTGGAGTGTATTACTATAACTGATCTACAATTTTCCTTTCAGGTTTATGCTATCATTTAGATCCTTATCATTCAACAAATAGCTTGTCTGCAAATCTTTTATTTTTTTATTTTTTTTACATGAAAAAATGTCTGTTATCATTTTACTTAACCTTGAGTTTTACCTACCTTTAGCTTGAACCCTTTTTTTAACAATACAGATAATAAATTAGAGTTAATAATCTATTAAATTTAAATCCTGAAATTCTTTTAAAAACTAAGTCTCAATCTCAAGAGAATAAACCGTAATAACAGAATTGTATATTTTCAGCAACAAATTAAAAAAATTGAGGAATTTAAACAGATTGGATAGTCTATTATCTGACAAATTACCCAGTATTTCCCACATCTAGCCAGACATTTCATGGATTTACTGAAATTGCCCTACCAGGATTGATTGATTTGTTTTTATGGTTTATCAACCTTTTGTAGGTTATTTAAAGCCAAAATATATTTAGGATTGTAAGAATAATTCTTTGGTAAGTGAATATTGCATTAATTTTTTATTTTTTTTGAGAATAATAATGATTTTTTTCTACTATTTAACCCATAGCAGGAGAAGTAGATGGATTCATACTTTTCCCAAGCGTATTTGTGCATAAGTGAATTGGAATTCAAATGTTGCTTTCCGATTTCTCATTCCAAACTATTATCCATTAAACCCCATGCATATCCCATTCTACTAGGAAACAAAGAACTTCATTTTTATTATTATTTATATATAAAAGCATCCTCCTCATTACACTGAGTGTTGCCATTTGGTTACTGTATAGCATGTCTTGGGCAAGTAAACCTGGTGGAGTCTATTCCTCACCAGGTCAGCTGATGTTCTCCCACTTGATGGCTTATCTTGGACACATGGCCATTGACTCCATCAGAGGAACCCTGGTCATTCACTTCAGTCTAGGAACCCAATGAGCTTATCATCACCACCTTAGATATGCTGCTAGCAGTTCAGTTTCATGTGCAGATTTAGCCTGCAGCCAGTTGAAACTCATTGCAGTTACCATCTCTTTGTTGACCACCCCAACTGGCAAGGACCTTAGAACTACATCATAGTTTAGTATGATAGGAGATGAAAAAAAGTATTTTAATAAAAAAAAACAAAAAAAAAACTCTTTTCCTTTCAGCTAAGTTCTCAATTTTGGAATAGCATTAAAATATATATAAGGCAGGATGTGTGTGGATGTAACGAATGCACGGTCACAATTTTCAATGGATTTGCACTAAAATTTACATGCACATGCTCCAAGTTAGCGGGAAGGCTAAGACTGACTTTTCATTTCCCAACTCCCATCGATAGTGGAAATAATCGATTTTTTTTCATGCTTCTACAGCAGTTTTCATGTAGTTTGCAGCTATTTTCTACTGGCCAGAGTGAGAGCCTATAGCTGTCTGCCACAAATAGGCAGGAAGATTCTATTGGTCAGCGTGAGAGGCAACAGCTGACTGACACAAATGTTAACTAGCATGCAAAAAAAAAAAAAAAAAAAAAAAAAATCAATCGATAACTGCATTCGTCACAAGTGGGAAAAATTTAAATCTTCATGGCACTTTACTCCAATTGGCTCATTCACTTGCTTAAACTCAACATTGATTCTGATTCCGGAGAACTGGGTTGTGTATGAAAAAGTATTTGTTGTTAACATTCTTTTTTCATTTGGTTTTTCCAGTTACGAGTTCTTTTTTAAAGCTGATCGTTTTGTGTTCATTTTGTTTAGTTCTTTTTTCGTAACACATTTAATGTTTAGTATAGAGCTTAGAAAAAATTTGCAGTGTGAGATAGGCAAGAAGTAAGGCATGTAGCAACATTAGCACAGCAAAGGGCACTCCTTTAAAGGCATTGAAGGGCAAAAATATTTTAAGTCAAGTGATAGCGATTGCTGTATGAGTCGTACAATTTTTGAATCGAGCACGGGCAAAGCTGGGCCATGCTGCTAGTATATATATATATATATATATATTCTATATATATATATATATATTCTATATATATATATATATATATATTCTATATATATATATATATATATATATATTCTATATATATATTCTATATATATATATATATATATATATATTCTATATATATATATATATTCTATATATATATATATATATATATATATTCTATATATATATATATTCTATATATATATATATTCTATATATATATATATATATATTCTATATATATATATATATATATTCTATATATATATATATATATATATTCTATATATATATATATATATATTCTATATATATATATATATATATATATTCTATATATATATATATATATATATATTCTATATATATATATATATATATTCTATATATATATATATATATATTCTATATATATATATATATATATATTCTATATATATATATATATATATTCTATATATATATATATATATATTCTATATATATATATATATATATTCTATATATATATATATATATATATTCTATATATATATATATATATATATTCTATATATATATATATATATATATTCTATATATATATATATATATATATTCTATATATATATATATATATATATTCTATATATATATATATATATATATTCTATATATATATATATATATATTCTATATATATATATATATATATTCTATATATATATATATATATATATTCTATATATATATATATATATATTCTATATATATATATATATATATTCTATATATATATTCTATATATATATATATATATTCTATATATATATATATATATTCTATATATATATATATATATATTCTATATATATATATTCTATATATATATATTCTATATATATATATTCTATATATATATATATATATATATATATTCTATATATATATTCTATATATATATATATATATATTCTATATATATTCTATATATATATATATTCTATATATTCTATATATATATATATATATATTCTATATATATTCTATATATATATATATTCTATATATATATATATATATATTCTATATATATTCTATATATATATTCTATATATATATATATATATATATATATATTCTATATATATATTCTATATATATATATATTCTATATATATATATATATATTCTATATATATATTCTATATATATATATATTCTATATATATATATATATATTCTATATATATATATATATATATATATATATATATATATATATTCTATATATATATATATATATTCTATATATATATATATATATTCTATATATATTATATATATATATATATATATATATTATATATAATATATATATATATATATTCTATATATATATATATATATTCTATATATATTATATATATATATATATTATATATAATATATATATATATATATTCTATATATAAAATTAAAACTAATTCAGTTAAATTTTAATGATAAACTCTTTACAATTACTGCTTTAGTCCTGCTATTCATTATTTTCATGTTTTATGTACATATTTATTTCTTCCTCTCTAGTTCAATATAGTTTTCATTATCTTTTTATCTATTAAAAAAAAATGCAAATTTCATTTAACCACAGCTGTTGGCAAATTAACGCTTCAAAAAAAAGTCATCCAATAGTGTCTTTTTGAAACATCAGCTGTCTCTGTTTTCAGTTATTTTATATTTTATTTCCATTTCTTATAGGTAGTAATTTCATTACGGGTCGGTAACAAACTAACATGACCTTTTTAAGATGGCAGTGGCACTGAGATTTACTTTGAAATAGGATTTTAGATTAAGAATTTTAATCTGATACATTTCAATAATAATTTAGATGAACTATACAAGATACTTCACAGAAAATATAATATGGACAATCTTGCACTGAAAAATATATCCTAAAAGCACAGTAGGGGAAAATGTCTGTTGGCTACCAGCTTCTTAGGGCAAGTAAGTTGTGCTCTTTTAAAAAATTTTTTATTGATGTTTTAGAAAAGAAAATAAATGATGCTAAATCTATGTAAATTTTAAAATTTTTTAATTTTAGATCATATGTTTTATATATATATATATATATATATATATATATATATAATAATTATATTACATATAATGTAATATATATGTGTATATAAGAGAATTGATCCAAACAGAATTGAATGTCAAAGTTCTGTCTTTTTGTCTGTTTTCTCTCAATCTCTGATAAAGCTTTAATAAAAGTGAAACCTGTTAGATTGATAAATGTTTCCAATTTGTTCTTTATTGTATCATCCTGTTGGATTCTGATCTGTATAATATATGTATGTATGTATGACAAAAGTAAAATTTTTCTTTACCAACCCGTTTTGTCCACTGAAGGTCTTTAAATGTAAGGATCTTATTTTGTATCATGCATTTATGAACAGAAGTAAAAAATATTGTTTTAAAAAAAAAATTTAATTTAAGAATACTCTAAAATAAATTATAATTACATAAAAATGAGTGAACAAATAAGAAAATAAAAATCAACATTTTTAGATTTTATTTATGTCTGAATTTTGATATGTACATATGTTTGTTTCAAATTATTTAAATGATAATAACATTGATTTAAACCCATTTTCAACTTCATATAATAAATTTAGTTTAAAAAGCATAAATACATTCTTAATTAGTTATTCCTGGTTACAGCATATTTGAAAAAACTTGTTTTAAGAGTAAGATATTACTGTATTTGCTGGCATCAAGGACGTAGTTTCTTCCTGAAAGAGGTCTAAAAAATTTACTGTGTGAAGGTTAGGGTTTTTGTCAGCCTATGCTAACCCAAGAGAAAGGTTATCTATGCCAGATAGTAGACTGAATTCCTGTAGGTTATGCAAAATTTTGTGACTTATTTCAGGGAAAAAATTGCATACTTGATGCCAGCAAATCTGGTAATTTAATGATATCCTTTAATTTAATGTTGATGTAAATCTTTATATTAATAGTTTTTTGGTTAAGTAAATTATATATATCTTTTACTATGATCTTATAAATTATATAAACTTAACTTTCAAAGAAGTTATTTTTAGAGAGATAATTTTTTTGTACACTCTATACTTTAAAAATGTATTTGATACAATCTTTTATGTGTTTCAGCACATGGGAAATCATGGCTCTCCACAACTTCCTATCTTTGGTTTATCTCTTATTCCTCCAGTCCTTGTTTTGCCATCCATTTATAAAAGATTTTCAGTAGGTTACTTGCTGTTTCCCATTGGCCCTCTTGTTTTATTATGTCCTGTGCATGTCAAATTCTCCAAGTCCTCTTTCCTCATTATGCGGCCCAGAAATTTCAACTTTCTTATTCTAAGTAAAGTGTCCTTTATGTTCCTATTTTCTTTAAAACTTCCTTGCTCACATGTTCCATTAATTCTAAGTATTCTAAGCATCCTTCTGTAAAACCACATTTTGGTTGCCTCTTTATCTGTGAGGAAATTGTCCTACATTTACTGTCATATAAGAAGAGTGATATTACATAGAAGTTCACCATGCGTTTCCAATGAGATTTTCCTGTTTCATAATACTTTGTTTAACTTTTGGAAGGCATATTTTGCCCTTCCAATGCACCTTCAAATTTCTGTGTCATATTTTCCATTGTCAGTTAGAACACTTACCAGATAGTTAACTTTCTGTATTTGCTTGATTCTCATGTCATCGTTTGCATATCTTATGCTGTTAAGATTGTGTCCACCGATATTGACACTATAAAAAAAAAATCTTATTGAATAAACTATGTAATGCTTGTCATATTCATTCAAAAGCCTATAGTCATGGATGTTTTTGGGGTTTTTTTTGTTTTTTTGTTCTGTCTGAATATAAACATATTCATTTAAACTGATCTTGCCTTGGTAATTTAATGACAAGATAGAAAAAATATGTAATGCATTTTATTCTCTAAAAGTACTTCATCAGACTAAAGTAACATTCTTATCATGTTAAAATGTTTCCTAGATATTTTAATTTCTGCACCCAATTGTTGCTGATATCTCCATTTTGTAACTCACATCTTGGGATTTTTCTCTTGCTGATGACTATATGTTCTATCTCCTTGCAGTTGATGATTAGTCCTTTTTTTCTCACTTTCTTTTATCACCCTGTACTTTCCTTTTTGAGTTAGCCATTAAGTTTCCCTTTCCAGTTCCCTTAAGATAGTGTCACTGTAGAGGTTGAATAAATCTGGCAAGAGAATGCATCCTTGTCTCATGCCCCTTTCTATTTTTGTATAGCTACTCAATTTATTTTCAATCCGTATGCTGGCTGTTTGCTCCCAATATAAGTTCTGGATTATTCTAACATATTTACCAAATAGATCTAGTTTTCCTAGCAGTTCAAATAAATCCTTGTGAATGTACCTTGTCAAATGCTTTTGCACAATCTATAAAACAAATGCACATCTTTCTGCTTTTGTATTGCTCTCTCTGGTATCATTATATCCTTGACAAAGGTGATCTGTTCTTGTCCTATTTCTGGTTTAATTTTGCTTCACAGATCAGGATTTGCATCATTAGTTTGGTTATGTGGTTCATTAAACTGATTGTTCTATAGAGTTTGCATTTGTTTGTATCTGGTATTGATGTAAATATGGATTTATAGTGGCCACTGTTGTATATATTTGTTTATTATATCTGTGATCTTGTTGATGACAAAATCATCCAAGGCTAAGATCACATGTTATGATCACATCAAGCCCTACTACTTTGTTTCTGTTTGGTTTGCTGGTCTGACTTCAACTTTTGATATTTCTGGCCCTTCTTTAGTTTACAGTGTAGGTTTCTCTCTCACATCATTAAGAAGTTCTTTGATGTATTCATTTCACCTTTTGGAGTATCTTTATTATCAATGAGCCTTTATTTGATTTTATCAAGCCTGTTAGCACACTTTTTGTCCTGTTCTGTTATGGATACTTGCTGCATTTGTGTTGCTCATTCTCTTTGTTTCTGTATACTTTTCATTAATTGATTCCTCTTTAGTCAGCCTACATTTATTTTTAATTTACATTTTGTGTTTGCTATTTTTTTCCATTCTTTAGCATTGTCATTGTTTTTATCATCATATCTAGAATTTTTTCTGTCATCCAGGTGTTGCTTTGCTCTTCCATAGTTTCACTCTGATGTAGCACATGACTTGGGTATGGTGATTTTCTAAGCATAGCTTATATGTAGCACAAGGCCAGAAGTATGGGGCACCCAGTGAGGATCAAACTCACTATTCAGTTGTAACTGATCTAGTGAGACAAGCTTGCTAACCATTACACCATGTACTTGGGTATGTTTTGCCGTGTAGAACTGTGTTTCTGAACCTTTTGTTGATAGTTACATGATCAATCTGATTCTTTGTGTCTCCTCCTAGGCTTCTCCATGTCCAGAGGGTGCTCCTGGAACCAGGTGTTTTTGATTACTTGATCATTTACTGTGCACCACTGGACCCACATTTCGCCATGCTCATTCTGGGATCTGTTGTGGAGTAAACACACTCCTGGTAACACAAATGAACTAGGCAAGACACCTTAAATAAAGAATTCCAAGTGAGTCGGGAGTTTGTTGGGGTCACTCAGAATTTCTAACAGATGTCATGGCGAGTAGCCTAAGCACAACATAATATTATAACCACTAGGAGTGAGTTATGACGGTGAGAATGAGGGGTTAAAACTCATACAAGTAGGAAAAAGTACTTTTTTGTTTTGGCACTCATGATAATAATGATGACAAGAAATTAGAACCACAAAACAAAAATGGATATTCTTCAAATATGGAACAATTATTAGCCCAAGTGGTAAAAATACATTGTCAACAGCAGTTGTTGGGACTCCAGAAATGAAAACCAAATTTAATTGAAATAATACGGAAGAAAATGGAAAATTCTCAAAGTTCTTTCACTCCCGATGTGGTGGCAAAAGCTATATCTGAATTCACAAGCAAATTCAGATGGAATTACCTTTTTTGCTTATTTTAGAAGATACAAACAAATTTTTAGAGGAAAATGCAGCAGCTGGGAAGACAAGAAAAAAAACAAGACTTTTGTTGAGAAAGCACTGGTAGAACCAGGGCTGTGGAGTCAGAAGCAATTAAGGGGTCATTGGAATAGGAGTTGGTGAAACTATACAGAGTCTGGCTCTAATTGAATTTACACTTCATGTAAAAAGTCTTACATTATAGAATTTTTATTTTTCTTGTTATTTCTTCTACTGTATATTTACTATTTCCTTTAAAGAAAATTCATCTCAACTTCTTTTTTAAAGTCATTTTATTTTTTTGTAATTATTTTGTTTTTGCAAAAATATCTTTGCAAAAAAATCTTACATTTTATAGAATTTTTATGTCTTTACAGGATGTATCCTGTAAAAGATTATATTTCAACTTCTGTTATAAAGTAGTTTTTTTTGTTCTATACTTATTTTTTATTTGCAAAGATATGTGTGTGCGTGTGTGTAAAAAATCTTACATGATAGCATTTTTATTGTTCTATATCCTTTCAAAGATTTTATCTCTAATTCTGTTAGAAAATATTGAAGAATGAATAGGTATATGAAAACCACAATATCTTTATTCGTTGATATAAACCAGTTATAATGATATAGGCTTACTCAAGTTAGGAGTGTGTGCATAGGCTTTGAGATTTGTAGCCCATAATCACTTAATTACATAAAGAAGAGTCAGAGGTGCCAAAAATAGAGTAGTTGGGGGAGAGGGTTTTGTGTTCTGACTCCATAGCTCTGTGTAGAACATGAGAAATAATCTAATTTTCTACTACTGAAAAAAAAAACAGGAGAAATTTGCTTTGAAGAAACAGTAAATATTCTAACTAAAATTTTTAGTGAGAAAAGTTTACTCAATACTTGTTGGAAGTGTATGAATCTGTTGAAAGAAGATGAAGATTCTGTCATATTTGCTGGAATTGTTAACAAGGCGTGTGAAAGATTCAAATTAAATGAGCAGACACTGGATATATTTAAAAAGTTAATTTTCGTTCAAGGGTTAATGACAAAAAAAGACACAGAAATATGTTTGAGAATTCTAATGAATTTTTAGTCAAAAACTAATGCTACAAGAAATATTGGATGAATGCCAGAGAATCCTAAATGTGAGACACAATACTGAAGAAATTAAAGAAAAAAAAATGTGTATACATACAAGCTAAAGGAAAATGTGGAAAAAGAAAAATTAATCCATCTTTCAGAAGTGGAAAATTATATCGTGGTGTTAACTGTCCCTTTAAGAATTCAAAGTTCTACATGTGTGAATTCAAAGTGCTACATGTGAGAAAAAGTATGATTTTTAAAAAGTCACACTGCAAAACTAAAGCAAGGAAAATTTATTCCGGAAAAAATTTTGTACATAGCATTCCGATAGAAAAAAATAATTACAGCAAAACAAAGAAAATTTGTGCATAAAGTCAAGATATGGAGCTTTGATTATACTGCTGCAAGCTTTCCAGTGACTAGGGTAGGCAGCAGTCAGCTAGCTCTTACTCCTTCTTTCCAAGCATCCCTGTCAAGTGGGCTAATGTGGGCAAGGCCACACTCATACACATCCCTCCCAATGCAGTACTTCCACCTCTTCCTAGGTATACCTTGACCTCTGTGACCAGGAACCCTGAAATCTGAGACAGTCCTGATACATGACGAAGCTTGTTGGATGTGACCAAACCACTGAAGACGATGGGTGCCCAGCACTGATATATTCTTAATATTGAGACTAGTTAACAACTCAGAAAAGGGGTTTTCATATTGAGGCTTGTTGCCGCAGATCCAGTGAATCATTGAGCAAGACTGACACACTTGATTCTCAAGTCTCACTGTTATGGTGCAGTGCAGATCATACAAACACAGAGAACAGTTTGTCGTGAGTTCTCAACAATGTGTTTGGATGTGAGAATAGGTAGGAACTTTTTGGACTTCCCACAAACCACAGAGCACCTGGTTATACTGGCAAGCTCACAACCTACACCTGTGCAGAGCATATCTCCAAAATAACAGAAACAGAGAATCCATTTTTGTACCATCCAAAGTGACTGATAGTGGGTCTGCTATCAATAGGGCATGCTTTGCCACAGTATCTAGGGGGGATGTAATCAGGTAGTTCTGTTAGCCTACTGCCACTGCATTTCTTGTGTACTCGGGTGTTGCATTTGGAACACAAGATCAAAGTCATACCCACTCCACTGTGGCAAACAGCACAGGGAAATGTGCTAGATTTCTGAAACTTCTCCAGGTCAACACCAGAAATCATAAACTTGATCTTTTTCATGTTGACACAGAGCCCCTTGCTCTCCATCCCCGCCTTCCAAGTTTTCAGCTTGTAAACATATTCATCCAGTGTCAGCGACTAATACAAGTCAACATATAGAAGTTCCCATGGTAAACCAGTGTGGAACTCCTGAGAGTCTCCAACACAAGAACAAAGAGAGCAGTTGACTCAAGACTGAGCCTCGAGGATAAACACTAACATCAGCACTGAACTCCCTGCTATATTGGCCATTGACTCTAACTCTACTTCAGGCATTGCAGTACATACCATGAACCACACAAATAGCTCTATCTTGAACTCCAAGAAGGAAGAACCTATGGAAGTACTGCATGATACTTTTGATGTACCAACACCCCAAGAATTCATTGAACCTACAAGTATGATTACCAGAAAAAGGAAACATATGGAAAAATTAGAGGTTGCCCCAAAATGAAAGAAATAAAAAGTTCCATGTGTTAGTGAACTCAGAAAGAGGAGTGGGTGGATATAAAGAAATAAAATATTTACTATATAATAAAGAAAATCTTAAAAATGGGGATGATGTGGAGTAAATAATTCACTCCTGGTAATACAAATGAATTAGGCAAGACAGCTTAAATAAATAACTCCAAGTAAGTCAAGACAGTCCGTTGGAGTGAGTCACGAGAATTTCTAACTGATGTCATGGTGAGTAGCCTAAGCAAGATATAATATTATAACAGCTAAGAGTGAGTTATCACAGGATTTTAGTCTGAAATTCCTGACTATTTTGTCTTTTTGTTCTTTTCCTATCTTGGCATTTAGGTCTCCCATGATGATAGTGATTTCTTGTGATTTACATAGGGCCTTAGCATTGTTGAGAAATTTGTAACATTTATACATTTCTTCCTATATGATCTGTGTTTTGGTGCATATACAATGATGATTGTTATGTTAAAGGTCTTTCCTTTTAGTTAGTGGAATTCTGAGATTTGGCAGTATCTCAGAACACATTTCTTCATGTCATTATCTAATATTAACCCTACACCTTTTTTCATTTTTTTTCCTTGTCTGCATGTATTATCCTGTGTGTGTCACTTATGAAGTTCCCATTGCTTCCCCACCTATTTTCAAACGCACCCTAGAATATTGATATTTTGTTTATTGATCTCTTGTTTGATATTTACAGGATGTTCACATTGATATAGTGTCCTTACATTCCAGATCATGATTACTATGTTTTGTTTGTTGCAAACAGACACTGGATAACAATTCTGGTGACACCTGTCACTCCTGTCTATCCTTACTAGGTGAGGAGTCCTTCCTAAGGAACTTAACCCTCTTCATGCCGTTATTCTTTATATTCAATTTGCAAACAGTTACTGGATGATGATTAGGTGACACCTATCATGCATGTCTTCCCTTAGTCGGCAAGGAGTTATCTCCCATGGATTTACACCCTTCATGCTTTTATTTGTAATAATGTCGTTTTCTCACATAGTAACATATGTGAGAAAACGACATTATTTTTGCACCAACCTAATAGTTGTATTGTTTGTTCCCATGATTGTTTCTTCTGTATTCTCTGTGTTTGTGTGTGCACTTGTCAGTACAGATGTATGCCGTGATCATTTTGCCTTTTTCTTTGACTTTTTTTAAAAAGATACTCCATATAAGATGTTAAGAATGATAACCAGTCAATGTAAAATATCAAAAATAGTAACCACTATATCTGTACAAGATGTTACCAGTTCTACCAGAAAATTAATACAAAATTATATTAAATCCAGATTAATCTTATAAATAGAAAGATAAGCCATATATATAGTGTAACATAGTACAACTAAAATATAAGAAAAAGCGTTAACAAATTTCAAAGCTTAACTCAACTGTAAAGAAAAAGGTAAACTATGCTTACAATTTACTGTTAGGTCACTTCTTTGATTTAACAATGAATTTTTGTCAAAAAATCTGATTTCAAGTTTTTCATGTAAACACAGAAAAGATATACATGTCCTTGCCATTTTAAAAAAATTTCATTTCACCTTAGGAGTTTTATTATCATCTTTGCAAAATCCCCAAATATTTAGAAAGTGACATATTATTTCTGTAAGTAGTATTGGTAAAGGACAAGATATATTGATACCACCTAGTCTTAAAAGAATTCATAGGGCTACCAATACAGAATTTTTCAACTGTCAAATTCTCTATTGTAGAGATAGTACTAAGATAAACCAGAGATTTAGTTAAACATTTGTTTAGCAATGGGCATTGGTCAGAATCCCTACAATTACATTAGCCAATATCATTAATATGTCTTGGAATGTGTATTATGATCCAGATTATTAAATTGGTTTAAAATTTTATTACTGTGTAACTTTATAATCTTAAGATTATTGGTGAGGCTATAATTTAGTTTTAATGTTTCTGTTAAATATTTTACTAAGAGGGTTACTTTTAGGAAATGTTTACCAAACATTTTCCAGTTTAACAGTTGCATATTAATTTACCAAATAATTTTATATGTTTAAATTATTTACTAGTTTCTTAAAGAAGCTATTTATTTATCAACTACAAAAATAAAATTATGTAGGAAATTCACAAAATTTTTATAATATTTTTTAAGTTTATATTTTATTTTATTTATATTTATGTTTATTTTTTGTTAGTCCTTAGATGGCAAAGTAAATATTTATATGCCTACATTTACCAATTGTTTCAGTTTTCTTGTTTAAGAGTTTATTTTGATTTTTAAAATTAATTATTGCTAATTTTTCCTCTAAGCATAATTTACAATTTTTGCTTTTAATACTGTATGAGGCTACTCTTTTTATAATTTCCCCATTTGATTTTGGTAGGAATATTGTTTTCCTTTTGGCTCCATATATATTTTGATAGGGTTGTATTGTTTGTTCTTTTCTTTCAAATGACATTTTGTGGTTATAATATCTTTCTTTTAAAAGTTTTTTCTGTGGCCCTTATGTAAATTTTGTTTTCATTTGTGTTAATGTTGTTATTTACGATGGCTTTGCATATTATGTTGTTGGTTAAGCATTTATAGTTAAGTCAGCAATTTTTTTTATTTCTGCAGTTACATTTAATGGTGTTATTTTGCTGTATGTTGTAATTGTTATTGGTTTTGTTGAATTTTTTTGTGCTTAGTTATTTTCTCCATGTTATTGATGCAGCTGTAACTAATTTTTATTGTATTTTTGTTGATAATTTTTGATAATGTGCTGTTTTTAAGGAAGGGTTTGTTAATTTTCTTGAATATTTTCCCTATTTTTGTTTTTATTGTCTTTTTTTTAGGGAGGTGTTGAACCAAATTTTATTTCTTTTTCTCTTTTTTGTTTGAATTATATATACTGGATAAATTGTCTAAATTACACAAAAATGCAAATAACATTGACATTAAAATTAAGATATATTTACCAAAATTACACAAAAATATCTTGAAATACTAAAGAGTAAATTTATTCAATAAAATCACCTTTACATTCAGCCACGACCTCCAGACAACTTCGGAATCCTCTGCATCTCTTCTGGATGGCCTCCTTGTTTAAGTTAGTGAATGCTACCATGATCCTTGACTTCAGTTCATCTTTAGTATTACAAGGAGTTTTGTTGGTCTCCCACTCAGTTGCACCCCACACATAATAGAAAAGGGGGTTGCAGTTAGGTGGCTAGATGTAAAGGGTGATGTGGTTGCAGAAATTGTCTGACAGCCATGACTGGGTTCTCCTGCTTGTGTGGCATGGTGCAAAATCCTGTTGTTAGACATAGGATCTTCCAGCAGCCACCCTCTTGACTCAGGGCAGCAGTACCTTCTCAAAGCACTTGATGTAGTTCTCTGCGTTGTCTGAGGCCCTGTGGGAAGATGAATGGAGGCATAATGTTGCTATCATTAGTGATCACTCCAAACACCATGATGTTGACTGGATATTTGGCTTTCATCACTCTTGGTACATCTTTTAGGAACACAGCATCCACTGCACTCTCCTCATATTGACACCCAAACACTCCGAAATATTCCTGTTGGTGCTTCCAGCATAAATGCCAAACAGTACAGCATGCTGTTTCCAAATTTCTGGCAATGTGAATTGCATCATGGTACTCTTTTTCTCACAGGCGGTACCCAACTGACCCTACTATACTGTGCAGTCATCAAAAACAAACAATGCACATGTGTGAAATTAAAAATATAAAATGGCGACTATTTACCCATCGCATCCTCTGTGTGTGTGTGTGTGTGTGTGTGTGAGGCTTCTCTGTCATGCATTGTTGTCCACCAAAGTCAAATTCATGTGAATGACCTTATTAAACTCTTTTTGATTCACAGTCATCTCTGCCATGGCTATCAGCGGAGAGGAAGGGAATAGGGAGAGAGGATGATTATTCCAATGGTCAGATATGAGCAGGTGTCAACAACAAGAATATGAATAAAAGAATGTTTTGTCAACTCATACATATTAGTCCATTTTTATTTAAGAGATAAATTGAAATTAGACATGGCAGTTCATGGATTAGTTTCACCATAACCCACTTGTAGAAATGATCTTAACTGAATGACATACTCACAGGACATAGACAAGATTTAACCTAATCCCAAAACGAGCAAGGCCAGAAAGATGCACTCTTTCTGGGGTTTTTTTTTTTTTTTTTTTTTTTTGTTTTTCCTCAGGTGTGAGTAGCAAAACCATACCAAAAATATGTGAATTCTAAACAGAGGGGCAACATCATGTGAAAATTCCAGGTACTTGGAGATAATGCAAAACCAAACTAAAAAAGATAGTAACCAACCAAGAAGAATGTTACATTAAATCATTTCCCAATTTAATGTTAATGCTGCCCAAATATTAAAATAATCCAGAATCTATACTGGCAGCAAACTGTCTGCATACAGATAAAAAATGAGTTCAGTAAATATAGAAAAATAAAAAGGGGTCTAAGACAAGGATGTGTCTTCTTACTGGACTTCTCACAACCTATACAGTGAGGCAATTCTGAGAGAATTAGAAGTTCCATGAGGATTCATTATTGGGAACCACAATCTTAACAACACAAGATATGCAGACAATGCAGTGTTGATAACAGGCACAGAAAGGAAACTAGAAGAATTCTTACAGACAGTAGTAAAGGAAAGTGAGAAGAAAGGATTACACCTCAATTGGAGGAAGATAGAATGCATGGCTGTTAGCAAAAGGATGGGTCCAGCATGCAAATTACAAATTGGAGATACCAAAATCAACCAAATACAACAATTTAAATATCTAGGAAGTGTTTTAACAGAGGACAGAAAGTGTAACATTGAAACCCAAAGGTGTATTGCTATAACAAAAGGTGCATTCCAAAAGCTAAGCAGAGTATTAAGAAAACAGGAAAATTTCATTAGAAACAAAGAGTACTGAACTGTTATATAATATCAGTAATATGGTAAAGAATGTAGTACAATCTCACAGATGAAGGAGAGACTTGAAGCAACAGAAATGTGGTTCTACAGAAGGATATTGAGAATATCATGGACTAAACACATGAGCAACAACAAAGATTTAGAGAAAATGAAAACAAAAAGAACACATACTTGACACCAGGAAGACAGTTGAAATTTATTGGGACCATAATGAGGAAAGAGGGCTTGGAAAATTTGATAATCACAAGAAACATTGAAGGCAGGAGAGACAGAAGAAAGATTTAAAGAGCTTGAGTCAATGGGTGGCAGAACAGAATTTAGGAGAAATAACAAAAACAAAATATATTAAGAGTTAAAAAGGACAGGAAATTGTGGAAAGTCATGATTGACTACATTCTGAAGGGACCAAAGACAAGAAGCTGTTAAATGGTCAATAAATGCACTGTGTAGCATACATTACATTTTATGGAGTTTCATAATTTTCAACCAACATGTGAATCATTACTGACATTATAGCATTGGTTATTGAACTAGTATAGTTCTAGAGAACAGTGCCCCTGGACCATTGAAAACTAATGCCATGTTGCTTGGTCAGATGCTCTTTCAGACGTTATTGAGAGTGAAAGACAAGGAAAAAACCTTAGTAGCACTCACATAGGATACAGCAGAAATACCTCCCACATTTTAAAAGTTGACAAAACAAGTAAGGTAACTGCTATTAAAAAGTTATTTCACTGTTATTTAAATGAATATCTGCAGTTTTACTCATTTGGTCTTTAAAATAACATACTCCAACATACTCTTTTTTTTTTTTTTTTTTTTTTTTTTTTTTGTTTAATTCATGAAGGCTTGGAAAATTTGATCCTTACAAGACAGATTGAAAGCAAGAGGGACAGAGGAAAACAATGCATAATCTGCTTAGTGAGCTTGAGTAAATGGATGGTAGAACAAAGTTTAGGAGAGATAACAAAAGACAAAGACAAAATTTATTAAGAGCTACAAAGGGCAGGAAATTGTAGAGAGCCATGATTGCTTGTGCTTGGAAGGGGCACAGCATACAAAAGAAGAATGATGAAATTGAAGAAAAAAAAAACTATGTAATGCATTTTGTCCTCCAAAAGGACTTCAGATTAAATGTTTTTATTGATGGAATCGTATATATGTAGTGAGAGGGAAGGAAGATACCAACAAATGTTGGTTATATAAATAAATATGAAGAAAAACACTGAAGCAGCTCTTTAAATTTAGATTTAAATTGTAAATTTCTGTTATCCAATTTATCTAAATGTAGAGTCTAGTCAACTTCATTCAGCTGCTTACAACTTTGTACATTTGTGTACACTGTACAACAACTTTGTACACAATATTCCCAGAATGTTAATGATATTTTTTTATTTTATTTTATTTTTTTTTTAATCAGGTTCTCGTAACTATGTTGTTGAGAAAAACCAGATTGATGATTCAGATGATTCCAAACCAGAAACCGCCATTCAGGCCGAGCACAAGGCAACATATTTTGAAGAGAAAATATCTATACCTGATCCTGATAATGTAAGTGATATTGTCTCTTTCATAGAATGTAAAACTATCATCTATACTCAACCTTATAGAACTGTGCATTGGTCGTTAGTAACCACTTCGTCTCTTCATGGAATGAACAAGTAGGTTTTTTTTTTTGTTTATGATTTTAAAATTTGGCACTGAAAATCTGATAGTTAAAATGCATCATAAGTAGTAGAGAAAAACAATTTCTTTTACACTTTATATTACTGGAATGTGGAAAAAGTGTGTGTGTAAAAATTTCAGATAGAGTATATCTGTAAAATAACAATATGAATAAAGACAAAAGGAAAACTTAGCTGATGTGTTTTGTCCTTTGAGAGACTTTATCAAGGCAAATGATTAAGTCCCTCAGGGGATGAAACGCATCAGCTAAGATATTATATAATAATAATAATAAATATACATTTTTTTCCTCACCAATAGCACAACATTGAGTTTCATGGACAATACAATCATCAGAATGAAATCAGTATCTGATTTCATGCATGTAATTTGGTTGTTGCTGGTGAGGGTGGGGGAAATAAAATTTAATATTAATATAAATTTTATCTCTATTATTATACATCAAGCACTGCTTTATTAGCACCAGCACAATTATATATATATATATATTATAAATTAATTTATTTAAAATGTTTTTTTTCGCTACACAGTTCTAACCATGTTTCAAAAATGGAAGCTAAAAGCTTCGAATTTAATTTTGTAATTAAATTAAATACATTAGTTCCATTTCATCCTCAAGCGAATTTTGGAGTAACTTATTTTTTAAATTACTGGGTTTTAAAGGCACTGCAAAAATTCATAATTCACGTTTCCAATGATACAGAGAAATCCATTCATTCAGACAAGGGGGTGGTTGCATGTTCATTATCACTGTATTTTGTTGTATTAGTTATTAATTACATTTGAAGAAGGGTTTTTGTTTAGGTAGGGGTAGGGATGTTTTTTTGTTTTTTTTCAATGAATTCTGACATCCGTTAAATGCATGTCGTCTGGATTTTTTTAAAAATTTTATTGTTAACGGTGAAAATTCTTACGGCATTTTTTTCTATTTGTATACTTAAAGATTTTTGTTGGGTGTTTAGGTTAGAATACGTTCTATTTAACTACAATTTTAAAAAATATTTTCACTTTTAATTTTTAATATACTATATTATACATCTTACTGTTCTTTCTTTTTATATATGTATATATATATATATATAAAATCTCCTTTTGCTTGAAGTTCACATTGATTTCATATGAAACCTTGGAAATTTTCCAGTACAATTCAGTGAACTTTTCATATTACTAAATTATGCTCTATAATTATAGTTTAGATGTATGAAAAAGGTGTCAGTTTAAACAGACACAAAGAGGATATAGGTTAAAACATATGATCTATATTGGAATATGTTCTGTCCAGAACTCAAGGCACTATAAAATGATAAAAATGTATCCAATACTGAAAAAAGGCAGTTATTATTTTTTTTCAATTTCTTCACAGTGTTATGAACAATGAGAAGTTTAAAAAGTTATCAAAGGACAGTTAGTCACTCAGAATGTACTTTAAGATTGAAAAGTTCCATTCCACATCAACTGATGTTGCTGGGACAAACTTCATGCAAGCCACAACTTGCAGTCCAATTTCAATGTTAGCAGTATCAATGCTGAAGATGGCTGAAATAGCTTTTAAAATCATTAGAGCTGGGTTTGCTGCCATACGTTTCACATTTTTTTTAAATATCGTTTCTTTTTGTTTCTGGCATGGACTTTAGCTTAAGTTTTAGTTTGTTTACCCTGTCAAATAGTGACAAGCAGTATATTCTGTTTTTCAAAGAATGTAAAATCTGGCAAGTCGGTTTAAGATGTAATTAAAGTATGGTGTAACTGACTAAAAACACATTTTTGCAATGTTTCCTAAGTACTCACAATAAGACAGTGTCAGAAGGTCCTCCCCCATGACACCACTTTTTTTAACTACTATCACTCTTTGGCAATGTCTGTTTTAAAAAGTGATAATTAGCATTGGAATAAAACTTAATCCTATGATGAAAGTGAATTTGTACATTTTTTTTTTTTTATTATATTATTTATTATTATTATTATTATTATTTAATGGAATGGTTGACAAAACATTGGTTAATTGCCAATTGATTCAAACTTTATAAAATGGTAAAAATAAGGATTTCCTTATAGTTAGTTCACACATTTTAATAATTTAGTAATTTTTTATAAATTCACGAATAAAAAATTGTATAACTTCACTTTTATATGTTTAGGTTTTATTCCAATTCTAATCATTGCTTTTTAAAATGATAAACATCACTAAAGAGTGAAAGTAGCTAAAAAAGTCATGGAAAAAATAACTGTCCTTTTGACACTACATTTTAATGCAGGCACCAAAGTTCATGTTTACTACATATTCAATATAAAGTTTATTCATAAATAAGTGCTGAAAATTTCATTTAAATCAGATAATTCCCTGAATTTTGGTAAGTTTGAAAAATGGTCGTTTTCTTTTTCTTTTTTTTTTTTTCTTTTCTTTTTTGCATTTTTTGAAAAGTTTTGATACCCATACTTTGGCCCTACTTAATTAACAGTGTTAATTAGACATCTTTCCTAGTCATGTGGTATGTTGCCATTATGATGGCAAAACTTGTAAACATTTTCTGGCTCTGAATATTTATGTTAAAGAAAAAAAAAGTCATTCAGAGCATTTGGCCTGATCTTCCAGTTTATACACTTGACCATTTGTAAGATATTAAACAAATGTTAAAAGTTAAATTTAAATTGATAGCAATCCTAAACCACTGACTCTAAATATTTGAGTTCTGTAAATATTATTCATTTTACTCTTCAGTTACACTACATATTTATAGATAGATACTGAATTACTAAAAAAAAAAAATCTTATTCACATCTTGCCCTTTATTTTCTTCATTATGAATTGGTGCATTTTTATATCCACATGACTTCAAACTTGATTAGTATGAAAATTTAACAATGTACATTGACATGATATTAAGATTATGAATAAGTATTTTAACATAATTTTCTTTTTGTTTTCATTTCAGTATAATTTCAGCTTCCGTAAATTATGGGCATTTACAGGTCCAGGATTTTTGATGAGCATTGCTTATTTAGATCCTGGTAATATTGAATCTGACTTACAGACTGGTGCTAAAGCAAACTTTAAGGTAAGGATATAAATTCAAGATATACATTTTATCTATATAAGAAATAATAGCTAAATGCATAGTAGTTGAATAAATTGATCAATTAGTCAAATTACCAGCATTTCCTGTGAACACTGCTTTCTATATTTTTCTTTCTTCCCTTCACTTTAAGCTCCTTAAAGTTTTTAATTTTTTTTTATTATTATGAGTTGTCTTTTCTTCCCAAATTTTATATAATTTTTTCCCCCCAGATTTGGAAATATTTTCTCAAATTTTGATACATTTTTTATTCTCTCAAATTTTACTAATGAAATTTTTTTTTTTTTTTTGTGTGTGTGTGATTTTAGTAACATGTCAACATATATGCCATCAATTTGAATTATTTTTCCCGGTTTTCTATTTAGACATTTCTGGTACAACTGATTAATTGTTGTTAATATGTATTTTTTTTTTATTTTTAATTGTAGCTTTTATGGGTATTATTATTGGCTACATTCCTGGGTCTTCTCATGCAGCGACTTGCTGCAAGACTAGGTGTTGTAACAGGAATGCACCTGGCCGAGGTGTGCCACTCTTTTTACCATAAAATACCAAGACTCATTCTTTGGATAATGGTTGAGATAGCTATCATAGGTGAGCTGAAAAGAGTTTCTTTGAATATCAAAGATTTTTTTTTTTCTCCAACCATTTTTTTAAATTTTATGTTATTTATTAATGGCTAAGGTTTCTTTTAACCTTTAATGTTTCTTGTTTTTATCTATTTTTAATTTAAACTGTATTATTATTTCTGAGAGCTACTGAACACCTTAAAGGCCTATTGTTGAAGTATTCATAAAAATGCTATTTTTCAATATCAAATTGCAATAGTCATATGTTGCATTGATATGTCAAACAATGTACATTTTTTTTTTTTTTTTCTAATGGACATTTACATGTTTTCAAGCAGTGCATATATGTGGGTACAACACCTGTAATAACATTTTATTTGAATTTAAAGCTGTTTGGAAATTGTCATAAAATATAAAGATAAATTCTTATACTTTTTTATTTTTTACTTTCATGAGTTACTAGCAGGGTTACCCAGCATTGCATGTGTATCAAAGTAATACCAGTAATGTACAAACTCATGATAAACAAAGTAATATTTTTTTAAACCTGATGTTGTTTTTGCCTGGCTTAAACTACAATATTTAGATGTTTAAAACATATATTTTCTGATTCATTATATTCCAAGGAAGGTTTCTTTTAATATATAATTTAAATATTTTAATTATTTAAATATTTTAATTTAAATATTTAATTTAATAATATATTTTCTGATTCATTATATTTCAATATTTATACAATACAATATTTAATTATGTATGTTTCAATAATACAATCTTTAAATGTTTAAAACATATTTTCTGATTCATTATATTCCAAGGAAGGTTTTAATAAATAATTTATTTCTCTACTCTTTATATGTTGAAATATTTGTAAATTAAAATATTTTTTTTCATTTTAATTTGGTAATTTTTTTTTTTTTTTTTTTCACTTATTGGATAAAAAATGGAAATTTGCTTTTACAAGAAAAGAGAGCCTCTTGAATAGCAATTTTAGACAAATGAACCACTTATTTATTTTATTTATTAACTTAATTTTTACTCATTTATTTAGTCTTTTCATTTTCAATTAAATTTAATTTTTGCCATTTATTTTAAAAAAACTAATTGAATAATGTAGGGTTTGTGTATGTAAATAGAACTTTTTTTATTGTTTTAAAATTTTAGCTTTTTTTATATTTGTATAGATAAAATAATTTTTTAATAATAATTTTGAAATTCCCCCTTTTGTTAAACAAAAAGTAGAGAATATTCTACAACTCTGTAGTGATATGTAAATTAACTAATTAGCATATCTGGAATACCCAGGCTATATAATGACTCTGATTAGAAGGGGATGAGGGACTACGCATGAGCACTAACACAAAGGATTTAGGACTTCACAACACTGGTGTTGCCAATAAGATACACTTTATCATTAGAGAATCCTGATTTTGTGGATGCATGGATAAGAACATTTGCAGCTAAAGTGAGGACTAAGAAATTAAGGGACAGCAAAGAGATGGGAGGAGAAAATGAAATAACCAATGTTTTTTTTGTCCACAGCTACGGTTGAAATCATTATGAAAATTTCATCTATAGCTTGCCCAATGCAATTGGAAAGTTTGACAGAATAAGTTGGATTATACAGAAAAATAGGTGACCAAAAAAGAGGTTAGTCATTGCAGAGAGAGCAAAATTTATGGATACGAGAAAAGAAGCTGATGAATGTTGTGAGTTTGAAAAACTCTGAAAAGAATGCCAAACAACTGAAGAATTAATTCAGATAAGGTTAATTGGCAATTGGATACCAGCAACAAAGTAACGGCAATCCCTAGAAACTTTTGGGAGCATATAGGCAGACCAAAACTACATAAGAACCATATGCAGCTACACCAATTTGATGAGTCAGTTATAAAAACGTTGGGATATTTTGAAGGTTCTGTAGAATTGAAAAACAAATTTGAAATAATATCATTGTTGGAGATTGCAAAAAGAATCATGGACTTATTGGAAATGATATACTTAACATAAATTATAAAAAATTAATTAATGCAGTAAAAATGAAAGAATTAGGCATGTTGAAAAATTACAAAACCAGCCTAAAGTTAAAAGAAAATGTTACCCCCTCCTATTATGAGGCACAGAAACTTATCATTAGTAGTAGCAAAACTAAGGAAGTTGGTTGAACAAGATCTACTGGGATCAATTCATCATGGCAGAAGCAAATGGGTGTCCCCAAATGTAGTTCTGATGAAATAAGATGGAGACATACATATGTGATGTTTATAAAGTAGGAGTGAATCATAAAGTATGCTCAGATTCATATCCTATGCCAAATGTGGAAGTGACCTTACATTCTTTAGCAGGATTTAGATTTTTAATGAAATAGATTTACAAACTGGGTATCATCAGATACACAGAGATAAAAATTTTGATAGGTTGATTTAACTGGAAAAGAATGGGATAAAGAGGGCAAGTGTTTTTTTGTTTTTTTTTAAAAAAAGGCTATTAAATGTCATAAGGTGTGGTATAAAAAAATTTGGTTTGTTATCAAGATGACATTTGCATAGGTGCTCTCAATGAAAGAGAATTAAAAAGGAAAATGAGCCTCATTTTAAATAGGTTCAGGAGTGCAGGAATGAAAATAAACAAAAAAAAAATGTGTACATAATAGTAACAAAGTATCGTTTTTGGGATATTTCTATTTCAAAAGAAGAGGTGTCATCAGATCAAACATTAACAGAAAAAATACTAAGTACTAAATACATTCCAGTTCTTTTTTTTTATTTGTGGGTACTACACTGACAAATAAAAAAGAACTGAAATGTTTTTTTTGGGGGGGGATTAGTAAATTTTTATCAGTGATATGTACCATGTTATACAGATTTAACTGAACCATTTGCCAAGCTAAGCTGAGAAAAAATGTTGATTTTTGTGTGGACAAAAAAAAAAGGGAAATGCTTTTAATAAGCTAGAGTCAATCCTTGCAAACAAACTAATGATAAAAATATTTGATCCCAGAAAGGAAATTACAGTAATTAAGGTGGGAGATAATATTCAATATATGGCTTTTGATTTTGATATAGAATATGTCAAAGGAAATATGATACTTCACGTGGATGCCTGATCAAGGTAGCAATTTCACAAGTCATCAAAAGATAACACAAGAAATTTTTGAGGACATCTTTTTACATATAAAATTGTCTTTCTGCCCTACAGCAATTACTCCATTTATTATTTCTTTTTAGATATTATGCTGTTTAGTAGTCGGTCTTGTGTAGTTTCTGCAGCCATTCTATCCACAGACAAAATATAAGTACCTAAGATTCAAAGAAATAAGACATAAATTGACAATCGAGAATGGAGTAGTTTAATTGCGAGTTAGTGATCCTTCCAGAAACACAAATCTGGTAATAAAGTGGACATGATGATGTACACTGTGGAATAGTGACCACATAAAAAAGTTAGAAGACAGGATATTCACAAGAGGTGGGGGAATATATAAAAAGATGTCCAAAATGTAAAGAAATAAGGAACTTTATGCAAAGTTCACGGATACCTCAAGTGCTGAACAAAAACAAAACCTACTCTTGCAGGATGAAGTGCCTGATAAAGAAATGTCTACAGATAAACATAAAGATGATCAAGAAGGACAATATGATTTGGAAACTGAGGAAGACCAGTCAATGCACAAATGCGGTCATGAGAACGAGAGAAAATGGGACAGATAAAGAACTCTTGGAACGAAATACCTTAAGATCTCAGGAGAGAGAGAAAGAAACCCTGAAAACAAAATGATAGAAGAAGCACAAGAAAAACAAGGCCCATGAAACCCTTTCATTATAGGGAGATATAGTGAGATGTAGATTAACTAATTAACATATCCGGAATGCCCAGGGGTATATAATGACTCCAATTAGGAGGAGGAGGGACTACACATGAGCATTGAGTAGTAACACAAAGGACTTAGTCTTCACAGCAAATTCATTCATTAATTTTGCCACTGTTTATTTAAAAATAATTGAATGATATGAGGTTTAAACTGGAAACACTAAAACATCAGTATTTTTTCTACTTTTTCTTATACTATTATATTTTTTATTTTACAAGTATCTTCACTTGTCTAAAGAGTACAGAAATAAATTATTTTATCAAAACCTTCCTTGGAATATGCTGAATCAGAAAATGTATAATGATTTTGAGGGTCTAAATATTGTAGCTTTGGAGTTTAAGTAGTTCCATACATGCATGCAGTTTAAGGTCTTTTTATTAAAAAATAAATTACAAATTTCAGACAAGATTAGCTTAATTGTTGAAGGTGGTTATAGTAAACAAATTAAGCAAAAAACTAATAGATTACAGGAAAATGTAATTAGTCAAAATATATTACTTAAAACTAAATCAAATAAATTATCTACATCGAACAAGTAATATAGTTTGAATCTGATTTAAAGTAGAAATGAAACTGCAATTGTTTTTTATTATAATTTTCATTAAATATCAACTCCATTTCTCTTTTTGTTTGTTGTTTTTATTTTTAAATTCCACTGAAAAAAAGGCAGAATATTAATTTGACAAAGAAGATATTTTCAGCCTTTGTTGGTACTCCAATCCATAGCTGTTTTCATTGGACCAAACTAGCACAGTATCAATAGAATTGTTAAGCCTGTTAGAACTGTGGGGGTATTTAAACATTCCCATGAAAGGTTTCCACTTAATATTTAGTAAGCAGCAAGTCAAATTTTCATGATTATTCCAGGAGCTTTTTGAATACCTCTCTTGAGTAACTACAAATAATTTCTGGTTCGAGTTGTAACATTTGTGAATTACAAGCAGATTTGTTTATTGAAAATAAAATGAATATTTGAATTTTAAAAATTTAATTTGATTTTTCGAAGTGAAAAGACTTTTTTCTTTTTTAAAAACTTTGTTCTTTTATTATCTACTAAAAACCAGAAAATACCATCAAGGCAATATATAACAAGAAAATTAAGAACTAAATATTAGGTTGGTGCAAAAATAATGTCGGTTTTTGACGTAATTTTTAACGTCAAAAACCGACATTATTTTTGCACCAACCTAATATCTCCTATAATATTCTAAATGAGGCATTTGAAAACCCCACAGTACTAATGCTGTCACAATGCCCTGCAATTCCTAATACAGTCACTAATGCTGTCACAATGCCCTGCAATTCCTAATACAGTACTACTCACTTCAAATCCTTTTTAATGCAAATCATAAAATGATACTGCTCTACTAATAATTATGCTATGTCAAATTATGATTAATAAATAAAATAAAATTTCTAAAACTTATCTCCCAACTTTAAGTTTTGCAGAAATTAATCAGGAGTAAGATAAATCAGTTGAATTTCACAGGCATCATATCTAGTAATTATATATATATATATATATATATATATATATATATATATATATGAAAAAAAAAAAGAATTAATTTTTGACATCAACTTATTTTTAAATTTCTTTCTTAAGGATGTTATGTGATTTAATTTGATCTGGAATTATTTACTTATGCTTTATTTCTTAATATTGAGCACTTTATTTCCAAAGACTGCTTGTCTTTAAAGCATTATCCTCTACTAATGCACTGGTCACCATTGATCTAAGAAAGAAAAAAAATCTTTGTTATTATTATAATTAATCAAATTATATTTATGCAAAATGAATGTGAGTATTAGTTTTCCTTTGTTTTCAGATATTGACCTCTACTTTATACAGGTAAAATATGGTGGAAAGCCATTACATTATGATTAATATTATGTTTCCTCTATATTTTGATAATTAGAACAAAAATAAGTTATTCCATCTGTTTTTACTATTGATTCTCACCCCTGAAAAGAATGAAATGGAAACTCAGTAGTAAAACTTTTTTTTTTTTTTTTTTTTTTTTTTTTGAGCCATTTAACTATTATTTCTAAGCACAAGCTTAATCCTTCTGAAGGGCTGAGGCTTAGTTGTAGAATGTATGCTATACAAATTTGTATTAAATTATCTTCAATTCCCTGAGCAACTATACCATGCTAGAAAAAAAAACTGTTAGGATGACCGGAGATAGACCTGAATCCCAATACTCTTTTCTTAATTTTTTTTTTCTTGTATTCTTTCACACTCACTAACCCTTTGTGTATTAGTGGCTTTATTGTCATGCTTGAAGTGAAATGATTAAAAAAAAATGACAGGTTCTTTTGAAGTATTAATTATCAAACCTATAGTCTAACACTCTTAAGTTGAGCCATTTCTATAGGATGCATATTAAATTGTGTTCAAAAGTTTTTGGCCCAACCAAGAAGCCCATCTAAAAATATTCTGATGTTAAGTTGTTTGTCATCTGTTCAGATTTTGGGAAGTTGGTCAAGGTGAAAACTATTCAACACTCCCTCATACATTAGCCATTGTTTCAGAATTTTATTATTCAAGTCACATTTAAATCATTATTTCTATAATGGACAAGTCAAGAAAGAAGTAGCATTATTCAGAATATAAAAAAAAATTATAATATCTTAAAGACTTTAATTTGATTGGGTAAGCTCTTGTTGATATATTTTTTGATGAGGCACTATTTACATATCCTGTCCTTTTGTGTTGTCACCTCAAGAAAATGTTTAAATAGGTTATAAACTCTAGCTTATAAAAAATATTCTCTTCATTGAGTGTCCTGAATCTGTTATTGACTTCTTCAGCTATTCACCTGTTGATTCTTAGATTAAAGTAATTTTTTTCTAATTGAAGAAACTGCAGATTAAAGAATTGTAAAAGAAATTTTTTTTTTTTTTTTTTTTTTTTTTAAACTTTTTATTAACACATACATAGACTGAAAAGGCAAAACATTATGACCACCGGCATAATAAAATAGTGTTACTCCATGTTCCCACTAAACATTTATTACTCAATCAAGTATGGATTTTACAATATCTCTAAAGTTTTTGTCTGAGATCTGGCACTAGGATATTATCAACAGATCCTTTAACTGCTACAAGTTATGCCCCAATGCATTTCCTAAGTGCTCAATGGGACTACAAGAAGTTTGTTGGCCTTGAGCAGTACAGTGAAATCTTCATGTTCCTGAAACCATTCTTCATACAACTCATGCAGTGGAGTAATGCACATTGTCTTATTAAAAGATGCCACTGCCATTGTAGAAGGCTGTTGCCATGAAGAGATGTATCTGGTCTTCTCTTATATGACAAAAGAAACTTTATCATATAAATGATAAAATCCAGTGTTTCCCAGTTAAGCATTTACCAAATCATCATACTGCCTCCATTGATGTTACTTTCTCTATTCCCATTGTTTGCCAAAGATAACTATGCACATTTACCTTGCCAGCCATATTATTCAGAAGAAATAGACTCTATGGACCAGGCAAACTACTTTTGTTGATACAGGGTCCATACTGCCACTCATATTTAGTTATACACAGTGATCTAAAGAGGAGATAAATATCAACAACCATTGACATATCATTAATTGGCTGACATCAATGCAAGAAGTGAATGGAAGCTTTCCAAACAAGTATGAAAAGAAAGGCTGCTGTGACACTATTTACATATAGCTTTATTATGTTATATTATTATTAAAGTAACAAAGTAAATATTTGTTAATATGTTGGCATATTAACAAATATTTACTTTAATAATATAACATAACTAGCAGCATGGCCCGGTGTTGCCTGTGCTTGATTCAAAAATCATATGACTCATACAGCAATTGCTATCACTTGACTTAAAATATTTTTGCCCTTCCTTGCCTTTAAAGGAGTGCCCATTGCCATGCTGATGTTGCTACATGCCTTACTTCTTGCCTATCTCACACTGCAAATTTTTTCTAAGCTCTATACTAAACATTAAATGTGTTACGAAAAAAGAACTAAACAAAATGAACACAAAACGATCAGCTTTAAAAAAGAACTCGTAACTGGAAAAACCAAATGAAAAAAGAATGTTAACAACAAATACTTTTTCATACCCAACCCAGTTCTGCGGAATCAGAATCAATGTTGAGTTTAAGCAAATGAATGAGCCAATTGGAGTAAAGTGCCATGAAGATTTAAATTTTTCCCACTTGTGATGAATGCAGTTATCGATTGATTTTTTTTTTTTTTTTTTTTTTTTTTTTTTTTTTTTTTGCATGCTAGTTAACATTTGTGTAAGTCAGCTGTTGGCTCTGACGCTGGCCAATAGAATCTTCCTGCCTATTTGTGGCAGCCAGCTATAGGCTCTCACTCTGGCCAGTAGAAAATGGCTGCAAACTACATGAAAACTGCAGTAGAAGCATGAAAAAATCAATTATTTCCACTATCGATGGGAGTTGGGAAATGCAAAGTTGGTCTTGGCCTTCTCGCTAACTTGGAGCATGTGCATGTAAATTTTGGTGCAAATCCGTTGAAAATTGCGGCCGTGTATTCGTTACACACACACACACACACACACACACACACACACACACACACATCCTGCCTTTTATAGATAGATGAATATGAATCAAATAAAATAATAAAGCAAATAAAACATAATTTGTATTATTAATTTAAATATTATAATTAATATTTGAACAAAAATGACAACAAAAAATTGATGTTAAAGTAATGTTTTTATATAATATTATTAATGCTCTATTTTTAATATTATTTTAATATTGAGCACTATATATAAAAATATATGCTGTTTCTTAAATAGTGCTGGCAGTCAACAAAATGCACATACATACACACATATATAATACACACACACTTGCAGGATCTCTCAATAAATGTATAGACATTTTGAAGCTTTCTCAAGAAATAATTCAAGTTACTAGAACCAACTCTATCTAATTTAAATAATGCATATAAAGACAGTATATTTTGTCATTGCATGTTTTCAAATTGATGTCTGTTATGATCCAGACATTGCTGACAACATGACTCAATGGAATCACAAACAGCAATCAATATTTCAGTAGATTTCTTGGACTTCTGTGAAAACTTTCCATCACCCTTGTTGATATCCATGGTCTTCTGGAACAGTTCTTACGCACATCGTGTACAGTAATATCAGCTTTAAACTTGTATCTAATTTGTGAGATCATAAGCCATGTGGGTGGTACTAAATGAAACTCTCTTTGCTACTGCCTTTGAGCTTCAACTGCATTTTTGTACTTCCAGTAGCATGTCAGGATGAACTTTCTTTGTTCAAAGCTAAGCCTGGGTGACAATAATATTGATGTGTAAATTTGAAAAGAAAGCAAGTTGACGAGCTGTAAACTGTAAAAGTATATACATTTTTTTTAAGTTGTTAAAATAATTGTTTTTATTTATCTATGTATCACAATTGTGTTTTAGTCTAATTTATTCTATAAATTCTGATAAATATATTTCTTTCTTTTTGGTATCTTTTTGTTCATTATTCATGTAAAGAAGTTAGCCAATGTTTGCTTTAATAGCTCTTTGTGGCCTTGTTCCAATCAATTGATAAAAGGAGACGGTTATATATGAACCATAAAATGCATTAGTCGAAATCAGTTTTCTTTTTTGTTTTCTAACCAAATGCCAAGGACAGTACAAGTGTTGTCAGAAGTTCTAAGATTAAAACTTTCACTGCTGTATTGTTATAGTATTGTTGTTATATATTATAAAGATACTGATGACAATTTATCATTGGCACCATCATTTTAGCTTCATTCAGATACTCTGCAATGCAAACTAAGCTAAATGACCCCCCCAATGTTATATATTATTAAAATATGTCACAAAACAGGCAACATATTTCATAGTCTCCTTGAAAATGTGTGTTATATATATATATTACACAGATAAGTTAAAATGATGGTGCCAATGAGAAATTGTCATCAGTATCTTATACACACACACACACACCAACAGTGGGAACTTATACCTTTTGTCTCAAACCAATTTGACTGACAGCTATTCTTGTTTGAACTAAGGAAGCTAACAGTAGAGAAATTTATTTTTATGATTATTCTAATCTTACTCATTATAAAACGCAGATTGTGTGTGTGTGTCTGTATATTTATATACTGGATCGAATTTCCTACATTTTTCAACCGATTTCAACAAAACTTCACAGGGCTATGTAAAATTACCTTGCGGTGGTTCTAACAGCACCAAAAATTGGAAAAACACAATTGTTTTTGCATGAAATCAATTTGAAAACATGATTAAAAGGCATCACGAGAATGAAAGGGGGACAACTCATATCCAGTTATACTTATTATTAGGTTGGAGCCTAAAGAATGACGTAATAATGTCGTTTTTTGACGTTAAAAAATACGTCAAAAAACAACATTATTACGTCATTATTTTTGCACCAACCTAATATAAAACCCAGGTTTGTGTGTGTGTGTTTGTTTATATATGGGATCAGATTTCCTACATTTTTCAACTGTTTTCAACAAAACTTTACTTTTTTCTTTTTTTTTTTTTTTTTGGCAGGTAGTCTTTCTTATTGTCTTGCACACTTTTTTCTTTATTTTTACATTCAGAATGCTTTAAAAATTCCATTTACAAGACAATTGTTTATAATGAAATTGTATTCAATCGGTAGACTCATAACAATTGAAAACAATGTTTTTGTTTGAGTTTGGGTTTGACCAATTTGTGGAAAAAAACAAAAAAAACATGCGTGTCCATCAATCTTAAACAATAATCTTTATGAATTTTATTTTTCAGTCTTTATGATGGTCGATACTTGATCTATCTCTTACTGTTACATCCCCTGGCAACGCCGGGCTCTCCTGCTAGTTGGATATAAAAGCATTCAGCAAGATTCAAATTAATTCCTTTAGAGCAGCTATCAGCATAAGATAAACTCCTAAAGCAAAAGTGATGCAAGTTTAAGTTCGTTCAAGTGTTTCTTGTTTCCAATCTCTACTATTACTTCTTCTTTTATATGCTGTGTTCCTTTGCAATGTTAGTAATCATGGCTCTCTCAACAATTTTTATGTTCTTTGTAGGCCTTAATAAAGTTTCTTTTTGCTATGTCTCCTAATCCTTGTTCTACCAACCATTTCCACAAGCCAACAAGGTAGATTATAATTGCTTTTCTCTGTCCCTCTTTCCTTCAATATGTCCTGTAAGTGTCAAGTTTTCTAAGCTCTCTTTCCTCATTGTGTTCTAGAAATTTCAACTATCTCTTTCTGACACTACATTTAAATGTCCTTTTTGTTTTTATTTTCTCTAAAACTTTGTTACTTGCATGTTCAGTCTATGATATATTCAGCATTTTTCATAGAACCACTAATTCTGGGTATGACAATAAACTACATCCAGCAGCAAGGCCTCTGACTGGAAGATTGGAGGTTTTGAGAAGCAATGGAACCACAACTAAATTGCTGTTGTTCTCAGGTCCACCCTGATCCAGAGTGGTAGCACTTGTCAGCGTCCCAGCTATGGACAAATAGTGAACCCCAAAACAAAAAATACTATGCATCTTTGTATTAAAAATACCAGCAGCATGTTTTTATATAAAAATTACCAACAATACATATTTATAGTAAAATGACCAACAATAAATTTTATCTGTAGTTGAAGGCATATGTTCAAATTATATTGAGTTGAAGCCATAAAATTGTGTTCAAAATATTTAAATTTCAGCATTAAATAACCCATAGAGTTTGATACGCTGCTAAACAAAATGAAAAAACCAACCAACATGAAAGAATTCTTACATGACATTAATCCATATAATATCCTACAATTTCTTAAAGAAATCAAATTGTATTCAAAAATATAACTTCAACAAAACTACAGCATAAAACATGCACCTCACTCCCACTAATAATTATGTTCACAAAAACATGTATATGCACAAAAGCTGAGTATCATCTACCATGTATTCGATTGTGAAAGCAGAATAACATCATATTTTTATTAATTTAAATCTCCCAAGAAAATTAAATTTTGGCATTAAATGACTCATAAAGAGTTGATATGCTGTTAAACAAACAAATCAAATCATAGCATCACATTTCTGTGATGAGATGGTACAGCATTCACTGCTATATATAGGAGTATTAATATTACATAAGTTCTGTGCTTTCTTCGTTTCCAATGAATTTTTCCTGTTTACTTGCTTAACTTTTGAAAGACATCTTTCACTATCACATGGTGCTTTCGGATTTCAGTGTAACAACTGCTGAGTGACTGTTTAAGTCATTGTGATGAAAAGCAACTGAAATTAAATTGAAACAAATCAAAGATAAGATTTAATGCAATATATAATGAAATAAAGGTGTGATATTAATGACAATTCTATTCTGGCATGGTTCTACACAAGAATTACCAGATATAATGCACATGCATCTATCTATATATGAAATTCTGTGACTTTGTTCATCACACCCTCTAAAATAGCCATACATTGACTGATCAAAACCAAATTTTGAGAATAAGTGCAAACAGGTAAGGGGATGCAAAGTACAGTATTAAATTTATTTTCATGTAACTTTATGTAGGCTGCCTGAATTAACTGAAATTAATTGGCATTAAATAACGCATTGAGGTTGATCTGCTGTAAAACAAAATAAACCAAACTAAATGATTAAAAAAGTGGGAATTTGTCTCCAAAAAGAAATATTTATGTATGCCAATTGTATGTTGCATGCTCAAAAGTAATAAATCCTAAGAATTTATTCTTTTGTTAAAAGAAAAAAAATAAATTTAAAAAAAAATATTGTTTACCATGAAGTCTTATAAAATTAAAGAAATTATTAAACTACAAAGTAGGGTTTTTGTCCAAGTATTTTCCCAAACAAATCAGCTTATTCAAATTTCATTGGTTGGTTTGTGAAATTGAACAAAACGTAAAATTTGTAAATCTTGACAAAAAAATGTTAGTTTTAACTTCAACAATAATAAATACTGTGAAAATTTCAACAGGTGTTAGTGTGTTGCAAAAAAATTCTAGGTAGGCAAAATGTCTAAAATGTGAACTAATGAGAATAGAGTTCAAATAATCAAAGCCAAATTAAAGAATAAAACAGATTCTTATACTGCAGAAATATTGATAAAAGAGAGATTTGTCTTATGAGTTGCTGTATAATCAAAAACAGTTATCAACATTATTATCTTCCAAAGTTGTCAAATTAAGACAAATTTTTATTTGCAAATTTTGCTATCACATAGAAGATCAGTTAACATAAAAGCATATCAGTCATATTACAATCCATTTAACATTTAAAATATATTTAATGATAGAAATTAATAATTGTTAATAAAATTTTAGAAATTTGTACTCCTCCATGATATAAGAATTTTTATTGCTTAAATATTGTCTGTTTTTCTAATTGCTCAAATGTTATCTTTCTAGGTTCTGATATGCAAGAAGTCATAGGAACAGCCACTGCTCTCTTTCTACTCTCCAATGGAAAGTAAGTTTACAATTTATGAAAATATTCTCAAATTTTTTTGTCTAGCATATCAAAGGGTATGATTCAGTTTCAGCTGTTATAGGCTTCTCTAACTTAGAGGATTTTTAAATTTATATCTCTATTAGAAACTCTGTATGTGAATGTCTGTTTCAAGACTTGTTACAGCCATGAGTTGTATTATCTTAAGAAATATTTTTAGCTTTAAGAACATTTTCGACAATGTAAAAAAGAAAAAAGTGAAATAGAAATGTAAAAAAATTGAATTATTACAAAAATGGTATGAACAAACTGAAAGATAGTTCACTATTTGCTATTCAACAATCTTCAGGATATATATATATATATATATATATATATATATATATATATATATATATATATAGGTTGGTTAATAAAACCAAGACAAATGAAAGAGTACCAATGAAATCAGCATGATAAACATTTATTAAATATTAACCATGTGACAAAAATGAAGCAGGGGGAGAAAGGTTTTATGTTCGTAATTTTCAGACACACCTGTGTAATTCATCAACAGCCCAAGGAACAAGCAGAGAAATGGGAATTACCAATAGATGTTTTTGTAGATGGGTATATAAAATATATGTGTATGCATGCATGTATGTGTGTGTTACTTCAATTGTTAGTGAATACACATATTTGAAATAGATGATAGAAAAAAGGGAAAATGAAACATAGACTGAGAAAAAAAAAAAAGACAAATACCTACTTAAACAATAATAAACAATGTTCTATGTCTAAGTTATGAAGACAAAGCAATTACACTTCTCCATGTCATGACTTGGAATGACATAAAGTTTGCACTGCTACTTAAGTTTCACTCACACTACCATGATTGTCAGGTGACCAAAATATATATATAAAATATCAAGTCTCTTCATGATGAAGGTGATCATGGCTCTCCACTGAATTATTATTATTATAATTATTATTATTATTATTTTTTTTTTTTTTTTTTTTTTTTTATCTGGGTATTACCATAATGACTTGGTAGGGGTAGTGGAATGGTTGAAGAGTTTTTCTTCTCTTAAACTGATTTTCTCCATGGCTGAAGAGTCCATTCTACCCTGTTAATATTTAACCCATAGATTCAGGAGAACAACATAAATTCATTTCTTACTTTTACTAAGGGCATTTGTGTGAAAGTGAATGCTGGAGGCTGGAATTTAAATGTTGTCTCATTGATTTCCCTTTCTCTGGTGTTATCTGTTACATTACTTGCATGACCATCTTCAGGATTGCAGCATTTTTAGGATTCATTTTATAACAATTAAAATTCATTTCTGTAAAATAATATAAATGTACGCCTTGAAAAAAATGCTTACTTAATATATTTTAAATAAAGCTCTGATTAAAATGCATTGTAAGTTTTTGAATGTCTGTGCTTCTGATTATGCAATGGATACGACGAGTAAATAACTTAAAATTTTGATTTTGTGAAGTTTTGCTTTTCAAATTGGTTTGTATTAGGTTGGTGCAAAAATAATAATGACGTAGTAATGTCGTTTTTTGACGTATTTTTGTTTTTTGACATTATTACATCATTATTTTTGTACCAACCTAATATTTTATCGTACTGATTATGAATTTCTTTTTAAAATTCGTTTTTTATTTCTCAAGTAAATTTGGGTAATACAGACATCTTATACAAAATTTGGTTGGATTCCTTTCTGGGAGTATAAAAAAATTAACTTTTCATATAGTAGCAGTAAACACTCTGTTAACTATGCTGACTCTTGTGGTCCTACCAAAGATTGAACTCACCATCCTAGGCTAACAAATTTCTGAAGATTATTAGACTCCCACTCCTCAGCTTAATGGATTTTTTCTAAGCAGTGGCAGTATCAGGCTTGTCTCTCTTCTTGCCGTTATTGAAGTTTATTGAAATTTTTCATCAGTATGAATCTTTCTATTGTCTGGTGAAATGCTCTCACTCATCTTGAGTTAAGACTTGCCAATGAGGAATGAAAACCTGGCATAATCTCCCTCAGACAAGCTTTTTATTTTATTTTATTAATCAATTTATACTTAAAGATGATTGACTCAATTGAAGTTTAAATTGCTTTATTCTCAGTATTTTAAAGTATTATGCTAAAAAAACTACAATTTGCTATTTTTGCTGCATTATGGTAAAAGCACAAAAATATACAAAAATGAGATCCTTATAATATAGATTGTTTGGTATACTATTTTAATGCCAGTAATTAACACTATGCAACCTATTCAAAGTAAATTCAATTTTGAATGTGAGGATTTAAGATATTTGTAGATGAAATAAAGTTAAATATGATATATGTAATACAAAATAGTAAATGTATTTACTCCAAATTGATTGCAAATTCAAACTTGATCATTGTTAAAAGTAAATATTCTTTATTTGAGAAAGTTCTTTTGTAAAGAAATAAAAAAAAAAAAAATGTTAGATACTTTTTTTTTCATCTTGTTAATTGAAAATAAATATAAAAGTATTTTTCTTTGATTCATTTTTTTTATGGAAATGAGTAAGAGATATTTTTTTATTCATTAGCTTGATTAATTTTGTTTCAGAATTCCATTGTGGGGAGGTGTCCTGATCACAATCACTGATACTTTCACCTTTCTACTGCTGGATAAATATGGACTAAGAAAGTTAGAAGCTTTTTTTGGTTTCTTAATAACAGTAATGGCATTGACATTTGGATATGAGGTAAGAAGCCCACCTTTTGTTTGGGTTTTGAATAGGTTTGTAATTATAAAAATATTATCAATACATTTCCCAAGTGATATATGCTATATCTAGTCTGGTAGTAAATGGTCTCAGGATTTCAAAACTGGTTTAACTTTTCTAGCAAAGTTCAAGTTATGATTTGTTTGAAGTTAACATATTTAATCATTTATTTTTAGATGATCACTTCAGGATAATTACTTTTTCTGCCTCTTGTTGCTAGAAAAGTCATTGGAATATTGAAATTAATTTTATAAAAGACACACAGATTTAACTTGACACTCTTTTTAAAAAATGACCAAGTGGATTTGGGGTTCCTATCACAAAAAATTATGTTAAATTAACACAATTTTTTTTATCATATTTTACCTGCTTTTTTTGCCCAAGACAATTTTTTTTTCTTCTTTTTAATGTAATTTCCTAAATATTAAGACAATTTAAATCTGCAAAATGTAAAAAAAAATCTTCTTGGGAAGATATTTAAAATGTACTCACTTCTTGATTATTACCCACTTATCAGGGACCTAGCATGAAGTGGAAAGATTATATTGAATCAATTGCTAGATTTGCTGTTAGGAAAGTGTTCATTGTGTCATGTAGACAAATTTTCTCGACAGAATCTATCTTACATATTTCTAAATCTACCATTCATCCATGCTTTGAATATTGATGCCACATCTGAACTGGTGCTCCTGCTCTATATTTAGAGATTCCTGATAAAATACAAAGAATAATCTGTAATGTTATTGGTCCTGACCTGGCATCCCAGCTTCAGTTACTTTTCCATTGCTGTAATGTGGCTTCCCTGTACCTTTTTCTATGAATATTTTCATGGTAATTCTTCTGATGAAATTTTCTCTTTAAGTTTTTAAGTGCAGTACTAGATTACCAGCAAGTCATTTCATTTTACAATAGAAATGGTTGAATGTAAATGTAAGTTCTATGCTAACAGTTTCTTCTCTCACACTTCCCATTTGTGGAACTCTCTTCTAGTTTCTTGCTTTCCAGTCAAGTTTGGTCTTCAAAAATTTAGATGCAATGTCAATCATTATCTTCTGTTTTCTTAATTCCTGTTCTTTTATTATTCTATCTCCTTAAAGCATGCTTATTGTTTTTCATATTCTTTACCTCTTGCATCTTAGTGGCTCTATTGCCTTGCTGTCATTTAACAGAAAAAAATATTTCTAGTGTAATAGAATATTGTCTCTAATATTTTTATTTTTTTTTAATTTTTAGTATGGTACTGCTGCTCCGAATCAAGTAGAAGTCTTAAAAGGCTTATTCATTCCTTACTGTTCAGGTTGTGGTCCCACACAACTGACTTATGCAGTTGGGATCATTGGTGCCGTTATAATGCCACACAATATATTTTTACATTCTGCTTTAGTCAAGGTAAGTAAAAAAGGTTATTATGTGTTAAAGACGTTATGTTTACTTTCTGAAATAATGATTGGAAGAGAAAAACAAATTTGTGCATATAACTTTATTTTCAGAATGGGGATTAACACATATAAATCAGCAAATATGGCTGCCTATACAAGAAGTAAAAATTACAAAATAAATATTTGTAATGAAAAATACAGGTGTGATGGAGAATTTAGAATAATTATTTTTAATGCAGGAAAATAGCGATAACAGGTGCTAGGCATAATTTGGGGGAATTTGCATTTCCAAACTAGATCCTCAGAAGGCATGCAAACTTGATGGTAGTCCTGCAATTAACCTAAGGAAATGTGCTCCTGAAATGGCTCCTGTTCTTGCCAAACTGCAACAAATGTCTTGCTGAATCTTGCTTACCAGCTTGTTGGAAATCCTCTTCTGTAGCTCCTGTCTTTAAGAACTCTGATGAATCTGAATCTTCTAATCTCTTGAATTATTGTCCTATTATTCCTTGACCTCTTTTTGGCATAGTATTAGAGGCCCTGATCAACTCTGAATTTGTTAAGCATCTCATTTTGCATGGCTTCTTTAGATAAACATTGATTCCTACACTACCTGTGCAAAAAACAAGGGAAACTATGGCAAGTGCTCAAACTTCCCATCAGTCATTCTACATAGGCAATGTGACAAAGGCTATATAGAAGACTATCTTCAGTTGATATCTAACGGCCAGAGACTGTGCAATCAATGCTGTTCAAGGACTCTATCATTTCTTCCTTTGACACTGGGAAAAATCCCATATTGTGTCTTTCAATTGTGGAACCTATTTCACAGGTAAGACCTACGTACATTTGTTTACTAGCATTGATCACATAGGACTTTCCATGTCCCTGGATATCACAAAGCTTGCATGACATGGAGCAGCAACATTGCACAATTAAGAATTTTCTTTACATATTATGTGAAGACAAGTATTGCAAATGGAACAAATTCCTCAAATCTGCCTCAGTCAACAGCACAGCCAGCATGTCCCTACACTGTCATCATCCTAATATTTGTTTGTTCAAACAAAATGATAAAATTGACTGAGTCCATCACCTTGTACTATGACTGGATTATTTGCAACACACAAACTTCCACACTTTGTGTTTGCAGAATTTTTAACCGGCATTGAAGTTGCCACCTCCATTTTTGTCTTTGGAGAATATAAAGACACAAGACTCCAGTTCTGGTGAAACCACTCAAGCACTACTCAAAAATACTTCAAAATAAATTCCAAAAATAAAAACATGTGGAAAAATTCTTACACACTTCAAAGACTTCATCAAGCACTAATATCAATAGTAGAATTCCACCAAACTGACAAAATACATCCTTTTCCCTAATGTCCACTTATTACCTATGAATCAGAATGAGATGTTTCAAATTAGATTTCTGATTCACTCCACATCAAAACCTGATAGCTGGATGTGAACACTAAGAAGCAAAAATTGAAAATATAAAAAGTTGTTCTCCAAGCATCACAACTGGCTCACAAAACAAATACCCCACTCAATATAAAATACAACTTAGAAAGTGTCAATAATGTATGTTGCCACTAAAGCTAAAGCATGACAAAAAATGCCAAATCATGCATCCATCCTGACTGCTTAAAAGGACTCTGCTTACAACAAGTAGCCAAGCTATCACTGAACCCCAACCATAGCCTCTGTCAACTGACCCAGCATAAGCTTCAATATCAGGCCTGAACCGGCTCTCTCCAACCTCCAGGTCACTTCCCTTGCCCACAAAGAGACATTTCTCTTTGATACTTTATATTGGCAATATAAAGCATTTTATTTTAATACATCTTTTCTTTCTGCCTCACTGGTAGTATTTTACTTTCATTTGTTCTTTTGCTACCACATGTCTTTTATAACATTAGTCTCTCACATTTTCCACTGACATATGGAATCAGTTGCTTGGCTTGTTGCTAAGGAAAGTTGGTTCACTGTGTTGTGCCAGACAATTTTTTTTGCCAGAATCCATCTTGCTCATTTATAAATCTAACTTTCATCTGTGCATTGAATATTGCTGCCATGTCTGGTTTGGTGCTCCTGCTATATGCCTCAAGGTTCTTGACAAAATCCAAACAAGAGTGTGTAATGCTAGTGCTCCTGACATGGAATCTTGACTAATCATTTTCCTACCACTGTGACATGGCTTCCCTCTGAATTTTCTATAAATATTTTCATAGCAGTTGTTCTAATGATTTCTCCTCCTTGATACCTTGACCTCATGAAATTAAGCATAATAGGTCTCGTTATTTTACTGTTGAAATAGCTAGATGTAACCATAAGTTCTATTCTAATAGTTTCTTTTCTTGCAATTTTCACCTGTAGAATTCTCTTCCAGTTCCTTGCTTCCCTGATACCTATGAGCTTCAAAAACGTAAATACAATATCAGTTGTTATCTCTCTTCCTGAATCTTGAATCTCCTTGTGTCTTTGTGGCATTGTTGCCTTACTTGGAGCAAAAGGATTAAAAAAAAACAAAAAAACAAACAAACAAATTTCTTTACTTTTGCTGATGCTGTGAAACACCTAAGTCAGGTTTCTACATATTCAGGATCCTCAGTAGTGATAAATTAACTGATCGGTGATGCCACATTGTTATGATAGGCATTCTCTCTGGCACATGTAGTTTCATCAAGAAAAGATAACTCTTCTATAGTTATAGCAATACTGCCTTTTATACAGTACCTCATTTACATATCACTACAAGTAAATAAACTAAGTAAATAATAAATAAATTAACAAACACAAGAAAACATAGTAATAACAACCAACAATAAAATAATCAATTGTTAACTGGGACAAAAGATGGCTTGTCCATTTTAATGCCTCCCCACCAAATAAACTGCTCTCCATGAACCACCTGAGAGACCCTCTGTTCCTTCCATCAGCATGGCTGATGCTATCCTTCAAGAAAGTGATGTATTGTGCCTTCTCAGGCTAATGTTCTCAGCTGACACGAGGTGGAAAGATTACATTGAATCCATTAGATCTGCTGCTAAGAAAGTCTGTTCACTGTGCCAGGCGAGACTATTTTTCTCTCTGGAATCTATCTTGCATATCTATAAGTCTACCATTCATCCATGCTTAGAATATTGCTGCCATATATGGTCCAGTGCCCCTGCTATTTACCTGGAGCGTCTTGATAAGATCCAAAGAAGAAGCAGCAATATTATTGGTCCTTATCTGGTGGTTTGGTTTCGGTCACTTGCCCATCGCCCTGTGGTTGCCTCTCTGTGTCTTTTTTATAAATACTTTCACAGTAATTGTTTGAATTAGCTCTTCACTATGGTATCTAGACTGTATAAATTTAAGCACAATACTAGACTGGCAATGATTTACATTTGAGCTCATTAGATGTAGCCATAACTTCTATGTTAACAGTTTCTTTTCTCGCACTTCTCACTTGTGGTACTCCCTTCCACCTTCATGCTTTCTAACCAACTTTAATCTGCAAAAATTTAAATGCAATGTCAATCGCTATCTACTGTCCTTCTGATTGCTCTTTTCTCTTTCTCTTCATTACCAATGTTTCTGTTCCTAATTCCTCTGCACCCTATAACCCCTTGCAATGCTAGTGCTTGCTTGGGGTGATAACAATTAAATAAGAAGTAAATAATAAGAGTTAACAAACAACACTATAAATGACCAAAATACTACATTTGGATCCACAATTATTCACACTTAATATCCCCTATAATAATTCAAATCGCAATCATTACCACCCAACAAAATAACTGTTAGAATAATACAATAGACTACCCACAATACATCACTGACCTGTATATATAGTCAAGCAAAAACACAACGCACATGGCCTGACAATTGCATTTAGCATGAAAAATTGTCACCTCTGGGTGTTGACTTCAACGTCAACTTATATTATATATATATATATATATATATATATATATATATATATATATATATATATATATATATATGTATGTACATCAAAAATGTGAACTCTCTATTAGGTATTTTTGGCATGTTAAATTTTTGGTTGACACTCTCCAATATTATTTCCTGTAGAGTTAACTTTTACTTCTCCAAATTCTACAGATGTGAATTCCATTTCATATCTGGGTTGAGAAGATAGATGATCACTTTTATTGTCTGCTGAAATAGTCTATTCCTTACATGAGGTAAAAAGATTTTTCTTGACTGTTTATCTATTGCTCTGCATAAATAAAATACATCAAGCTCTCTTTTGTGGAGCAATTTTAATATTCTTGTATTACTAGAACCTACTTCAACTACATACCCACAGATTTGATTTTATCTTTGATATATATATATATATATATATATATATATATATATATATATTTATTTATGTCTATCTATAAAAGGCAGGATGTGTGTGTAACGTATGCATGGCCGCAATTTTCAATGGATTTGCACCAAAATTTACATGCACATGCTCCAAGTTAGCGAGAAGGCCAAGACCAACTTTGCATTTCCCAACTCCCATCGATAGTGGAAATCGATTTTTTTTCATGCTTCTACAGCAGTTTTCAGTTTGTGGCCATTTTCTACTGGCCAGAGTGAGAGCCTATAGCTGGCTTCCACGAATATGCAGGAAGATTCTATTGGCCAGCGTGAGAGCCAACAGCTGACTTACACGAATGTTAACTAGCATGCAAAAAAAATCGATAGCTGTATTCGTAATAAGTGGGAAAAATTTAAATCTGCATGGCACTTTACTCCAATTGGCTCATTCGCTTGCTTAAACTCAACGTTGATTCTGATTCTGCAGAACTGCGTTTGGTATGAAAAAGTATTTATTGTTAACATTCTTTTTTCATTCGGTTTTTCCAGTTACGAGTCCTTTTTTTAAAGCTGATCGTTTTGTGTTGATTTTGTTTAGTTCTTTTTTTGTAACAGATTTAATGTTTACTATAGAGCTTAGAAAAAATTCGCAGTGTGAGATAGGCAAGAAGTAAGGCATGTAGCAATATCAGCATGGCAAAGGGCACTCCTTTAAAGGCAAGGAAGGGCAAAAATATTTTAAGTTAAGTGATTGCTGTATGAGTCGTACGATTTTTGAATCAAGCATTGGCAACGCCGGGCCATGCTGCTAGTTATTTATATATTATATGCGTGGTACTTATTAGAAAGCGCTCAATATCAGAGATAGAGCTAACATATTTGGTTGGATTGATGTGAGTTTGTGACCTTGGGTTTCATGCTTTTACGATCGTCAGACAAACTGATTCATTTTTTTAAATTTTGGATTTATGTAGATTGTGTGTATTGGTGTTATTATGGAAGTGGGGGGAAAATTGTCGTCGTGATGTCACTCATGCTAATGCAAACATAGATGCATGTCTGTACACCCGTTGAGGTACGCAGACACGCCAAATCTTTATTGTTTATAATTGCCTTTTCCAGCTATGGCCAGCCATTGAACATGCAAAAAGATCTTACAATATCAAGCAATGCTTGGATATGAAATTTTTAAAAATGGGGGAACATGTTGCACTGGGTCAGTCCCGATCTCTGAGCAAGAATAGTATGGACCCAAAAAGAAAAAAAAATCAGTCACCATCATTGGATGCTGCAATATTGCAGGTGTTACATCAATGTTTTCCTTCTCCTGGTTGGATACCCTAATGAAAGTTACACTCCCAAGTAGTTTACTGCATACCTGGATACCAACCCAGGTTATTTCTAAATCTCCACACCAATGTACATACATATAATTCAAAAATATCAAGGAGACAACTTCACAGGGAGTATAAGTCTCATGTAAAGAAATGATCCTCAAACAGTTCAGAGACAAACATGGTTACAGCTTTATATTTTTCTACCTTTCTGAACCATCTGAAGATTGGTTCTTTGTGTGAAATGTCTAGTCACAATGAAATAGTATCTCTTGCATATTTCTCAACTGTATTCCTAGTCTGATGTAGGTTTTTTTTTTTTTTTTTTTTTAATTATTGAATTCCTAGCCTAGGTTGCGGAGCATTTTATGTCTTAAGGTACATTTCCTTTAAGTTCTTTACTCATTTTTTTCTTCTTTCCTTTTGGGCACAGTTGGCTTGAGTTGTTTTTTTTTTTTTTTTGTTTTTTTATTCATTTTGTTCTTTGTTTATAAAAGTTCACTAATTCTGAGATATACACACACACACACACACACACACACACACATATATATATATTTGGTTGGATTGATGTGAGTTTGTGACACTGGGTTTCACACTTTTGCGATCGTCAGACAAACTGATTAACTTTTAAAATTTTGGGTTTATGTAGATTGCATGTATTGGTGTTATTATGGGGGTGGGGATCATCATCATGATGTCACTCATGCTAACACACAAACTTAGATGCATGTCCGTACACTCATTAAGGTACACAAACACACATACACATTCGCTTGCCCGCCATTACTATTCCCTTCTACCAATTTATAATAACTATTAGCTACTAATATTATCATTACCACCAATCCTCCAACACCATTACTACCACATCACGTCATATTTTCATCTTTTTTATTTTCATCTTTTTTTTTTTTTTTTTTTATTTTTTTATTCATCTGTGTTATGATAATTTGTGGCATATATTTTTTTAATTTCAGTCTCGAGATGTGGATCGGAGTAATATTAAAAAAGTGAAAGAAGCAAACATGTACTACTTCATTGAAGCAGCCATTGCCCTGCTTATATCTTTCATCATAAACATGTTTGTAGTTTCAGTGTTTGCTGAAGGTTACTATGGCAAGAATTCTACAGAAGTGGTATGTTTGTATAAACAGTTATTATCATTTATTTATTATTATCCTATTTATAAATTGACTTGTCTGTCCTTTGTTAAAAATGAAAATAGATCATTTCTAGGGTACAAACGATGTATATAAAATAGTAACTAAAATATATGTGATGTTGAGATTTCCCTTAGGTTAATGTTTACTCCTTTACTTTTCTCTTGTAAATTACAACAATATAATTATTAAAAAAAAAACATTTTCCTGCTGCTTTAGTTGCATGTTTAGTTTTTTTTTTTTTTTTTTCTTTATTGTTATTTCATAGTTTGATAACATTAAATACTTACTTCTCCATCCAAATCCAGGGATTTCTCATTCCTATTGGAGGAACCCTTCTCTGATGGATCATGTCTTCAGGGTGTAACCATACTCACCATGCTTGATCAGTTGTGATTTGGTGAGGTTATTTAACACAGAGTTGGAAGTTATGAATTCAGCGTTGTACTTCTTTTAGACTGGTTGTTACCGAAAGCTACAGTACCCAGTCTGTCCTGGTATTTACACATACCTTTCATATAAATGCATTAAATAGTCTTAATATTCCCTATAGACAGAAAAGTGTCATATGCTATCAATTATGGTAGTTGTTTGAATATTTCTTATACAAATCTTCATAATGTTAATAAAGTAATATTTTACTTGGCATATTTGTATATTTTTCAGTAGTTCCATTTTGATCATTGAACAACTTTAAATATTTGAATATTTAAAATTCTTTGGCAGGAACTTGAAATGGTTAGATATAACCATAATTTCTTTGCTAAGTTTCTTCTCTCGCAGTTCTTCCTTGTGGAACTCTTTTCCAGCTTGCTTTCAAGTAAAATTTGATCTAAAATTTCAATGCAATGTTAGTTATTATCTTCTGTTTTCTTAATTCCTGTCTTTTTATTGTTCTCTCTCCTTAATGTTTTTTTCCTCGTGTTGTCTAACTCTTAGTAACCCCCCTTGCATCTTAGAGGCTTTATTACCTTACTTGGAGTGAAATGATTAATAAAAAAAAAAAATTAATGCCCACCTATTCAAACCCACTGTCCTCAAAATGGGTCAGAGTTCATTAATTGGTTAAATTATCTGTCAGTTGAGGAATGAAATAAAGAAACAAATCAGAAAGCCAAAATATGAATTGAAAGGCAGAACAAATTGTGTAGCCCTGTTTTTTCAATGAGTTCTGTAAAGTTTACTAAAAATATTTTCCAGTTCTTTTTAGTTCCCATGATTAGTAAATAGTAGTTTACCTAAGCTTTTAAAAAATGATATTCTCTAAGCACAAATAAGCAATTGCAAAGTTACTATCTATATATCTGTGAGCTAGAAATAAGCTGGGTAATAAAATATTTAAAGACAAATAAATGATGCCATTTTATTGAAGTTTAGCATAACAGAATTTCTTTTTCCTATTATCATAAGAGTTCAATAAGCAGTTGTGTAATTTTGATTATCATCTCTGTTGTGGTTATACACAGTTACACACAAACAAACAAATATTATATATTGGGTTGGCGAAAATGTTTATTTGCTTATTAAGCAGAAAATTTACAAATTTTTTGACCAACCCAATACTAGTTTACATAAACCATCAAAAAACAATGGCAATATTTAAGTCATTTTGCAATTGCACTGGTTACATTCATATGAGTAATCTGGGATTTTTATTTGTGCAATTGTTACATGCAAGAAAAATTATTTTCTTTTTTGTTTTTTGTTTTTTTTTTTCATTTTTCTTTTCTTTTCTTTTTTTTTCTTCTTTTTTTTCTTTTTTTCTCTTCTTTTTTCTTTTCTTTTTTTCTTTTCTTTTTTTTCTTTTTTCTTTTCTTTTTTTTCTTTTTTCTTTTTTTTTCTTTTTTCTTTTCTTTTTTCTTTTTTTCTTTTCTTTTTTCTTTTCTTTTTTTTCTTTTCTTTTTCTTTTTTCTTTTCTTTTTTTCTTTTTTTTCTTTTTTCTTTTTTCTTTTCTTTTTTCTTTTTTCTTTTCTTTTTTCTTTTTTCTTTTTTCTTTTTTCTTTTCTTTTTTCTTTTTTCTTTTCTTTTTTCTTTTTTCTTTTCTTTTTTCTTTTTTCTTTTCTTTTTTCTTTTTTCTTTTCTTTTTTCTTTTTTCTTTTCTTTTTTCTTTTCTTTTTTCTCTTTTTCTTTTTTCTTTTTTCTTTTCTTTTTTCTTTTTTCTTTTCTTTTTTCTCTTTTTCTTTTTTCTTTTTTCTTTTTTTCTTTTCTTTTTTCTTTTCTTTTTTCTTTTCTTTTCTCTTTTTCTTTTTTCTCTTTTTTCTTTTCTTTTTTAAACAGTTTAATTCAAAATATTCAAAGAAAATTAAAACAAATAAAAACATATTAGTAAGTTGAGTTTCCCTACTAATAAGGTATTCTGTTAATGCAATACTAGGCATGTTTGCTTAGTGGCATGAAGTAATACAGTGTCCAGCAGAAATACCTCCCAAGACATTGCTGGCAATGGTGTCTTCATCTACTTAATATCTTACATTATGTGGTAGATATTTCTGATGCACACTGTATTTGCTGTTACCACAACAGAATATTTCATTACTAAGAAGGGGAGATCAAAATTCATGCCTGATAAATATATAAAGTTACATTGTGTTTCATATTATAGATTAGTGTCTCCCATCTGTTACACCTGGGTACACTATTATGCCCTGAAATGTATTCAGGTGTGCCCCAATTTAACAGAAGAGTAATTTATGAATTATTTTTATATTTAAAAAAAAAACCCTTTATTTTTAAAAAGCTAGAGACATCAAGCACATGGCTTCTAAGTGAAGTCTTTGTCATTTGATATTTTAAACTGGATGCTAAATTCCTTAATCTTTTAAGGAGTGGATAATCCTTTCCCTTTTGTCTTCTACAGGAGATTTAAATCAGTCATTATCAGCCTCTCTTAAAAAAAAAAAAAAAAAAAATAGCTGATTCTTCGTAAATCTCTTTAAATGAAAAGTGTATCACTAATCCGCTTTGGAAATGCTAAACCAAAAATGACAGCTGTTAAAGGTAATTTTCTTTGCTAAAAAAACAGGTTTTACAAAAGCAGACTTAAATATACAATGTAATGTCTTAAAAATAAATGCTTACTTCAGGAGACTTCTTTATTATTGTCTTATTTTCAAATTCCATGACTAATGATTCCTTATTAAAATTCAAAGTGTGTCTCAGAGCTTTAGCTATTCTAAAAGTGCACCCTGAAGTAAAAAAAAAAAAAAAGTTTAGAAACACTGTTATAGATTGTTACAAATAAAACACATTCTGTAATAATTTTTATTAAAAAAAAAAAGTTCTTCACCCTGCATGTTATTCTTGTAAGTATTTATTATTTTTTATTGTTTGAAATTAAATATTTTTGCTTCTTTTTTTATATTACGTGAATTTCTATAATATCACACAAAACAACAATAATTATGAAATTATTTCATTTTTCTTTTTACAGTACAAAAACTGCATAAAGAATGATGTTAAATATCATGATCTTAATGTAAGTATATATTATAAATCATTTCATAAAATTGATTTTTGCTATTAGGTAAAAAAAAACATTCATTTGGTTTACTAAGTAAAAATAAGACAATTTTGTTTTGGATATTAAATTTATTGAACAACGTTTTGTTTCATCTTTCAGCCAACTTCATAATTCTATTGACTCAGAAATTGTCTTTCTCAGCAAAGAACTGCTCTAGCTGCTATTTATAGTTTTCCAAGAAAATGAAATTTTTTATTAAGAGAAATATGTAAAAAATTGGAATAAAACCCAACCTTGTGTGGCCTCTAGGCCTTGTACAGGGTGAAATTTGAAGGTGCAATATCTGGCGAAAATGCCAAATAAGTGAAAACTTTCCAGCTAAGATAATTGTTTCCTGTTAAAAAAAAAATCCCACTCGGTAAAGAACTGCTCTAGCTGCCTTTTACAGTTTTCCAAGGAAATAGGCCATAAAAAAAATCAATCAATCAACCTGATGTAATGCTATACCTTCACTGTTAACTAATTCTGGATCAATACCTATCATTGACTGTCACTTTCAGTTGCTCTAATTTAAATTAGTACTCATGTGAACCAATTCTTTGCTTCACTGGAAAGAGTTCATAATGGTGAAGTCCAATTCTAGTGTCATTTCATTTCACTTGTCTTATGAACTCTGGCATTCCATGTTGAAATAATTTTTTACAACATTCCAATAAACAATATAATAGTGTAAATAAAAGATCTAATAAATAAGTAAATAGTGTTTATTATATTAGTTGTCAATTCTCAAGAACAAAGAAAATGTATAAATTCACTTTTATGTTTAGATTTTATTACAATTCTAATTATTGCTTTTTAAAACAATAAACATTACTTAGAGAATGAAGGTAGTTAAAATAATAGCAGTATCAAGGGAAAAACCATTCTTTTGAGATTTCTTCTTTTTGGTTAGGGAGAAAATTTGCCAAATTTTATTTATTACTATTGACAAAATGTTTGAAGGCTTTATTTAAATTTGTACTTATATCTTTTTTTTTTTTTTTTATTACAAGTAGCATATATAATTCAATAAGTCTGTAACATAATGTTGGAAAAAAAGCATTTATTTTACACAACAAATATTAATTTTTCAGTATGATCTTTTTTCTTGTCAACACATAACCCAGTGTTTATTTGTTAATCACATAGAATATTATACAGCAAAAATTTCAAGTCAAAATTCAGCTAATAACTTACTGATCAACCCTTATAAGGTTATTTACGTTTGCACTTGAACTATTTTCTTCATCTTTGATATTATTATTACAACATTTTGGCCATTGTGTACATCAATCCCAGTAACCTTCAAGGAATTTGAAACTGAACCCTTTATTTAATCTACATAGATTGTTCTTGTTTCACTGTTCATATTGAGGGATATCTTGCCTCGCTCTCATTTAGTCTTGCTCAGTTAATTCTTACCCTGTTAGGTGTGCACAAAAGTTCCCAGTGTTTTTGTTTTTTGCTTTTTTTTATTATTCAAAACAAGTTTTCAACTGTGTATTTAATCTGTAGATTTTTAGAAAACCAAGGATTGGGAACTTTCTGCACAAATTTCATAAATTATTTATGCTAACACATAGTTTCTACCATTTCTTTCTTTTTATTAATTAATTCTAATTCAACTGTGAGGTGAAGTTTAACTTTAAGATAAAGAAGATTGTTTGGTGCCACTTCAGCATGTGTATCCTACATTATCTAATGTTAAGGGAAAAGTAAAAACAGAAGCATGGATGCTGTTTATTGTTGTATTATAAAATTTAAAATAAAAAAAATTATAAAATAAGAAATTTGACTAAAAAATCATACAAGATATTTGAATCCTTTAAATAAGAACATTCTGAATGTCTTTTAACATATCAAGAAAAAGTCAGGAGATTGCTTTAATAATGTAGGATACAAATGTGGTGGTAGGATACACACTAAAGCAGAAACTGATCAGTAAGATACATGCTGAAGCAGCACCAATTGTTTGTTAATTACAGATATATTAAAAAGGGAAAAAATCCTTTCACCTCATCACTAATCATTTAATTACTGTATTTTATATTGCATAATCTAAACAATAATTAGTTGTCAAGTCATTGGAAGAATTTTAGCAACCTGAAAAGACAGTTAAAGTGTTGATTATTAAAATTGCAAGAATTTACATTTTCCTTCTTTTTCTATTTCAGACTACAATCACTGAAGTTGACATACTGAGAGGGGTAAGTTGTGACTGTAAATGAATTTCAAATATTCAATTTCTTTGTATACTAAAGTATCCTGAAAATCCTCCTCATCATCATCATCCTACTACTACCAACAATAACAATATTACCTTGACCAGCAACCACCACCATAATAATAATAATAGTATGAATACTCCCATCAGCAACCATAATAATGCACACACCAGTAACCATAATAATAATACTCACACCAGCAAATAAAATCTTTTATTTTATTTTATAATAATATAATCTATTTTATAGATTTTATTTTACATTCAACGTCATCACTTGATAAGACACCGAGGGTGTTGAAACAAAATGGCTATTTTTGTAGTGATTTTATAACATATTTATGTTATTAATTTTTTTTTTTTTTAAATAAATAATTATATATATATATATATATATATATAATGTCTTTGTCTATTTCTTATATATGCATACTGGATAAACACCTTAATAAAATCCAATTAAATTTTATACTTTCCTTAAGTAATATATAATCATAAATTATATTTTTAATCATAAATGTTCACTATTTTCTTTGTTAATATATGCTTTATTCTTTTATATCATAACTTTTATTCATTTTATTTTCCTATATCTAATCCCTATTTATTTTTTTCTCATTTCACCCAAGCCACTAAGATGCAAGGGTTTACTGAGAGTGAAAGAAAGTAAAAAATCATTATTGAGTAGAAAATACAATAAAAGAACAGGATTCAAAAAGACAGATGATAATTGGCATTGCATTTAAAATTGGAATATTGTAGCTGACAAGAAAGAATCTAGTAGAGTATTTGATATTTTATTTACAATTTATTTTAATTTATTTCTTATGTACAAATCTTCTTGATTTGTTCATATATATATTCAATTTTATTAACTGAAAATTTTTCAAATTGACCTCAGTGTTTTTTTAAATAGAAGAGTTGCCATCTTAACAGGTATTCCTTACATTTATTTTAGCTATGTTTTGATAATGCTCACATAACATTGAATTCAGCAAGAAAAAAAATGTCAACATCCAATTGCTTTTCATGTATTCCATTTTTACATTTTATTTTTTTGATATTTTACATCAATTTTTTTATCAAATTAATACCTATATAAGTACATATGTAATCAATATTTTCTCTTTTTCTGATTCAGGTTCTGTTGCACATACAAACTGAGATAGGTTAATGTCATTAGTGAATGTCTCCAAATACTATTTTAATGAATACAGGCTTAATTCAAACAGAGTATCTGCAGTTGGACTGGAAAAAAATCCACATGTATATGGAAAAAAGAAATTCAGTTTAATCACTTATATTGTATTCAATGATGTTAGCTACCCACCCTTTCCATATTAAGCATATTGTACTGGTAGCATATTGTACATTTTGTGTAGTTATTCAAAAGACATATTGACAGAGTAGGTATGCTCTTAGCATTTGACCCAGATCCCATATTCTCACAAACAAATGTATACCTGATTTTCTTTGCTCAAAAATTTCATTATTTGCTTCAGTAAAATATTTACTATCTCTAAGTCAGAGCTACATTTTAAATAACCAAAGCCATACCTATTAATAAGTATAGCCTTGTAAATAACTCAATGCACTGAATATTGCTGTCACATCTAGTCTGGTGCTTCTGTTTTGTATTTAGAGATTCTTGATAAAATTCAAAAATGATTCTGCAATGTTATTAGTCATGACCTAGCATCTCAGTTTCAGTTACTTTCCTGTCACTGTAATGTAACTTCCCTGTGCCTTTTCTAGAAATATTTTGATGGTAATTGTTCTGATCACCTTTCTTCCTTGGCACCTAGACTATGAATTTAAGCGCACTACTAGATTGCTGGTCAGGTCTCATGATTCTACAGTTAAAATGGCTAGATGTAACTAAGTTCTATGCTAATAATTTCTTTTCCACTTCTTGCTTGTGTAACTTTCTTCCGGCTTCTTGTTTTCCAGTCAACGTTGATCCTCAAAAATTTAAATGCAATTGTTGTCTTCTGTTTTCTTAATTCCTGTTCTTTTATTGTTCTCTTTCCTTAATAATGTTTTATTTTCCTCATATTTTGTTACACTCAGTAATGCCTTGTGTCTTAGTGACTTTGCTTTGCTTGGGGTGAAATGATTAAAAAAAAAGAAAAAGTATAGAATTTTATTTATTACTATTTATAAATGTTTGGAGGTTTTGTTTAAATTTGTACTTATATCTTTCTTTTTCTTTTTTTTTTTTTACAAGTAGCATACATAATTCAATAAGTCTGTAACTTAATGATGGAAAAAAAGCATTTATTTTACACAACAAATATTTATTTTTCAGTATGATCTTCTTTCTTGTCAACACTTAACCCAATGTTTATTCATTAATCACATAGATGGAATATTATACAGCAAAAATTTCAGCTAACATCTTATTAATCAGCCTTTATAGGTTTATTTACATTTGCACTTTAATTTTTAATGTTTACTTTTTCTCATATTCTCTTACACTCAACATCTGTCTATATTTCTGAGATGAGGTATTGTAACTATTTACACCATTCAGACTGGTATCATCTTTATTGCCATATTCACCTGAAAGTCAGAGACTGTACAACAGCAGAAACATTGTGAATATAGCAATAAAGATGAGTGTGAATGATGTAAATAGTGTAAATCTTTTGCACTCATCAGTAAATCATTATCTCCCTAAAATTCTTACAATCTAAAAATATTTTTCAGCTTTAAATAACTCGCAAAAAGTTGATAAGCTGTTAAAAAAAAAAAAAAAAAAAATCAATCATATTCTCTCACACTTAGTAACCCAATGCATATTCTCTTTTTTTTTTTTTTTTTCCAGTAAGGTTCACCTTTTACAGGTCCCAGGGGACACTAAAGGTAGGGGATTATGTTAGGAGGCAATTTGTGTAATAGGAGTGGAAGATAACAGTTAACCCTAGCCTTGAACAGGTTAAAGTTGTAGTGATCAGGGGAAACATCCTTTTTGGAAGTTGGTTCCACAGAGTTGGTTCATGGGAAGAAGCTGTTTGAGTGGAACTTGCTTCTCACTGATTGAGGGAATGCGGGTGGTTTGTTACTATGTGAGTGGCATGGTGTTCTTGCCGTGAAGCTTTGAACTGGCAGGACCAGAGAATGTAGTTTGTCCAAGCACTTTCCTTCGAAATAGTGATAGAGCAGCAAGAAGTTTGCCACATCCCACCTGTGGTAGAGAGGTTGGAGGGTAGAGAACAATTTAATACCCACACGGGCTTGGAGACACTTTTTAGAAGCTGGAGAGTGAGGTCTGAGCAGCTCTTGCCCAAATATGACAACAGTACTCTATCTTAGTGGCTTTATTGCTTTGCTTGGGCTGAAATGATTAAAAAAAAAAAAAAAAAAAGTATTATGTTGGTGCAAAAATAATGTCGGTTTTTGACGTTAAAAAATACGTCAAAAACCGACATTATTTTTGCACCAACCTAATAATTGAAGAAAGTTATTTAATTTACTAATTTCACATTTTTAATTAATGCAAATTTAAAATATTTACTTGATTTAATGATTTAGTTCACTATTTTAATTTTCTTAATTGTTTATATTGAGTTATTCATAATGACTGTCATTTATTGTTGTTGAGTTCTCACACCAGTAGTATGTAGTGATAGAATAATAACAGGTCCCTTCAATGTTTTGATTTTAATCATGTAGTATAGACAGTTAAATCCCTTAAAAAGAAGACTTGTTACTTTCAACAGTTATCTATTCAACTGTCTCTCCCTATTAAAAGTTACTTAATACAAAAGATTTTCACAATTTTGTAGATTTAGTAAATTATTAAGAAGTAAAATCCTTCAGAGAAAATTCATACATATCGTCGCAAATATTTCTCATTCTTTTTTTCTATGTGTTGCTTCCCTTCAGGATATGAGTGATCATGTCTCAAAAATTTCCATCCATTGTGACCCTTAGCAGTTTTTCTCTCTTTACTAAGGCTTAAGACCTTCCACTCTCCCTGTTCCACAATCAGTTCAAACAGGCTTCTCAGATAGGTGGCTCACTGCCTACCTATATCTCTCTTGCCTTTAGTATGCCCTGTGAAGATTAAATTTTCCAAATCTGTTTTCTCATTATATGTCCAAGTAATTATAGCTTTCACTTTCTGATTCTGAGTATATTATAAGTGTTATTTTTATAGCACTCAAATTTTTTTTTTTTTTTTTTCATTTATTATTATTATAATAGCAATTATTTTTCTTCATTCTTTGTGTTGCATGCACCTGCATTTATTTTAATTATGAATATTTTAATTCTTTCTCTTCTGCAGGGAGTATTTCTTGGCTGTCAGTATGGATTACCTGCCATGTATATTTGGGCAGTTGGCATCCTGGCAGCTGGACAAAGCTCAACAATGACAGGGACATATGCTGGTCAATTTGTCATGGAGGTTAGTATAATTATATACTAAATTTTTCCATTACAAAAAAAAAAAAAAAAATTTTGAAAGTTTTCAAATAAACTAAGTACGATATAGACATGATCTAATTTTTTTCTCAGATATTCAAAATGATTTATGATTTAGATAATTAATCTCTGATGCTTTTTATTATAAGAATTTAAATCCTTATTAAACCAATGACATATATTTGCAGCATGAATATTTGGTATATTTGTTGATTTTATTTCTTAATATTTTTCTGATATTTTTGTGCTCACAATTTTTGGAATTTTATTCCTTTTTTTTTTTTTTTTTCTTTTTTTTTTTTTTTGTTTATTTTACATTTTTTTGTTTATTTTACTTATTTAAAGGCATTTTTTAATCATTTTCTTTGTTGCATTTTTCTTGTATCCATCGATTTGCCTTCATTGGGCTGAATGCCCATTGGTGTCAACCATACTGTGGATAATAGCCCTCCAGTGGAAGTATCCATAGTTATTGAAATCTGTTTTGTATTTTGTTTGTTTTACAAATGTAGTATATGCATCCCACGTCTAACCATCTTTGTTGGTTACCAAGTTCTGAATTTAGAGTTGTCCTTCTAGAGTGGTTGCTAATCATAGGTAGAGAGCCCAGTCTGCCCTAACATTTAATCCATTGCTTTTTTCCATATACCTGCCAAAAAATATAATGTTACAGTATAACATTTGTATTCTTTCATCATTTACTTCTATTTTACTACCTATTTTTCTATATACTTTCAGGGTTTTCTAAATCTTCGATGGAAGAGATGGCAACGGGTCTTACTTACCCGATCCATTGCTATCCTGCCCACAGTTCTGGTAGCTGTTTTCAAAGGCGTACACGACCTTTCTGGAATGAATGAATTTCTTAATGTCCTGATGTCTCTACAACTTCCATTTGCTCTTCTCCCTATCTTAACATTTACCAGCACTAAAATTGTCATGAAAGATTTTCAGAATGGATTGTAAGTTTATTTTAAAAATCTTTGGTAATTGCAATTATTATATATATGGTGATCAGATAAAATAACCTTTTGAATAAAACAAAGGTGGTTAAATTTCAAATAATAACAAATTTTAATATTTTAGCTATATTACATTTTTGTATTTTTAATGTTTTTTGATGCAAACAAGATACTTTTATGACCACTAGATTTCCATAGTATTCAATAGAAAAACACTATTTGAAGTTGTCTACTTGTATCAACTTATTTCCTTCTAATATGATATCACCTTCTCATTGATTGTGTAACATATATTCAGTTAAAAGTAGCAAATTAATATTTGATATTAAGACATCTATGTTAAGGCCTGCATTTTGTTAACTTTCTTTTTTAACTATCTACATTCAAATATCATTTATGGAATTTACATAGACTAAAAAGATCTATTTCTTGGGCATCAGGCAAGCAGCTGCTGCTTGTAAGAATTCACTTTTGAGGTTGCAACCTAATGGTCCACAAGGTAATTGCAAATGTGTAGCCCACAAAGAAATAACAACAAATATATTTATATGGAAAATATTTTTCCATATCTTTTTTTTCATTTTTAAAAAAATTACTTTTGAAGTATATTTTAAAATTATCAAGGCAGATGTAGGATTTATTTTGTTGCATATGTCTATATACAAGAGAAAGGATGCCATTTGTTTATCAAGGCTTTTAAACTTGAGAAGGTTCATGAATAGTCATCAGGTGGTTGAAAGGTCAGTCAAAATATGTGGAAGAAACAATGGCATAATTCAAAGACTGGCAAGACAAAAACAAATGAATAATATTCAAGAAATATTTTTGTTTTTTAATAAATGAATTACCAGACTTTGAATTATATCAGTATATGTAAATCAGATACAATGCAAAGAGAATTAGTATTTATTTAAATGGAAAGATGATTTTGGTAATTTGACTTCCATAAAGTCAAATCACCAAAACCATCTGAAAATAAGGTGTTTTTTTTTTTTTTGTTTTTTTTTTTAACTTCTGTGGAACCAATGCTACTTTACAATGCTGAAAGCTAACCTCTAAGTGATAAACTTGATAGAATATATATGAGGATTCTTAGAATTATACAAACAAGGAGCTCTATGAAAAACTGCAAAATAACAGAATTACTATAGATTAGAAGATTGGGCACATTTGTAGGAAGAAAGAACAGCTGCTAAATAAAGTATTCTTGTGGGAGCTTAAGCATGGAAAATGGAAGCCAGGAAGACCAACTGAAATCTGTGGATCAACTAAGAAATTATTCTAGTTTGAGAAATGAAGAACTTGTGAAGATGAAGGGAGTGAGAGAAAGAAGAATGGAAGAAACTAGTCAGTGGTGTTCAAGTTTGTTCAAAATAGAAATTTAATTTTACCATAATGTTCAGATTGTTGCACTCTTAAGTATTTTTTTTTTTAAGTAAGAAGCAGGCAAATTAATAATAAAAATTTTAGCTCAGAAATGTAGACAAATTAATAATTAGTATTTGTATATTTTAATGCAGTTAAACTTATTTTGCAGTATATATTAAATCTTTTCTTTGGCATTAATGAAACTAAGACTGATGGTAATATGGATGCAATCTATTGTTAGCCAAAAAGTTTGTTGGCTTTAAGTAGAAAATTTACTTAATAACCAAACTTTTTGGCCAACTCAATACATAAGCATTTTTCCTGAAGTATCCTTAACACTTTCATGGTTACATTGTTATAGCAATGATAGGAAATTGTCATTTACTGAAAACAAATGACCATAATGACACTGATAGCAGTTGCTCATTGGTGCCACTATTTTTGTTTTGATTGAATATTCTGCAGTAAAGACTAAATTAAACATCATCTCCAACACAATATAATAAAAATGTCACATAACATGTATTGTATCTTGATTTGGAAATAGTACTAATTGCTAGTTCATTTATAATACAGACATTAGTCATACATTGAAATAAATTCAACCAAAATTTTAACTTGGCAAACCACATATAAATAGAACTCTCAGCTATGGCACCATCTCCATAAATGGTACATATCTCTTTTGCTCTTTGTACAGCAGTTTTCCCCTTTCTGGAAATAAAAGCATCAAGTGGTGAAAATGCATCTTATTTTTCTCCTTTCTTACATTTTTAACATCCAAAATTTACGAATTCTATAGAAAGATAGATTGAAATGTTACTTTTCAGAATGTCATCAATGTTACAAACCTTTTTCTCAACCCAGTCAAATTTATAACATTTTATTTTTCATGCAGATGAAGAGTCTTTACTGGTCTTGAATTTTCAAAAAAGTTATTCAATCTTAAAATAAAAAATAAACACTCTGTCTACACACACAAAATTATAGATAAGTATATTGATTAAAGAGTTGCATTTTTTTATATTATTTTTTGTATTTTCTTTTCAGAGTAATGAAAATTATAACAGGAACCCTTGCAGCGGTGGTCATTGGCATTAATCTTTTTCTTGTGATCACTCAAGTTGAACAATTGCCACCCAAATGGTACATTTATTTCGCTATTGGCATAGGCACGGCTCTATATGTAGCATTTGTTTTATATCTGGTAGGTATTTATAATAAAGATTTGCACTTTTGTCACTGTGGCTTATTAAACATAATCTTTATTTTAGATCATCTCATTAGTGGCATGTGACTGATCAGTTACTGTTATTATGTACAGTGTTGTTAATCTTATATTTCAACATCTTTTTGACTATTAATTCATTATGACCTTTCCCTAAAATTTATTAGCATGGTTATTGATACATTAATTGAAATGATAAAATCTTTGACGGCTATTAGGTTGGTGCAAAAATAATGTCGTTTTCTCACATATGTTACTATGTGAGAAAACGACATTATTTTTGCACCAACATAATACCTTTGAGTTTCAGATAGGCTAGGATTATTCTTTTTTTTCCATATAGAAAAATCCACTTGGTACATGCTTATTCCCACCACCCTTTTTATTAGATATTAAGGAAATTTCCTCCTACCCCTTAATTTCGGCTTGTGGTCGCACCACATTGAAACACCAGTTCTCATGAGATTACCGAAGTTAAACAATGTCATGCCTATATGGGAGACTTCTTGGGAATACCAGGTGCTGTAAGCTTGGAGGTGAAGGTGGTGTAATGGATAATGTCTTGTAAATGTTAATTGTAGAGCAGAGTTCCAATTCCCATTGGGTTTGTTATGTTCACTTATGCACAAATAGCATTGGGAAAGGTACGAATCCACCTCTTCTTCCCCAGCTATGGGTTAATTAGTAAGACATGTATCACTAAACCATTATTATCTCAAAAATAAAATTCTTAAATCTAGAAACATTTTCTGGCTTAAATAACCTGCAAAAGGTTGATAAACTATAAAAAAGAAAACAAATCAATGAATCCTTTACATTCAAAATTTACGAATTCTATAGAAAGATAGATTGAAATGTTTTTTTTCAGAATATTCAGAGTAATGAAAATTATAAGCCTTCTGACAAATTATAAAAAATTATTTAAAACTAACAATGACAGCTACACATTTTACTCCAACCGCCCTCAATTTGAAACTGAAGTGTACCTTTGCCTGTCTAATAACATCTATACAATATGACTTATAGTTTACAATATGATAGAAATTTTGCATGTATATTAAGGAACATTCCAGAACTGAATATAACTAAATTATATTTGTCTAGTGTGACTATAGAGAATTTAGTGAAAGTTGGTATGTTTTTAATGTGGGAAGGAGGAATGTAATTCCTGAAAATAAACTTTCTTGGAACCAATATTGTGTCCACCCATGTATGATGGAGCTTACATTTATCTTGCTATGAAGATGCTCCAATTTCACTAGCACTCCTTGCAAACTCCAACAGAATGCACCTCTCACCTGTAATCAACAAACCAGCACATTACAGAATGACATAAGCATATGGTCAGAATAATGCCAAACGAAAATGAAAGTAGTCTACTCCTGTGATTATTCACAGAAATTAAATCTCAAAGTCAATTAGCAATGCTAATTTATTCAAAAGGGGAGATATGATGAGTAAATATAAACTTCATTATCTCCCTTAGGCCATCCTACTTCTGACAGCATGTTATGATATGATGTACACGTCTAAAGAAATAAGTTGAACACAATCAACATTTGAATCTTCCAGGCACAATTACGAATGACTGACTTACAGTGAATCCTTGTTGTAATTCTGATTGGTTAATTAGGAAATCGGCTAAGGGAGATAATGAAGTTTGTATTTACTCATACACCACCAGTTTGTACAACACCCAACTCACATGCTGGATTCATAGCTTTGTGTGGTCTTTGCATACAAATTCTACTGTCTGCCCAACAGAGCTGAAAATGTGACCAAGCAATATGTTCTAATGTTATGTTTTCTGGACCAGGCAAACACAGTAACTAATGCCATGATGTTGATAAATAAAAAGCCCCATGGTGTATATACTATACAGTGTGTTGACTGATCGGTTGAACAGTACCAACATTGAATAGGGATATGATTTGGTACAATGCTCCTTTTTGTTGGATGGTTACTATCTTTGTCAATTGTTGGCAAATTGTTCTTGCATCACCTGTAGGTGCCTGTGATTTTTACATGACATGAATGTCTTTCCAGAAATCATGTATTCCTGCTGTACCTTTGCTATTCCTGCCTGAGAAAAAAACATTTAGAACAGTTACTCTGTTCAGAAAGTGCATCAACTTTCTTGTATTGACAATCATTTCATGATCTTTCCTACTTCTCAGCTTCATTAGACTTCCCTGTAGAGAATAGGACTCACTACTTCCTGCTGTGATTTCTGTAGCAAATAGGTTTTTGCCAGCCCATACTTAACCAGTTTTGAATTCAGAATTTTCCTTCTATACTGATTACCAGTCAAGGCAAAAGAGTCTAGTCTGCCCCCACTAATTAATCCTTAGCTGGGGAAAGAAAAGATGGATTCATGACTTTTCCCCAAAGGTATTTGTGCGGAATAATGCAACAAACACAGACAGAATTTGAACTTGGCATGTCAATTCCACTTTCTGTGCTGATAACAAGTACCACTATGCTATGTGCATATCCTATAATTCCTATTCTCTGATCAAACAGTTAAATCTTGTTTGCATGTTATAGCTGTCATAGCTGCACTATATCTTTACCTATTATATCATGCATACATCATCTGCTTGAATACATTTTTACAAGTCCTAGGGGTGAAAGCATCATCTCTACAGTTGTCTCCAATTGTTTGGCACTTCAGTTTATGAATAAGAAGGTACTGAAAAGAAAAATTTCCAAAACAGAAGATATGCTTTATTATTATTGTAATTAAATATTATATAGGCCTGAGATGAAGGAAAGGAGTATTATGTAGCCTCAATCTTACTGTTGTAGAAAGTCTACCAGTTTCAAAATTTCTTACTGGGCTTGTCACCCACACACACTCACACATTTTATTTTGTAACTTCAAAATCACAAATTGTAAAAAGAAAAAAATCATTTAATTTCAGGATTTTACATTTTCTGTTAAACATTTTAGAGGTTTATTCCTTTTTTTCTTCTTTAGAATTAGGTTCCCAGTTCCTTCTAAGTCTACTTTAATTCTTTGCTTTTAACATCTCCACCTGAACTCTGAAATTTTATTCATTATTTTTTTTATCCTCAATGGGAGTACATAGGTTCACCTATTGTCCGGTTTATACTCCTTCCTGGTTTTTTGCACAGGAGTAAAAGTTTATCCCTTCTTTCCTGTTTAGGAATGGGTTTCCTTTCCCTTCTAAAGTCTTTTCATTCTCTTTCACTCCCAGTAGACCCTTGTGTCTTAGTGGCATTATCACATTACTTGGGATGAATTGATTAAAACCAAAAATTTTCAATTTGCCATAGTGGCTTGCAAATTATTGAGAAATTTACTTTTATTTTTCATTGCTATTTTTATTTATTGTTTAAACTATATTTTAAGATATTATTTCATAATTTTCAACTATATTTTATTTAATAATTATAAACTATATTTTAATAATTTTAAACTATATTTTATTATTTCATTTAATATATATTTATATTTCTTTTGATAACTGTGCCAGTTTTTACGGTATAAAATTGACATGTACACTGTTTGTATTGTTCCTCTAGATTTTCTATACATATTGCTTATTTTTCTGTCATATTTTTTCAAATAAATACACATATGTCACTTAACTTTTTCATCTTTTTTTTTTTTTTAACATAAATGCCATATCTGTTCAGGACATAAGCAGTCAAGACTTTTTATATAAAATTACCATGATTTCTTGCAAAAGATAGTGGAGTGGTTTCTCATTATTTTCTGTGGAGGAACAGTTTTGAACTTGGAGAAGTCCTTCTCCTAGACTGGCTGCCATCCAAGACTAGAGAGCCCAGCCTACCTTGCTATTTAATCCATAACTGTGGGAAGGTGAATTAGATTCATGTCTTTCTGAAGGGTTGTAATGTGAATTGACTCTGTCAGAATTGAAACTGTTTGCTGATAAATTATGCTGCCCAGACATATTGAATAAAATTAGGTGCATGTATGTATAGGCTTATATCAGTTACTGATCCAGATGAAGGGGTGTGGTAAAAGTGTAAGGCAAAGGATATTCAACATATAATGTTACAATTAATTCACTATATATGCCAGTTGATATAAGGGAATGGTGAGAGTAGTTTATTGGTTCTTTTTAAAAGTTGGATTTACAGAGATACTACAATTCCTCTTTAGGAAGTTGTTGAGAGCCTTGACTACCCATATCCTGAAGAAGACTACATAATGCATCAAGAAAATCCTAAATATTTTTTCATTCTTTGTTCCAGGTTTGGTACTGTCTTGTAGTGATGGGTTTCCATTTTCTTCTAAAATTGCCAGTAAGTATTAATTTCATAATGCTACAACCTTTGACTTAACCTTTATGCTTTAAATAATTGGTGAAAAGAAAGCAGTCAAGATATCTTCTTAAAACGTCATCCTTTAATGATTGATTGATTTGGTTATTATGGCTTATCTACATTGCAGGTTATTGAAAGCCATAAAATATTTTTAGATTGTAAGAATTTTTTTTTGTTTTTTGAGATAATAATGATTTAGTGATACAATTCTTACTAATTAACCCATATCTAAGGGGAAAGAGATTGATTCATATTTTTTCCAAGGATATTTGTGTGTAAGTGAATATAAAGAACTAAACTGAAATTTGTATACAGACATTAAATTTTTCCATTGCCCAATCCCTCACTCAAATTGTGGACCTTCCTACTTGTTTCCCTAGCCAAACTAAGCAACATGCTTCTCTATTGAATCTATTTCTTACCTCCTCTCCTCACTCTTACCAAGCTTCACAATACTGCCCTCTTGTTAACTCAGACCACTCTGTAGTAGCTATTGATATCTCCTTCCAAGCATCCATTAATCAGGATCCCCCTATCCATAAGACCTCTTTCTGTGACCATCATGCTGATTGGCACTCATTCTTTGTGATGCCCCATGGACTAAAACCTTCAACCTCCCAATTGAAAACTGTGCCACTGAGGTTTTTTCTTGGGTCAAAGCCAGCTTGGACACTTTCATCCCTTTTTGGAAATACTAGGTGAAACCTCAATCCTCTCCATGGTTCACATTATCATGCTTGGCTGCCATAGCTCACAAGAACCACTATTTCTGGCTAAACTGGCATGACAGCTCTCATGATAACAGGTTTGCTACTGCTTGTAACCAATGCAAGTGTGTTCTTGAAGAGGCTAAGTCCCTGTTTGCTGAGAGAATGAAGCACTGCATAGCCTTTAAAACTTTGGTTCTCGTGACTACTGGCATAGAGTACTAAATAAGTGCAAGGTCTCTATTCCCCTCTTCAATTTATTTGAGGTAATATCATCCTCTGATAAAGCTGAATGCTTTGCCTGTAAATTCTCTTCAAACTCTACTCTTGACTCATCTGGAGTATCACTGCCTGACTTCCCACTTAGAACTGAATCTCTGTTGAGTCATATGCATATAACCCATTCCATGGTTTCTGCTATCATCTCTAACCTTGATCCCCACAAAGCATGTGGACCTGATGGCATCCCTGTAATAGTCATTAAGAAGTGTGCTCCCAAACTAGCTCCTGTTCTATCTAAAATGTATAAGAAATGCCTTGCTGCCTCCTGCTTGCTAGAAGTCATGGTCTGTTGTTCCAGTTTTTAAGAACTCTGGTGAACCATCTGACTCATCCAACTATCAGCCTATTAGCCTTCTGCCTCCTTTTAAGAAAACTCTGAGAAGCCCTAATCTCAAAAGTCTTTGACAGTCTGGTATTCAGGTCTTCTCCACAAGCTGAAAAGTTATGGTATCTCTCAACAAGTTTTTGAGTTGATCTTGTTGTTCCTATTTAATCATAGAATGATAGTTGTCCTGAATGGCCACTCATCTACATCTTTTCATACTAACGCAGGTGTCCTCCAGTGCTCCATCCTTGGTCCTATGCTGTTTTTAATCTTCTTTGATGTCTTTCCAATGGCATCAGCTCTCAATTTGAAATCTAAATGACAACACTACCATTTACTCCTGCATCAATAGTAAGGTTGATCAGTCAAACTAGGTCAAAATGGCAGCTGATGTACAAAATGACCTCAAGACAGTCGTTAACTGTGGCAAAATATAGCTCATCAATTTTAACATCTCCAAAACTAAATTTCACTCTATAATTCATCTGAGAGTCCCCTCTCTGCCTTCCATCAGCATGGTTGATGGTATCCTCCAAGAAAATAACTCTTTGCACCTTCTCATCTGAAATTAGGTGGAAAGTCTACATTCAATTCATTGCTAGATCAGTTGCTAAAAAAGTTTTGTTCACTGTGTCAGGCAAGAATCTATCTTGCATATATATAATTCTACCATTTGTCCATGCTTAAAATATTGCTGCCATATTTGGTCCAGTGTCCCTACTATTTTCCTAGAGCTCTTTGATAAGATCCAAAAAAGAATCAGCAAAATTATTGGTCCTGATATGGCAGTACGGCTTTAATCACTTGACCACCACCATAAGGTTGCCTCTCTGTGCCTTTTTTTTATAAATACTTTCATGGCAATTGTTTGGATGAGTGCTTCGCTATGGTACCTAAACTATGAATTAAAGTGAGAGATCAATTTACAGTTGAGCTAGCTAGATGTAACCGTAACTAACTACTATGCTAACAGTTTCTTACCTTGCACTTCTCACTTGTGGAACTCCCTCCCACCTTCTTGCTTTCTGACCAACTTTAATCTGTAAAAATTTAAATGCAATGTCAATTGCTATCTACTGTCCTCCTGATTGCTCTTTTCCTTTTCCTCATTACTAATGCTTCTTTTGCTCATTCCTCCACATTCTGTAACCCCAGTGGCTGTACTGGCTTGCTTGGGGTGATACTGATTAAAAAAAATAAATAAATAAAGAAGAAAACAACTGACATTGCATTTAAATTTTTGAATCTGTTAGCAGAGAACTTATGGTTACATCTAACTTCATTAACTTATTAATTTACAATAGCTTTCTAAATTATTTTACTTTGTAGGTAATTACTGTTATATAAATTTCATATTTCTACAAATTTGAGAATGTTCAACTATTTTAAAACAATCTATCTACTATCTATATTTCTCTTGTTGTCTGTCTGTGTGTATGTCGTGGGCGTTTTTACCTCGCCCAGGCCGCATTTCTCACCCGATTTCGATGCGGTTTTCACCACAAGTTTGCAAATGGCTGCTGTAAAGACATGATGGAGGCCGATTTTTGAGTTCAGACTCAGGTTCCGAAAAAATCGATAATCTATATTTCTCATGTTGTCTGTCGTGGGTGTTTTTACCTCACCCAGGCCGCATTTCTCACCCGATTTTGATGCGGTTTTCATCACAAGTTTGCAAATGGCTGCTGTAAGGACATGACAGAGGCTGATTTTTGAGTTCGGACTCAGGTTCCGAAAAAATCGATAATTGAAAAAAATCTGCTTACAGAAGGAATGATCGCATTTCAACCAAATTTAACACCGTCTTAGAGTCTATCATTAGAAATGTTATCCAGAAGTTTCATGGCCACTGACCCCTAAACAGCGCTGAAAATTGATATAACCCAAAAACCGATATGCTCAGATTGCGCCTGAACCACATGTCGGTTTTTAGTGAAAACCGACCAGATTTATGAGGAGGCCATTGGGAATCACCATGTGAAGTTTCAACTCTGAGCGAAAAAACAGAGTGCAAATCGACAATCGGTCAACCCTTAAAAATGTTTTTTCCGGTTGGGTATTTCCTAAATGCAGATTAATTTAAGGTGACGCTATGCGCGGGAAGAAACAGGTCAGTGTGTGCAGTGGAGTGGAAGAAAACATTTGACCTCAAATTCTGGAATGGGTGCAGGGCCATTGAAATTCGGCTTTTTTATCCCTGCTACCAGTTCTGACTTTGAGCCACAAATGACATATTCGACTTTGTCAACACTATTGCTTTAATCGTAGTACCATCAGCACGGCAAAGGGCACTCCTTTAAAGGCAAGGAAGGGCAAAAATATTTTAAGTCAAGTGATAGTGATTGCTCTATGAGTCGTACGATTTTTTAATCAAGCACGGGCAACACCGGGCCATGCTGCTAGTCATAATATAAAACTATAGTGCATCCACAAATGCTTATTGTGATTAATAAAGCAATAAACATGTAGTCATGTTTTGGGAATACTGTTAAGTTCAGAATAGAAAGGGAGTTTGGAATAAAAGTCTAGGTTAGAAAATTTGTTTAAAATTAATTTACTTTAGGAACAAAAAGAAAAGAGGAGGCTGGATAAAAAGAAATGTGGAAACTAAAATAAGTGGGATGTCTGGAATAAAAATGGGTAATTTACAGGGGGTGGGGATCAAAATTTAAATAGCTGGTCATATTTGTCTATCTGAATATGAAAGCAAGCTGTGACATAAATCCTATCAGTCAGCAAAAGCCAACTTTTTTGAACAAGATCAGTTGAAGGAGTTTATTATTATTATATATTTTTTAGTCCAATATCTCCTAACAGTAAACCATTGAATGTCAGCTGTTATGTTAGAAGATAACAGACACAAATATGTGTGGGTACGAGGTTTGGTTTAATGAATAATTTTCATTCATCAATGACAATACATCATGGAATTTAACCTAAAACAATTAAGATGACAAATGCAGAAAAAAACAAAAAAAAATTAGAGAAAATTTTAAAAACAGAAAGATAACTAAAACTTCATTTACATACTTGATCCCTACCATTCAGCCATTGAACACAGAAACAAATTTAAAGCATGTTGAAACCAGTGAAAAAGAAAAATGAAAATAAAAGGGAAAAACAAAGGGAAATCATCTCTCATAAAGGATGTGTGGCTTACTGCCATATCACATTGAAACATTGGTTCTGTATAATCAGTGAAGTTAAGTAACATCAAGCCTGCTCAGTACCTAAACGGGTGACTGCTTGGGAATACCAGGTGCTGTAGCTTGTATGTGCAGGTGGTATAATGGATAATGACTTGGAATTATTAATCAGAGAGAGGGAAAAGACCACCATAAGTGTCACTATCTGTCATCAATGGTAATACAAACCAACTAGGATGTAGCTGGGAGCAGAGCATGATGTCCCCGAGATGTCACCAGAAATATATGCAGGGACACTTACCCATGCATGACATGGCACTACAGATACCCCGATATTATACAGCAGTTGATCAGAGCAGCCTCTCTAATTGCTGCCAAAGATTTAGGCTCCTAACGACCGGTCAGAAGCAGCAGCCAGCAAACTGCCAATCTGGTACCATCACAATGGAAAGTCAAAGCCACTGGTTAGTCTGATCACCAAAGAATTAAGACAGTTAAATCATTGAGGCCTTGTTAAGAGAAAGAAAGAGAGCTGGTAAACCACATATCCTGATTAGGGAACAAGGGATGAAGCTACACTCCTGTTCAATAGATATGGAAGATGTGTGAATTGGATGATAGGTGGGCCTATCTACTCCTATTAACCTGTAAAAAAAAAAAAAAAAAATTGCACTAGAATTCATAGTAAGTATTGACTTAGTATAAGTTCTGATGTCTACTACCAACTAAAAAAATCAATGTGGTAACACTTAATTTTATCAGCATTGATAAATAACAGTGGGTAAGCATATTCTAAATTAAACAGATTGGGGGAGGGCAGAGAATTTCAAAAGAAGTTTGGTAGTTTATACACACACAATTTAATGAAGCAAATTAAAATGGCTGGTGGGGTGCTACTAGTTTGATAGTTAATAGCAATGTAGTGAACAATATACATGGAATCTGAAACAAAAAATTCAAAATCAAGTAAAAAAAAAGAAAAAGAAAAAAATGATTATTAACACAGACATTCACCATTTAAAAACTATATCTTATCTCTGAATAATTGTCTTTCCTTTCTTTGGATGGGGCAGGCAGACCTTATTCTCAATGGTGTAACTTGGTGAAAATTCTTTTTTGGCCTCTCCCAAGGAATTTAGTCATTCACCAGTCACCAAAAATATTGAGTCTCTCACAAACGAATGCCAATTACATGCAATTTAATAAAACAAATTAAAATGTATGTGGGCGGAGTGAACAATATACATGGAATCAGATACAAAAATGTAAAAAAAAAATGCTTTCTCTTCTTTGGATGGGGCAGGGAGACTTTATTCTCAATGGTGGACGTTGATGAAAATTTGCCTGGCTCATGCAAGATCTTCTTCTGTCTTAATTCCCATTCTTTTATTGTTCTCTCTCCTTAATAATGTTTTTTTTTCTAATATTCTTTCCCACTCAGTAGCCCCTTGCATCTTAGTGGCTTTGTTGCCTTGCCTAGGGTGAAATGATTAAAAAAATAAAAATAAAATCTGAAAGAAACGCAGGAAAAAACATACAGAAACAACAGAAGGTCCCTAGGAATTGAAGCTTCACACACAAAACATTATTTAACAAAGAAAATATGCAAACAGCACTATCCTATAAAAGCATATAAAAAACAAACACAACCAAAACATACCAAAAATGACATAGATAATAGAAAAAAAAACAGCACCAGCTTACAATAACACCTCAAAACAACATAACATTTGCCTAGAGGAGAAAATAATAATTACTTTTACAGAAAAAGATAAACTAAGCAAAAGATTAGAGCTCTTTTCCAAATACAGACACAAAAACAAATTCCAACTGTACTACCTACATTTTCAAATATCTATAGCTAGAATATAACCAGGAATGTTACATCATAACCAAAAAGACTAGATAAAACCCCATGACCTAATTTTAATAAACTTAATTCCAAATCCCAAAATATTGAAACCAAGAAAAATGTACAAAATAAATAATGTAAATAAATAAAATGATTATATATTACTAATAGATGTCTCTTTCAATCAAATTTTTAAATTTTCATTCATTCATTTTTCAGTATTCTGATCGCCTTGGACCAAAATATGATCTGGAATGGTGGAGCAATGAGTCAGATCTTTCTGGAATGGCTATGTCAAGTCAGATCAGTTCAACATCTCTGAACACAGATTGACCTCCCCCATGCACAAATAAACTAATATTGTTTCTCCACGAAATTGTTTACATAACTGTATTTTATTTTTTAAACTTGTCATTTCATAATGAAAAACTTCTTTTTTCCAAATTATGTACAATGTTATAAGTGATTTTTCTTTTTTTTTTTATAAACATTTTTACTGAAAGTATAAATTTTTATACAATGTGTTATGACGTAGCTATTCCTTAGTGGACATTTTGAAATGCATTAATAGTCTTTTCAAAGTCACAAAAGAAAAAATCACATTAACAGTTTTTATGATGATAAAATATCTTCGGAACAAAAGTATTTTAGTTAGCCTCTTTAAGAGAGAACACATGATAATGGAGTGGTAATCCTTCACTTAAGCAGTATAAAATAAACTACTATTCCATGAATGGTATGAAATCAGTAAAACCAAGGTATATAAACATTATTATAATGGGTAATGGTGGATTATGGAGTAAATATTAGGTTGGTGCAAAAATGTCGTTTTCTCACATAGTAACATATGTGAGAAAACGACATTATTTTTGCACCAACCTAATAAATGCTGAAAACACTGAAATGTTCTTTTACTGTTGATGCCACACAAATTTGTAAAGATGTGACATGAACGACACTTCAGAAATGAAACCGAATAAAATCAAAAGGCCTGTAAATAAAACAAAATTTATTTTAAATAAAGAACATTTATAAAATTTAAATATTTTATATTATGCTGTTTAAGTGAAACAGAACTGACTGATTATTTTACTCCACTTATGTGAAGGATTGCTCACTGGTGTTATATAATCTCTTTCTAATGAAAATAGACATGCTGTTAAAACCTACAGACTTAGTGTTAACAACAAATATATCAGCAGCAACATTTATAATGACTGAGATAGAAAGTTTAGCTAACAAAATGCACCTTCTACTGCAGCACATAAATTGACTTTCACATTACTACGAAGATGATTATCAGCTCATTATTTTTAATCTTTTTTTCCTCTCTTGGCTTGTTGGTTCATTGTGTTGCATAACTTGCTAATAAAAATATCACTTTCCCTTTTAATGTAATAGAATCGATACACAAAGTTATAACATTGTTTTTAAATCTTATTTTGTATGTATACCAAATGGAAGATACAATATGATTTGTTCAATTTCAGAATTATTTCATCTATTTTACATATCTTTCAAAAGATCCAAATAGATCCATTTATTTCTCATTCTCATATATAAAATGTATAATTATTGTCTAGTAGACAGTTTGTACTGACTGGCCTGATTTTGCCTTTCTGTACATTTCCAAATATCTATAGCTAGAATATAACCAGGAATTGTGTTATAACTTTTAAGTATGTCTTTTTATTGGAGTTTCAAATGTTCATAAATTTGAATTTTTTTTCACACGTGGAATGTTGCAGGTTTCATGATGGGATAAATCATTGAAACTTAGTATTATTTTTTTTTTTTTTTTTTTTTTTTTTTTAAATCTTGATGTTATATGTTTAGGGTTTTTTGGTATCACTTTTTAGTGTTGCAACAATTGGGTTTTCAGCCTGTCTAAGAAGCCTCCTGAGGTTTGGTCATTTTGTTAGATTAGGAGGTCAGGCTAAGAACAGTTCAACATTTCTTTGAACATTTTATTTTTTTCTGGCTGAATAAGTGTTGTATTGTATTTTCAATAGAAGCCTTTGAAATTATAGATATAGTTTTCACAACAGTACAATAGATTTAGATCTATATGACTTCAATGAAATTCATTTTTGAGAGGCCCTACTTGCTAACAATACTGCTGTGCATTTATATAATTAGGTGTGTGTGTATGTATATATATATATATATATATATATATATATATATATATATATATATATATATATATATATATAATGATGCTATGATAGTGATGAGCATTCAGTGATAATCAAACTTAAATTTTTATTTTTCATGCAAATAAGCAATGTCATGTCGAACTGATAATGTCAAGATAACATCTCTCTCAGGAGCTACACAACCTCCACTCCCTTTAACTATTCTGGTTGTTGACATCTCAGTGTTTAATTTTATATATTATAGATCTTTTTACCTTATCTTTTTAAAGCATATTACTTTGCTACATACCCAAGTGCATTTATTGACTGTAACGAAAGGAGAAAAACTTAGAGAAAAAAAAAAACTTATTAGATTAGGGCCTTTTTTTTATTCTTTCTTTTTATATCTACAATGAGCTCATCAGAATTTAACCTTATTGCAAGTAAAGAAGTTTAATATATATATATATATATATATATATATATATAGTGTGTGGGTGTGTGTGTAAACAATTATCTTTATTTTAGTTTCAAAGATAAATATAATCCCTTCAATATGCAGACACAAGTTGATTATATAAGTTTTTTTTATTTTATTTAATTTTTTGTTACAAGTATGACAAGACTATTAATGCAGTCAGGTGTTTTTCATAAGGTATATTTAAAATATTTGCACATAGCAAATTCATCTTACTTCATAATTCTTAAATTACATTTTTTATTTGCTAAATTTGACTTATGTTCATTTTTTTAAACTTACTTTTAAAAAGAATTAAATTTTTTTTCTAGCATTTTTAGACAAAGAAACTGTAGAAATGAATCTGACAAGTGAACAGAAGATAACTTAGATGCATCTGGTACAATGAAAACAATCAGTTTCTGCCTTGAAGTGTTTGTTGACCTGTTGATACTTTCTCCAACAAGTTTTCTCTTTTCATATTTGGCTGTTTGGAGAAAGTAGTGACAATGCAGGTAACACTGTTGATAAGATTTGCATAGGGATTGTGGTACGGATTTGCATGGTTGTTGGCCAACAATCACAGCTGATCTTCTGGCTTTTTTTTTTTTTTTTTTTTTTTTTTGAGGAAAGTATTGTTTCTCTCAACTCTACTGTTGGGGTCAAGGACAGAAGCTTGGCTGTGTATTTGTTTTCTTCTGATCTTTGATTACAGATTATTCTTTGCATAAAATTCTCATATTACATAAAAAGAAAAAAATATTGTTTGCTGAAAGAGCATTTTTGTAAACAAAAAATACTTTAATATTTTATGCAGATGCATTGTATTTTGATTCATTTAAACTAATTTTCTCATCTTTAAGATTTCTATCAAATTTGTTTGGATAAAATACTTTGTCAGGCGTTTCTTGTGCTCAACCATTTTGATGGAGCATGGCTTCCACTCTCATACACAATATATCTGGTGCTGCCTATGACTGCTGACTCTTGAAACAGTTTTCATCTGAGCCATGTTTTGCACTGATGACCTGCTAGCAAATTTTGCCAATCATATTTTTAAAATTCATTGTTTTGTTCTTTTTTTCATCATTGATTCCAATGTTATTGATCTTTTTCAGCTGTTGATTATTGGATGACTTGAGTATGAATTGATTCTATCAAGTCAGTCATTTTGATTTCATTCCAAAGACAAGAAAATTAATGTGACTGAATGAACCAAAATACAATGTTAACACCTCATTACAAAATTCAAACAAAAAAATTATTAATAACTCAAGTTATGAATTTGTTAAAAAAAAAAAAAGTAAGTCAAAATATTGATTTGGTGTCTTAAGCAACATTTTAGTAAAATATAAAACATTTTTAACCCGCGTTCATCTCGCTACAAGACAAAAATAAATTTAAGTGTTGTTTCATTTTATTATTTAGAAATTTAATTTTTAAATCATGATGAAAAATTCTAATTGTTTTTAAGCTGTTATATTTATTTTTTAATTTTGTTATTCTAAATTCAAAAATCTTAACTCTTCATATGAATTTTTTTAAAGATACAATGTTATAGCTCCATGCGAACACGTACTGGGAGCTACTCTCTCACATAAATATTATAAGAAATGGACAAAGTCCGACAATTTATTTATTAAAGACATTTTTATGTTTAACGTTCTTTTTACAAGTATTTAAGTAAAATTCGAATCCTGTCAAAGGACGAATATTTTCTATGAAAGTTTCTCGGACATTCAGGCTGGTAAATGTTATTTAATACTGTTTATTATAAACAGAGCATTATTTACTTAAATACTTGTATCTATAAAAAGAACGTATGTCTTTAATATATATATTCTTTGTTTTAACTTCTTCGAATTAACTGTTCTTTTCACGTGCAGTCCTTTTGTTTACATTGATTTGGAAGGAAGTGATGAACTCCCTAAGGGAGAAAACTCTTAACTTTTTCCTCTCGTTCACCTTAAGCATTAATAGAAAAATTTCAACAGGAAGCTATTCTTAAACTATAACTTAATAATTTAACAGTATATTCAGTTTTGTAAGAAGACATCGTTGAGATTTTTTAAACCCACTCCCCACATCAATTTCTTAAATTTTTTGTTTGATATATTTTTCAAAATTACATAAATTATATTGTGCTGTTTTTTAAACAAAATATAACTGAAAAAATAAGTTGCTTGTTCTACGGGCTCCGCAAGTGAAAATTAGCTTGCTCTTATTTAAAAAAAAAAAAAAAAAAAATTATTTAAATTTTAGAGGCTCAAATTCAAAATTCATTGTGTAGAGAGATGCCCGTTCATATTCAACATCCGCAAACCCCCATCTGTGATTTATATTGTAACTATACTGAGCAGACTATAGTTTCAATTTCTGAGAGAATCCACAATCTGGCATGACCAATAGTTTTTTTAACAAGGCCAGTTCACTCAAACCCTCAGTCACGGGGGACTTGTAACTTTGTGCTAGCACAATATCCCAAGAAAGAGAGGTGCAGATCTTTCCTGATTACAATATATTGAAAATACATTTGTTTTATTATTTACTCTTAAATATTTGATTTTTTTTTTTTTTTTTTTTTTTTTTTTTAATTTTCATGTTATTTTTTTATTGCTTGGTGCTAAAAATATATAAACAGTTGAACATTGACTTTCTTTTTGCTTTAAATAATAGCCCAAGTTATGAATGAAATTCTATTTTTGTATTACTGGACACAACAAAGGTTGGGGCTGAAATGTAAATGGAAAATTTTTTGAATGTCCTTCATAATAAAAAAGAAAGTACAGTAAATCCCAAACTTGTTGCTGTTAGTGTTAACTGTTGTATATAGTAAATTTTAACTTTTTTTTTTTTTTTTTTTTGATCCATTATTAGTTTCTGTTATCCAGAAACTATTTAAACCAAATATAAAAACATAAATATTGACTAGTGCAGAGTTGAAATTTTTTTATGAATTTCTAAGTTTTTTTTGTACAATTTTTCCAAAGTTCATGACAAGATGCTAACCAAAACTGAGGGAATTTGTGCAGCATACATGAACGAAAATGTCATCTGGATTTTGCTACTCTTCATGAGCCAGCCAATACATACGTAGAAAAGCTGGGTAAATCTATGAATCAGAATCTGACAATGATAGGATAAAGAACAAATAGGAAATATAGATTTAACATTTCATTTTATTAAAGTTTCATCAGAGAATGAGATATGGAGAAAAATTCTAGTATTTTTATTTTTGCTTGATTTTCATTGGTTAAGCAGGCTTCACGTGTATTTGACTTGTTAAGTATTAATTATAAGTTATGTCATTCTGAACTCAAGGAGAGATGTGTCCTTTTTGATGCTAAAAAAAAAAAAAACCCTAAATTTTGCTTTATGTAAGTGTATCATAATTCTAGTTTGTCTATTTGAGATTTGGATGATAATGTAGTTTGTGTGTGGATGTATACATTATCATCTGAATTCCACAAAGATAGACTAGAATTATGATACACTTATATAATGCAATATTTATGCTTTCTTTTTTTCCAGTTGGGCTCGAAATTCTTTTTTCTTTTTTTTGAAAAGGATATGTCTTCTCTCCTTCAGTTCAGAAGACCATAGCTTAATACTGTTTAAAGACCCATGAAGCATGCTTTACCAATGAAAATAAAATAAAAGTATCATAATTTCTTTTTTTTTTCTCCATATCACATCCTCTGAAGTTTTAATAAAAGTGAAATATGTTTCGTATTTCTTTATTCTATCATATACATACATACATACCAAATTCCTAAAATTTCTTGGATAGCACCTTGTATGTGCACAGAGATTTTAATTATTTATTTTTTAATCTTCATATACTGTTTCTTATGATGCCTTTCGTTATTCTATGACCTTTCAAATAAGTGTAAATTGGAAATAAAGAAATAGACTTAAAGATATTTTCATTTGTAGTCATACTTATTACATGTTTGTGTATTGTCTTTTGTGATGTCTCTTTGTGAGAATGATTGAGAATTATAAACAAAAACACAAATAGAATAATTAGAATATTACCTTGAGGCCTTCTGGCATTTTGAAGGGGTTGGGGGGGTGCAAGCTGAGCTATTCTATTTTTTTTTGACAAATCCAGACTATACAGAAAGTGAAAAAAAATGATTCCTTCAGATTAACACTGCCAATAAACCCCTGCAGTATTTTAACTTAGATTATAAAAATAAATGTTAGTTTCCTAAAAGAGTATAATTATATCTAAAAAGATATTTTAAGTGAAAAGCATACAAATTATCCCTTTAATGATTTTTAATCATTCACATCTTTTTGTGATGTTTAAGGATTAAAAAATATTTAAAAAAAACTGTCCATTTTTTTTGTATGGGCTTTTTTTTTCTGTTTTGATTTTAAATACACTTTCTTTTATTGCTTTTCATTTATTTTGTATTATTTTCTGGAATGAGACTGATAGCCATTCTGCATATAAGAATTTTTAGAAGCTAATGTTTTTCTCTTTTTGGGAGGTGGGAAAATGAAGCTTGCATTTTATTAAAGTGATAAAAGCAAATCTTAAAAAGTAATTAATACTAACAGGTGGTAACAAAAACATATTACCACAAAATGGTAATATTGCAGTGATTATAAAAATAGCTAAACTGATTTATTGGTTTTTCCTCATTAGAGGAAAAAAAATTTCAGGACAAAAATGTGCACAGGGAAAAAGAAAAAATATACAACCTACAGACAAATGTTATATACAAGAAAATATAACAAAACCCCCACATTTTAAGCCCACCAACTACTACTGCTTACAAAAGTTTAGATTTATTTTGAAAATTAATGAGTTATTTCAGCTCAGCTGAGTAGCATTCAGTTTTGTTTTTTTTTTCAATTCAGATAGACTTAGTTAAAACTTCAAAGAAATAAAAAAAAAACCCAAAAAACAAAAACAATTCTGTATTTCAAATAATCTCTCCTTTTTTATGATATGAACAGCATATAAAGCAAATATAATAATTTTTGATAATCACTAGGCCAAGACAAATTTAGTATTGTTTATTTTTCAATTCCAGCCCAATGTGGGTAGATGCAAATGACCCATGCCCTCCATAGATGCAAATATAAAGACTTTATTCTGTTACATTACTATTCTGGATTAATTCTTGATTACTGAATTTTTATATATTTTTTTTCAATTAACATGGAGTTAAGACTTAAAAAAGTATTAAGTTTAAAAAAGCAAAATCCATGTTTCAAATCCCCACTTTTTTTTTTTTTTTTTTTTTTTAAATCACTTCATCCTAAGCAAGGTGATAACACCACTAAGATGCAAGGGGCTACTGGTAGTGAAAGTGAATGAGAAAACTTTAGAAGGAACTGAAAACTCAATCCTCTAATCCTGTTCAAAAGACCGGGGAGAAGTGTGAACTGGACGATAGGTTCACTTATCTACTTCTATTGAGTTTTAAAAAAAAAAAAAAAAAAAAAAGTAGTAAATAAAATTTCAGAGTTTAGATGGACATGTTAGAAGCATAGAATTGAAGTAGCCTTTAGATAGGAACCAGAAATCCAATCCTAAACAGGAAACCTGTGATAAACCTTTACTGTTCAAAAGACCAGGGAGGTGTATGAACTGGATGGTAGATGAACCTATCTAGAATCAGAAATATTTGAAGAGTGTCAGAGAAAAAGCAAAACTCTGGCTTTGTTGATAGCTTAACATGCAACAAGTGCTAAAATCCAACCATGATTGTTTCATTTTCCTTAATACTGAAATTTATTAGATCATGTATGCACTGATTATAGTGAATTAATTTTTTGTTGCATTTGTTTAGTAAAATCCTACACCTGGTATCATGTCTTACATAATCGTCTAGTAACTTATTTTGAGATATTTAGATGAAAGTGTCAGTTATTAGTTTTTGACTAGTATTTCCTTCATTTTATTTCTGTTGCTTTTTTTTATCACAACTACCTATTAGTCATTTAGTAAGTTAAGTGATGTGAATTTGAATTCTGCTGGAGACATCATATTATAATTCCGCTTTTCCTCTGAAAGGTGTTGTGTGTGGTTTTTTTTTTTTTTTTTTTTTTTTTTTAGTATGTGTATAACACCCTGCCATTACCTTGGATAAATAATGGACCACCCCATTTTGTTTGGAAGAAAAAATGTAATAAAAAATATATCAGATGTTTGGTTTTAGTGAGAAAAGAAAGCATACACAAGAAAGGCAAGATAGATGGAATTGTAACACTTGTGCATTTCAGTGAAGTGGAAAACTTTGATAATTTTTAATCATTCCATTTGCGACCTTTTATTTTAAATAATGACCCACATTCATACTTATGATTGTTATTGCAATATCTGGGTAAAGTTTTTAAGCTCAACTATTTAAATGTGTAATGGGGAATTTCCATGAGTATTTCAGTTGTGGAACTTGCAAGGAACTTATTCAATCAGTTAACTTAAATCATCAAGTTATAATTCATTAGAAAATTCAAATAGAAAATCTGCAAAATTTTACAGGTACAGCTAGGATTCATTTCCAATACACCCTTAACTATTAGGTTGGTGCAAAAATAATGACGGTTTTTGACGTATTTTTTAACGTCAAAAACCGTCATTATTTTTGCACCAACCTAATAACAATCGTTGACAATCTAGTGACAGAAGATACCCACCCCCCCACAAAAAAAAAAATGAGAAATACTAGTCAAAAATTATTAATAATAAATAATAGACTATTAAAATGAAAAAAAAAAAATTTTCATGGTTAAATTGTAGATAATATTTTTTAAGTATAGAATTTATCAAATAATGAAATCTTATTTCTTTTTTTTTTTCTATTGCTGCAACTATTATGAAAGGTAAAAATTTCAGTAAATTGAATTTGTGGAATACTAACTTGACTTGTTATTTACAGATAAAAGTAATTAATTACAAAAGATATACCAGAAAGGTGCTGTTTTTTTTTTGCTTACATGCAATATGTCTAGTTCTTATGAAATCAAAATTGAAATGAATAAATCTCCATAAAGAAGAAAAAGGGAATGAACACTTTACTAAGTTTTTAAAATGTTTTTATAAAAAAAAATTTACACAACTTATGACAAGTTATGAATTATAACAAGGAAAAATACATGTACAATATTAAAAATGTTTTGAGAAAAAAAAAAAAAACAACTGGGATTTGAAAAATATTGTTTCAAGTAAAAAAAATTGCGATTAGCATTAAAATAAGAAAAATAGTGATAAATTGAAAAAACATTTTCGAAGATTTCTACCTTTTTAAATCTGTACTGTTGGGTGTGTGAACAGCACACACAAAAATTTTTCTTTAATATTTAGTAAGTGGCAAGTCAATTTTTTGGAATTAGTCGAGTAGATACAAGAAGTTTCTGGTTTTAGTTATATTTGTGAATTTTTATATGTTTATTGAAAATAAAATGAAACCTATTTTTGCCTATTTGAACATTTGAGACTTAATTTTATTTTTTTATTGTTGGCCTTTTAATTTAATATTTTTTTTTTTTAATTTTTTAAATTTTTATTTATCTTATGAAAAACAAGAAAGAACATTCAAGACTATATAAGAAAACTAAAAACTAAATCATATATCTATATTTTAAATTGTGTGTTTGAAAATCTCTACTGTACTAATACCCCATAGTACTAACAGAGGGTTAAGAAAACATAGAAGTTTACTTGACATTAACATTTTTAAAAGTATTAAACATTAAAAAATAATTAAAAAAAAAAACAAACAATGTCCATATAGTTCTTTGCTTTTCTTTAATGATATGGACAGCATGTAAAGCAAAAGAAAATAATTTTTGATAGAATAGAATATAAAGTGGGATGTTTTATTTTTAAGATTGAGAGAGAGAGAGAAAAAAAAAGCATGCTTCACATCAGCAGCCCTGTCTGGTATGAACATATGAAACGTTTCTCAAAAACATGACACATAATTATAACAGACATGACCAGTATTTTAGGCAATAATACAAGTGAAATCTCTTGTGAGATTTTGAATCTTCAGTGTTGAGGATTTTTTTTTTTAAAATCATTTCACCCCAAGCAAGATAATAATGCCATTAGGATGCAAGGGGTTACAAGGAGTGAAAGAGAATGAGAAAACTTTATTGAGGCAAAAGGGAAATAAAAGAACAGGATTCAGGAAGACAGAAGATGATGGTGAATGGTGTTGCATTTAAACTTTTGAAGATTGTAGGTGGCAGAAAAGCAAGAAACTGGAAGAAAGTTCCACAGGTGAGAAAAGAAACTATTAGAATAGAACATATGGTTGCATCTAGCTAGTTCAACAGTAAAAGAGTGAGACCTAGTTGCCAATCTAGTAACATGCTTAATTTCATGCAGTTGATCTATCAAGGAGGAAAACTCATCAATTGCCATGAAAATATTTATAGAAAAGAGGAAAGCCATGTCATGTCAGTGAGAAAAGTGAGTGAAATCAAGATGCCAGGTCAGGATTGATTGCATTACAGACCCTTCTTTGAATTTTGTCAAGAATCTTGAGATATATATTAAGACTACCAGACCAGATATGGCAACAGTATTCAGTGCACAGATGATGATAAAAAATGGCTGGCATGACACACTGAACAAACTTTCCTAGCAATTGATTCAATATAATCACTCCACTTTATGTCAGTGAAAAACATGAGGCCAAGAAGACACAAATAATTCTCCTGGAGGTTAGCATCAACCATACTGATGGCAGGCAATTAGGCCCTTATTTTAAAAATTGCCAGTGGAGGAAAAATTTATTAAAGTGAAAATATTTTTATTTTGTATTTGCTTCCATTGTAATTTTTATTTTTTTTATTGCAATTCATGCAGTCTTTTTTATAGCAGTGAGTAAACAGTCTTTATTTCCAATCCACACTAAGCACTTTGTGAGATTCAAAGTCATACTCATTTTTGCCTCCAGGAAGTCTAGTAAATGATCAGCTGCTCTAATTTTAAAACTGCAAGAACCAGGCCCGCAAAAGAACAAATCTAAATTTGCAAATCATTCACTCCATTACATAATCTTGCATCATGACTGCTTTTTATTAGATGAAGTGTTTTTAATAATTATTATTAATTATTAACTGGAATTTATGTTCATCTTTTTTCTTTTTTTTTTTCTTATCCAAATTGTCTATGCAGTTAGGACTGACAGCCTGAATAAAGTGGAAAAAAATGCAACTAGAAATTAAGATGAAAGTAAGTACTAGTCCAAAATTAGTAATGGTTGACAATACTTTATCTGATAAAAAAATTTTCATCAAGTAATGACCTAATGAACACTATAATAATAATAAATTGTTTCCTCTCCATGATGAGTATGTTTATGTTGATAATCTAATCAGAAAACATTACATTTGATAATCTAAATATTCTGTTTTTTTTTTAACATTAACTTATTTATACGAGTGTAATTTTTTAAATTAATTTCTTTTATTAAATATCTATGCATTGCCCAAAGATTGATAAGGGCTTAGGAACTTTATACTTTAAAACTAACGGGTGAAAATTGTTTAACTTTTCTTTTTTTTTTTCCAGAGAGCTGGTGATTTAATCTTGTAAGTATTTCTAAAATCAAATGTGTTATAAGCTTTTATATATATATATATATAAAGATTGTATTTCGCAAACAAGCAGTCAATCAGGATATCTCTGGAAGATACCATTTTTAAAGCAAGTAGTCTTTGTAATTATAGTGCTCAATATCAAGCGACAGAGTATTAATAACAAGATTAAATGTTTACATATGACTCAGAGACAAGATAAGTGAACATATTTATTTCATGTACATACATCCATATTATATATATATATATATATATATATATATATAATTAGAGATAAGAATAAGCAACTCCCAAAAGAGTCTGCCTAAGATTGCACACTGGAAAAAAGAGTGCTCAATGCCATAAGAAATGGCAGAGCTTTAATATAATTTAAGTCAAATCTCAGGTGGGCAGTGACTAACCTCAACTGCCAGTTTCATGTGCTTTCATGCAATCATCAGGCAACTGTAGTTAGTAAAATAGCCTTTTCTGGTGGAATTTTTTATATTATTTTGGGTGGCGGCTATTTTGATCTTGGCCAGATCGGTTACCCTCCTCCTGGCAAACTTGGTTGGCTTACCATCTTGGACTTGCCTGGTGGTATAAGAGTTCTGATATTACAAACTACAACTACTGATCGCTTGATGATTGTGTAGAAGCACATGAAACTGGCAGTCATATTTGGTCACTGCTCACCTGAGATTTGACTTAAATATATATATATATATATATATATATATATATATATATATATATATATATATCAAGCACTGTTTTTTTTAAAAATAAGTGCTAAAGAACTCTGGATTATAAATCTGACTGTTCTTTATTTTTATTTTGATATATGTCAGCCATCAGCATGCTTGCAGTCAACGGGGACAGCCCACTTCATAAATCTTTGTTCACAAAGCCAGGCCAAGAAGATATATAGATATATATGGATATATATATATATGTATATAGTATGGACATAGGAAACAATACTGTATGGTAATTGTCAGTTTCTTATCTGAAGTGAGCTTCATACCGTAGTCTGAAGATTATGCAGTTTTGATTCTTATGTCTACACTATCATTAACACTGAGTACTCTTCCCTCATAAATAGAGCACATTTTAAAAAACCATACGCATGAGAATGAGAGAGGGAAGTGTTGAACAGATCCCATCAGCTTTACCCAATCACATTAAGCAACCTTTTCTGTGATTATATTGAACTGAGTTATCAAGAATTTATTTTTTTTAAATATGCTTGGAGAGTAAATGAATAAAAGCTATATGGTTAAATTGGGACATCTGTAATTAAAAGTCTTTGTAGTCTAATTGGTAACTGTTCTGTCCTGGACTGGCAGACTACTTGAAGAAAAGAGATATGAGTAATTAAAGGCTTATTTTTCATTTCTTATCCATACTCCTTACTAGAATGATCATTTGGAAATTGAAAAACATATATAACTAGTCAAAATTTAATAAATTCTCCAAAGTTTAATCAATTTATTAAGTGTTAATATTTTATGCTGCTTCAAAGATATTTTACATTTAAAAAAATTCCTGCCTTAAAAATGAATAAAAATTAGAAAAGTTTTGGGAAAACTAAAATTTGTATTTTTTACCATAATAAATCTGAAGTCATCATTGATAGGTTCAGTTATTTTAATTTTCATTAAAAGAAAATGTTACTAACATTCAAGTTAGTATGTCATGAAACATTAAGAAAAAAATTAATATTTTCTTAAATACAAATACCCCAACAAAGTTTATGCACAAAAAAAAAGTACTTTAAATATTGTAACAGTTATAAAATGTAAGCTTAGATGAAAGTATAATGGACAGTCATTTCACTCAAAAAAATAAAAATAAAATTATCCGTCTCTATTTTATTCCATTAAAAATCAAGCAGTGATTAATAAAAGTTTAACAATTCCTACTGCTGGTTAATAGGATTTTCTGTTAGCTTTTGATCTGGTATACTGGAAATTTAGTAAACATATCTTAAAATGCTTGGCCAATGGTATAACCAAATAAGCACAAAGCATACAAATAACACATCACATGGAAATGATTTGATAGTGTGAAATATATAAAATTCATGTCTAATGAGAAACCCAATATAGCTAAATAGTGATCTTATAATAATTTGGTATTTGCTATAAATGTGTGAGTTTTCATTAACTTTTAGAAGATTATATTTTGGTTTGTATGTTTTTTCCTCAGATGAATTATAGTTAAACTTATTTTCCAAGCAGTAGAACAATAGGTGATATCCTGTATGAGGTAATTATATTTTGTAATAGGACAAGAGTTGTCTGCCTTGGATTTCCACTGCTTCGACAGCCCCCATGATACACATCTGTGGTTTATAGAATAATTTCAAGTTTTCTTTGAGGAATGTTTCAAGATTATTAAATTAACTGAAATACCTAACCTTAACAAAGGTTTGCAGAGACCATTCAGGCTTTCCCTACAGAGAGGGAAAAGATGGTCAAAATGTATCAAAATATTTGCATATACCAAAAATATTTCACAGCAGAAATAGAAAAACAGTTAGGCACAGACACTTAGTGTCTAACAAGAATGAACAGCTTAAGCCTGGTGATACTTAGGACTGAGCAACAGGCTTAATTCGTAATTATGCAGTAAATAAAATTAATTTTTGCTTAGTAAATAGTAGATTTAAATCAAAGCCACCCTTGGTTCAATCATGCTCCTTTATCCAGGATGTTTTAATTTAATTATATGACAAAAAAAAACAAAAACAAAAAAAAAAACAAAACACAACGTAATGCACCGGTCTTAATTTCTTTGTGAAAGGTTTTCACTCTTTCACAAATTTTATCTTTAGTCTAAGCATTAAAAGTAGCTTTATATATGCACAGGCTTAGAAACTTTCTCAAATGCATTTTTATAGTTACTTTAAACATTCATCATAAGACAACCTATTTACAAGTCTACAGTGTTTTAATACTGATCACTTTATATGACAAATCCATTCAAAGAATAAGCAGTAAAATAATCATTATTTTTGGCAACAGTATTTGTTTCTTGGTAGACTTCATTTTTTTAAATCCACTATCTTATACAATAAGCAACAATAGATGAATTTGATGTTCTATTTTTTTTCATCTGCAGACAAAAATACCAAATACTAACGACACATGTTACTAAGTTTATGTCTGTCCTTGTAAATAATGCTTTTTAGCATGAATAGATGTAGGATGTAGCTAGGCTTTAAGCAGAAACAACTACATTGAATATATGACCATAGGAAGAATTAAATTTTACTTGACCTGATATTCTTATATGATAAACTGTTATATAAAACTGAATATGACTTTGCTTGGGAATTTAACAAAAAACAAAAATAAACTATGATACTATAAGAAGCTTGTGTGTGCATGTGAGTGTGCATGTGAGTGTGCATGAATTTTATTCATTTTGTCAGGTGGACTAAAGGAGGAAAAATATAAAAGTCCAAAGATATAAACTTTCAAATCTCAAGAGTTTAAAAAGTTCATGATAACATTAGACAGAAATATATAAAGAGACTTATCCAAAATTTACATGTACACTCTTAAGTCTTTCATGATGATTGAAATTAAAAAAGATATTTAATATTAATTGAAATTAAATAGATATTTAATGGTATAGTATATATCAAATTTTGCCAACTTTCAAGTATAAAATATTTGGCTGCTTATGTTTGAACAAGCATCTTTTCCTAGTAAAATAACTTTTCCTATCAAAATAATGTTATAGTTCTGTCAACTTAAAGCATGAAAAATTTTGTAAAAAAATAAAAAAATTGGAAAAAATAAGTTTAGGAAAGTTTAAAACTGTTTTTTTTTTAAACCAAGAAATTTCACATTTAACAGTTTTTAGAAGTATCTTTTCATAGTATTAAAAATACATTTATCAAATAAAATGTTGAAAGTAAATGATGGTGCAAGTGGGATTGTCAGTTTATTAAAATGGAGAGAGGGTCATGAATTTAAACAATAAAAAGCAGAAATATTATCAAATATATATGTGAAGCTGTTTTTAGAGTGTTACAATAATTTTAAATGTTTAAAACAAGGCTCAATAATGTGAAAACCTGGAAAGTTGATTGTTACACAAGTGTGTATATATTTTTTTTTAACCAAGAACAAGTAAATTGATGTTATTACATTTTGAATTGTAAAAGAATCAAAAAAGGTAAAGTCATTTTCCCAAAGGATAGAATAACAGTTCCCACCTTCAAAAATCACCTTTGCCATTGGGAATGTAACATGTCTAAGCCATTTAAAACTCATGATCCTATTTGAGATAAAGAAAAGTGGGGCAGCATAGTTCCTGCACGTTTCTTGCCAAATACAGCCTGGACAATATCTAAGGCAACCTCTATTGTGAATTTCTGCTGTATTTCACTGCCCAGAAGAGGGTTCACTTCCACAACATCCAATGCAGAAAGCCGACCTACAAGAAGAACAACAAAATTTATAGATTTAAATAGAGCATTTCATTTTCAACAAGATAAATTGAATCAGTATTTATCAGAGCATGTGATAAATTTAATTTTTTTTGTTAGTCTCTTGAACACAAAACTGAAATTTTCAGGATATTTAATCCTTTTTAATCCTTAATTCTTAGAGCTAAAATAAAAGAAAAACTAATTTTTAAGAAATACACCTGTTTATAGTATCAGAACAGACTTTAATGGGAAATATTAAAAAAAAAAAACTTTAATAGAAAATGTCAAATACTTAAAAATTCCTTGGATAATGACAATTAGCATTATCTATTAACTCATATCTCATGCCAGTGGACACTTCTCTCACTTGTTGCTTGTATTATCTCATTCTTTTCCCTTATCCCTTCACATCTTTATTGTCTATTCGTAGTTTTTCTTTTCTTTATATAAATGTCATACAACCATGGATTAGGTTCATCTGGAGAAAAGAATAAATAATATACAAATATTTGCTACTGCATCTTTTCTTTTATCTTTCTCTATCTCTCTATAAAAGAATTTTTAATGTATTGCAGTTTTAATGCATGCTCATCCTGAGCTGTTTTTTAATCTTTTGTTCATTGTTTCTTGATCTCCTGTCAGCAAATATTTCTGTCTTTCTTTACCTAGACTTTCCTTTTCCTTCTATATTATTTTCTTTTCACTTAGTTTTGTTTTTCTCTAGCTTCCTTAACACCTCTTTTTCTACCTTCAAACACTAGTTTTTTTTCCCAACCTCCTTCTCCTCCTCTCCCTTCTTTTCTTTCTCTGTGCCATATCCTTTCAGGATGTAGGCGATCATGGCTCTCCACCTCCCTCTATCCCTTGCAGCTCTCAACATGTTCCTTCCCTTTGCCACCTCCCCCAGACCATGTTCTGTCCGCCACTTGCTTAAGGCCACTTAGCTATGTCATGTGTTGTTTTCCCTTGTCTCTCTTTCCATCTATTCAACCTGTGAGTATCAAATTCTCCAGGCCCTCCTTCCTCATTATGTGTCCCAGGAACTTCAGCTGCCTTTTCTTGATATTAAGTATAAGCCTCCTCCTTGTTTGCATCATCTCCTTTACTTTCCTCAATTCTCCCCCTTAATATTATCATGCTGAAGCCAATTAATTTTTGAATCAATTAAGGAGATTACTCAGACTGTTTTGAAAACCCTTTTTTTTTTGCCTCTACTTCCTCACTCAAAACGCATTTGCTTTATTTCATTAATTCATATATTAAATTAGTCACAAAAACTATACTTACCAAACAATCAAGAATGGTCTTGAACTCAAATTATCACTCATCAACAAGCTCAACTCTTGCACTTCATATCACAGTATAAAATTTAACTAGATATATGAATTATAAATTGTATGCTTAAGTAGAGATTACTTGGGCCTGCTGAAAAGTCATTTCCTCCACCCCACTAAAAATGATCTGAACTAATTGTAATATGCAAATTCCTACTCACAGCCCGACTTAAAGATTGGTCACATTTCTCCACTGAAAGCAATGGTTATAGGCCTGTGTATACCAATAATCAATGTACAAATTAAACAAACTGAAACATTGTTGTTGTACATTAAAGTCTATTTTGTATTTTCAGTTTCATTCACTAACCTTTTGTTGATATTGTCGGAGTTAGCTCCTCCTTAATTCCAAAATTGTCACTAGGGGTCATTCTCCCTATACTATAAATACTGGGTGACTTCTCGCCTCATTCTCTTTTTCATTTCTTCATTTCAGACTACAATGTAAGCTCTCTTAGAAGATCCACGTCTTCCCATTTGTGGGAGATGCCATGATCATTATACACACATACATGTACATATGAACATTCACCAAAGTACAAACACAAATGTTCACACACACAAATGTTATTGTCTATTTCCATTGTAAAATTGTTTTGCTTAATACATATATTTGTTTATATATATAATATATTATATATATATATATATATATATATATATATATCAGTCTTGTTTGTCTTCTTTACATTTTCAGTCCGGCAATTTTCTTGTAGTTGGATCTTTTAATATTCTACCAGGAGTTACACACGTGTTTCTAATACAACAACATGCAAACACACATGCTCCCCTACAATATCATATCAAGTTGATGTTTACATTTACATCAATGTACTAACATGTCAACTTGTCTCCACCAATTACAGTGACTGGATGGAGAAAGCAGGAATGATTAAATATACCTGTTTGCATTAAACCTCAAATTTCTATTAAACATGATTTTCAGTGAGTCTAAATATAACATTAATACATAACAATTTGCTAAACAAAAATTGTAGTAGAATTTTTAGTCTAAATATGGAGTTAAAAGCAAAGATGTAAATTTCCACTATAATATTATTTTTTATAGGTAATCAATTTAAATGCTTCTTTAAGGTTTTTGTTATTTATTTTTACTATTATCACCTTATTCTCATGCTGACTAATTTTATTAAAAAAAGTTAATTTCTCATGTAAAGCTTTATATACACAAAAAATGCCACAAAGATTTTTAAACAAGTATATAATTTTTGTTTCAAATAGCAGGATTAACTTTCAATTAAATATCTTATGAAAGGGAAATACTGAAAAAAACAAAACAAACAATATATATATATATATATATATATATATATATATATATATATATATATCTCACTGGTGACTTCAGGGTCAGGCTTAACACAAGTGATCCAACATTCAAGTATATCTATTTTAAAACAACAAAATCTTTTGTAATGTGTTGTTTTTACTCTTGACTTCAGCTGAAAGAAAAAAACAAAACAAAGAAAGACTTTAATTAAAAAAAAGGAAATAAAATTAATGTTTACAGTCAGGCTGCATAGATCTGAGCCCTCTCAAGCTGGAGACATACTTAATAGGCAATGTATTTCTTGCTTTAATTTTATGAATAATCTTTTACAAATCTCTAATGACTTGTATGCCCTGTTTTTCAAAGAACCCATTTTTATTTCAACTTATTGTTTTCAAATTCCCATTTTAAATAATTTATTCCATACAGTATATGGTTTTCTAGTGGAATATATCAATTGAAAAAGGGCAAATTAAATTTAGCTCAACTTAAAGTTGGTGAAAATCAAAGTGGCAGCCTTAACTTATCAACTGGAAGATTGGAGGTGAGGAATGTGACTGGAGTAGTGTTGAGGAAATATGATATCAGTCAACTATTCCTATGTCTACCATCAGTGACTTGATAAAACAATAAAAAATTGAAAAGGGGGCAATAAACAGGCAAACACATCAAAGACTTTGTCTTCACACTTTCTTTTCTTAACGTGTAGGAATTGAGAAATAATTTTATCTTTTCCTTGAGGAATTAAGAAAACACAAATCATTAATGAGGAGAGAGACAGTTGAGACTTATATTTTTGCTACTGAAAAAAAATTGGGAAATTTAAATAAAGAATGAACCAAAGTTATGAAAACAGGCCCTATCATTGATGAGCAAATAATCTGGTTTATATTTTTGGTAGACAGAGAAGTCCAGGAATTGAGAAATAATTTTATCTCTTCCTTGAGGAATCAAGAAAATTAAAATTAATTACTTGAATAAAACTATGCCCTTTTGCCCACATACTTTAAAATTAGATTTGTGTCAAAGATTTATGCCTACCCTGGGAGGTTGAATGCTGATAAGGAAGAAAGAAAAGGGTGAATCTAGCACCACTTGTATGGAGTGATGGTACAAGATGTAAAAGTTGTTGTTGAAGGGAGGAGCAATCCCTGCAACTGCTCCCAAGAAAGTAAAATAATTCCCCAAATTTGGAAAGTTGATTAAGAAAACAGAAATGGGGAACAAAGAATCCTTGTTGGGATTAATGTAAAAATTGGGGAATCACTGAATCCACAGAACCCTTTGGCCTCATGCCAGTTTTGGGTCAAAGTCAATATATAAGCAGATAGCATTAAGACCCGGAAGGCTTGCACTATGAATCCCACATCGAGTGCCTCTGGAATCCATGTCAGCTGCCACCAGATTTTCTGATTCTGAAGAACTTTGAACCCTGATTTTTAGACAAGGCACAGTGTTACTAAAGAGATCAATGTGGGAAGGGTTAAGTTTTGTTGTACCAAGAACTATATAAACCAGTCTTTTGCTTTTATTTTTCGTTGTGAAAGTATTTCTTCCCTTAATAAACCAGTACTTTGATTGCTATGACATTCGATCTTCCACTTCTCTGAGATCAAGAACACAACATAGGCAGAGGTGATGTGGATCAAAGTGGCCAGCGACCAACAATCAGCTTGAACCAGTGTATAGTTAGCCTCATGGTTAAAACATTGTCTTAAGACCCTGAGAACTGGACCACTAAACATGGTTATACCACTGGGTGTAATCAGTGGTAAAAGGGTTATATATATGTATATATATATATATATATAAAATCAGGGGTGAAGTGTATGCAATACATGCACTGTATGCCTTACATTTTTTCCAGGATAAATAATTTTGTGTAATATAAAATTAATTATTGATAATTTTTACTATCCTCTTTATACTTGTATTTTGTTGTATTTCTGATTTCTTAGGATAATTGCTACAAGTGATATTATTTAGGAAGTTTAAGCAGAGAAAATGCTTATTGTTTAGTGAGAAAAGATGCAAGTCAAAACAATGAATTTACTAGTCTTTTTAGTAGGGAACATAAAAGACAGAACAATAGTGATTGAAAAAGAGACAGTCACAGTGAAAGTAGAAATTCTTTTGTTTGAATTAGAAAAGGCTGTAGCCTTAGTCTTCCCCATTTTATTATTACCTTCAAGTTGGGTGCATGAAAAAGAGAGGCAGAATAATAAAGTTTGGCGGGGAGGGTCACAGCAAAAAATTCACTGAAAAGCAGAAATTATTTTGCTTGCTTTCCAGCCGTATTAAGCCAGCAGACACTCTCTACTGAAATGATGATGTTTTTATTGTGTGCTGCTGAAATCAAAGACTTGCCTATTCAAAGGACAGATTTAGAAAAACATTGGATTATTTGGTTCTGAAGAATATATAGGGAACATCTGACAACTTTAGTGTCACATCAAAAGATTTTTGTTTTTACTAACTTTTAAAACGTTTTAACTCATGGAGAGTATTCTTGTCCCATTCTTAAGACCTGGATTCAGTCATCTGACCATTACCCAGAAAGTTTTTGACCAATTCATATGTGGAGTGAAAAGGAGAAACTGGCAAAGTCTATTTTTTGTGATTAAAAGGTAAGTTTTCATCTGTTTCAATGCTAGAAGATTTAATTTTAAATGTTCAAAATTATTTTTTTAAAGTTATGTAAAAAAATTTTTGATAATATTGTATATTATTTCATTATAAATGTTAAATCTTGTTAAAGGATATTTTGTAAAAATTGACTACAATAGCTAATTTTAAATTCAAATATTATGTATTAATGTTGGCCTTATTGTTAATTTTATGAATTGGGAACAAGATTAAACCAAAATTATTTATTTCTTTTTCTTAAAAAGTAATGAAAAACAACTTTTTTTTTGAGAGGGGTGTCCTTTTCCCTTCTCCATCTTGGTTATTAACCTGCATAATGGACTGCACCCTTCACCACTGAGATATATATATATATATATATATATATATATATATATATATATATATATAATTGATATTGCTTTTTTTTAGTTAAGTTAAATTTGCATTTGAAAAGAAAAATTCTTATTCTACGTTTATAAGTTTGTTTTATATTTTGGAAATTTCTGTAATACTTTTCATGTTCAAATTTTGATAACATATGTTTGAAATATTACACAATAATGGTGAAATGTTCAACAATGACCTCACCTGTTTTTGCAACAGTTTCAGCTATAAACATCCCTTCTCTGTAGGAAAGTCCACCCATAGCTAAAACAAAAGAATATTAAGGGTCATTAAAATAATGAAAAATGTGCAAGAATTTACAATAAATTGAATATCATAGCATTTTACAATGGAAATTTACAAGTAATTAATGTTAAAATGCAAACCATTACTAGATTCTTGACCCCAACTTTTCTCATACAAAATAGAAAAGAAATTGGAGTTTTATATTGAAGAGGAAGTATGGAAATTTAAGTAATAGCAAATTTGTTATATAAATTGGCTGTTAATTTTTAATCAAATTAATATACATACCCAGAAATTAAATAACAACCTCAAGACTAAAATTATCAAATAGCAATAAAAATAATGGTTTATTCACATTAAAATAAATTTAAGTTTAGCAGATTAACAGGCAGCAATAATTTACTTAGAATGTGTCAAAAGTATTTTTTTAAAGGTCTTTACTTCAATGCTTATTTCATGTACACATCTTAACACTCTGCATTATTAAATTTTCAGAATACCTTTATATGATAAATATATTAGTTTCAGCTTATATCTGATTTTTTAAAACCTTTTGTGACTTACTTTACAGGTGCTAGGTTTAATTATCAAAACAAAGTGCAAAGTTTTATATATAAATTAATTTGAGGTATAGGACAAAGAAACACAATATCTCATATACCCCAATAATTTATGCATTAAAATGGATTCCTTGGGATTCTTTAATATTCATCAGTCATTTATTCATTGATTTTGTTAACTTTTCTACTCTTAATATTAACATTACATGCTGTAGTTTTAATTGTTTCTCAGAAATCTTTGCTCAAATATTGTTTTCCATTCTGATATACATATCTTTTTATGATGGATATGTTTTCTATTGGATTAATATCTGGAGAGGCTAGGGAACATTTCATTAATTTGGTGTTTTTCAAAACCATTTTTTGGAAAAATGGACAACAGTCATTTTTGCAAAATTGGAAGGAGAATTGTTTTGTATGAATAAACCTTTTAGCTTGTAATCCTGTAATCCCTGCCACAAAAAACCCTCAAGAACATACAATAATTTTTTGCATTTATCTCAATACTGTTATTAAATTTGAAGGGACCTATGATTTTACTGCCAACTATATTAGCCCAAAATACTACTCCCTTCCATCCCAGTTTCAAGTCATATTGGTTGATGATTTCAATAAAAGACAGAACCATTAACCTAGTAATCCAATGTAGCTCTGCATATATTATGAAACAATTACTCTTGAGAAACCAGTTTTCAAATACTACTTCACCCAAGTTATCCATTTATCTTTGCAATCTTTAATCAAAAGTGCTAAGTTGGTTGCTTTCATATCCTTAGCCAATATTCAACTGCATCTTTTCTCCCCATTTTCATTTGTAACATCATCTTCTACATGCCATGTCTCTTCAGGACATGGGCGACAATGGCTCTCCACAATTTCCTGTCTTTTGTAGTTCTTATTAAAGTTTGTCTTTTTGCTCTCTTAATACCTTTTCTGCCAACCATTTACACAACTCATTAGGTAGGTTATGTCCTGTGAGTATCAAATTTTCCAAGCTCTCTTTCTTCATATGCCCTAGAAATTTCAATTGTCTGTTTCTGATAAAAGTAAAAGAGTTCTTTTTGCTTGCATTTTCTCTTGAAGTTCATTGCTGCTCACATGTTCAGTCTATGTTATTCTTGGGATCATTTTGTAGAATCACATTTGTTTCAAGGCTCCTCTTCATCTGTAATGAGATTGTCTAGCATTCCCTGCCATAGAGGATAACAGATCAGTATTCTTTTCGTTTCTAACAAGATTTTATTGCTTCTTAATACTTTGCTTACCTTTTGAAAGGCATCATTTACTATAACAATGCACCTTTGCATTTTGGTCCTCTGTTAAAACCCTTCTAAGATATTTAAATTTCTGTATTTGTTTGAATTTGGTGTCTCAAATTTGTAATTTGCATGTTGGGCTGTTCCTTTTGTTGACAACTATACATTCTATCTTGATGTTTGGTCCTTTCTTCTAGCTTTCCTTTACTATCTTCTGTAGGAGTTTCTATAGCTTCCTTTCTGTGATATCAACACAGTATCTTCTGCATAACTAATGTTGTTAAGATTGTGGCCCCTAATAATGAATCCAGGTAGGATTTTTAATTCTCTCAAGATTGTTTCACTATAAAGGTTGACTAAGACTAGTGTGAAGACGCTTCCTTGTCTTATGTCCCTTTCTATTTTTGTGTATTTATTGAATCCATTTTCTATCCATATGCAGGCAGTTTGCTCTCAGCATAAGTTCTGGATTATTCTAATATGCACCTCCAATAAATCAAGCTATCTAGCAGTTTGAACAGTTGTAATATGATCATCTTCAAATATTCACTTACTGGTCAATAGATTTTCTTGATTATTAATTTTCTGTTTTATTCTAACATTTTTTGTAGCATCCTTAAAACTACTTTTTCTTATTCTTATCTTGGCAATGGTTTCAATTTATTTTTTGCTTGTTCAATGTTTTTAAAATTTAAGTTTATATCTTATGACTCACATTAATTTTTTTTATTTAAAAATTAAAAAATTAATGTCAATGACAATATTATTACATACTAGCTGAATTACTCCAGACCTTGCTTCATATAATGCATTTTCTTGTAAGAAAATGATAATTGATCTCAAATCATTGTTATAATTTGTGGAGAAAAATGATGCTTTACACTAGTACTCAATGATCTTGCTGATATGGCCTCCATTTTCTGGCTTTCTCCTTCTATATTTTGGATAGGAGGTATTCCCTTGTTCAAATTTAAATTTAATTTAAATCAAAGGGGAAAAAATTTCAGTGGGGTGTTTGTGTCCCTGGGGACCCCTTTTGATCAAAATGAAATATACTTATCCAAGTACCCCAGGAGTCATTCCTTTCTTCAAACTTATATTTAATTTATATCAAAGGAAATAAAATCAAAATGAAATATACTTATCCAAGTACCTTGGATAATGTAGTTTCAGCATATATATGGTTATGGGAGTCTATCTCCAAAAACCTTAGGAAGAGTTTGATAACAAACAGACAGAGGCTACAACTTTATATATATATATATATATATATATATATATATATATATATATATATTAATAAAAAGAAAGAACAGTAAGATATATAATCCGGTGTTCTTATAGATATTTTTATTTTTACAAAATAGTGCTCAATGTAAATTTACAGAGCATTAATATTATAAGTTAATAGACTTAAGTCTATTAACTTATAATATATATATATATATTGACATTCGTTTACAATATGACGAAAAATCCTCAAGTTGCATAATAGAATCTCACAGCATGAAATAAGCCATTCCATTATAAATATTCCTAATAAAGACATATGAATTGAAATTCACATAATATAGTTAACATCTTAAATGTCTATCTATAAAAGGCAGGATGTGTGTGTGTGTGTGTGTGTGTGTGTGTATGTAAAGAATGCACAGCCGCAATTTACGATAGATTTGCACCAAGATTTACATGCACATGCTCCAAGTTAGCAGGAAGGCCAAGACCAACTTTGCATTTCCCAACGCCCATCGATAGTGGAAATAATCAATTTTCTCATTCTTCTATGGCAGTCTTTATGTAGTTTGCAGCCATTTTGTACTGGCCAGAGTGAGAGCCAATAGCTGGCTGCCACGAATAGGCAGGAAGATTCTATTGGCCAGCATGAGAGCCAACAGCTGACTTACACGAATGTTAACTAGCATGCTAGTATGCAAAAAAAAAATCAATAGCTGCATTCATCACAAGTGGGAAAAATTTAAATCTGCATGCCACTTTACTCTAATTGGTTCATTCACTTGCTTAAACTCAATGTTGATTCTGATTCCGCAGAACTGTGCTGGGTGTGAAAAAGTATTTGTTGTTAACATTCTTTTTTCATTCGGTTTTTCCAATTACGAGTCCTTTTTTAAAGCTGATCATTTTGTGTTCATTTTGTTTAATTCTTTTTTTGTAACAGATTTAATGTTTAGTATAGAGCTTAGAAAAAATGTGCAGTGTGAGATAGGCAAGAAGTAAGGCATATAGCAACATCAGCATGGCAAAGGACACTCCTTTAAAGGCCAGGAAGGGCAAAAATATTTTAAGTCAAGTGATAGCGATTGCTGTACGAGTCGTACGATTTTTGAATTAAGCACAGGCAATGCCGGGCCATGCTGCTAGTGTATATATAAATATATCCTGGAAAATTTAATGCAAATTTTATTGCAAAAGCATTGACTGGAAAATCTGACAATGAGTGTGTGTGTGTGTGTGTGTAACTTTTCTTTTACAACTACCTTTGCTAATAGAAACTATCACATCACTACTCGCTAGTTGTTGAATCAAAGTGTGCCAAATTTTTCTCTTTTTTCTAATCTGCCTGCTGGTATGCAGAATGTAACTTCTTGGCATCACATGCAAGGGCTTGCTAGAGTGCTTGCTTGAAGGGAAGTCATTTTGGATTCTGCGTTCTTTATCTCCCATTTTCATTTCTTTCACTGAAAGATAATCTCTACGTTAACCTTAACAAAAGAAATTTCTACAGAGACACATGCTATGAAATGACTCTACATTCACTGTGCACACAAAAGATGCTTTCTTAAATCACCTGAATCACTGTAAAAAGAATTCTGTTCAATGCTAGATTTATTTAGATATTTTCCTTATGTTATAGTCTATTTACATATTAAATCCACTAAGTTTAAATAAAAGGTCATCATTGGTTCTTTTCTTGTGGCATCTCCTTGCTGTTTTATTTTGAGCTTTCTTTTTTACAATAATGTTTACCCTGTACAAGGCCCAAGAGCCACTCAAGGTAAAGAGTTACTGAGTAAGAGGCATAGTTTATGGGGATATGTGGAAAAGATAATGACTAGACTTGAAAAGGTTAAGATTGAAGTGATTGGGGAAGAATCTTATTGGGAGTTGGTTTCACAAAGCATCAGTTCATGGGAAGAAGCTGCATGAGTGGAACTTACATCTCAGCAATGGAATATGAAGGGAATGAGAATAGTTTAATACAATGGACATGGCATGGTGGATCTTAGCTGTGAAGGTCAAAACTGGCTGAACTAAAGAATTTAGTTAATCTTAATACTTTCAATGGAAATAGTGATAGAGCAGCGAGAGGTTTGCAATGTTTCATTTGTGAGAAACGGGTTGTAAGGTGGAAAATAATTCATCACCCACAAGGCTTCAGAAATGCTTTTGGACTATAAAGACTGGAAAGTGAAGACTGGGCAGCTCTTTCCCATATATGGTAGCAGTATTCCATTTTCAGTCTGATCTGGTTTTTGTAAAGGTAGAGTATACTGAGGTACTTACTAGAGAGGTATAGGGAACAAACCATTTTCCAAGCATCTTTAGCAATGGATAATATGTATGAGTCCCATGAGGTCTGGGTTGTGCTCAAGGCACCCATTTACCACTATAGGCAAAAAGTCAGGGTCCACTCGGGGATGATGAAAAGTCACTAGTTTGGTTTTTGAAGCCTTGAATGTGACAGGTAGTTTTTTCCCCATATACCGTTGTATCATCCGCATAGATATTCACAAAAGATACTCTTAAGTAGATCATTTATGTAAAGTAGAAAGTGAGTTGGGTCAAGAAACAAGTTGTCAGAGGCATCAGTGTTGGTCATTTGGGCTTTGGAGGACTGACCGTTAATAACTATCTTCAGGGACCTACCTGTTAGGAAGGACTTGATAACTGCAAACACTCTTCCAGTGATTCCATAGCTAGATAATTTATGCAGCAACACTTTATAGCACACTTTGTCAAAGGACTTTGAAATATCTAATGCAATCATCCTTGAGATGTATTTGTTGTCTAATGCTTCCCTAATTCTGTGTGGAGTGAGAATTAGGATATCAGCATTGGACTGAGCTGATCAAAATACTTTACTGCTTGTTACTCAAGGGGCTGTCACTATTGAGGTGATCAACAACCTTCTTGTTGATTATAGCTTGAAAAATTTTCTAATGACACTGTGGAGGCTGATGGGTCTATCTTGAGATGTGGATGAGTGCTCATCTGCATTCTTGAAAGCAGCTGAAGTGAGTGGGATCAGAAATCTTGATCTTGAAATGTTATATTTCAATTTTTTTCATATTGGTTTTCTAGGTTGGTGAGTTTTTTGTTTTATTTTGTTCATTTCATCCCAAGCAAGGCAATAAAGCCACTGAGATGCAAGGGGGTTACTGGGAAAACATTGCTGCAGAGAAAAGACAATAAAAAGAACATATGCTTTTAAAAAACATACAGGAGCTGTTAAGATGTTCCTGCTGAAGAAGAAATGCAAAAATGAAAATATTTTTGATACACACTAATAAATGACCAAAGAATTATCAAATTAATTGTTTCTCCAACTATAGGTCATATAGGAATTGTAAGAAGCTTAAATAAATACCTGGAGTTCCAGTACTAGCAGCAATTGAAGGATCCATACTGTCAATATCAAAACTGAAGTGAATAGGGCGAATACCTCTGCAAAAAATCAAAGAAAGTTGTAGTGAAAAATCAAGAATCATAGATGGGCTTATTTTATTTAAAATTATTCAATTTGTTGTCATTATTAAAGTTATTTGAGACTCAATAACATTTTATTAAAAATACATCTTAACAAAAATTAAGATTGAACAAAGCAAACTGATGGAAGGATATAAAGGAAAGGTGACCAGTTATTTTCTATCTTAAGAATAAATTTTATCATGAAAATCAAAGTTCAGTGTATGAGTCAAGAAAAAGCTTTAATGGAAAATACATTACAAAGCTTTATTATTCAGTAAGGAATTAATTTTTATTAAATTATGGAATCCTTTCCAAAAATTTATTAACAATAAAAAAAGGTTCTTGACCTGATCAAGAAGCCCTTCTAAACATCTGACATTTGGTTAAATTTTGTAAAGTAAGGCAGGGTGAGAACTTTTCAGCACCCCTTTGTATATTATCAATTTCTGTTTGTGGAAATTTATTTTTACTTCAACGCAAAAAAAAAATGGCACATCATAGAAAGATTTTTGCTAGGGTAAAAATTGATAAAATGATCTAACTTGAAAAATAAAGCAATTTCCAGTCCAAATTGTAATTGTGAGGGGTTCATTCATGTTCACACTCTCCCTATAACAGTGATCTGATTTTTGTATTTTTCTGTGTGTTACACCATATCAATATTGTATATAATTTGTGAAGACTTTGCTAGAATGCATTTTTCACATTATTATCAAGGAGGTTTTGCAAGTTACTAAAAATAATGATTTTCTTTTTACAGCTGTTTTTGATTACAAAATGTTTACAAAAAAGTACTTTTTTAAACAATTACTTGCAGAAAACATTTTCTCATAGCATATGTATACAAAACTCATAATATAGGACCAAATTAGCAAATTTAGGCTTCATGAGTTAAAAGTTCATCTACATCACACTGTAAGTTGTTTAATTCTTCACAAACTGAGAACTAACAAAATAGCATCCTGGTTATTTAATAGCAGAAATTTTAGTTACTCACTCTGGATCAATAGCACTTAGGGCCATTTTTAATACTGTAGAGATTCCATACAAATCAACTTCATGCATAGAAAAACATGTAATTCCAAGTTTTTCAATCAGCCACCTGAAATGACAAAAATTATTTCCATCAGAATTATTATGATTTCCTCAAAAAAGACAAGGTACATAAAATTGCATTTTTGTAGATCATCGAGATACGGACGAACTGCAAATTACAGATACTCAAAAAGATCTGCTGGCTAAGCTAGATGGAAGATCTGTGTACCAAATTTATATAAAAATACACAGATATGCATACAAAACTCTTGCATTTACCTTTAAGACTGATATTATATAAGTTTATTTTTCATGCATCTATAACACCTAGGCAAAAATTATGGAGTCACCACAATGAGAGGATGTTGGTCCAGTCTTTTTTTTTAACTCATTAGTCATTTATAAATTTGGTATTAATTATAGATTTATAAAATAAATTTGGTATTAATTGTAGGTTATAAAAATCCATACCCAATTTTCCCCCATCCATTTTAGGGATGGGGGGAATTAATGGATTCAGAGAAAATTTAAAAAGAAATTATTACATATGGCACAAAACAATTTTTGTTTAACTCCTCAAAATGGAGGCATTGTATAATAAACTTGAAACAAATTAAATATAATTATTATAGCTAATGGAATCATTTTTACAGATCAAATAGAAGAAAAAAATAATGAATCATCATAATTAATGATGGTCTAAATTCTTTGATAATAGACTTCATTAATATAAAAACAATATTCTCCATCAAACTGATTCTAACTTTTTCAAATAGCAGTTGACAAGTTAGCTTAGTCATAGGCCATTTTTTAAAAATTTCAACTATAAATTTTCAAATAACTTGAGATCCAGACTGTTTGACAGAAAATTTTTTATCCCCTTTGTTCTGTGACAAGATGCATTATCATCCTGAAAAATGGACTTCAAAATTATTTTCTACTGATGGAATGAGAAAAGTGTTCAAAATACCAATATACATTTATGTGTTAACCATTGGGGTAATAATTGCTATCTTACCTTGTCCTTTACCCAATATGCAAACCTGTAGCAATTAATGAATGGTTAAATGTGCTTGTTTTTTTTCCAGGCAATTATCTTAAGTTTCAACATCATTGTTTTGATCAATAAAGTTTCATTATTTATCATTGAATATCATTTTCATCCAATCATCTTCATGATGATTGCTTCTCTTGTACTCTACTGTAAACATGTTTCTTGCTTTTAAGTAGTTTTTCTCTATCTAAATCCTATTTTCCTTCAATCAATTTCTTACAGTTCTAGTATAAACATTAACTTATTAACTTTTCATCAATTTGTTTTTTCAAAGCACAATGCTTTGAGTTTTCTACCTTGAGGCTTTCACATCTTTCATGGTTCACCATTGTTTTTCATTTATGATTTTTCCACTTTTTATTCATAACAAATTTTACATACAGTTGACTGGGAACTTTTAATTTCCCCAAGTGTTAGGTGGAAGCTTGGCTACTGCACATATTATATGTTCAACATAAAATGGGCAATTTTTTTTATTTAAATTTTCTTGTTTTATAGTTGGTACATTTTTTTTATAAATTTATGAATACAAAGAATTGTTTTCATAGTTATTTCTTTATAAATAATAAATATTGGTTCATGTATATTTATAATCTTGTAAATATTGGTTCGCATATTTTTATAATCTTGTAAATATAAAATTATTCTTATAAATAAACAATCTAATAGTATTTAATATGAAACTAGAACAGTCTACCCTGGTGGACAAAAAGGTTTTGGTTTGAAATTCCAATCACCTGAAGAAGGCCAGAGTGTACAACGGCTGAAATGTTGTGAATATGGCAATGAAGATGAGGAAAACAGCCATAATGTAAATAATGTAAGTAATCATAATGCCTGTGACGGACGCAGATAGCCTAAACATGCATATATTAAAAATTTCCACCTAGCAACAGAATGGTATCACGTGGAAGTCTTGTGACATTTTGGGAAAGCAAGTCAAGAGGTTGACTGACTCAATTACCCGTAGCAACAAATGTCTAGACAGAAGCTAGACAGGGGACTGATGTAAGCTGGAATTCGTGCTAAAACTCAAGACACGTGAGAGTTAAAAATTTACTTGGGAGTCAGTTGCTGTCTTGTCTTTGAAGGAGCAAGACTCGAAATCAAAGCGCTGATAATTTATGAACGGAAAGATAAGACTCATTTGATAATGATGGAACTTGTATCCCAGGCAACTCCGGACAAGAAATATAAGAACAAGTATTTCTGTTCGATAACACCAAATTGAAGATGCAGAGAAATTTGTACACTGAGAATACAGCCTGCATTTGAAGAAAAGAGAAAACCAGAGAGGAAGAAAGTATATATCTCTGTTACAAGCTGAACTGTATAAAGAAAAAGAAAAAGGAAAACCAGAGAGGAAGAAAGTGTATATCTCTGTTACAAGTTGAATTGAAGAAAGAAAGAAAGAAAGAAGAAAACCAAAGAGAGGAAGAAAGTGTATATCCCTGTTACAGCTGGACGGTGTGTGAAATCGTATTTGTGTCAAGAAAAGATAAAAAAAGAGAACTGAATATAAAGATAAGTAATCATATATTTTGGACCCGTATTAGAAAGATACACATACATCCATAAATATTATGTTCTTACAAACACTTTTCCACATGTCAAAATAATAATTGTAACTCCTATCCCATCTCTTTTGTGTATGCATTGATTTCTGCATTCGTAGTATTTTTGTTCGTTTGGGTTCAGTTGAATCCATTTGGAGTTAAGCGAATTTTGATATCCCAACGTAAGTCTTGAGATCTGGTCGTCAGATGTTTTTACTCATGCTTATATTTTCTTTTATTTTAATATTTTGTATATCTGTACATATTAAAGTTCTTGTATCAAAATTCGCTAAGCCTTATCGTTCATCCTTGAATTGTGGATCAGTATTCGTGTTGAAACCGAAGCGAACCTGGGAAAAGATTACTGTTCAATTATTCTAATCGAACAGTGGTCTTTAAAATATTTTTTATCTCAGAGATGTAGACAGACATTTAATATTTTTGTAGTCAATTCCCAAAAAGAAAAGAAATCCAGTTGACACTGAGCTTTCCTTCCTGACTAAATAAAACAAAATTACAGTAGCCACCCTTCTTTCTATGATGGATATATTCCAAGACCCTTAGTAAATGCCTGAAACTAAGATAGAACGTTGTTTTCTTTTTGCTATACATACATACTTATGACAAAGTTTAATTTATAAATAAGGAACAAGAAGAGATTAGTTATAACAATAAAATGGAACAATTACAACACAATATTCAAACGTTATGTGAAAGATTTGTTCTTACTGATGATAATCTTTTAAGTTAAGTATAAAACTTTTCCCTTTTTTCTTAAAGAAAGGACTTTACAGCTCCTCTTTGGAATATCCAAACTGCCAGCACCGGTTCACTTGTGTTTTGAGACCATTATTAAGTAAAACTATAGAATTGTTCATTTCTAGAGTTCACCACTGGAAAGTGAAATCATGAAAAACAAAATTGTACATAAGAAGGATCACTGTACTCTTTACCTTTTGTCTCTCTTACAAGATTTATGTAAACACATATTACATTACAGAAAGTAGTAATGCAGTGTTCTCAGCCTAATTAAAATGCACCAATTACTGACTGACTGGGCATATCCACTCAGTCCGTGTGCATTTTTATCAAATTTTTAATACTATTACATTATTGTATAAACTCTAATGGCTCTAAAAGGAAACCTAAAAGGAAAGTTATGACATAATTGAAAAAGCAAATAATAGAGAAACATGAAAGTGGAATATGTGTCTTTGATCTAGCAGTGAATTTTTTGATACCAAAACAACCATATGCATGATACTAAAAATGCATATGCACAAGGTGATCAAAGCTGCAGATGTTACAAAAAGAGTGAACTAAAAGAAAGATTGCAGACTGAAGAAATAGAAAAAATTGTTACTGAACTGGATTAACAAGAAACAATTAGCAAATGCAAGCATTTCAGAATCAGTAATTTGTGAAAAGGAAAGGCAGTTAATTATTATCGGAAAATTTTTCAGTTTTCAAATGACTTTTTGGAACAAATTAAGTTCAAGAACTAAATTTCATGAATTAGAATAATCAAGAACCTGTACTGGCAGCAAACTGCTTGCATATGAATAGAAAATGAGTTCAGCAGATATCCAGATATATAGACAGGGGTGTAAGCCAAGGATGTGTCTTCTCACTGAACTTATTCAATCTATATAGCATGGTTATTTTGAAAGAATTAGAAGTCCTACGAGGATTCATTATTGGTGTCCACAATCTTAGCCATATAAGATATGCAGATGACACAGAGTTGGTAGCAGACATGGAAAGAAAACTACAAAAACACATACAGAATGTAATGGAGGAAAGCAAGAGGAAAGGATTAAATATCAACTACAGGAAGACAGAATGCATGGTTGTTAATAAAAGGATGAGCCCCAAATGCAAATTACAAAAAAAATACAAAAATTTAAATATCAGTGAAGTGTTTTAACAGAGGATGGAAGGTGAAAGATGCATTCCAAAGCTAAGCAGAGTATTGAATAAGAGAAAAACTTTGTTAGGAACAAAAAAAGAGTACTGAGCTGTTACAGGGTATAAGTTTTCCTATATGGCAGTGAATGCTGGACTCAAAGATGAAGAAGAAATTTGAAACAACAGAAATGTGGTTTACAGAAGAATGATGAGGATACCTTGGACCTATTAGGTGAGCAATGATGAAGTTTTAAAGAAAATGTAAACAAAAAGGAAATTTATTCTTAGCATCAGGAAAAGACAGTTAAAATTTCTAGGGCACATAATGAGGAAAGGGGGCTTGGAAAATTTGATACTCACAGGTTAGATTGAAAGCAAGTGGGATAGAAAAAAACAATGCATAACCAACCTAGCGAGTTTGAATAAATGGATAGCAGAACAGGGTTTAGGAGAAATAACAAAAAAAAAATCAAAATTTATTAAGAGCTACAAAGGACAGGAAGTTGTGGAGAGCAATGATCGCCTATGTTCTGAGGGGACATGGCACATAGAAGAAGAAAGCTAGTTCCTTGATTTCCAGGTTTTCTGAACACTAATTTCTGCGACAGTGGTCATTAATGAGTTATAGGCATAAATCTATAATAACAGATTTTTGTTTTAAATTTTGTAATAAATACCAGATTCTACAGTAAACATTAATACATTAACTAGAGAGGCATTAACTTGAAACCTAATAACTTAGAGCCAAAATTTAATAAGATACAAGAGTTATTTGCCTGTATTTTTTCAAATATATAATTTCTGTGTAAGTTTGTTGTGTGTTCATACAGCATTTTTTTTCTCAGAGAGCAGTTGTCTATAATTTTGCAAGCAATATTGACTGAAATATTGTAAAATATTTAGTGTTCGGTCTAATACAATTCATTTAGTTATTAGACTCTTAGTCAGAAAAATAATTATAGATTATATAGACATGAGTTAAATAATTACTTACTTTTCTGCTGAATCCACATCTCTCAGACCAATATAAGCAATATCTTTGGCAGAGATACTGAAATAAAATAAATGTAAGACTGATTTTCTGCAAGAAGATGTGAAAGGGATTCAGTTTTTAGGATGAATGCGTACCAATATTAGCAATGGCATAAGAATTATAATCTTAATAAATAGTTTGTGATACTGTAGTTGACATATGAAATTTTGTTGCATGGTAAAAATACTCTTTAAATACAGTATAAAGCTGTTATAACATGATTAAGATCCAGAGAGACCTTATTGTGAAACAGAGTTATGCTAAATCAGATTTCAAGAAAATCAGCATTCATGTACTGTTCAAATTTACCACATCTTTAGTTATATATATATATATATATATATATATATATATATATATATATATATATATATTATAATAATAAAGAGAAAGAACAGTAAGATATATAATCCAGTGTTCTTATTAATATGTTGATACAATAGTTGTCAGTGAAAATGAATACCCTACCGCCCCTTGTTAAAATGAGTGGATTTCCCCATATCCATAGAAACTAATATTATGAATGGATGTGCTTATAAAACTCAGTAAATTTCAAAATAAGTTATTCCAAGATTCGCTTGAAAATGAAACAGAATTAGGAACTTTAATTTAATTTAATTCTAAAATTGAATTTGAAGTTTTTAACTTCTGCTTTTGAAACATGGTAATTCGTGTGTAACGATGTAACCATATTTTTAAATAAGTATATATATATATATATATTAATTTGGCCGTCTTGTCAATCAGTGACCCATTTCATTATATCCAATTAAATCAGAGTACAGAAAATCAGAGTTTTACTGTATTTTTCAACCAATACAAAGCCCAAGAGCCACTCAATGCAGAAGGTTACTGAATAAGGTTGTTGTAAGGGCATAAAGGGAGGAAGTAAGAAGTGCATATTATGGGGATATGTAAGATAGATAACAGTTGGCCCTCAACTTGAAGTGATTAAGATCATAGTGTTTGGGGAAGCATCCAACTGGGAATATGATCTACATAGTAACAGCTCTGGGGAAGAAGCTGTCTGAGTAGAACTTCCGTTTTACCAATGGAATACAAAGGAAATGTGGTTGAGTCAACTCTCATATGGCATGGTGGTTCCCGGCTGTGAAGGTTTGAATTTGTAAGACTAAGGAGTGCAGTTTGTTCGAACATTTGCCATGAAAATAGTGATAGAATAGTGAAAAGATAGCAATATTTCATCTGTGGGAATCAGGTTGCACGGCAGAAAATAATTACTCAGCCACAAGGATGTGTAAATACTTTTGAACTGGATAAGTCAAGACTGGATAGTAAAAGTGGGTAGCTCCAGACCAGATAAGGCAGCAATACTCCATTTTTTGGTTTGATCTGGCCTTTGTAAATGGATGGCAGAAGGAGTTAGATACTTTCTGGAGTGGTTCAAGAAACCAACCATTTTTTCATCATTTTTAGCATGAAACCACACCACATATTGCCAGTTCACCAGGACCCAATTAGCAATGTCCCAAGCCCAGGTAAGGTGTTGTATGTAGTGTTGTTAACAGGGACACCCTGGTGGATCTTCTGCTCCCATATCCAATGGAAGCTAAAGGACACTGAACTTGCTGGATATCCATCTACTACCTCCTGCACTGAATGTCAATAAAATTTGAGTTAGTGTCACTTGTCTGTTATTGCAGAGGATTCTAGCTAGACATCTATAGTCAAACACTGTGCTGTCTACAGTGGGTAGTAATTGCCATTCATCAGTTATTCCCTCTACACAGGTGATACTGTAGATCAAAGGATGAAAAATATTCTATCCATCTGAAACCTACTATCATGTCCAAATAGAATAATAATTCACATTGACTTACCAGATAACAGAGCACATGTGATGAAGAGCATTTCTATAACAAGGATACAATTGCCCCACCCACCATTACCTTTTCATTCTGTTATTTCATGAATTGACATGTCAGTGTAGAAACATTAAGAGTATAAACAAACTAAAACTAAAAAGCCAGAAAAATGCAAGTAACACAAATATCTAACAGAAATAACTTATGCATCTAATATTCATTTCTACCTTCTGCATACTTGGGTGATCATGTCTCTTTTTTTTTTGATTCATGACTGACTTGACAGAAATCACCCAAATTTTTGCAAAATTCAACATGTGTGAACAAAAATTACTAATAGCTACAAAACTATGGTCAGCAGGTGAGCAACATACCCCCACAGCCTTTCTTTCTCTTAGGTACAATCACACATGACCTACTACCACTGGCAGATAGAAAACATAGCACTGCAACATTTAAACCCAACTTGAATTGCATTCTATTTTATTATTTGTCATAAATGATGAACATTAAAATTTAAATTTTCTCGTGTTGTGATTCATTCATTGTATAAATTTGCATTAGTAGTAAATATATTTAAATGTACAGATTTTTTGTTTTAAAAATCAAATTTCAATATGAGAGTAACTTGAAAATGTTGAGAAAATTACTAGATAATCCACTGTATTATTGAAACTATAGCAATTCAGTTAAGGAAATTACTGTTAACTGACTTATCATATGACTAGTTCAAACCTTGCAAGTAAATAAAAGAAATGTGTTTAATTATTGCAAACTAATTTACTCATTTTTGTTTCATTTTCCACAATGTTTTAGCCACATAACATCCATCTAACAAAACTCAGGCAAAGTAAATATAATGTACAAGATAATATAAGTGGAGAAATGAATTTGTTACTTTTTTTTAATTTGATGTACATGATCACAGATTGCAAGCTGACTGACAAAGTGAAAATAACCATTCCATACAATGTAACCAATTTGCCTTCACACTTTGATACCATTTCTAGCAAACCCTTGAACTATTTGAACTCATTAAAAGATCTAGTGCAGAATTTACTAAATCATGTCTTGAGGGTATGGTGTCTGGAAAAATAAGTAGAGAAAAAGCAAAACAGAGGAATAACATAATTCTATGGTCGCTAACTAATGAGTTGGAGAGCCTAAATTTCACAAAATCGTAATAAAGGGTGAGAAATGAGTAATGTTAGTTCACAATCTACCACGGATGAAATATATGTAAAAAATATATGCTGCCATTAAAACATTTTACTGCCATTTTGAAGTGATGCTTACATTTAAAATTTGGTTTATTTGAGATATTTTATAATACTTCTAGCAGCATTCTTCTAAGTGTATGAAATTAAGAACAAAAAAAAAAACATGAAATTAAAAAACAAAAAAAATCTTACCACGGTTTGACCCAATCAAATGCTTCTATTCTGTTCATATACGGTTGCACTTCTTTCACTAAGAAAGAAAGTGGCATTCCATGCATGTTTCCAGTCAAAGAAGCAGCTGGAGGGTTTATGTCAGCATGAGCATCAACCCAAAGAATGACAATGTTTGGCTGGGACAAGGTATGGCCGTATATACCACCTGTAGTCAAACTGTGATCACCACCTAGTGTGATACACACCTCACCAGCATCAACAACTTTCTTCACTGATGAGCATATCTGAAATATTTAGGCATACAGGAATTTTTTATAAACAAATGTTGGTAACAATAAATTTCTCTGGGAATTTAAAAAAAAAATATTAGACATGAACTCATCCAGACAAACATATTTGGTGTCTTTTTATGAATGTGTAAAATCTTTATAGAACATTGTTACAAATTACACGGCGAGTGAAATGAATGCCTCGGAAAAATCAATGTTTGCTGTGCAGACATGTTTTGCAGCTAAATCTTCTGAATAGTAACTGTTTATAGTAAAAGGATCTTAGCTGTAACCTAATAGCAATGTAAAAATTTGTTGCATTTCTCTTACCACAGGAAGAAAAAAAGAATAATAGGTTTCAACAGAAATATTAAGCAGGGTATTCTGTCTTAACTTACTGACTTAATAATCAAATTACTTATGATTTAACAAAGTATTCATTTTAAGCCTTATATTAGGTTGGTGCAAAAATAATGACGGTTTTTGACGTTAAAAAATACGTCAAAAACCGTAATTATTTTTGCACCAACCTAATATAAAAGCAAAAATGAAACTTATTTTAACATTTTGATAAATAAAATAAAAACATAAAATAAAATAAATTTAAACAAAATAAAAAATTACTATCCTGAAAGTTATGCATCTTAACATAAACAAAACAATTTCTAAAGAAATGATGGATTTTTATTTATTAAGCCAACAGATTTTATTATTTAAAATGTTATTTTTAGGGGATACCCCTATTTAAGTAGACATTCCGTTTATTTATTAAACAGTATATTTATTTATTTTTGTCAATCAGCCTAAATATTTGAGAAATCTTAAAGAAAAAATATGTGCTCTCCAGCAGGATTCAAACCTGCATTCCTCTTAGAAGGAGAAACTGTTGTTAGATCTAATGTGTTTTAGATCATCTCAGCTACAGCGTGTGTCAATGATCAAGCAAAGTTAAATAGTGACTTGTAAATACAAATCTTTCTCAGACTCTTGAAACATTCATATCTACTTAGTTTAGCATTCTAATGTGAACAAACAAATTAGTTCTACTCAAATATGGGTGTCCACTAAAAATAACATCTAAGTAATAAAATCTGTCAGATTGATAAATAAAAATTCATCACTTCTTTAGAAATTGCTTTGTTTACATTAGGATAGAAAACTGAGTAGATATGAAGGTTTCAAGAGTCTGATTTAAGATTTCTCAAATATTCAGATCAGTAGATGAAAATTAATATACACTTTAATAAATGAATGGTGCATCTACTCATGGGTATTCACTAAAAATTATGTTTAAGCAATAAAAGAAAGTTATGTAAACATTTACAAAACGTTAATTTTTTAATGCTTTGAATAATTTAATTTAGGATTATTATTTTCTTTTAGTTCTTTTTAGTAATTTTTGACTTTTAAGTTATGATTAAAGTTCATCACTTACAGTAAATTTCTAACAATGGGATCATCAAAGCAGTCATCTATTATCCACAAATATACTGAAGGGAAATGAAATAAATAGATAAATAAAAACTTTTGGAATCAAATGTCATTTAGCCAGAAGCTAAGAAGTTCCAGTCAAGTGTACATAAGCAGAGTTACAGTTTGAATTGTGAGTAGTTTTCAAAGAACCTTTTGGTAAGTTGCAAGCTACATATCACGATGTACTCTGGCCTTCTTCAGGTAGTTGGAATGTCGAACTGAACTCTTTATTTCGCTCACTGGGATGGACTGTTCTAGTTTCATGTGCTATGCCTAATAGATGTCAGTTATCAGTTATCTCCTGTTAATTCCCCTCTCCAAGTTCTCCACCAGCTTAATCAGGTATTGAACTCACACTCTTTGGGTCCTGTCTCTGGATTTAACTAATGCCTTTATCCACTGTGCCATGTGTCCATTCCAACCACCTGAAGAAGGCCGGAGTATACAACGGCCAAAATGTTGTGATAAATATGGCAACAAAGATGAGGATGATAGTCTGAACAATATATATATATATATATATATATATATTCTGTTAACAATCCTAGTCACTTATGGGTGGGTCAAGTTGGTGATAAAGCTATGACATTCAACTTCAGTTGTTATCTAGCAATGATTCAGATGTTCATATATATATATATATATATATATCCACTCCCCCAGCTTATAGTAGGGAACCTAGCAAGCAATTTTCTCAAAAATAGCCATTAATTCAATAATATGGGCTTTTTTTAATTAAAGGATGAGATCTGGACATTGATTTATTGATATAAGTTCCGAATCTATTATTAGAAGACTGAAATTCTAAAGGAATCATCTGCTGGTCTATCAAACAGAAACACTGTAGAGTGAGATAAAACAAACTCTTCTCTTTCTACATGGATGTCCAAGGTATCATATATGTCTGAATATTCTCTTTTATAAAATTAACTTTTACTAGTATAGCAGACAAAGTTTTATTGGTAGCTTTCCAATATTATTTTGTAACTTTCGCAAGGAACACAAGCATGTATACGCACACAGAAAGTATAATCAACTTATTATTCTTTAGAATGAATTGTAATTGCTAAGATAAATTTTAGAAAGATCATAATTTGATACATTGCATTTCTGAAAAAATACACACTTACTAGTAGATTTAAGTTGTTTCAATATGATTCCCACTTAACCATGAGGTTTCTGTGTAAGAGTTGAGATGTAGAATAAATGTTCAGTCTCATAAAAAGCTACTCTATTCCATTTTTATAACATTCAAAGAATATATTGACCTAGAATGTTGCGATAAGCAATGACAACATTAACATAAAAAATTAGTAACTAATTCTAAGTGGGAAAAAAAAATTACATAATTAGTAATGTGCTGCTTTTGTACATTTAAAATTCACAAGAAAATTTATTTTAAATGATGAAAAGGAAAAATCTACAAAAACTTGTGCGATTACCTTTTTGCCAGCTTCACTGACAGACTTCAAGTTATTGATATTGTGCAGTTTTGGATCATCTTTGAAGTCCTCAAATTCAAGGTCTCCATAATCATGCACTTCATGGCCTGTTGAAAAGAAAATGAGAATATTCAACATTTCCATAGTTATTACTTTTTGATAACAAACAAAGATAAATAAACTAGTAAATAGCAATGTGTCAGGTGTACACAGTGATAAAATTCTGTACAATATATGTTAGTATCATTATCATGTAAAACAAACAACTGGCTCCTTAAAGAAAAAAATCACTGATTTGCTAATTGAACTGAAGTGGGATGTGTAGGTTGTAACAGGGTAAAAACCCTGAAATTGACATTTTATAAATAGAAATGTAAAAATGATTTTTAGGGTTAAAATTTAAATAAACAGAAAATTAAAACATGGTTTGTCAAATTCAACTTCAAGAGGATATGAACCTTGGACCAGAAATTGAAAGAAGGAAATGAGAATTTATATTGATAGCTGATAAAGTAAGATTAATGTATTTTCGAGTACAGATATCAGTGCAAAGTGCCTTTTTGGGCAGGATGACATTGAGATAGGTGACAATTGGATAGGTTTTTTATGAACTCCACCTGGGGGGTCATAGGTTTATTTGAAAAGGCTTAGTTCAAGGTTTTAGAACAGGCAAGGGCTAAATTAATTTGAAGCTGAGGACTAGCAAGAAACCAGATCTCCCTTTTCTGTGGTAACAATCTTCTGCAATTTTTATAATTATCATTATTTTGGATTTCTGGCAGGGAATCCTTCACCAGTAGGAGAGACATTTGTTTAATGTAAGGGAATATAAAGACAATGAAATGTAAGCTATGGGTATTGTGAATTGTCATTTTCTGGGGCTTGGTTAGATAAAGTGAAGTCATTAATCCTTGTTATTGGAAAATATTTCCCTATATATAGCCAGCATGCATTTCACTTGGCAGTCATATTCCATAAGGGGAGGAAATGGACCAGGTCCAAGCACATTTCTTCTCCCTAACCTCAAATATGGATTAAAAAGCAGGATAGACTGAACTCTCAAGCTTTAAGTGGTAACCAGTTTAGGAGAATGACCACTCTGAATGTAAAACTGTGGAGAAGGCAATGGGAAACCACTATTATCTTTCCCAAGAAGTCATGGTAATTCATAGATAATAAAGGAAGAGGATTTGTGGAGATCCATAGATGGTCTACATGCAGAGAAAGAAAATGTTTGAGACTAACTTGTTAACCACTACTCTAGATGGCAAATGCACTCTTCATTTACACACTTCATCACTTTTTAATCAACAAAAAGTCATTTCTTAATACACCTCTTTCTTATTTTATGTGCCATATTCCTTCAGGATGTAGGTGGTCATGCCCCCACCTACTCCTGTTCCTTGTAGCTCTTAATAAGCTTTGTCTTTTTATTATTTCTCCTAGAACCTGTTCTGCCATCCACTTGCTCAAGTCCATTAAGTATGTCACATGTTGCTTTCCCTTGTCCCTCTATCCGTCCTGTTAGTATCAGATTTTCCAAGCCCTCCTTCTTCTGTGCTCCAGAAATTTCAGCTGCCTCTTCCCGATAAGTATAAGTTTCCTTTTTGTTTCCCTTCTCTCCAAAACCTTGTCATTGTTCACATGTTTGGCTTATGGTATCCTTAGCATCCTTCTGTAGAACCACATTTCTGTAGTTTTGAGTCTTCATCCTTGAGGAGATTGTCCAACATTTGCTGCCATATAGGAAGACATATCACATAACAGTTCAGTACTTTTTCTTTGCTTCCAACGAAACTTTCCTGTTTTGTAATACTCTGCTTAGCTTTTGAAATGCGTCATTGGCCATCCCAGTATGTCTTCAGATCTCAGTGTCACACTTTCCGTCCTCTGTTAGAACACTTCCCAGATATTTAAATTTCTGTAACTACTTAGTGTCCCTGACCTGTAAGTTGCATTTTGGGTTCATTTTTTTGCTGATGACCATGCATTCTGTCTTCTTGTAGTTTATGCTTAGTCCCTTCTTTTCGCTCTCCTTTGTGACCTTCTGCAGGTGGTTTTGTAGTTTCCTTTCTATTATGTTGTTAAGTTTGTGGCTGCCAATGATAAATCCTGTAGAATCCTCTCAGAATTGCCTCATTGAATCAGTTCGGTAAATACACCCCTTTCTATTTTTATATATCTACTGAACTCATTTTTTATCCACACCATTTACATTATTCGGACTACAGTCCTCATCTTTGTCACCATATTATAACGTTTCAGCCGTTGTACACGCCGGCCTTCTTCAGGTGGTTGGAATGTCGAATTGAACCCTTTATTTCATTCACTGGGGTAGACTGTTCTAGTTCCACATGTTATGTTTAATGGATGTTAGTTATCAGTTATCTCCTGTTAATTCACCTCTCCAAGTTTTCCACTATTGAGAATATTGAACTTTTTGAGTCCTGACACTTGATCTATCTAATGTCTTTATCCACTGTGACATGTGTCCTTGAGGACATCTGTGTATGAATTTCTGAGTATTATAAACCTAATGTCTCAGCAACCTTTTTTACCAGAGCTCATATTGCAATTTTTGTTATTATCACTTTTCTCTGGCACTCCTTATTACTGGTTCCCATATTGTATTCATTTCTATGCTTGATGGGCTCAGGAGATTTTTGTGGCCTAGCATATGTGCTGATTCCTTAAATTTACGAATTTTCCAATAGTGTTCTTTGTCTATGATCTCAACCTGATCCTACAGAGGGTGGTGATCTTCCTTTTCTCTCCATATGTGGTCAGACATGCCTGATTTTTCCACTTCCCCTTGTGTTACAGCTTTCTGGTGTTCTTGAAGCCTTACCTTAAGGGGACGGCCTGTCTCTCCTTTATATATATTTCCGCAGCTGCATGGGATAGCGCACACACAGTCTTTAGTCATGTTCTCCTCTATGGAGGGTCTTACTCAGAAGAGAGATATCTGCGAAGTGGTGTCCAGCTTTTGAAGGTTGTCTGATGTTATATGGACCGCAGATCCTTTGTATTTTCTTTGATAACCCCTTCACATAAGGCAGGCAAATTGTTTTCTGAGTGTTGTTGTCCTCCTCTTGTACCCGCCTATCTCAGTTTTTTGGGGATGCTGCCATGTACCCAGGGTAGTTGTTATGTTGCAGGTTACTAATTATACTGACCAATTCTTTATGTAATGTTGGTGGGTCGCCACTTATGACTTTTGCTCGGTGTTGTAAGCAGCAGACGATCCCTTTCTTTACACTGTATGGATGGTGGGAGTTAAATTTTTTTATCCGTATGCTGGTGGTTTGCTGCCAATAGAGATTTTTTTATTATTCTAGTGTCTTTCCCAAATATTTCAAGGTTAATGAGCAGCTCTAACAGATCTTTGTGGCATACTTTGTCAAAAGCCTTTGCATAGTCTATAAAACACAGGTATATGTTTTTCTGCATTTGTATCGCTCTTTCTGATGACATTCTGGGCATAAATATCGTGTTCCTTGTTTCAGCGTTTTTAACAAACCTAAATTGTTCTTGTCCTATCACTGGCTTGATCAGTGGCATAGCTAGAGTAAACGTCACCCGGGGCGGTCCGCTCAAATGTCACCCCAATGTCCCCGATTCACCCTATGCTGAATGGTTAGCTGTAGCTAAATTTTCATACATGCTCTACCTCTACTTTACTCTACTGACCGGTACGTTACTGTTTATATGTATGATCCAAGACAAAATCCAATACCACAAAATAATCAGTTCAAATCAAAAGATTTTTAAAATGCAACTGTTCACTTTCAGAACAACTAAATACAAAACACGGCAATACACAAAAGAATGACATTCGATACTATGGTCTTAGAATTAATTTTTTCTTGTTTTCATTGTGGCAAACTGGTCAATGACATCGTCAAAATCTGTTTGTCTTGTAAGCTCGTTTTCAATGGACAACACAGCCAGATCCGACAGTCTCGACTGGCTGACGGTTCACGTAATTTTCTGTTGATAATTTTCCGGTGTCCAATTTTCTGTTGCATCATTTTCTGGGTACCATTTAATTATCAATGATGTTTGAAAGTATTTTTCTTGACAAAAATGTTCTATTTCATTTTTAAGCATTTTTCGGAACATTGTAAATCAACTGCATTCTTTTAAAGGTTACCAAGAGAATTTATGCAAAGTTTATTTTTTTGTTTTTCTTTATACAAGTAAATAAAATTTACATCGTATTTCGATGTTATTATGATTTTAGTTTTAGTGATAATTTAAAAACAATAAATATTTATCATTAATACCAATAATGGAAAATTAAGTTAAAAATTTAAAAGAATCGTTTTTGGAATCGGAAAATAGGCACAAATTTTTCTGATTCCGATAACGTTTCCGATACCCCAAAAAGTTCCGATTCTCGATTCCGATTAATCGTCACACTATATATTCAAAAGTATATCGCTCACTCAATGGAAAATTGTATCTCAGCGAATTGATACACAGGCAAGACTGAAATTGTTGCACTTTTGGCTTCGTATTTCACTTTGTTGTTATTAATGATGCAGAGTTAAAACACCATATCATCCGATAAAATGTTACAACAATGTCTTTTGTTAGTAACCAAGATTGTAGCAACTGAAACACATGAAAGCTGAAAACATTGCTATTTTTCCTACTCACAAATTTCCCGACAATTTATTAGAAAATTTCTGACGGGGGTGGGGGGACAAAACGGGGGTGGGGTCATAAATTATTTCTGGGGGGGTCATATGCCCGCCTGTGAAACCCTGTGTCTCCACCAATGTTTTCAGACTATTTTTGGCACCTTAGCCTGGTTGAAAAATTTTGTTGGGGGGTGACATCGTGCTGGATTTTATGCAGATTGTTGATAAGCATGTCTTTTGTCCTGTTAGTTCTTTTATTTTTTATGCATATCTCCTTTTTCTGTGATACTAATTCTCTCTAATTCTGCACATTTTTCATTGAGTCATTCTTCTTTATCCTGTTTGCATTTGTTCCTTATTTCATTGTCTAGTTTTCTGTATTGTGTTCCATGTCTTGCATTGTTTCCTGTAACCTTTCGATCATGTCAAGAATATCATCTGTGATCTTTGTTTTACTTCTTTGTCTATTCTCCTTTGGGATGATTTCATTTGCTGATGTCACTAAAGCTTCTTTTAGTATGTCTCATTTTGAGTTTCCATTTCCATTGTGTCCCACGTATCTTCTTTTCACACTGTCCATATATTTTTCCTTCAGATTTGGGTCATTCAGGAGTCTGTTGTATTGCAATTTAGGGGCTGCATTAGGCTTCTTCAGTTTCCATTGTTTCTCTTTTAGTTTACATATAACAGGGAGGAGGTAGTCGCTTCTGCAGTTGGCACTTGGTTAGATTTTGCAGTGAACAACTGCATTCCTCAATGTTTTGTTGATGGTTATGTAGACAATTTAGTTTTTAGTTTCTCCTCCTGGGTTTCTCCATGTCCGTAATTGACTTGGATATTCTCGGAACCATGTGTTGGCTATTACCTGGTCATTGGTCATTCACCACTGGATCCATTTTTCTCCACATTTGTTGTGAGTTCCTAGTCTGAATTTTCCAGCTATCTCCCCTGATCTCTCCTTGCCTACTTTGGCATCCAAGTTTCCCATGATAATTATAACTTCTTGTTATTTGAATTAAGCCTTGGCATTGTCTAGCATGGATTAGAAAGATTCAATTTCTTCTTCCATACTTTGTGCATACACTATTACAAGAGATATGTTGGAAGGCTTTCCTTTCAGTTTAACTACAAGAATTCTTTCAGCTAAATTTTATATGGATTTCATGTGTTCTGCAAGTTTTATTTTATTGGGCATTATTCATTAGAATTTGGCTTAGCCTGTTAATACAAAGAACTCAGTTTTAATATTTCACATGGTAGAAGCTTTTTCTTTAGTGTTTCTTTCAAAATATTGCAAAATTAAATGATCCAGGCTTTTATGCCATCAATGTATTGCTAGTCAGAAATTCATTAAATTTTGCATAGTATTGATGACCTTATGAAATGGATTAAGTCTGACAATTATTTAATATATTATCTGATTATACATTACTTTTATACATATAAATAGAGAGATAGATATAATTTATTTAAGTAAATGTTCTATTAAAAATAACGTATAAAAAGAAAATATATTAAATAACTGTTGGACTTAATCCATTTTAAAATATGTTGTCATTGTTTACATTAAGATATGATGCGTTAGCAGAAATGATCGATCGAGAGAAAAATCGCTGAAGGTGTGTGTTTATAAAAAGTAATTCAGACTTTGGAAACCAGATGCCCCTTTGTGGTTGAATGGTTAACAGCATGTCAGATCAAATTATGGTTCGATTCCGGTCAGAGAGAGCATATTTTCTATGAAATTTCTTGAATATTCAAGCCAATAAATGTAATTAATACTGTTTAATTAAAAAAACAGAGTATTTACTTGAATAAATTATATCTATAAAAATAACATATAAACAGAAAATATTAAAGGATATTGATACCAAAAGCATAATTTGTCAGATATACATTGACAAAGAAACTGCAACAGGTGTTTCTTAGATGTTTCTTAGTATGACAGCTACATGAACAGAGAATGACAGCTTTTACTGCAGAATACAACTGTAAAATATCAGCAGTTTACTGTATTTGACCTTCAAATAAAACAATATAAAATTTCCACTAAAAATGTATTTTTCGATTAACTAGTTTATTTGTCAAATCATGGATTGCGCATTTTCTAGTTTTATTTTCATTAATTTTTTTTACATGAAAGACGAAATAAAATAGATTTAAAAATTTTCTAATAAGTTCTTTTTATGTTGCATTCCTCCTCCCCTTCTTTACAAACTTCTTATGAAACACAGGAATCACAACCACAACATGCCATGGCTTCAATAGAAAATAGGGTTTTATGATGCAGTATTGTTAGCCACACACCCAACTCGCCTACTTTAGCCAGTGACTTTGTTTGAGTTTAGAGTTGTCATCCATTTGCCTGGTTTTTATGTCTATAATTGAAGGAAGAATAAGTGGATTTATGCTTTTTACCAAGTTAAAAGTACAAAGTGAATATAAACTGTTTTAGCTAAAATTTAAGTTTATCTTACCAACTGCATTTTTGTTAGTGTTGTTTCATCCAAAACAAGGCCCAAGATGCACTCATGGTAGAAATTATTGTAAGGGAAGGGGAAGGTAAGAGTATTATGAGGATGAGTTGGATAGATATCAGTTGACTCTGGACTTAAAGAGACCAACATTGTAGTTGTCAGGGCAGTATACTCTCAGGAGTTTGTTCTACAAAGTAACTGTTTTGGGGAAGAAGCTGTCCAAATGGAACTTTCTTTTTATCAAATGAACATGAAGGGAATGGAGAATGGTTTACCACTGAACATAGCATGGCATGTCCAAGCTGTAAAGGTCGGAGCTGGTGGAACTAAGGAATGTAACATATCTGAACAGTTGCAACAGTATTAGCAATATAGTAGTGAAAGGCTAATGACATTTCATCTGTGAGATAATGGTTGCAAAGTGGGGAATAATTCATCACCTGCAATGCCACATAAAGGCTTTTGAACAGCCGAGGATGGACAGTGAGGATTTCTATGCTATTAAGTCATAAAAGGATCTTTATTTCTTTACATGAATGCTATCACTACTTAAAGATTTGGGTTATATTCTCATACAATGAAACTTATTTCTAACTTAATTTTCTTTAAAAATTTTAAAGAAATGAGTTCAAATTAATATTTGCACTTGATAATAATTTTCATTTGAGAGGCTTGTCTGAAACTGGTTAGTCAGTCATAAGTTAAACTTTTATTCAAGCATGAGCCAGTCAATGTGGAATGTATTAGTTTTTTCTCAAATTTTTGTTTTCTTAAAATCAAAACTGGTATATCAAGAAGTCAAAAAATTATATTTTCAGTTGTTTTTAAGTCTGAAAAGTAAATCAGTCACAAAAACATAAAAAGTCCATATGATTAGTTAAAACAAAGTAAATAGTAAAACAGTATAGTATAAGATTTTCTTCAAATTATCATTTAGTCAAATTACAAACTCATAATAACCAATAGCCAATATATTAAATTCAAAAGTATAGCTTTACTACTATTTCCCAAATAAGGTTGACCAACAATAGTAAACCGTTTTGAAGAAAAAAATTTAAGAAACCTACCATGATTCTTTAAACATGACTTAGAACAACAAAATGGAAGTGGAGTAATATTTTGAGTTAGTATTGTGACTAGTAAACAGACATTTTTCACAAACCCATTGAATCACAGTTCATTTTATTTTGGCTCACTTAATGCATTCTTTAGTATGGAGAAATGTTCCAGTCTTCACTGAGTTTTTCCATTTACCTCCCATGATTCTGATATGGGCCTAACAAAGTAAGAGTCTCTCATATATATATATATATATATATATATATATATATATATATATATATATATATATATAAACATGTCCTTATAGATGTTCCTATAAATATAAGCCAAAATCTGAATTAGGACCTCAGAATCTTAATAGATCAACTTCTACTCCAATATACATTGTACTGGTGATAATGCTTTTCAATCATCTGATATGTTCTAGCTGTGGCAGAAATGATGAAATCATTATCAAAACAAAAGTAAATTGTGACTCATCTTCAGGTTTCATGATGGTTTGGATTCTTTGAAGTATGGACTTCACTAATGAAAAACAATATTCTGCAACAAGCTTGTTCCAACTTTGCAGGATAGAGGATTACTATAATCATTTTATTTTAAATTTCTACCATAGATTTTCAAGTGAATTGAGATGCAGACTGTTTGCTGACCTTGTCATTGAGTTGATATTCTTTTTCTGAAGAAAAGTTTAATAGTTTTTGCACTGCAACAAGATGTATCTATCATTTTATCACCAAATTTTCTACTGATGAAATAAAACAAAAACGTCCAAAATGTTAATGTAATGTATTGACTGTTGAGGAAGTGATTACTATCTCATCTGGTGCTTTACCTGTGTAGCAAAGGAAATTGATATTCAGCTTAGTCTAAATCTTTGGGCAATAACAAGAAAATAATAAGAAATAACATAAATGTGATAGACAAGGGAATCCAGGCATTTTAAAAACAATGAAACAAATTTTAGATTACAACTAACATATACAAAAAGTGCTACATTAAGTTTCAGCATACTTCTGTAATAAAAATAAATATTTGTTTATGCTTTAAGTTACAAATAAAAGTTCTTTTTATAACTATAGTACTTGTTGAAAAAGGTTAAAGCATGTGTGTGTGTTTGAAAGTTTTTCGATAAGAAAAGGAATGTAGAGAGAGTAGATTAACCAACTGCCATGAATCATGAGTGATAATGAGAATTATTTTCTATTTTCTCAGAATAAACATTTTAAACTTATCCCTGTTTTTTGAAACTCTTTTTTAATTCTTTCAATCCAGTTTCTGTATTTTTTAAATTTTTTAATATTAACAAGTTCATTTAATCTTTAATGTGGAGTACTCTTTAGATCCAATGTGTTTTTAAACAATTTATTTTAGTGCTTGTACAAGAATTTTCTTTTTTTATACTGTAAAACAAAGCAGTTATTTTCAGGATGCATTTCAAAAATTCTGTCTTTGTTACATCTAACAACCATAATAATAAAAAACAAACTTTTTCAAAACTCGTTGAAAAAAAATCTACATGTTAAAGGAAAAATAAAAAGTATGGAATGGGAAATTTAACTTGGGGTGCAGGAAGGGAATTTTAATAAATCTTTGCAATCAAGATAATAATAATTTTTATTAAAAATCAATACAATTTTTTAAATGCTACTTTGACTATCCATACAAATTGTTGTTTTTAAAAAAACAGAGAGCAATACTCACAAAGATGCCCACAAAATTAATACTTATATAAGAAGGAATAGCATAACCCAATTGTGGTAGTGAAGAAGCCATCACAGCAGGTAACTGTATATTTAGTTCAGAAATTGTTTGAGGTGAATGCTGCTAAAGAATTTGGCCAACTTAGAAAAGAAATTGAACTGATAGTCATTGCTATGATAGCAAAAGTTTTAAGTACAGCAATTAACATCTGTCAACTCTTTGCTTATATATATATTTGACAAATACAAAAGTTTACTAAACTTTACTTAGTCTGGTACAAAACTATAAAACTAATAAAGTTCACATTCAGAAAATAGAAAATGTGCATTTAAGCCTTTAACTAACATTTTTTCCAGGTGGAAAATATATTTTTTAAATGGTCAATAGATTTGTAATAAAAGATAAGTGAAGAATAGAAAATAAAACTGAGGCATCATTTTCAAAAGTGAAGGATTGTCATCCCATATTTAATCTTTATCATACGTTGCTTGTGGTTTATGCTTTAAATATTAAATTCTCCATCTTAATTTCAGTTGCTTTTCATTACAACCACCCAGACCATCATTCTATGACCCTTAGTAAGCCACATGGATCAGAAATTAAGAATAAGTCCTTGGTGAAACTCAAACAGGCATCTGTTTTGTCTTGGGTAGCTTATTATATTATGGTAGGCTTGTACCCTTTGAGCAGCCAATAGAAGATCAAATCTAACTATATAAATTCCTTATTCTCCATCCTCACTTGGCATATTTTAATGTCATCATGTGTTTACATACATTATTAATGGTATTATTATTATTATATAAATATTTCTTTCACATGTTATCATCACATCTACTCAGACCATTCTACTACCATTTAGTAAATAGCATGCAGAATAACAGTTTGAGAAATTGCAATGAAAAGCAGCTGAATTTAAAATAAAAAGAAATACTAGTCAAAAATAAATAATTCTTAATAGATTTGAAATTGAATCAATAGAAATTTATGCTAAATAAATGTAAATCAAATTTAAAGACAACCAAAGCATATGCTAGAAGTATGGAGTACCCACTGTATAAAAATTTAACATTTGCAGTTAAACCTAAAACTATTTACAAGTGAATGTTTTTAGCAATATTGACATAAAAATACTATATCTGATGGCATATAAAACCCCTAACATCAATTTTAGCAGAAAATATTAAGGAAGAATAAATGTTAAATGCTGCATTGAAAATTTATTCCTGGAACAATTTGGTTCAGTTCAAAATGTTTCTTTTTCTGCATTTTTTACAAGCTTATGAAATTGTAATATTTTGAGAAATATATATATTATCAACTATAGTAATTGCTACAAGCTCTTTCAACTTAGCAATTATGGTTTATATAAACAAATATTTTCTATATAATTTTCTTATTATACTTGCCTGCCTATTAAAGATGGAGTTCTGTTTAGACAATGGAAAAAGTAGCTAATCTGATGCCTACCAAAACATTTTAGTCAAATTAGTTTTAGGTTGGTAGGATAAAAACATCTCATAATTAAATTAAATCTTATCTCCTCTTAGTTACGCCCTAAGTCATCCTTGTTCCAGCCATTCTTATGCTTTTTAAGAAATCTTGAAAATAGAAAACACTCTTCTGTCCCCAATTTTGGTTAACCCTCCTCATATTGAATTATTTGGGGGATTAACAATACAGCAATACTTGTACTTACCTAAATTTTGTAAAGATGTAATCAATCCAAAATCTCTCAAAGCTTTTGGTCCAAGTTCAACTCCTTGTCGTCCCTGGTGAAAGGATGAAAATATTTCTTTAGGGGGAAAAAAAATAAAAAAGAAAACAATAAATTCCACAAAAAAAAGAATTAAAAGTGTTAAAAAAAAAGATACAATTCCCATAAAAAAGTTTGAAAGATAATATCTTATACTCCTAATACAAGGAAATATTGGGTAAGAAGATTGTGTAGCACCAATATTCCCAGTCTTCAGTCTACACTGTATACTTTGAAAAAAAAAAAAAAATGAAAAATAAATCAGCATTTTAACTCTTGGCTTTTATTGTGGCTGAAACATTTACTACTCATGTTGGCTAAAAATGCACAACTATTAGATCATTACAAAAGTTTGTGCTAAATTAGAAAAGTAAAAACAAAATTTTACATACTCACAAAAACATTTATTAGTCAAGTACATAATCTCAATTGTTTTTAACAACTGACTGCCTTTGCTCTACAAGTTTGTTGATGCTATTTGCATAGAAACCTTGTATTTTTTTTGTTGGAAGAAGATTGTCAGGTAGTTTTCAATTGATTGTAGCAAGTCAAAATTTTTGGTTATTTAAAGTTTTCTGTAGAGAGTGAAACAAATGAAAATCTGAAGGAAACAAATCAGGAGAATACGGTGAGAGTTGGAAGGTTTCCCCATTTCAACTCTTTTAGCTTCTGCAAGGTTTGTTTGACAAGGTCTTGTGTTGTTTAGTGGAAAATGACACATTTTCAATTTGCCAAAGTTGGCCTTTTTTCTTGAACTTCAGTCTCTTTAAATGTCAAAAGGCAGTTGGAATATTGATTTTCAAACACTTTACTAATCTCTTCGGTCAAAATATTCAGTTTACTATCCACAGTGGCAAGCATAGCGTCTTCATCAGTGTCAGAAGATTGCCTGGAGTGCTGTTAATGGAGTGGCAGTTGTTTTAGTCGGGAACAAAGTGGTATCGATCCGGAGTCAGAAATATCCCATATTGAGTCGGAAATTAAGAATCTAGCTACATCTCAAAGTTATGTTCTGATCATAAAGATTAATTCTGAGCATGGGAACATATTCAGAATTAATCTTTAATATCGGAATACAATTTGTTGTATGGTAACATATGAAAACTGCAGACAAGGTAGCAAAGAAAACCTAGAAGAAAGGACTAACTTTAAGAAGATCTTAGATCAATGCAAAAGTTTGAGCCTGATTAGAAAATTAAAAACAAAATTTTACATGCTCACATTAGTATTTATTAGTCAAGTACATAGTCTCCATTGTTTTTAACAACTGACTCCCATCGTTCTACATGTCTGTTGTTGCCATTTTCATAGAAACCTTATGTTTTTTGTTGGAAGAAGTCGTGATGTAGTTTTCAACTGACTCTAGAGAGTCAAATTTTTGGTTATTTAAAGTGTTCTGCAGAGAGAAGAAGAAATGAAAATCTGAAGGAGCCAAGTCAGGAAAATACGGTGGGTGTTGGAAGGTTTCCCCATTATCATTCGTTATGCTTCTGCAAGGTTTGTTTCTTAACATATGGCCTTCTGTTGTTGTAGTGGACAATGACACCTTTTCAATTTGACAAAGTTGGCTTTTTTTCTTGAACCCCAGTCTCTTTAAATGTCAAAAAGTAGTTGAAATATTGATTTTCAAACTCTTAGCAATCTCTTCAGTCAAAATATTTAGTTTTCTATCCATGATGGCAAGCAAAGTGTCTCCATGACATCAGATGTTCACCTGGAGCATGATTGATTACTTAGATTAAAATCACAGTTGAAATCTGTTAAACCACTTTTTGGCTGTCTGAAAAGTTGTAGCACAATCCAAATAAAACTTTTCAATGCTTTTTGTCACACTTCTGATGCTTACTCCTTTCTAAAATTCATATGGCGAAACTGCAGCTTTTCATCCTCCATTTTTTATTTGCGGACAAAATATCAACATTAAACAAAGTCTGACTCATAATTGAATGATGCAAGGTTTCAGTCTAGAACACATCAGAAATCAGCACAAAAACAAATCCCATTGTCAAGTTGCATTCCTTTTATATTAACAATGAAAATCGGGCACAAACTTTCGCAATGATCTGATACTTCAACTAAAAGTGTAAAACTTAAAATATTAACCAAGCTTCACTTGGTACAAAAAGACAGAAACACTTGAACACCCTATGAAGATCAAAGCATTAAACTAGCACTGGCATATCCTTTACTCATGTAATAAAAATATAAAAATAACTCTTGTTATCTAATAAGTTTTGATGCATTTGTTTACTAAATCTTATTGATAATATTATGCTTTATATCATCAGATAGTGTCTACATAAATTTCTTAGAAGAAAAATCAGGTTCTCTTTAGATAATGGAAAGATGATGAATTCTAGGGGGATATTTGATTTAATTTTTTATTTTTAAACTAAATTTTTTGTTTATTTTTTAGTTTTAAAAAGGGGAGTGGAAATTTTCATATATATCTAAATCAGTGTTTTGAAGCAACAAATAATCATTTTGTATTTTTACAGTCAATTTTTTTTTCTCTAAATTCAGATAAAATTTAAGAAATAGGATTTGATTCAGCCAATATACAATTGTTCATACCCAAATTGTAAACCAACAGATCCCTTTTTTCTGTTTGAATTTCTAAGATGAGAAATAATAATTTACATTATTTACACTCAGATTATTTATTGTTTGTCTTTATTGTTGTTATCATTGTTAACCTCATGTCATCAGGTGTATGTTGATTCAGGTAACATTGAGTGAATTTTGAATTGAATAATGAAATTACCCATGGCTGGCCACATATGGAGGGAAAAGAGAAATTAACAACCTCTTTAGAATGAAGTAAAAATACTAGACAGAAAAACACTGGAGTGTCAAGTATCTGATAAAAAGTTAGCACATCTGTTAAGCTGTACAAGCCTCTTTAGTAGGCCTAGTATCGAAATAAATACAATATGAATTCCATTAATAAATAAAGATAAATTATAGCAAGGCTTCAAGAGCAGCAGTAGTAGTATTAGCTAGAAAAGAGAAACCTTGGTGAATACAGTCAAGTGTGTCAAGCAAGCAGAAGGTAGAATGAGTTAGAGTTCAAATTCTACATTCAGAATTGTCCTGTGGGACAATATCCTAGTGTTGAATTGTGAATTTGATGACATAGTAACTGTGAGTTCAATCTCTGGGCTGGGTAGTACAGACTTAAACTCAGTGGAAACAGAGTAAGCAATACCAGAAGGAAGAAGGAAGGTTAGTGTTAAAGTCAGGTATCCTCTAGAACATTTCATATTTATATTAAAAAAAAAAGTGCTTTTGTGAGCATTGCTATCAAAGAATTACTCTGACATATCTTATATTTAAAAGAAACCTACAAAGAGAACGAGATCGGAAATGGCTTGTAATTAGACAAACTGTAAACTCAAAATGGTGGATTAGCCTAAGCAGTTACTATAATCAACTGTCATCCTTCACAAAAAAAAACAAAAAAAAACAATTCTATAGCTTATCAACATTTAGTACCAAAGGACATTAATATTTTTTATATTTAACTCATTAAATGCTAAATATTATCTAATGTCTCTCTATTTCTAACTTGCTTTTTTCTCATTTTATTCTTTGCTCATTAATTGATTAAGAGCTGCTTTCTAGTGATACTATTTAATTTTTGAGGAATCCCCATAGTTATGTTCATTGGTCAATATCCCCATTTTCTGCTGAAGATATTAGGGATAAATAACGTTGATGTGAAATGGACAAAGCATAATTGAAACTGTGCATGGAAGGCATGTCAAATTGAGGGTCCCCTGAGGGTCACATGGTCACATATGTGTTGTCATGAGAGCCACATACAACAACCACTTGTGAACATTACAATTAATTGGAGATTTAATAAAATTTATTGCAGAATATTTTTGTTACTTAAATTTAGAAACACATAATGTGCATGAAACTGTTTTAGGATTTATGTATACAAAGTAATGAAGTAGTTTAATAAAAAAAAAAAAAAAAAATTTAAACAACAACATATACTTGCAGTTTGCAACAGCAACAAATACATTGTACAAAAATTACAACAGTTTAAAACTGAACATTTATTTTCTACTATTCAGTTTCAGTTTTTTGTCCTGATGCTTGACACCTCTTTTTGCTGATAGTTTTTGATGTGTCTGGCAGTAAATATCTGTGCAGTTCTGACTTTGATCAGAAATGACAAATGCTGATCAGTTCTGAGAAATTTTTGCTGATTTCATGAAGGAAAATAACTGTTCACACACATAGGTAAAACCAAAGTGTTATATTCCGTGCTAATAGGAATATATACTTGACAAACACGGTGGATAAAATAAGTAAATGTAAGAATAAAGGTACAGTTATGCACAAGGTTGTCGCAAGTCAATCCAGTAGTGAGTGCTACTATTGGAAGTTCGGTAGTTCTTGCATAAGTCTGAGTCGTATTCATCAGATCCCAGCTAGACTCTGTAGTCTGTTGACTTACAGATACTTATAGGTAGTTACTACCTATAGTGTAGTCACTCATGGGGGTGACAGGTTATTCCATTATATCACAAACATTGTCATAATCATTGTGGCAAATTTTCTGAAGTTTTTAAACTTTTCAGGAAGTTTTTGAAAAGAACCCATGTATTCCTACTTCAATACACTTTGCTCTGTGTGTAGAATCCAACTGCATTTCCAATAGTTCCATTTGCAGGCTTTCTTCTGTCTTGGCAACATCAAAGATGAATGGTGCTGATAATAATGCAAACTGATGTTCAAAAGATGAGAAATCACTAAATCTTTTCTGAAATTCCTTTGACAACAATTCCAGGTGACTGTCATACAAAGTAAAGCTAAGTACAGTCTCGGTATTGATAGTGTTTTTCAGCTCTTTGCACGTAGGAAAATAGACTAAATTTTCATTTGACAACTGTAACTTTCATAAGCTTAGTTTTATAATGAAGCATTTTATGTCATCATACAGCCAAGTGATAAGTTTGTTTTTACCTTGTACTTTCAAATAAAGATCAGTTAATTGTGAAGTAATATCCACAGCAAATGCCAGATCTTGAAGACAATTTTCATCTTTTATTTCATCTATGTTTGATCTTTCATCTCCAAAAACAGAATTATTTCTTGTCCCAAGAAATAGTTTTTTCAGCACTTTGTGACATAACAACCAGTGAACTTCTGTGTAGAATGGAACATTGGTAAACTGATTATCCATATCTTCCAACAACTGACACTAGTTGAGAGCACAGCCTCTGATATAGTTCACTTTGTGACCAAGCTAAGCATTTGATCCAATTTTAAAATCTTTGAATACAAATTTTGCTGATGATAATACAGTGAAAATATGCAAATGATGAATCTGGATGTGAGTTTTCCAGTTTTCTTTGTAACTTGGCAGCAACACCATTATGTTTGCCAACCATATTCCCAACACTTTCAGTAGATAAGCATGCAGGTTTACTCAAATCAAAACTCTACTCATGCAGAACCTGCTCAACTCTCTCAAAGATGTTCTGAATTGTTTTGTCATACATGAGAACCAGTTGAGTCAGTTCTTCATAAATATTAAATTCACTGTCACAGGCCCTGATTGCAAGTTATCACAGTCTCATAAATATCAATAGAAAAATGTTCAAACCTTTGATGGAGACAATAGTTTCCATGTAAATAATGTAAGCAATCCCAGAAATTCAGAGAGGAAGTTTTTATGCAAATTTTGAATCCTATAAAAATTTAAATTATATATTTAATGCATGTATTAATTCCTGACCACTGAAAATCCCTTTCTTCTTGATTTTCAATGTACAATATAGATTGTCCTAGCAAGTTTCAGCAATAAAATTTCTATCTTAAAAGTAGCAAAATTCAGTGCTTAAATTATCAAATTCAACTTAAATGCTACTATGATTTTCCTTCTTTAATAGCTTTGAGAGTGACTTTCACTTTGCACTAGTATGATACAATAGGACATTGCTCAGTTGGTTAGAATACCCATGTTGTTAAGTGGATTGTAAATGATTTTATCATATATCATGTAAATCATTTATCATATTTTTACAATTGCAAACATTCACTGTTCTAAGACTCTTCTACTGATGCTATAACACTTGAGAACATTTCCAGTTGTGCTATGAGAAAGTCACTTAGGGAGATCAAGTGTTAAGTGTTGAGAGTAGATTATTGCTTCATGCAAATAATGGTTGTTTGCATGTGTAATAATCTACTCCACCTGCATATCCAAGCTTACAGCCCCTGCTATTCTCAAGTAATTGTCCATCTAGGTACTGACCAAGCTTGACATTGCTTAACTTCAGTAATTTTATAAGAACCAGTGTTTAAACATGATACTGCTGTGAGTCTTTGATATTTGATAAGTTTGATGCAATTATAAAATTACTTAAATGATGCAATCATTTTTTATGATACAGGCAAAATAGTTTTAAATTAAAATCACTTTCAGTAAAATTAATTTGATATTTTATGAATACAAGATAAAATATACAAAATAACAGCAGAGCAAAGTGTACAATAAACAAATGTTGATATAAAATTATAAAACAGTATTTCAAACAGTAATTTTTGTTCAAGCCAATAAAATTTGGAAATATGCTTAATTACTTTTGAAACATCTTGGTAAGCAACTACTTCAGAAAGTATCTATAAATATTTTTGTATCTAAAAATGACAAAGATGTGTGATGCATGGTTAAAAGATCTATTTTTTTTATACTTTCTGCAGAAAGATATCTTTTGTTGGTTTACTAATTGAGAAGTTTAAGCTTAGCCTGAAAATGAAATGGTGTAACCCCTGGTGTAATATCAGTTATGAGTAGCATTTTTCATATTATCTATGATAATATTAAAATTTATTATCATCATAGAAGATAATATTGTCTATATAATCTATGATGATACTGTAGCAAAAAAAAACACAATTTACACATAGATTTAACAAATTAAAGCCAAATTTATACAATTATTAGAAAACATATCGCTAACTATACACCAATTTTCATCTAGCTAAGTTACACACATGCTGCACTCTATTCAAAACAAATTTTAAAACAAACACAAATATATCAAAATACTAGTCATTATCAACATGACTCTTGCTTGCCACAGATATCTACAATATACATCTGTCCATTTCCATTATATAGGCTATAACAGAAGCCAGAGAGAACAGAGAAAGAGAGAGACTTCACACACACATGCTAACCATACAGGATATCCAAGAGCATGGCTTATTACCCATCTGACCACTAGGCTGTGAAAACGACCTCTTGTGAACACAAAAAGAAAACTCCACTATCAACATGACAAGGCCAAACCGATAGCCAACAAGCATTCAGCTGGATAAGCATAATCTTTTTTCATGCTCTCATTTCACACCTCGTACACCATACATTTTAATGCTATATAACTTACCAGAGACATTTTCAAATGTTGTAAATGAGCATTTGTTTCTTTATTTGTTTCTTTATTCCAACCAACTTCCACCTCGGATCAATACAATATACAGATATATTTAAAAACAAGATGTCTGAAAACATTTAAAAAAAAAACAATTATTTTATGCATAGTCATAACACATGTTAAAACTCTTCTTTGTTAAACAAATATTCATCTCCTTCAAGTATTGTATTTGTGCAAAATATGATTTTGTGTAGAATGCAATCCATTGTTTTTATACATAAAAAGAGTGCAAATATTTTTTGCTTAATGTCATCCCAAATTTATTATGAATAGAAAATGGAAAACTATCATCAGTTTAGGTGATGCATTGTCTTAAGATAATTTAAGTCTTAATGTATCCCCTAGATTTGGATATCTTTAGCTGCTTAAAAGTGGGTACAAAAGTGTCCTATTACATAAATGCATCTAACAGGCTATATACATGGGATAGACAGGAAAAAATAAGTCATTCTCACCAAACAAAAGCCCTTATATATGACATTGATGAAGGAGAACTGTTTTAAAGGGAGACAACTGTATATAAAGGTCATTTCATTGATACAAGTAAAGTAAATTATCAGTACATACATAACACAGAAACGGCGGTATAGCTTAAGCAGCAACCAGATGTGAAAGCCTCAAACACAGAAATCAAAATAAACTTTAGTCTCTATGCATAGTATTGCTGCACATTTTCCAGCAAGAATAAATTTTAAATTCTAACCAACTAACCAATCTGAGGTCTTCCCATTTCTTTTTGATAGCCTAGAAGGAGAAAAAAAAAAAAAATCAGTCAGTGTGATCCATCTTGGATAGAAAAAAATGATTTTTTTTCTATTCTAGCTTTTCAGTTGTTATATACTGTACCTATGAACACTAATGGGTATGTCCCAATCCTCATAAATACATTGGACACTATTGTAAGTGGGGGTAATATACTGTCTTAAATAGTCCACCACTAGCAGTGGTTTACCTATTTCATGCCACTGGTGAGTATTGTATTTTGTTAATGTTATAAAGATTACCATTTCATTCTAACCTCCATTTTGGCTAGGTTACAACAAATTGTCACCAAAATTTCTTACTGCTCCATGTACCTATGCTGATTTGGATCCCATTCCATAAAACAAAAACATGTCTTTACAGGAGGTTACTTGTTCTTTTATGTGCATTGATCCCAATACCAAGAGATCAAATTTTCTAAATTTGATTTTTGCATTTGAAATTTTTGTATCCAGTTGGTGCTTAAGCTATGCTGCATATTCAGTGTTACAGATTTATATATATATATGTATGTGGCGGTAATATATTCAGCTTTCTCCCAGTTAATTTTTATTAAAACTGTTGCTTTCTTAAGACAATAGATAATGAGTGAATAATTCACTATACAAACAAGCAAAATAATCAAAACATTGCACATATTTGGGATATGACCTCAACAACAGTTTTGCTCTTGATTCCAATACAATATTTTATTTCCATTTTACTATGCATAGATGTGAAAGAAGCAGTTTCCATTTTGCCCAATATAATGACAATTTTAGAATTCACTTTGAACACTGAACTTGTATATCTAACTGACTAATAGGTAGTAAAGACAAGGATTTCTGTCACAAAAATATGACCCACAAACTGTATACAAGGAATAGTGGCTACTTCACTGATAGAAATAAAATTATCAAAATGTTGCTTTCATATCCTATGCAACCCCTCCACTTCCAAAATTTCTTATATTTCACATGAATAAGTATGATGCATGTACATTTACGTTTGTTCAACACGCACAGCGCTATCCTGTAACTGCAACTATGCCAAGCAGAGCTGAGTTACAGTTTCTGGGAGAGAGAATGTAATCTGGCATGATCAACAGTTTGAACAAAGCCAGTGCATTCAAACTCAGTCACGATGACAAGTGACTTTATGCTAACACAACTATAGATAGATTCCAAGCAGTTTTGTCTATCCAATTTCATTCACATGGCTTAGGTCAACCCATGGTATGGTTTGCAGGTACTTCTCAATGGTGCTACATGCTGGGATCTTCTCCCTAAGAGGATATCAAGAATTCACCTCCTTGAGAAATCAACCATGATGGGACTCAAATCCAGTTCTCATAGCCAGTATGTTAACAATAACTGCAAACCCACTATAAACATGCTGCACATATGAGCAATGAAAGGACACCAAACAGCCTCATGTACAGCTAACTATATGACAGTTCTTGGAAAGATCCATGTAGATGTATAAGAATAAACAAAATGAATTCTATCAGCATCCCTCTGTTCTTTGAGAAAGTGGCTTCTGGTTGTGCCAAGCAGAGGAGCATGTGTATAAAAGGTGTTAGAACTTCAGAGAGGTCATGCACTGGACATCTTCATATTACAAGGCTAAACATAAAAATGTGCTTCTGAAGTCTCTTCCTGGATTAAAGCTGGAATCGACACTTTCATCCCATCAAGGAAATATAGGGTCAAGTCGCGCTCCTCCCCCTGGTTCTTGGCTGCTTGCTCAGCCGCCATCGCCCATAGGAACCACCTATTCCGTAGCGACATGTCTGACTGCAATAGACGTCTCTTTGCCTCCACCTGTAACGAATGTAAGTGTGTCCTCAACGATGCTAAGTCACTATTTGCGGCTTGGATGAAGGAACGTATTGCATCTCGCAAATTTGGCTCCAAAGATTATTGGCATCTCTGCAAGAGCATATTAAACAATTGCAAACCCTCTATACCTCCTTTATTCAACCAGTTCAAAGTCCTGACCTCCTCTACCAACAAGGCTGAATGCTTTGCTCGGAAATTTTCATTCAACTCGATGCTCGACTCTTCTGGTGTACCCATACCCGACTTCCCTCTTAGAACTGAGGCCATATTGAGTGGGTTAAACATAACCCCATCTTTGGTACTGGGCATTATCTCCAATTTAGACCCCAACAAGGCTAGTGGTGGAGACGGGATACCAGCCATTGTCTTTAAGAAATGCGCGTCTGAACTGACGCCCGCCCTTTCTAAACTATACAACTACTGCCTCAAGGAATCTTATTTTCCTGACTGCTGGAAGTCCTCTTCGATTGTTCCTGTCTTCAAGAACTCCAGCAACCCCTCTGACCCTTCCAACTACCGTCCTATCAGTCTCCTTCCCCTCTTCGGCAAAGTCTTTAAAGCCCTAATCAATACCGGGGTGGTTAACCACCTCACATCCCATAATCTGCTCTCAGACAAGCAATATGGTTTCCGCTTTGCCCGATCTACAGCCGATGTGCTTACGGCCAACATTAAAACAGTCTACAGAGCTCTTCAAAATAACGGGGAAGCCCGAGCCGTGGCACTAGACATCTCCAAAGCATTTGATAGGGTTTGGCATGCCGGCCTTCTTCGCAAGCTCCAGGGTTATGGCATTACGGGTCGATTATATAACCTAATACGATCATTCCTGTTAAACCGTAAATTGAAGGTCGTTCTCAATGGATTCTCCTCCAGTTCCTATCCTACAAATGCAGGTGTTACTCAAGGTGCCATCCTAAGCCCCACTCTATTCCTTATCTACATAAATGACCTTCCTGACGCAATAACTTCCCAAGTTGGCATCTACACGGATGACACCACAATTTATTCCTGCCTCAAAAACAAATCTAGTCTCGCTGACAAAACTCGCCTGGCCGTGCGTCTCAAAAAGGACCTCCAATCGATTGTGAACTGGGGCATGAATTGGCTGGTCAACTTCAATGCTTCCAAGACAAAACTGCTCTCTATTAATCACCACAGAGATCCTTCCCTTCCTTCTCAACTTCTCGAGAGCAACTCTCTGCGACTTCTCGGTCTCACGTTGACTGCTGACCTGAGATGGAATAAATACATTGAATCAATTGCCTCGTCCACTGCAAGGAAAGTTGGCTCCCTGAGCCGCGCCAGGAAGTTTTTCTCCCTGGAGTCGATCCTCCAGATCTACAAATCAACAATTCGACCTTGCATGGAGTATTGCTGCCATATATGGTCTGGTGCCCCTTCTGTTTGCCTCGGGGTTCTTGATAGGCTCCAGAGGCGGATATGCAATGTAGTTGGCCCTGCCCTGGCGTCTCGTCTACAGTCACTTTCTCACAGACACACTGTCGCCTCCCATTTGTCTTTTCTACAAATACTTTCATGGAAATTGCTCCGAGGAGCTGCATTCGCTGGTTCCCAGACGTCATGAGTTCCAGCGCCTTACGAGGCTGGCATCCCGCTCTCACCCCTTCACTGTCAAAACTCCTAAATGTAGCCGTCTCTTCTACTCTAATAGCTTCATGTCTCGCACCTCTCGCCTGTAGAACTCCCTTCCCTTTTCCTGTTTCCCTGTGAGCTATAATCTCCAGCTATTCAAGTGTAATGTCAATTGACATCTCCAGTTGCCTTGATCTATCCACTACCCTCATCTTTTCTTCTATCACTCCTATCTGATCTTGCTCTAAATTTTCTGTAACCCCTTGCGTCCTAGTGGCTTCCCACCTTGCTTGGGGTGAAATGCTTAAAAAAAAAAAAAAAAAAAAAAAAAAAAAAAAAAAAAAAAAATTAATAACATTTCTGCAGCCGGTATGTGGCATGCTGTGTGGGTCTCAAGCTGGCCTTAAAAGTCGTCAAAAGGCACAAACACAAGGAGAACCTCAATAACTCACATACATCAATGAGTCCATTGAGCATTCAATATTTTATGTTTCAAAGATATAGAAATTCTACCTTTTATACTCAGTCATTTTTAATATGTAATTCTAGTTAATGTTGAAGTAAAAATATATTGATTAATGCTATCATGTCTATTTGGGCCTTATCTATATCTATAAAACAGAAGATATCTGCGTGTGTGTATGCTATATATGCATGTCCACATTTCTCAACCAATTTCAATGAAATTACACACACATGTTGCAAATTTATGAAGATATTTATCAAGATCAAGACCAACTTTTCAATCTCCAGGTCCCCGAGTTTGAAAAGTCAATAAAACTGAAGCTGGGTACAACTTTTTACAAAAACCAAGGCAAAATTAAATGCAAACAAAATTTTTACTAGATGAGCTGATGTTCTTTGCACTTAATGCAAAACATAGTTCATGTTACAAGGTTTATGTAAAGTGCTTGATAGTTTTCTTGTGACATTGGTTTCACACAAAAAAATTGCCAAAAAGTGAAAAAACTTGTTTTTTGTACTACTTAAAATAAAAACTTGAATAACTTCCTCATTTTTTATCCAATTTTCTTCAAACATGTCACAAACAATTTGCCATCATTCAAGAAATAAGATAGTATGATTTTAATCCTGCTCACTTCCTAATGTATAATGAAGAACCACAAAAACTGTTCAAAAAGCCTGTTTTTCACACTGGTTTTTTCATCTGATGCTTTTCAAATTTGCCATGTAAATTACATATGACACACAAATTGTCTTGCATGAATGTCTGGTTTAGATTATTTCAGTTAAGTGGACAAAATCTGCAACAAGCTAAGTCCAAAATCGTCTTTTGCCATTTAGCCAATAGTTTCTTCATATGATTCCATCCTAAATTGGCATTTGAACATCCTTTGATGCAAAGATTGTTTGAGAAAGATTACTGAAGTGTTAAAAGGAAAAAATTCCCAAAGAACCTCTTATAAACCCCAGCTTTACAGTAAATGTGCGAAGAAGATGAGGGCGTTCATGTGTTTGCACTTGCAGTTAAATCAAGCTCTGATGCTTCATCCCTGTTTTGGTTTGATTATTAGCTTTGTGAACAATGCCATACTATTTGAAGGTTATTATGGCCATAGGAAATTTACTGAATATCTAAAACATTGAAACAATTTAACCCCAAGCAACAACTACACAAGAAGGTTTTAGCGATGGAATTCCTTTATTAAGAAGAATCAAAACTTGAGAAGGACATGCCATAAAAAAGATGATTGGGGAGTAGCTTAGTATACCAATGGATGATGGATGCAAGCAGGGACACAGGCAGACATTTCTAGACGGGTGTGTGGGTATACTAGGGAGTGTGGTTATACAATTGCAGCCATGTACACCCTGGCAACACTGAGTACCTCAGCTAGTTAGATATATCTTCACAACTTGCTGAAACAAAACATCTGCATACTGACATGACCCTAAGATTACTTTCCCACCACTAAAACTCGTTGTCTCCTATCAAAGCATGAGAAGTGTAAAGTTGTCAAAATATCCTGTCAATTGTCTCAACCTTGCTAAATATCACCATGTCCTTTGTTCAAATAACAAGGAATTGTTATATTACCTAACAAATGAAAGACACACACAATAAAGGATCTACATTATTTTGTTTAAGCATGAGAAATTTTGGTAAGGTTACTTCCCAAGGTAAGATTCAGTTTATTTATTAATCTTACTTATATCTGTACAATGACAAGGTGAGGAGTTGCAATAAAAAGCAGATGAAATTAAGATGAAATGTATACAAGTTAAAAATGAATAATAGTTAACAATCCTTCATCTAATAATAAATTAAAAATAATATCACTTGATTTGTTTATTCCAACTCCTACTGTGCAGTGAGTAGGCATGATCAAATGTAAAATAAATAACAGAACTGTCCAACAAACAGGATTAACAAAGTTTGCAACAAAAAGAGAAAACAAACAGGGCCAAATGATGGCTTGTATTGATCCTGAACATCTCTTGTCCAGCGATCTTGCATATGAGTGTCACCTTTGTTCTCTGGGATGAAATGGATGGTTTATCTGACATTGCTAGCTGTGGCAAGAAGGGTGTGGAATCTTGTGATACAAATGCATTCTCATCAGGATCTGGTTGGATTCTTGGGCATCAGCTCAGGATGAAGATCAGAACTGATAGAAAGCGTTTGTTATTGACAGATTTCAGCAAAAGGTGGGTAACTATGACGAGCCTGGTTCACTTGAACGGTCTAGCCTTGATTTTCTTTTTTAAGTCCCTTTTGACACAGCTGGTTGGTTTTCTGGGAACTCTCCTCCAACTAAGTTAGACACTATTTGTTTATCTGATTAAAGTGAGTGTTGTTCCTGGCCTATTCTCATCATTTGCTTTGGTTATCATCCATGTTGACATTCCCAATCTTCCCAGTTTGTTTTGTCCCCTATTTTTGTAATATCATCTGGGCCAGTCTTTGATTTTCCCCACTCAGTCATTTATTTTTTTTTCCCACGCCATTAGTGAGTGTATTTCTTGATTCTTTCTATAGGCAGAATACAGTAGCCACTCTAAATACTACTAACACATGTTATGTTTTAGTTTGAATGTTTTGTTTTAGTTTTGTTTTTGGTTTCATCTTCTCCCACCATCATTTTATGTTCATGAAATTTTTATAAGAAAAAAGGAAAAAAATAGGGAAAAAAGACAATTGAACTTTATGAAATTTTTTATGTCAGGGGGCTTTTGGTAGGTTTCTCTGTGAAGACGTGGTCTTGTGGTATATGTAGAGTTGGATGGTGATGGATAAGTTTTTGTCATGAATGAGCAAATTATTATGAATAAATTGGTCATGAATCTGATTAGCTAAGTCTAGGATAGTTAATGTTGACCAACCTTACCCAACTTCCCCACTTAGCCTTGTGCCACAATTGTTTGTAAAAAAGCAAACAATAAGTACACATTCCCAGCAGGATTGAAATCAATACCTACTTTTGACAAGTTTTTAAAATGTTTTTAAGGATATATGTAAATTGATAGAGAAAACATTAAAGTCTGTGCTAAAGAAATAATTATAAAATGAATAATGACAATACTTCATGTAAAAAAAAAATGTACAACTATTATATATACTACTACTACAGGGTAAATAAGCACCAAATATGATAAAAAAAAAAAAAGAAGAAATTGTCAAAAAAAAAGTTACACTCTACTGCAATTAGAACTTTCTGATTCACTCTACATTTCAGCCAGATGTGAATGCTAAGAAAGCAAATATAAAATAAAAAAGTCATTTTCTGTAGAGCGGCTCAGAACATTACATCTGGTTCCTGAAACAAATCTCTGAAATAAAATACAATAGCCAATTATGAACATTCTTGCAAAAAAAAAAAAAAAAAAAAAAAATGACCCTGGGGACCACCAGAGAAAAAACTCTTGTAAATGACAAACAAACACAGTTGTGGGCTGAAAGTCCACCTGTTGACGTAGGTGCACTGTTGCCATCACTGACATAATTACCTCTCTTGTTGCCATCATGATTTCACCCAAGCTTCATTAAACTCACTCATTTCATCACATGCAGAATGCAGCTACATGTCAGCTTTGATACCACCAAATACCCAATATCACCACCGTGATTTCTAACACCTTTACTATCCAGCTCCAGGCCTTTTTTTGTAACTACTATTGATACCACATTTGACCAGAACCCAGCAGAGACATTCCACTCAATCAACCTTCACCATCTTTTCCAGGCCTCCCTCCTTGTCAACACTGTGGACCTGTTTTGTTGATACCACATTTGACCAGAATCCAACAGAGATGTTCTGCTACTAGCTTGTTGGTGCATCCACAATATCGGCAAAGTCAGATTCATGACTTCTTCCAACTCTTCAACCTCACATTCTCTGTATTAACAGTCAATTTAAACCATGAAGAAGGGCTTATGTCATCAACGTTATACTTGGCATCACTAATCCACTCAAGACATATCTCCTGACCCCAGCCAACCAACCCAAGAAATCGGTCAACTCCCAGCCCTTCCAATGACACCCTTATGCTTAATTACTTTCCTTACCAACAGCAACTGAAGAACCATACATTTTGCCACCTTTCAAACAACTATGTATATATTTCAAAAATTGATGAATACATACTGTTGAAATTTTAATCCTCGTTTGTTCCCTTCTTTTCCAACCAAATACTTGTTATAACATTAATAATGATTGACAATGCTTCATTTAATATATGCACATGATAATTTTAGATCCGTTCTGAAATTTTTTCCTTTGAATATCTAAGAAAACTTCAAATACATCTTTACATAACTTTTGGCTCAAATTCCTAAAGTTGGCTAATATTGAGGAAGCTGAAAAGTAGTTATGATGACCTCACTAAAGAAAACCTATCAATCAGTAAGAAACATTGGCAGAGGATCAGAGAGTCACTGGGAACAAGAGCAAGAAGTTAAAGAAAATGGTTTTTAAGCCAAAGAAAGATAAAAAAAAATGACTGATTGACATTTTAGGTAACAATTAGAACTAGTATGAAATTAGATAATCTACAAGGTTATTTCATTCATGCAATAATATTTGAAGCTTAGATGGTCAGCAAAACAATTAAATAAAATAAAAAATTAATTTTTTATGCTTTTCAGACTAAATTGCAGTTATATATACCAATATTAATGTAACTGAAATTTAAATTCAATTTATTTTCTCTCTACACAATTTAACCCTGACATACCATATATATTCAACATTTTGGGTCAATACACATGGCCTAGTGGATAAAGGCATTGAATGAAATAATCCAGTGACTTGAACCAAAGAGTTGTGAGCTCAATACCTGGCCACAGTAGAGGTGAGAAAAAACTTATGGAGTTGAGTTACATAAGGGAAATAATTGAAACAGAGATATCCAGAAAGGCATGACATGTAGAAGTATGAACTAAATAAAGGGTTTGGTTCAAAATTCCAATGTATATCATCTAAAGAAGGCCAAAGCATTGTGAATATGACTCATAAAGATAAGGACAACAGTCCAAACAATGTAAATAATTACAATACCTCATCTCAGAAAGATAGACAGATTATAACACATATATATATATATTTCACGCATTCATGATTTTCAGACAAACTGGTTTATTTTTTCAAAAGTGCATCTATTTATGAGTTATTTGTGTTTGATTATTTGTGTGTGTTGGTGGTGGGAGGGAGAAATTTTTTTCTGGTTTTGTTTAAGATGACACTTGTATATGTATAGAAACACATACATACAGGTGTGTATATGTTAGTACATACATACATACACACCCATATTCATAATTCTGGGTTAGGCACAGTTACACATTCATATGTTTGAGTACAGGTATGTACGCAATTTTCATTTTGTCTATTTCAGTGTTAAGATTGTAGCATAGACCCAAATCAATGAATGCAGATGTTCACATTCATTAATTTGGGTCTATTACTACCACATGGGTCAAGTTGAGTTCTGTCTGTAGACATGTTAATGGTGTTTGTATTTTTTTTAACAACTGCAGCTGTGTTATTAATAATTATAATTATGTTAATGATAATATTAGCTGTGACATTGTTATTGATATATATTAATAATAATTTATATTTATAGTTATAAATGACAATAGGAAAACTGAAGTAGTTGTCGACGCATTTCGTCCAATGTGGACTTTCTCAAGGCAAAAGACAAAATGAATTTATTTAAACAAAGTAACTAATAATAAAAAAACAAAATGTTCTTTAGCAACTGGAAGAATTTAGAGAATGCTATTTTCATACTGTTAACTGAAAATTATGTCAGTAGGTTCATTCCCATCTGTGTGCAGTTTTTATTGTTGGTGCTATCCATTCAGTTTGAACTGTGATAGTAGATATTTGTTTTTGTGTCTACATTTTGAGATTATTCCTGATCTTTGGGTTAGTAATGATTTTTGTTGTGTGGGGGTGATTATAGTCACTTTTTCTTGCAGGCAAAGTAGACAGCCCCTTGATATATTGTTGTAGGCAGGTGCGTGTTTCATAATTTCATCAGGTTATGTTTAGTGTTATGTTTTTTCCTTTTAGTTACCATATGTATGTGGATATTGTGGTGCTGTTGGAGTATTTTCTGTTGAAGAATGAGAAGTCATGTGATTTTCTTTGTTTGAATGTTTCTTCTGTGGTGCTAATGTAGTGCATGGTAGTATTGTTTGCATTGATTTTAGCTTTGTATACTATGTTTGTAGGCAGTTTCCTTGTAGTGGGCATGAGGTTTTTGGCTCTGCAGCTGCATTGGGGGTCTTTGCGTTATTGTAGGGTTTTTTTTGTGTGTTTTTTTATTATTTGTGTTATATTCTTAATCCAACTGTAGCTAACTTTTACATTGTTTTTGTTAAATAATTTTGCTAGGGGACTTGTTACAGAGAATTGTTTTTCTTTTAGATTTAGGAATGTTCTGCTGATGTTTATGATGGTTTTGTTGTATGGTGGGTTATATCTCAGACAGACAGAAGCCTACTCACAAGACAATAGCTGATATACCATCTTGAGCCATTAGTATCGATAACAAATTCTAAAATGCCATCATGCTAAATAATACTGGCTCATAAAAGTATTTTCCATTATAACAGGTAAGAAGAGAATTATGATTTAACATCTTGTTATTTTTGAGAACACAAAATGCATAGTTTATATCACAGCGCATGCTTAAAAGAATACTACAAATATCAAATGTTAAGATACATAGTAAAGAAATATTTACTTGTTTTAGTTTGGTACAAAGTCACAATAGTTTGGCACAGAGAAGTTTGAACTCAAAAGGAAAATTACAGGCCAAGCTAACCATTCTACAAGAAGCTCCAATACAAAGTAAAAAGTATAGAAGCAATTCTTTTGAGTCAAGCTGCAATATGTCTTTAATTTTAATGGAATTTAACAGTTTCTTCAGCAAATGTACATTAGAAATAATTATACATACTAGCATAAAATCTGTGGAAAAAAATAAATTATAGTAGTATTTATGTATACAGTGTAACCTGGATATAAGAGAAACCCTGATATAAGAGAGATTTTCTCTGGTCCCATCTGTGTGCTCTGTTGAGAATGAATGTAAATTGTGCACACTGAAAAGCATTACAGACACACACACACACACACACACACAAAAGCCATCTGGTGCATCTGTTCATTTCCATACAAATAGAATTGGGAAAAGCAAAGGAGAGGAGGAATAACAAACGATATGAAAGAGAAAAGTTAGAGAGTAAGGAAGCTAGAGAAAAAATGAAAAGGAAAGCAGGTGAAAGATAACGTATGGGGGATAGAAGAAAGATAGGTTTACATCTTTAGTTTTATCCCTTTTAAAAGTGGGTGAAGTTTTCTTTTTTGGTGGGGAGGGGGATGTACCTGGATTTACACCTCATAAGGTAGGTAGGTAGATAGTATGATATTAATATGCAGAAGATAACTGTACTGTCAGTTAAAAAAAATACACATCAAGTGCTGAAATTTAAAATCGAAAATTGTAAAATCCAGTGTTACAAATCTCTTTGTCACCATAAAAAGACGTCCAGAAAAGAAAATTAATTGTTAGCATAGAATGTAACTAAAATAAGTGGGTGCTATGGTGTGTTGTGTAAATAAAGTGATAAAGAGGGAAACAGTATAAAAACAAATAAATAAAAGGAAGTTTCAGTTTCAGGTTGTAAGCAACCACAGCCCCCAACAGATTCCATTTCTTTATTTGAGAATTGCCATAACTTTGTTGCAGGTGGTATGTTAGCCCACAAACAGATATTGAATAACGGAAGACAACAACAAACAAGACAAAGACTTGAGTAAAAAATATATATTGCCAGGTTTATTTTTGTTAAAGAAAATACATTAACAAAAATAAGTACAGTGCACTAGTCAAAAAATATCACTGCAAGCTCATGTATCAGGTGAGAAGAGCATTGTTCAGAAAAGATCAGTTTTCGTAATCATTGAAAAGTGTTGCCCTGAAAAGGACAGTTTTATAGTTGCTGGGGAGTGTTGCCCTGAAAAGGACAGTTTTGTAATTAGTGAAGAGCATTGTCCTGACAGTTTTTATTGCATACTAGCAGCATGGCCTGGTGTTGCCCGTTCTTGATTCAAAAATCATACGACTCATACAGCAATCGCTATCACTTGACTTAAAATATTTTTGTCCTTCCTTGCCTTTAAAGGAGTGCCCTTTGCCATGCTGATGTTGCTACATGCAAATTTTTTCTAAGCTCTATACTAAACATTAAATCTGTTATAAAAAAAGAACTAAACAAAATGAACTCAAAATGATCAGCTTTAAAAAAGGACTCATAACTGGAAAAACTGAATGAAAAAAGAATGTTAACAACAAATACTTTTTCACACCCAACCCAGTTCTGCAGAATCAGAATCAATGTTGAGTTTAAGCAAGCAAATGAGCCAATTGGAGTAAAGTGCCATGCAGATTTAAATTTTTCCCACTTGTGACGAATGCAGCTATTGATTTTTTTTTGCATGCTAGTTAACATTCGTGTCAGTCAGCTGTTGGCTCTCACGCTGGCCAATAGAAGCCAGTACAAAATGGCTGCAAACTACATGAAAACTGCCGTAGAAACATGAAAAAATTGATTATTTCCACTATCGTTTGGAGTTGGGAAATGCAAAGTCAGTCTTGACACACACACATCCTGCCTTTTATAGATAGAGATTGTTACTGCTGGTGAGGGTGGCTGGAGCAGCAACCAATGATGAGCTGGAGCTGCAGATGATTCTGGCTGGCTGTCAGCTTCTAGAACAGATACTACACTTTGATCCTAATCATCTGGGCTGCAAAAGGTAGTATTTACCTCAGTCTGCTCACTGAGATAAGATGTGATGCAAAGTTGGGTTTAATGTGAAGAACCCAAGCATATATACTCAGGCCAGGGACAAAAATGCCCAGTCTCCACAACCAGTTGCACTCGCACCAGTATGACTACAGACACAAATGAGATGATAATCCTACCCACCATGAGCTGCAGAAGGTGCTTCTTTATGAGTTGAGGCTTTTTATATCTTGGATAAGTTTTACAATGATTGCTAGTGAAGCTTTTTCTTCCAGTTGTTTTTAAAAAATGTGGGAGTGTTGACAGGATATGATAACTTCTTGGGAAAGATAGTATTGTGCTTTATTATTACCTTCATGTTTTTTGAATTCAGAGATTCCTTTCTACAAAACTAACACTCAAAGCTTGTGTATCCCAGTCTATCCTACTATTTAATCCATAACAGGGAAGAGAAGAAATGAAATCAGGCCTTTCCTAAGAGTATTAGTACAAAGTGAATATAAAAAAACAGGAGGAAACTTGAACTGAGCTGACAAATTCCATTTTCCATGCTAATAATGATTACATAATTTATGATTTAAATGCTGTTGGTACTTCACTGTCAGATTTTATTATACAAGTCAGTGTTTACCTCCCACCAAAAAAAAACAAAAAAAAAACAGATTAACTAATGTTAGTGAAATTTTCAGGATATACTTACAGCATTTCCCTTTCAGCTCATAATATCTATCGTTATTAAAATAACAATAACTTGTTTGGGAGGTGTCAGGTTTTATTATGCAAAAAAAAAATTATAACATTAATTTTTACTTATTAGTAAAAATTAATGTTATAATTTTTTTTTTAATAAATACAAAAGATGTGCATTTTATATAATAACATTTTATTAACACTACATCCCATATACCTGAATAAATTATTGGCTATTCTTTGATTATATATTGTTTTCTATTCTCATATACATTTCTTTTAATGATGAGCCACAATGTTTGTTGGATTAATATTCTGGAGATGTTGGGGAGTATTCTCTTAATGTGGTAATCTGGTATTATTTTAAACCTTTTGGGGGCACAATAAGAATAGTCAGCTTTGTAGAATACAAAGAAGTATTATCTTGCATGAATATACAGATTGGCATAAAGCTTCTTGGTTGTGACCTATACACATTCTATACACACAGACATACACAGACACACAGAAATATCTTATCATAATTCTTGGTATTTATCTTGATGCTATCATTAAATTTGAAAGGAGCTAAAACTTTACTGACTACAATATTAATCCAAAACTTTACACCATCTTTCTATGCTGTTTTCTAAGTTGTTTTGGTTAACTATTTACATGACAGACCCAACCTTTAACCCAGCCATCAGGTCCCTCCAATATAGCTCTACATTCACCACTAAACATTACTGTTGAAAAATTATTTTTTATGTATTTCTCTACCCAACTTACACACTTTGTGACATTTACTTAAAAGGTGGTGGCTTGGTTGTTTTCATGAATTTAGTCAGTGTTCTTAATATTCTGTGTCTTTTTTTCTTCATCAGCCTCTTCAAATATTTTCTTGCTTATTACTCTTAATTTTTAACAAATCACTTTGAGACATGTTTTATTATTTTGTGTAAGGTAGTGAAGGAAAGTGAGAAGACAGGATTAAACATCAACTGCAAGAAGACAGAATGCATGATTGTCAGCAAAAGGATGAGCCCAAAATGCAAATTACAAATCAGAGATACCAAAATCAAACAAGCACAAAAATTTAAAATATATGGGAAGTGTTTTAACAGAGGATGAAAAGTGCAACACTGAAATCCAAATAAATTTATATTTAACATCAGAAAGAGACAGGTAAAATTTCTAGGTCACATCATGAGGAAAGTGAGCTTGGAACATTTGATACTCACAGGACAGATTAAAGGCAAGAGGGACACAAGAAAACAACACACAATCTACCTAGCAAGCTTGATAAATTGATGGCAGAACAGGGTTTAGGGATAACAAAAAAACAAAATTTATTAAGAGCTATAAAGGATACAAAGTTGTGGAGAGACATGATTGCTTGAGGGAACACAGAAAATAAACAATGATTCTCTGATTACCAGGTTGACTGAACACTAATTTCTTGGACAGTGGACATTAATGGCTTATAGGCATCAACCGATAATTAATACCAGATTCTTGTTCTAATTTTTGTAATTAATACTAGATTTTTGTTTTAATTTTGTGGAAATTTTGGAGAGCCATGATTGCTAACATCCTGAAGGAACACAGCACAATGTCTTATTTCTCTTTTGAGATTATATCATTCTTACAACCTATATATCTAAAATTAACTATACAATATATATTTGCAATATGATAAACAACCCTCAGGCCACCAATGAAGCTATTGTAGATATTTCTAATAAAACACAAGCTGAAATATGCATAGTGCACTTCTCATGAATATAAATATATCCTGTAAATTTTATCAGCATTGATTAATACTGATTTTATTGTGAAAACATGGACTTGTATAATTAAATCTGGTTATAAAATAAAAATTTTATTCCAGCCTCACTTTCAGAATTCACTGTAATGACTTGAAAGAATAGTTTCTTTTTAATGTATTTATTTAATAAGTGCTATCATGAGTCACATGAATAACTCGTTCTAAATAGGTAGGCTGAGTATCTTTAATCTATTATAATTGCCTATAGATTTACCTTTTTTTCCAAGTTTTTATATAACATACATAAATGTCACTTGTTTGTGAACAAACTAGTTTTGCTGATTTTACAAGTTACTTTTTTCTTTCAGCACTCATTTGCCCAACAAAAAAAGAAAACTATAGTGAAGTAGTAAAGAATATGAACAAATAATTACAAGCTTAGTTTGGAATTTTAAATAATAATTTGGATATATAGACAACATAAAGATTACAGCACTGTTTATATGGAGGATGAACTGTGACCAGATTGTTTGAGCTGCTTATACACTTAAATCTTACAATGGCTAATTTGCATATTTTATTAGTAATCAATCAGTTTTCTATTATCTTCAATTATTCCAAGTACTTGTACATTGTTCCCACTAAATTACAAAACTATAGTCTTTACTATAAGCACTAATAATAATATTAATAACAAAAAAATAAAAACAAGTTTATCTCAATGTTCTAGATAAGATTTTAATCCAAACCTTTGAACAATTTGACAGGAATATAAGATTGGTTTCAAGCCTGATTGGAATCATTTTTTAATAAACAGAAACTAGATTACTAAAGTGTCAGAATGATAAGTGAGTCAGTCTTACAAATTCAATCCTCAATAGAGTGTACTGCTGCTGTAGTATTCTGACATACTAAGAATAAGCTTAGTAAATCACCTGTAGTACAAGTGTTGGCAAAAATTATGGAATTAACATACTTAGAGGATGTTCACCTTGCTTTTTTATTTCACAGTAAATAAACTAATAACAGATAAAATATTTGTTTTTAATAGCTGAACATTCTGGCTTCATAAAATATACGTTAAACAAACCAAATTGAAATATTCAAATTAGTGGTATAATCTTTTTTCAAGCCGTGAAGAGGAAACTATAGAATAATTCAATGTTGAGGAAAAATTACATAAGGATCTTGTAATTTGCATTTCTAAACCAAATGCCATCAGAAGTTAAGATATGCAAATCAATCTACAGTTAAAAGAGTTCTTCCAGACTTCAACAATCAGTTAGGCATATGAAATTGAAAGGAAACCTGGCTGCAACAAAAGAACTGACAATTGAAACAATGGAAAGGATTATAAAACTCATTTAGGAAAGCATTTCACAGTGCGATGAAAGATATTGGCCATTTCAAGTCAGTTGTGTATAAAATTTGGTGCAAGTATAAATAAAATGGGATGGTTAAAAATGGAAGACATTGGTAGGCCATCAAAGCATCAAGAGAGAATGCTCAAAGCAAGGCACCTTGAAAATAGAAAATGTACCACAAAGCAAATGAAAACAAATAGATCAAAAACAGAAGTTGATGTTTGTGGCAGAACTGTAAGAAATTGGCTGAATGAAATGGGATTATATAGAGGAAAAGCAGCACTAACACACACAAAAAAATGAGATTAAAGTGGGATAAAGAGAAACAATTATGGTGTGTAGACAATTGGATGAAAGTGATATTCAGTGATGAATCAAGAATCTGCATTAGTCAAGGTAATGATACTGGTGTCATTCAAATGAAACATAAATATGACTGCCTGAAGGAAACAAGTAAATTTACCAAGTCATTCATGATGTGGAATTGCATATCATTTAAGGGACATGGGGAGATGGCAATCATTACTGCAACAATCAATAATTTTCTTTCTATCAATAGAAAATGGGTTTGGTCATAAAGTAATTTTTCAAGATGATAATGCATCTTGTCACAGAGCAAAGGAGATTCAAACTTTTCTTCAGGAAAGACAAAAAAAAAAAAAAAAAAGCCAAAAAAAACAAAAAGAAACAATATGAAGACATATCCAGTGAATAACATGGATTCCGAATCTAAATTGAATTAAAAATTTATGGTTGAAATTTTTAAAAAATCTATTAGAAAGCTCCATCCACCAAAAAAGATCTATTTTAATTATCATTTGGGAAAGTTGGAACCACTTTGATAAAGAATATTTTTTTAAATTATTGAAATTCATGTCTGAAAGAATTAAGACTGCCATAAAAAATTGGAAGGGTAGTTATCAGTTCCAATTTTTTTGATGAATTCCATAATTTTCTTCCTCATTATTGGATTATTCTATATTTTTCTCTACATACCTTGGAAAAATGATGCTCTTGATTTAAATAATTTAATCTAGTTTGTTTAAAATATGTTTATGAAGCCAGAATGTTCAGCTATTAAATAAAGGTTTTTCAACTTATCTGTCATTAGTTTATTTAGTGCTAAATAAAAAATACAATCCGAACGTGCTAATTACATAATTTTCCAGGAGTAGTAGAAAACATTATATAAAATAGATTTATATTGGATTCCTTCAACAGGAGTTAAACACTAATGTCTAATATTTAAGCAAGAGATGCTATATACTTAGGTACATCAATGTGTACAGTCTAATGATGAAAAATAGTTATGTAAAAATCATTTACTTTTCAACAATCTTTGTCAACACAGATCCTCAGGTTATGTCGGACTCGACGTATGATGTTTTGTGGTTATGGTGCCATCTTCCATGATATAATACATTGTCATGCAGTGCCATATGAGGAAGATGGTTTTGTTTCTTCACTGGCAGTACACCATATTGGATTGTGTTACATTCGCTATTGTTTGTGTAGATTTTTGGGGAACTTTTCGCCCTTCATTATGGCTCTCAATTGTAAGGCAGACTTGTGGGTGCTTATGTAGGTGAGTTCTGATCTATGTCAAAAATCAGGTTATGTTGCACTGTAGGAATGGATATCTGATGTAAGTTGATTACCCCGAGTATGTTTATTTTAATGGCAAACATTAATCAAATATATTGAACATTATACAATGAAAATTTCAAATTAGAAATTCAGCTTATAACTTATAGCTTATATGTCAATCTACAGTCATAGATCCTCTCATATCTAGTCTACTGTTTTGAAGATCTTGAAAAAAAATAAATATTGTCCCTTATAAAGTTTTACTTTTAAATACATTTCCCTCTTATGCCAAAGTTTTGTATTGAATTTAAGGTAAAAAGGCTATGTGATTTTTATGTCAAGCAATCCTCACCCACCCCTGGCATAACAATCTTCCTACCATATGACATTAAGCTTAATTAACATCAATAATAGTGATATATTATTAATGATTTGGTACTAAAATGGTATTTTTACTTTCTTTGTAGGACAAGAAATTTGTCATAAAATTAGCTGGTTGAAAGTGGTTAAAGATAAAAAATTGCTAACAGTTTTAATTTTTTATTGAAAATTATTATTAATGTAAGACTTTTACATTTTTAAAATTTGAAATAGCAATTTCTGAGTCAAAATTAGAAATTTTGTTTCTATAGATTTCTTTAGAGAAAAATTAAAATTTTTACCTTACGATTTTATTGGCAACATACTTTGAAAAATGCTGCACTAGTGGCCAAGTTTCTGCTAATATTGAGAAGTTGGGCAACAACTCCACAATAACTTTTCAGGGTAATTGCCAGTTTCCTTTGCATGCCAATTGGCAAACTTAGCAGACAAATGAACTTCTTGTTAAACTCAATAGTTTCTAAAATAAACCAATTGTTAGACTTAACTATTCGTTATTTAAGTTATGCCTATCTGCTAGATCATATTTTTGGTAATTTTTATTTCTATTGTATGCTAAAATAATTTTTTTTTTATCTGACTATGATGTATACAATAGTGCTTACACTTCTTTATGTGCTGTGTGCCCTTCGGACATTGGCGATCATGACTCTCCACAATTTCCTGTACTTTGTAATTCTTAATAAATTTTGTCTTTTTGTTATTTCTCCTAAACCCTGTTCCACCATCTATTAACTCAAGCTCACTAAGTATATTATGCATTGCTTTCCTCTGTCCCTCTTGCCTTCAAACTGCCTTGTGAGTATCAGATTTTCCAAGCCCTCTTTCCTCATTATGTGCCCTAAAAATTTTAACTCTTTCTGATGTTTAAGTTTAAGTTTTCTTTTTGTTTCCATTTTCTCTAAAACTTTGTCATTGCTCACATGCATGGTCCATAGTATCCTCAGCATTCTTCTGTAGAACAACATTTTTGTTACTTCCTGTCTCATCATACTTGAGGAGATTTACTGTCTTATAAGAGGACATATGTCACATAACAGTTCAGTATTCTTTTTTTGTTTTTAACAATGTTTTTCTGTTTTTCAATACTCTTTTAGTTTTTGGAATGTATCTTTGGCTATCCCAATGTACCTTCAGATTTCAGTGTCTCACTTTCCGTCTTCTGTTCAAACACTTCCCAGATATTTACATTTTTGTACTTGTCTGATTTTGGTATTTCTAATTTGTAATTTGCATTTTGAGCTCATCCTTTTGCTGACAATCATGCATTCTGTCTTCTTGCAGTTGATGTTTAATCCTTTCTTCTTTCCCTCACTAACTTCTGTAGTTTTCTTTCTGTGTCTGCTATCAACACATGGCCATCTTCAAATCTTACATTAAGTTTTTGGCGGCCAATAATGAATCCTGGTAGGACTTCTAATTCTTTTGAATGCCTTTGCATAATCTATAAAACACAGGTACATATCCTTCTGCATTTGCACTGCTCTTTCTGATAACATTCTGAGCATAAATATCACATTCCTTGTTCCAGTCTCTTTGACAAACCTGCACTGTTCTTGTTCTATTTCTGGTCTGATTCTGCTGCATGTTTTAGTCGTCAGAATTCAGATAATAAGTTTTGTTATATGGCTCATTAGGCTGAGTGTCTGATAGACTTCAAAAACTATCGTCTGTTCTGAAAATAGTCACAAGTCATACTTTATATCCATTTACTCATACATAAATCCTTTGCTATATTCCAACTAATGGATCTAACTTTTAACAATATGATAATAGACTCGTCGCAATCAATATTTAGAGAGAAAAATTTATGTTGATATTTCAACAAACTAACTTTCATGCTTGCAATAAAATGGGGTCTCAAAAGGACATTTTTCCCTTGACACAGTTATTATTTTAACTACCTTAGCAATGTTTGTCATTTTAAAAAGTGATGATTATAATTTTAATAAAACCAAAAAATATAAAAGTGAATTTATAAATTTTCTTTGAGAATTTACAGCAAAAATATTAAACACTATTTATTTATTAAAGTGTTTATTTACAAAAATAATTTTATATTTACATCATTATAAGAATGTGAATGAATTAATACAATGCACAGTTTATCATTTTCAATTTATATAGAAATAAATATGAAAATATTCTTTTTTATTCATATTGTTATAAAAAATATCTCAATAAGAAAATTTAAATAAACAGGTTACAAGTAAATGTAATTATAAATTTTGGAAAAAAATGCATTTTCCAGGCATTTTTTCATGCAGTAATTGATATTTTTATAAAATTATGAATAAAAAAAATTGTTTTCATAAATATTTATAAAATGGCAAATAATAAATATTGCATTGTAGATGGTTTTCATATTTTGATAATTTTGAAACTTTAAAATTTTTGAATAAAAAGATTTCTTTTCACATTTATTCCTTTATAAAATGGTAAATAATAAATATCATATTGTACTTGGTTCACATATTTTTATAATCTTGTAAATAAACATTGCCAAGAGAGTGAAGGCAGTACAAAATTATAGCAGTGTCAAGGGAAAAAACATATTTTCATATACCATTTTTTTTGTTGCTACAAAAGTTAATTTGCCAATATTTTCACTTCCTGCTTTCTTTTCTATTAAGTCGCTCAATTTATAAACAAACTAGTTTACCCACATCATCCAAACATTAAAAAATAAATGGTAGAAATATTTAATTTTATAATTGCATTGGATCTATAAAATATATATAAAAAAAGTTTGTTGCACTGAATTTTCTCATTTACTTTGTAATTGTTAAACTAAACTAAACATTCTATTCAGTTTGTTTTTTGTTTTTTTTTAATCATTTCATCCCAAACAAGGTGATAAAGCCACTAAGGCATAAGTGAAGGAAAATAAAAAAAACATTATTTAGGAGAGTGAACAATAAAAGAACAAGATTCAAGGAGACAGAAGATGGTGATCGATGTTGCATTTAGATTTTTCAAGATTGTAATTGACAGGAAAGCAAAAATCCAGAAGAAAGTTCCACAAGTGAGAGAAGGAACTACTAGTATAGAACTTATGGTGACATCTAATAATTTCAACAGTAAAAGTAAACTTAGCTGCCAATCTAATACTATGCTTAAATTCATGAAGTCAAAGTATCAAAGAGGAAAGCTTATCAGAACAATTACCATGAAAATATAGAAAAAACACAGGTAAACTACATTAGAGTAGTGGGAAAATGACTGGAGTTAGATGCTAGGTTATATCTGATAACATTGCAAATTTTCTTTTAGATTTTTGTCAAGAAGTTCTAAATGCATAACAGAATTCTGATTTCTATGTCACAAAAAGGATAATTCCTACATTACTAAAAGAATCCACTACATATTAGACTGTTACATATTCATTTCATTTTTCTGATATTCTACAAATGATTCCAAATAATCTTTTATAATATTTTTTGCTTCTTAATAACTCCAGTCATCCTGAATTTTATTTTAGATAATATACCCCTTTGATATAGAATGCCAAGTAAGCAAGAGTGAGCATGGATGATATTTTCTCCTCTTTGCTTTTAATCAAGGTCATAAAGCAGCCAAAGTTGTGTAAAGAGATGAAATGCTTCAAAACAACTAAGCAGCTAATGCTAAGCTATATGTTGAATTAATGAATAGACTCAAAGAAGTAATTCAGCTGAAAAGACCTGACTGGTGGTAAAGTGTGATTATTCAACATGGTAATGTTCTACCTTCCCCACACACATCACTAACATGACCAAACATATAATTAAAGGGCTTGGTTGGGAAGTTCTGCCACTGATCATATTCTCCTGATTTAGCCCCTTCAGACTACTGCCTTTTTCAGTTGCTTTCTAACAGTTTGAGGAGTGTTTCATTCAACAACAATGTGGAGCTTAAAACATGTCTTGATGAATTTTTCGAGTCAAAACTTAGTTATTCTCTTTATTAAAATTCTCTTTATTAAAAAATCTTCCAAAAATAAAATATGCTTTTCTGAAACTTTATTTGAGGAATATTAGCTGATTTAAAGAATAATTAATCAGATTTTAAACAAATATTATTTACTTTATGTTTAAAATATCACAGAAATTAATCTGACAGTTGTTATGAAGATGTGTTTGACAAGGTGATGACAAGTCTATTGTTGTTCTATGGAGACTTTATCTATAAAGCATAATTGAAGAAAATAATGTGAGCACTTTTTTTTTTTATTTTTTAAGTACTTGGTAATGTTAAAAATTTAGGAAAATATTCTCCAAAATCTGTTTATTGAATTTTAGTAATGTTGACTTTAAATTTAATATAGTTATTGCTCTCATTTTCTGATAATGTTGCGTATAGTCACCCATAATTACAAAATGTGGTATGTTTATACATACATAAGCATAAAAAAAATTCAAAATTATTTTTGAAATATTTGTGTTTGATGATTTGTATTAAGTTTTTCCATTTATGATTAGTAAATACAGTTTCCATTTTAATAATATCATCTAAAAGGCTGAAATTAATACAGAATTTAAAAAAGATTTAAAACTTAAATTTTTCTAATTAAAATTAAAACAATTCTTGTAAAAAAAAAAATTAAGACAATAGTATCCTTAATATATCTTATTTATGAAAGCAATTAAAAGCTTTTCTAATTAAGTAGCTTTATTGCATTTTTTTATTTTACAATTCAGAGCAGATTTTCAGTAAATGGTGTTTCTGTTTGACAAAAACAAATTGATTTAAATTCTCCAAGGAGCCCTGATTTTAACTAATATAAATACAAAGATCCTGAAATTTTAATTTCTTGAAATTTCCTAAAATTACGTTGAGGTAAAAAAAAATATTTAAAAAAATAACTTCATTTGTGAGTAATTCCTGAAAATGTTATTAAAATCTGACAATTATGTGATTTTTGTAAGTATTTACAAAACAATGTTTTTTTTTTTTTTACTGCAAGAAAAGAAGCTAATTTTGCCATAGTAGTCTTTGGCTGACCTCTGTTGCAAGTGTAGTGATTACTACTATGTTGCCACGCCTACATTTTTCTCAATTGTAATTGGTCAAATAATATATACTAAATATCACAGGACAATTTACTGATCGCATTCACCACACTGAATTTTTCCTACCGTTAACTCACAAACATGCTTTTGTTATAAAATCACTGATTGGTTAATTTTTTCATCCAATCAGATATTTTTTGTGTTCTTTCAAAATTTATCCCGCATTCATGCTGGGAGCCACCGATAGTAATATAAGTTCAGATTCATTCCCAAATCAAACAGAAATTGAAACCAAGACAGCTGAAGACAGTAGAACTCAACTACTCATACGCGTCTATACAGATTATTCATTCTAATCACTCCACATGCACACACACAGACACAGAACTTGAATATCATTCACCATCAGTTCTTTATGAACAAGCCAAGTTGCAACAACTCTGTTAGTTACAAACACACAACTGTACGATCGTCTGAATATACATCCTATTTTAACACAGAACTCTGAACATTATATTCAGAAAACTTGCTTATTTAAATTAAATATCACCATATTCAACTAACAAATAAAGGGAAACTAATTTGTTCTCCTTATTCACACATTACAAAACTACCTTGTATTTGTTGCTGATTTTAATATAATTTTATTGTTGAAACACAAATTGGTTTTCCATTGTTTTTCCTTGATTTTAAAAAAATGTATAAATGTTAAATTTTCTTCAACATGCAGCCACATTAATCTTTTCAACAAAACACCATTTACATTGGTAACCCCAACACTTAAGAAAGCAGCATTTACACAAGTAAACAAAATTTTTAACCAACATTTTGAATGTGAAAGGATGAATTAAAAAATCTTTATAAAATTATAAAAAATACTTTGTTCTTTCCTCTTATTAATAAAAACGTTTTTATAATAAAACTTTTTTCATTAAGTTTGCAGCCTTTTTCACCATGGTATATTCTTTTTTCAGTGAATTATTGGGGTGTACCTAAGTTTATCTTAATTCTTTATAAAGCTTTTTGGTTGAACCATGAACTTAATACAAGCTGAGTTGTTTTTACAAGAATAGTTTTCACTTTTTTAATTTTAATTAAAAAATTTAAGTTTTAAATCTTAAAATTCTGTATTAATTTCAGCCTTTTAGACGATATTCAGTGAAAACTATATTTACTAATCATAATTGAAAAAACTTAATACAAATCATCAAACACTATTATTTCAAAAGTAATTTTGAATTTATTTTTTACGTATGTATAAACATAACATTTTTTGAAATACAGCTAAGTATTGTATTGCATCTCAATCAATCCTCCACCCACACAGAACAAGTCAATCAGTTAGCATTGTACTAATATTCTTATAAGGACTTTTTAATTCTATTTAAAAATTTTATACTTATTTTCATTTTCCTTAATTTTTTTATTATTTCTTATAAAAATTTAAAAAAAAATAGTGAAGGAGACATTGTCACAAAGTGCATTTGTACCCACTTATCAGGAAACTGATGAATAATATGCAGTCGCTCAGGGAGGTCAATCTCTGGAGTGGAAATAGAACAGGTCTTGCTGAACTTAAAATCGATTGTATGTTGGCCCTTGATGGGTAGGTCAAGCTCAATACTGCTACTGCAAAAGTAGTGGAAGAGGCAAGGACTAAATTTATTAAACTTATTAAAATATAAGGAAAATATTGATCATAAGAACAGTTCCTTGCAGGTGTTTAAGATCTGTGGGATTGAGTATACGAAGAAATAGATTCATACCTTTTCAAAGGTCATTAATACAAAATGAACATAACAAGCTTTAGATTGTTCATCAATTTTCTTTGTCACCCTAGCACCACATACGAAGGTGGGCTGAAAAGTTCATAGGCTGACTATGAAGGAATCATGCTAGAGCTGTGAAATCTTGCATGCATTAATTTCAACTCTTCTTATTAATAACTGCATTTGTTTCTTCTCAGGTAAACTGGCATAAGTAAAACTATAAAATATTACATATCCAAGGAAGAGAAAGAGAAAAGAATGCAGTGAATAAAAAAGCGATCAAAAGTTGAAGACAATCAGAATAATTCATAGAATTCTGTTGTTCAATGGAACTTTGGTTCATTATAAAGAATGATCTTTCAAAATTACTTAGAAAAAGAATTGTGTGAATGTACACAAAACAAATGCCTCTTTTTTATAAACAACTCAAAGATAACATTTTTAAGTGAACAGAGAGAATAGTATAGATAAAGATATGAACACATTAAATCACATTTCAGTTCTTGTTATCAAGAATAAATTGTAACACTTATTAGAAAAAGGATCTGTTAGTTTGCATGTGGCATCTTTAATAAAAAGAAACATGTACAGAAAATAATTTTTCAGCTTTGTACTAAAGAAAAATAGTATCAGTTTTGATTAGTTGAAATATTGAGCAAATATAAAAAAAAGAAAATACTTCTGTTTATTTTAAAAGTTCTGTGTTAGATTTGTAAATAGTCATTAAATTAAGTAGAAATTAGTATTAAGTTGTAGCATTATAAAACATTTATTTTCTCTTGACTGAGCAATGAGTAAAAAATACGTTAATGTGACAGTCTTACAAAAGACACAAAAGTTACACCTGTGAGTAGTAGTATATATATTTCCAGACTGCCATCTTTTATCTCACTGACTAAACTAAACAATATTTACACTATTTATATTCAGACTATTGTCCTCAATACGTTCCTCAGGTGGTAATTGATTTGGGTAATATCTGAACTAAACCCTTTATTTAATCTATGTTCCACTGCTCAGGTCTAGGAATATCGTCTAGTTTTTATTTTATTTTGTGTAAGCACAATGAGTGTAAGTACACACTGCTTGACCCTCAGATTGAACTCACAACCATTTTACCAAATTCAGAAACCAATGTTTTTATCCCATTGGACAATTTGCTGTAATAAACTTAGAGCCTTAAACTTAACCTGACTGCTGATTAGGTTGCAACTGCCCAAATTTTGATCACTGTGGTTGAAGACTTGCTGTCATTTGTCTTTCTTTATTAACATCTAATACCCAGATTGATATACACCAGAGGAAAGCCAGAGGACACAACGGCGGAAACGTTATGATAACAACAACAAAGATGAGAACAATAATTTAAACATAAATTCAGTAAATAATAAATCCTCATTCCAGAAATTCAGAGAAAAATTAAAGCAAGTAAATATCTTTTTTGTCAAAAGTTATTTTTAAATTGAATGAGACATTTTAACTTATATTTTAATGAACATCTTGAAAGTAAAAGAATAAAAGTGTTTCATCACATCTGATACTTCAGTCAATTCAAAAAGACATCAGCCTAAATGTATTTAAAGAGTTACTTACTTTGATATTAAGTTCCATGCTTATAACGTTTACGTTTTTTGAAATTATCGCATTAATACAATTAGAAAAAAAAAAAAAGAAAAGTTCATTTGCACTTACATAAGTTCAAATGTGTTTCAAACTAGTTTTATCAAGATATCTTTTTCTTTATATATTCTAAATATATTGGCACATGAATGAATAAAATTTAACCTTTTTAGGTTTTTTTAACTGTTGTAAACAACCAATATAAATGAATACAAAACTTGATTTAATGGATGATAGTAATATCAGCTGTCTCATTGCTATCATTTTCATCATTCACCTTAGCATTGCATAGATTTTCCATATGGAATTATATACACAATGGGTATGTACTCTGATCATGTACAGCATATAGTGGCACTAGCAACCTTCTCAGATGGTTATTACAACACAGAAATAAGAGATGTGGTTAAAATATCTTGTAAACAAAGATGTGGCTGAAAGCCAAACAACTACTTTTTGATTGATAATAAATATAGGACTTACACATGAAGCTTTCACAAAGACTGCTCTCTTATATATCAAATAATGGATATTTCTTTGTATTAGTTCATTCAATACAAGGCCCAAGAGCCACTCAAGGTTACTGTATGGAGGTATATTAGTGTAGGAAAGGACAAGTGTTAGGAATATAGAGCTGAAGTAGACTTTAGAAGGAACTGGGAACCTAATTCTAAACAGGAAAAAATGGATAAACCTCTACTGCTGTTCAAAAGGCCAGGGAAGAATGTGAAGCAGACAATAGATGAACCTATCTATTCCTTTTGGTTGAGTACAGTATTAAGATTGCTATTAATAGAACATAAATTAGGTTTTAATAAATCAACATTTAATAAATCATCATGCGTGTTACTGAGCATGAAAGCTGAATTCCTCCTGTCCAAAGTTAACTGACACCTTGACAATGTCATGATTAAGATAGTATAGATTATGAGCATTGACCAGAAGAGCTAAGAGTTTAAACTAGAGTAAAAATATACACTTGCTTTATTGAGATCAAAGACTTTGCTGATAAAAAGTGGTTGGAGTTTTTTGCTTTTTAACTAAATTTCACCTAATAAAAGGCTTGAGAGCTATTCAAGGTAGAAGGTTGGAATGGAAATGATAAATAAAGTATAAGATATGAGTGGAAGAGAAGGCAGTAAAAAGTAGAAATTATGATAAAAAGAATAGATAACAATTTACCCTTGACAGGTTAAGATTAAAGTGTCCAGGAAAGTATTCACAAGGAATGCTGTTCTACAAAGTGGTAGTTCTTTGGGAAAAAAAATTGTCTGATTGGAACTTTTTACTTAGCTTTGGAATACAGAGCAGATGAGGATGAATGAACTGTGTAGCATGACATGTTTTAGCAGTAAAGATCTGAACTGTTGGAACTAGAGAACAGAGCTCATCTGAACATTTATAATGGAAACAGTGAGAGTAGAGATAGTCTTGCAATTTTGCGTCTGTAGGAAAATGGTTGTAGAGTGGAAAATAAGTCATCACCTATAAGATTGTGTAAATGATTGTGAACTCTATCAAGGCTAAATGTTTTAGTATAGTCTTTCACTAGTTAGTGATGTGTGGGTGGCATAATGGATAGCAGCCCAGAATGAGAAATCAGAGCCATGTTCAAATTCCAGTAGAGTTTGTTATACTCATTTACATGCAAATACCCTTGAGAAAGATACGAATCATTCTCTTCTCTCCCACCTATGGGTTAAATAGTATGACTTCTGGAAAATTCATTGTTATCTTCAATAAATTGTTAATACAAAATTCACTTGTATAAAGAAAACTCAATTTCACTAGTTAGTCACAAAAAATAATATTCTGTTTAACAATCATTATTTTATTTAAGACATTATATAAGTTACTTTCAGTTGTATTCTCTTATTTCCATGACTTATTAAATGGATACTAAACAGATCCAATCTGTATGCTTTCCTTTTAAGGCTAGGTAAAACAAAATATAGAAATTCCAGAAAAGTATGTTTGCCAGTCCCATTTAAATTCAGCCTACAGTGAATCAACCAGTTTTATCAACATCTAACCAGTATCTTCCCACCCTCTCAAACACAGTGTAATTAGCTGTCAGAAATTTCAATTTTTTTAAAAAGATTTGTTTAACATTTTGGTTTGGTTTTTATAAAGCTGCAAAAGGAAATTAAATTTAAGTGAACTTAAATTTTGAAAGTGGGTCAGTAGCAAAACTACTTTTTAGTAACTTGGTGCTTGGATTGTTAATTGAAAAGGACGTGTAGATCAGAAATTGTTTGCTAAAGGGAAAAGAGTATTATGAAAGTCAAAACTATTTGAAAATAAGTTTCTTTTGAGCCACGGTGTAAAGTGTGCTATTCTATGGTGCTGAAAGCTGGACCTTAAAGCTAAGTGATTGGTTTGACAGTACATATACAAAGATATTTAGGGCTAGAATTTGCATATTGTGGAAAGAACACAAAACAAACAAGGAACTCTAAGAAAAACTGAAAAGTGTGTGACAGAATCATTATGAATTAGAAGAATGCAATTCATTGGGTACATTTGGAGGAGGCAAGAAGAGTTGTCAAGTAAAGTATTCTTGTGGGTATCTCAACACAAAAAAATGGAAGAAAGGAAAACTGGCTAAAAGAGGTAGATCAGCTACAAAATGATACTGGTTTGATGAATGAAGAATTGAGGAAGATCATAGGATACAGAAGAATGGAAGAAACTAATTAATAATGAGTGTACAATGGCCGAAACGTTGTGATAAATATGGTGACAAAGATGAGGACAATAGTCCGAATAATGTAAATAATGTACATAATACCTCATCTCAGAAATATAGACAGACTAATTAATAGTGTTTGATTAATTTGAACCCATTTTGGCTCAAGCTAAAAAAAGTAAACTTATAAATGTCTAAGGTAGATTCTGGTGAGAAAAATTGTCTAGTATGACACAGTGAACCAACTTAGCTGCAGACTTAGAAAGTGATTTAATATACTCTTTGCACTTTATACCAGCAGAAAACGTTAGTCCAAGAAGGTGTAATGAATCACTCTCCTAGAGGTTAGCATCAGCTATGCTCATGGAAGCTAAAAAAAAAAAAAGCCTCCAAGATGATTAAAAGAGAGCAGTTTTATTTTGGAGGTGTTAAAACTAACAAGCCACTCCATGGCCCCAGTTAACAGATTGTAGATGATTTTTGAGATCAGCTACCAATTTGACCATATCAAACCAATCAGACTTACTATTAAGAGAGGAGTAAATAGTTGTAACATCAGCATATATACAGAGTTGAGAATTGATGAAAATTAGCAACAATGTAGGTCCAAGGAAAGAGCCATCAGGAACACCTGCATTAAAGATCTGGAAGAGTGGCCATTCAAGACAACTTTAATTTCCTGATTTGATAAGAAAGGCTGAATCAGTTCAAAAATTTGCCCAGAAATGCCATAACCTTTCAACTTATGAAAAAGATCAGTGTACCAAACCCTGTCAAATGTCTTTGAAATATGCAAAGCAACAGCCCGAGCATCACCATTCTTATCTAAAGCTTGATAGACACTTTCAGCAATAATCATTAATACACCAGCAGATGACCTAGAGAAGCTAAAGTGATATTGCTTATCTGAAAGCAGTCCTTGTGAGGTGGGATGCTTAATTAATTAGAGCCTCTAGTACTTTGCCAAAAAGAGGTAGAAGGCTAATAGGCTGATAGTAGCATCAGTTGGTTTGCCAGATTTCTTAAAGCCTGGAACTACAGAAGAGGATTTCTATCAAGCAGCAAAGCATTTATTGTAAATTTTAGAGAGAACAGGAGTCAGTTCAGGAGCACATATCTTAAGGACTATTACTGGGATAACATCAAGTCAATATGCTTTGCGAGGATCCAGTTTAGAAATGACAATAGGAACCATGATTCAGTTTTAAGTGGAAAGTCAGGCAAATATGCTTCAAATGTGTCAAGAGTAGAATTTGAAAAGAATCACCTCAAGTTGAGTGGAGAGAGAAGGAATAGAAGACATACTCTTATTTAACATGCTATTACAGATCCATGAGTAGTCACATGAACCAAATATTGTTAGAGGCTATATGGTGCCTCATTCTATCAGTAAACAATGACTTAGCCTCTTTGATGACATATTTACAATTATTTTGAGCAGACACAAATAGGTGTCTGTTGTGATCAGAATTATGACACTGGTACACTTGAAAAAAGTGATTCCTATGGGCTATAGCAGCTGAACAGGCTGGTGTGAATGAAAGAGAAGATTGTAGTTTCACCTGATTTTTGTATCAATGCTGACTTTAACCCAAGAAGAAACCTCTGTGGTACAATTTTCATTAGGAAAGTTAAGAATATCAGTCCAAAGGGTGTCACAAAATGAATCCCAATCAGTATTCTGAACCTATTTAACATTAGATTAATCTGAACTTAACAGCTTGTGGCAGAGAAAGAGAAGCTCCTTTTTAACTTGTAAGTGATAAAGAAAATCATACACGTCATTCCACTGTGTCTAACTGGTGAGGCTTTTGCTGTTTATCAGTAGTTGAGCAAGGAACAAAAAATCTAAAATTGAACAAATAAAGCATGCTAACTACTTTTGTAATAGGTCTATTCAACATCTGTACTCTGGAGAGTCTACCAACATTTTCTGTGCAAAACTATGGAAGCTTGCCATGCCATTTAGAGGAATTCCCAATTGAGGCATGCTGTGTGTGTGTGTGTGTGTGTGTGTTCATGCCTGTATTGTCAGACTATGTCGAGCAATTAATGCAAGCATCATCCGGGATGGATATGACTATCAATCAACTGCTAACTAGAGTATGAACCATAATGAAGAATGAGTCATGGTGACTATACAGATGGTTGAAGATAACAATGATCATCATAGAAATATTAATTGTTAAATATGCACGAGACCTAAAGATTGCATGCATTGACATGAAGGAACATGAAATGGTCATATGTGAAAGGCACACATGGAAGCACAATGCTTCTGATGCCATGAACTAGAAAACATAATCTAGAGTGTCAGGGAAATGAGATAGGGGACACAATATTGGCACCAGTCTCCTCATCATGTGGAGCTTTTGATTGATGGGAGTGATATGTTTTGGTGGATTCAGGTTGTTCCCTGTTACTCATGAGTAAATTGGTTTGCTGTTCTTGGAGCAGATGAGAATCGGATGTACTAATGCTTGACAGAAAGGTTCTTAAATGTTGTGGAGTTGGGAGCATACAATTGTGTGTACAATATGAACTGTGTCAAAGTCAAAATTTTGTTGATAAAGCTCAAATTATTGGGGTTTGGCTTGCTCCTTTGAATGAGCATTATTAAAGAGTTGGGTAGGGTCCATATAACCACATTAGGTAACAATTTTCCAGGTTTAACAGGTCTGCAGCATTCAAAGATAAAAGTCTGTTGTGCATTGTGAAAGTGGCCTGATGGCCAGTCACCAGAGAAGCTGGAGAACAGCATACTGGAATATCTATACCTAAACAAGTTAAGGATGAATATGAATATGAGTTGTAAGTATGACTGGAAAATGGATGGTTGCTACCATAACCCAATAAAGATATTCGTCTGTACAAAATAAAAATAAAAAGGAGGTTAAACCTGTATAACATATATGTGAAGCATCAATATATGAATTAGGTCCCAATCAGTTAAAGGCTATAAATTGGTGAAGTGAGCATTTTAGTATTAAATGGACCTTGTACAGTTATTAGAGTGGTAGTCAGAGAATGCAGGGAGTGGCAGTCTATTAACCCTAGCATGCTGACCAAGAGTTAAGTTAGGTGTGAATGATATATGGAGTTGATTTGGGATGGATATCACCAATTATAAGAGTGAGCACTGATTGACTAACTGACTGTAGGATTCAGTAAGTATAATTTACAATTTGAAGGCCCCATTTAATGAACACGGTCCATTAATTGATCTACTCATCAACAATGACACTTCATAGCAAACTGTTTAAAGGGTTTTTTGATAAGTTGGCATTAAACTTGAATTTTGATGCACAGAAGTCCCAGCAAACAACAGTAGAGAGATGTCATTGGAACATTTAGAGAATTACAGTACTTGATAATGGGAGCTGTGTATTGGCACAATGTTACATCAAAGGATGACATCACCCCAATCATATTGGCTGTGACTGCTAACACGGTCCCCTGCTACCAAATCCAAATAAAAGGAATTCAAAAATGAAAGCATTAAGTAATGTATGAAGTAGGAAACTCATATTGAAGATTTTATCATTGTCCAGACCATAAATAAGATATTACCAAATACAAATACAAGAAAAAACATATCATTTATTACCATTTTAATATACACAGTAAAAATACCTGCACAAGTTATTTTATGTACTGACAAGCAACTAAGAAAGAGGCATTTTTATAGTCCAGAAATTACTGCATATTGCTGGTTGATGAAACCTAAGAAAGATTCAGACATTAAATTGCACTGGTATTATGGATGCATATCTAGCATATGGAGGAGGCATGGTGGAGTAATGGATAACGTTTCAGATTGAGGAATCATAGATCCGAGTTTGAATTCCAGTCGAATCCATTACATTCATTTACGTTATAATACTCTTGGGAAAGGTATGAATCTTTTTCTCCCCACCCCCCAGTTATCCGTAAATAGCAGGACAAACTGGGTTCTATAATCTTGGATGGCAACTGGTCTACTGCAGAAAGAAATGGCAACCCACTGTGGGGAAAAAAATCTGCCTCCTCAGTCATGTATTGAAAGATACATGATTGCCTAAGCGTGGTACATAACTAACTGATCTAACATATGAAAGCTCAAAGTGTTCAAAGCTTGGGGTCTGATTGATTTAACTGATTTAGTTTTTATGGCTTATCAACCATTTTAAGCTAAAGCATTTTAGATTGAAAGAATTTTTTTTTTTTTTTGCAAGTGAATATTATGCTAATTTTTTTTCAGATACAAGGTCAGATTTTTCATTATACAATCCTGCTATTTAGTCTCTAGTCATTTGCGTATAAATGAATGTTCAAAGCTTAGAGATCAGAGTAAATTATGGTGAGTAAGTAGTAATAAATTATACAAGTGTAAAGCAAGCATTTTTAGAGACTGTCAGAAACTATATCATTATTAAGATTAGAAACAATTTTGCTATTTCTCTGTTTATTCAATATTCTGTACTTAAATTGGTAACATAAATGGTACTGGATAGCCTTGATAAGACTATTTGTGTTTGCCCAGGTAGGAGGAAAATATGAGTTAATTTCCAATTAAAAACAGTAATGAGTTCTGAAAACTTTTCCCTGTCTTCTGCATTAGCAAAAATACTCTAAAAGGTTAAGATAACATAATGAAGCTGATGTTAATTCCACTGAACAGCCACTAGCTGTTGTAACCACATTTATCTGTCTAATCCTGATTAGCCAATAACAATCACCTCAATGCAGAGATGAGAAGGAGAATTAAGAGATACAGGAATGTCAAGTCCATGATCTGTTTTATTTAATGTTTATAAACTCTTACAAACTACTATATTGGCATGATTCCTAGTACACAATTAGATTCAATACCTATTGATTTCTGTAAGGTTCTACTTAATATGCCACAAAAGATGCTGAAAAGTTTTTAATAAAGAAAACATATACATACATACATACACACACACACACACAGAAACATACACACTCATATATATATATATATATATATATATATATATATATAACCTGATGTATAGCTGCATTTTAGGAAGTGGGTCAGGCCAAGAAGTTTCAGAACTTCCCCACAATAAAAACTAGTTACTCAAAGTGATAAACCATTAATACTTTTTATTTAACTATTTGATTTGAGTATTTCTATTTGCAAGCTGACGTAATGTTTTCAACTAAAAGTGACAATGGATATTAAAAGAATATCACAAGTCACAAAGTTTTATTGCAACATTATAAATTCAGTTATAATAAGAAAAAACAAAAGACTGTCCTGGAATTAGTTTCTGATCAATCTTTACTAATATACTTCTCTTGTCTTTCAAGACAATGTTTTAGCTATCAGCTCTCTAGTATTTTCAGATTATAAATAAATTCTAATTTGAATAATTCGAGTTCATATTCCTGACCTAAATCACTATCACCAATTTTGAAGGTACTTATAATTTTACTGCTTACAATATTTATTGAAAACATGATTCCACTCCTCCCTTTGTTGTTTAAGTCATGCAGGATGGCTATTTCCATGAAATAAGATATTTAAGATATTTGGCTTAAGATATTTTTCATATCTTAAGCCAAGTGCAGAACTGATATATTTGCAGACAAAGTCATCATCATTATAATAATTCACTGTTAGATTTTATTATATAAGGAAATGAAATTGGGATTATGCAACTGATATTGGAAAATATTCAGAATAGAATTATATTAATGATAAATATACCATTTCAGTTTATAAGAAGGCATGAGTGTCAGAGGGAAACTGAATAACTTGTATTTTTGTGAATGGATGGCAGTTTGAATACAAAGTGTGATTGTAAGGAATCAGACATTGCTTAGAACTACAAGGAACAAAAGCTATAAAATCCCATGTCCAGAAGGGACACAATGCATAAAAGATTTGATAATGTGAGATTTTATGATATAAATTGTCAATGGTTCATCAAATATGAAAAGTGTATAGGATAGAATGGTTATTGATTTTCTTTTTTTCAATTTCAAATATATAAAGATTGCCGTGGGTCATAAGGAAGATATAGAGAAATAGGATAGTTGAAAGTTATTAACTGATGGGAATACAATGGTGGAAATTGTGAAAAAGTTGAAAAGAAATCAGAAAAATCAAAAAGGTGAAACAATTAGCAAGCTAAAAAGAAAAACAAAAATGGGTTTTAAAAATATATCAAAGATAGATTTGAGAAAAATTAAAATGGTAATAAGCAAGGAAAGTGGATTGGCTAGCAAGAAAACATTTGACAGTGATGTTGCAAATATAAATACGGATGTAATGGTGGCCTCAATAAGAAAAAAATGTGTGGAGATAAAATGTGGTTGAGATAAGTGAAAGAGGTTTTATTTGCCACAATTTACAAGTTTTGATTGCTTGCTTGTTTTGGGATAGCATATATTAGTCATAGGAGACATTTGTTCTGAGTATAAAAAATAGACATGTGGAGATAAAAAATATGCATATATAGCTAAATGAGTTAATCTCTATTGCTGCTAGTGGTTTTGTTGCTGATCAAAGACATCACTGTTGTCATCACTGATGATAGCCTGATTAAGCTTGTCTGATATGTGGTCTGTTGCTAATGCCAGCCAAGTTGGATCTGCTTTCATGGGTGAAATCAGTGTTGGCTTTATAGTGAATCAGTGGCTCACAAACGTCTGCTGTGAAAACTATGTGGGCCTTTTTTGATTGGTCAGAGAAGATGTTTTATGGCCATAGCATTTTGGGACAATATTCTGGAAGTAGGTTTGCAGAGCCAGATGAAATTAAGGTCTGTTGTCATTATATGAGCTGTGGATGTCAAAGTGAGCACTTCGAGTTAATGAACTGGAGTTCCAACAGGGTACGACATTGAGGAAAGATACAGAACATTCTCAACAGGGGATAAAATGAAAGAAACCAAACTAATACCTTTAAATAGACATCATAAAGAAATATGTAAGCTGGGGGAAAAAGAACATGAAAAAGGATTGAATAGAAATTTTTATTGATGAATGCAGAGCTACATTGGATAAATCTGATCGCTAAGCACTTCATGGAAATAGCCATCCTGCATGACTTAAACAACAAAGGGAGGAGTGGAATCATGTTTTCAGTAAATATTGTAAGCAGTAAAATTATAAGTACCTTCAAAATTGGTGATAGTGATGCAGACAGATGTTGTAAGTTCTGGGATAATATGCGATTTTCAGATAAGGAACACTAGAATCAAGCAGACATGGAAGTTTAAATATCTGGGAAGTGTTTTGACAGAAGATGGTAAGTGATATCCATAGACGCATTAGAATGGACAAGGACGCATTCCAAAAGCTGGGCAGAGTATTGCAAGACAAGAGGATTGTTACCAAAGAAAAGAATACTGAGCCGTTACATGACATCTGTCCTTCTTTACGACAGCAAATGTTGGACAATTTTCTCAAAGATGAAGAAGAGATTTGAGGTGAGAGAGATGTGGTTCTACAGAAGGATGCTAAGGATATCATAAACCTGAGCAATGATGAGGTCTTAGAGAGCTTTCAAACAAGGAGGAGGCTTATACTTAACATCAGGAAGAAGCAGCTGACGTTTCTGGGACACATAATGAGGAAGGAGGGCCTGGAGAATCTGATACTCATGAATTGAATTAGGGGAAAGAAAAACAAGGGATAACAATGCATGACATACCTGGCAGACTTAAGCAAATGGATGAGAGAACGTGGTCTCAGGGAGGAAGAAGAGAGAAGGAACTTGTTGAGATCTGCAAGGGACAGAGGGAGGTGGAGAGCCATGATCACTTACATCCTGAAAGGACATGGCACATAAAAAGAAAAAGATATTCAGGTCATAAGTTTAAAGCTAAATAGTATATTCACGCAAGATAATGCTCCTTGCAAAAAAAGTTTCAAAAACCAATTTAATGCAATAGCCTACTCCTTCAGATGTTAATCAACAGAAAATTTGTGGTCTATCATTAAAAGAGGTGTACATGAGAATGGTAAACAATATTCAGGCAAAAATCTTTGAAAGCAATAAAAACTGCTTCAGGTAATGTTCAAGTCAAAACAGTAAAAATGTTAAAAACCCATGTCTGAAAGACTAATGAAGGTTATAAAATGTATAGGAGCTCATATTAATACGCAAGATGAAATAAAATTCCATATACATTAATAAATTGTGTTAATCAAATATGTTTCCATGGCCTATACTCAAAACAAGTCATCAATATTTTTAAAATAAGGACAGATATTACAAGCTGAAAATCTGAAAAACTGCTAGAGTTACCATACTTACCAGTTTGTCCAGTGCTGACCTAACTCAAGAATTTTTCCCTTGTGTTCAACTAGAGATAAGCTATCAGTATTCACTTTTTGTATCCACTCTTAAACTTAAGAGTTATTGTGTCATGAAAACACTATTATACAAAAACCTAAACTTAATAAAATGTTAAATCTGTCCCAGTTTGAAAGTTGGACATTATGGAAAGCCTATATACTGATTATATAAAGAAAAGTATGCCTTGAATATTTTACTAACATTAGTTGGTTAATACCAATTTTGTGAAAACATTAACTTGCATAATAAAATCTAACAATTAAAATCTAACATTAAAAAAAAACAATCTTATACAGTGTAATATAATAATGATTCTAAGTAGAACCTTATGAAGCTTATATGTTTTTCTTATTTTACTAATTCAGCTTTAGTGTTGAAAAATTTTATTGTGATGGATGGTTACAAGTGAAAGGGGAATGCACATATTTTTCACCATATACAGCCTGTGATTTTTTTTTAATGCCATGTCTCATCAGGATGTAGGTGGTCATGACTCCAGATTTCTTTTCATTATTAGCCATGAATTGTTGTGTTCTTGAAAATGTTTTCTGCATGAATTGCAATTTTGAGTTTTCCTTCATGTAGCCTGGTTGCTACTCAAGGCTAAAGAACCTCGTCTAACCTGCTATTCAAATCATAGCTGGGAGGAGAAAAGAATGATTTATGTCTTTCCCAGGGGCCTTAGTGTGAAACTGAGTGCAACAAATCCCAGCAATTAATGTAGTTGAAAATAAATGCAGTCTTCTTGGATTTGAAAAGAAATTTATTTCTTATAGATTTTATTAAAAAGAAACACACAAAAAGAGTTCTCTATTTCAAACTTCATGAAAAAATAAATCTTCAGTTAGTAGTGTATTTCCCAGTATCAAAGATGCCATCCCACCCAAAAATAAATATTGAAAATTTACTTTGCATCTTATAAAGTTTTTTAAATTTTTATTTCTTTTAATTTCCAAATTTTGGAAGTTGAAATTCAGGTGTGTCCTGGATATTGCAGCATCTTCAATACCAGGATTTTTTTTTTTTACTTGTATTTCTCTTGTTTTATTTCTGTTGCTTTTTTTGTCACAAACCCTATTATTCTATGAAATGCTTGCCAAATAATAATTTAACTAAGAAATTAATTCACAAGTTTTTCAATTTCAGATATGTTCACATAACCTTTAACTTTTTTCTTTAACTTTTTTTCTTTAACAAAACAGTTAAACTTAAAATTTTGAAGCAAATGTTTTTACATTAGGATGTACTATTGGTACACAAAAATAGAAAGAGCCATAAGATAAAGATGTGTCTTCTCACTAGACTTATTCAGTCTATCCTAATGGGGATGGAGACCCTATCAGGATTTTTATCAGTGAGTGCAATCTTAATATAAGATACACAGATGACACTGTATTGATGGCAGGCACAGAAGGAAAACTACAGGACCTCCTAGTCAAAGTAGTAAAGGAAAGCAAGAAGAAAGGACTAGCAAATTATAAGAAGACTATAATATATTGTTGTCAGAAGAGTATAAATTAGATAAGTCAAAATCAAACAAGTACAGAAGTTTAAATATCTGGGAAGTGCTTTAACAAAGAATGGAAAATGTGACATTGAAACACAAACATTCACTAGAACAGCAGAAGATTCAGTGTAAAAGTTAAGCAAAGTATTAAAAAACAAGAAAATTTCATTAGAAACAAAGAATACTAAATTACTATGTAATATCAATTCTCTTATATGTTAGTAAGTGCTGGACAATTTCATCACAGATGAAGAGAAAACTGGAGGCAACATAAATGTAGTTCTACAGAAGGATGCTGAGAATATCACAGATGGAATACGTATGCAACAAAGAAGTCTTAAGGAAAATGAAAACAAAATGACATTCATACTCAGAATAAAGTTAAGATCTGAAATTTCTTGGACACATGAGGGCTTGGAGAATTTGACACTCACAGTACATATTAAAGTCAAAAGGGAGAGGGAGGCAGCAGGACACCTACCTGACCAGATTCTGTGAATGGATGGAGGAATGGTGAAGAGAGATGGTCAAAAGACAAACTTTACTGAGAGCTACAAGAGATAAGAAGTTGTCGAGAGCCATGATTGCCCATGTAGTGAAGGGAGATGGCACATAGATGTACTATTGACTTATTTGACATCATAATTGGCATTATGAGAAAACATTTAAGATTACTTTGTGGGAATCAATAGGATGAAGCATTGATCAGAACATTGCCAATTATGTTTAATTATTGCTACTGAAGGTAAGTAAGTCCTCCGTATATATTTTGCTGGACAGTAATCAGAATTTTATAATGGGAAAGGAAAAAAGATTAAACCTTGAGAAATATTAAAATTCAATTGGATTAGAATGTAGGAATATAAAAGTAATGAATCATGAAAGAAAGAAATGAAATACACAAAATGGAATGATAAAAAAATAACAGAAAAACACACAATGTATTTTATTTACCTAATTGTAAAATTTTTTAAGCAAATAAATCTTTAAGCATGAATGAAATTCTCTATCAACAAATAAAGATTTTACTATTTTCAATCTAACAAAAATTAAGCAAATGAATTTAAGCTGCTAATAACATCATGAATAATAAACTCCTGAATATTAAAAAAACAAACAATCATTACAGATGAAATGTACAGACATCAAAGAATCTGAGAATTTAAAAAGAAAAAGATTTCAAAAAGCAACATCCTTCCCCTTCAAATATATCAAAAATCGAACATATATAAGAAGGAAATAATTATTTTCAAAGGTTTTAAATTCCATTGTTAAAAAAAATCTATATATCAACACTCAGAAAATAGGAGAATGACTCTTCAGTATTCAATAGCATCAAAACACATTTTGCGCAATCGAAAAGGTTACAGAAGGTCATTTACCAGAAACCTATCGAGATCCTTAAGACTCACAGCTAAGCTTTATTTATAATGCTACTTGTGGTTAACAAATTCTCTCATGACATTCACTCACACTATTCAAACAGGCATCAATGCTTCTAGCAAAACTTATATCAAAGCAACAATTCCTCAACATATGGCTCAACTTAAACATTATTTTGAACACTTGAACTTTCCAAGCCATGGAAACTGAAATAAATGAACAGAATCAAAAGGTATAAATAAATATATTTATTTATTTGACTTTGATTGGAGCTAGATTGGTGAAAGTTCGATTGGGTAGTTGACAGTTTATGAGTCAGACTTTACTAGTAGTTGGTTACTTTGAAAACATGTTGTGGATGTCAAATGCTGTTTTCTCAGTCCTCAGGAAGGGGTGGAAGAATGTCAAACAAATGACTGCTAATTCTTCCTGTGACACACTTGGCTGGTTTCTCTGGCTGACTCCTCTCTTCTGCTGTCTGTCCACTGTCTCTTTATATACACTTAAAGGCTCCAAATTTACTTGGTGGGAACCTTGGTTTCAGCTAACATTAAAAGTCTGTTCTTTTGACTGGACAAAATTCTTTTATTTTTTAGCATTTCTTTCTTTTTTTATAGCATATGTTATACATGAAACCTCACTTATTTTGGTAGATTTCTAGTCACAATAACTAGACATTGGACCAGCAAACTTCTATTTTTCATCAGTTGTTTTATTTATCTTTTATTCCTCTTTTTATAGGAGTTGTTTTCTCATTAGTTGGAGGAGTAAATATATAGAGAGAAAAAGATATGGGTTTTTAAGGAAAACAAATGGTTTCTTTTAATTTGAATTTTTTGAAATATTTTATTTTCATATTTTAATTTAGCATTTGGGCTCACCAGATTTATCTAACCTAGGTATCTGCTGTTTTTTGCTGAAACAACAGCATAGCATGATGAAAAAGCCTCCAAACTTAATAAAAAATAAAGCTTTATCACCAAAATGTTTGTTATTATTAGAAAGAAAAGGCCAAAGTATTTTTTTATTATTTTATTAAATTTTTTGATCCTTTTTAGCACATTCAAAATTTTGGTTAAAATGTTTTTATTTTTGCATCAGCAGTCAATGTTATATTTATGATTAGTGATTTTGTGCTTTTTTTTCTGGTGATAAACAAATTGATTTGGAAATTCCTGCAAAAATCAAATAATTGTCAGATTTTAATGAAATTTTCAGGACTTATTCATAAATGAACCTATTTTTTAAGTATTTTTTAACATATGTTACCTCCTCCCACTTAATTTCATGAAATTTTGAGAAATTAAATTTTCATCTGAAAATCTTTTTATTAGTTAAAAGCAGGACTACTTGGAGAATGTAAATCAACCATTTTTGTTTTTCAAACTACTACTCATTTCCCCAAAATCAGCTCCAAATTGTAAAATAAAAAATGCAAAACTATATTTACTAATGACATTATTTAATTAGAAAAGCTTTTAATTGCTTTTATAAATAACATTTATTAAGGATACTACTGTTTTAAGAAAAAAAATTCTGATGAATAATGAATTTTTACAAGAATTGTTTTCATATTTTTTTAATTTTAATAATTTATAATATATAAATCTTGAAATTCTGCATTACAGTTAGGTAATATTGTATTTAAGTGAAAACTATATTTACTAATCAAAAATTGAAAAGCTAAATACAAATTATTTTGCACCAAGATTTTAAAAATAATTTTTAATTTTGTTTTTAAGTATATAAAATATAACATTATATTTTATATTGACCCTTAAACATGACCCTGTTTGAAAGTATGGTTGACCATACACAACATTATCAGAAAATAAAGGCGATGACTATAATAAATTTAAAGTCAACATTCCTAAAATTAGATTATGGAAAATATAATTTTTAATTTTAATTTTTAAGATTAATGAGTACTTAAAATTATATAAAAAAGGCACTCACCTATCATTTTTTTTAAATTATGTTTTAACAGATAAAGTCTCCATTGAACAACAATAAATGTGTCAGCACCTTCAGAGCACTTGTTAAGTGATTTATGAATGGTGACAAGTGTGTAATAATCACTACTGTTTGTTTTAAAAATTCATTTGTTATTTTAAATTTAAGTAAATACTATTTTCAGATTAGATACATTATACTTTAAATCAATTAATATTCCTCAAATAAAGTTTCAGAAAAGTATATTTTATTTTTGGAAGATTTTTAACTTGTTTACAAATGTGTCAAAAATGGCTGATTTTAAAGATTTTACTGAAAGCAACCAAAAAGTTGAGATTCCAACCAATATAATTTCTATTTGAAATGTGCCAGAGTATTTTGCTTACTGGAAATAGTAAATTTAATATTAGGTTGGTGCAAAAATAATGTCGTTTTCTCACATATGTTACTATGTGAGAAAACGACATTATTTTTGCACCAACCTAATAATTTAGCTTTCAATTAAAGCTAAAGAGAGTTTCAAGAATGATTTTTCATTTTTAAAAATTCATTATAAACCTTAGGTATCAAAAATTAGTGGAGGTACCTAAACTAATATGGGGTTCTTCAATCAGTACATTGTAAAAGTAATAAATTCTTTCCATATTGATTATTACTTAGTTTGTATTATCATTTCTTTCTCATCAGAAACCCCATTTTTACCTCTAAGTCAACATTAGATAACAAAGACCATCTCCTTCCCTAATTCCCCCATCAATCTCAGTAATATTTTTATTACAGCCTGGGAAGTCTCAAGACTTATTAAAAGTCTTGACACTAAAAAAGCTGCTGGTCAAGATAAAATCCCAATGGTTATCTTTAAGAATATTAACCCAAAGTTATCTCTGATCTTAGCAAAATTATTTAACCACTACTTGAAGAAGAAAGCATTCCCAAGTCTGTGGAAGGTGTCAAGTGTATTCTGTGTTTTCAAGAATATGGGTGAGTGCTCATCCCCATCCCAGTATAGACCCACCAGCCTCGTCATTGTCATTAATAAACTTTTTGATGCTATAATCAACAAAAAGGTTGTTCATTACCTCAATAGGTAGGTCTTGAGTGACAAACAGTACAAGTTTCAATTGGTTCAGTACACTATTGATGTCCTAACTCTCATTAATCACAGAATTAGTGAAGCAATAGGAAACAAATACATCTCAAGGACAATTGCATTAGATATTTCAAAAGCCTTTGACAAGCTGTGGCTAAGGGTTTACTATACAAGCTCTCTAGCTGTGGAATCACTGGAAGTGTCTTCTCAAATATAAAGTCCTTGACAGGCATGTCCCTAAAGGTAGTTGTTAACAGTTAGTCCTCAGAAGCCCAAGTGATAAATGCAGGCATTCCAAGATTTGCTTCCTGGTCTAACCCTCTTTCTATTTTATCTAAATGATCTGCCTAAGAGTATACTCTGATCATTTGTGAATATCTATGCTAATGATACAATAGTATATGGAAGCACCTCCAAAACTCTAGCTGACCAAAGTGCAGCAGCTGATCTCTCCTCTGACCTAGCTCTAACAGTTCAGGGAGAAATATTAGCTGGTTACAATCAATACCTCAAAAACCAAACTAGTGACATTCTATCATCACCAAGTGGACCCAGCTCATGATGAACATGTTCCCTCTCAGGGAGTCCCCATACTTTGAGTGCCTACTTCAAGTGGAACTTGTACATATGATCCATCACTAAAGATGCTCGAAAAAGGTTGGTTCCCTGTACCAAAGTACCTTGCTTTACAAGAGCTAGATCAAGCTGAAAATGGAGTACTGATGCCCTATAGGAATAGGAGCTGCCCAGTTTTTATTCTATAACCTTGATAGAGTCCAAAAGCATCTCTTCATCCTTGTCAGTGATGAATTATTTCCCATTTTGTAATCCCTTTCTCACAGAAAAAATGTTACAAGTCTTGATATATTCTATTTGACAAACTACATCCCTTAGTTGTACCAGTTCTCACCTTCATGGCTAAGACCTGCTATGCCACGCACACTGTAGCAATTAACCCTCATTAGATTTATATTCCATTAGTCAGATGCAAGTTTCACTTGAGCAGCTTCTTCCCATGAAACACTGCTTTGTGGAACTGACTCTCAAGAGGATGCTTCCCTAATCACTACAATCTTAACCTGTTCAAGTCTAGCCCCTCAGTGGGCTGTTACAACTAAGTCAGATGGGAAATCAGCTGCCAGACTCTGGTCATTTAGATTTTTAGAGGTGCATTCCCATAAACTGATATATCATCTGCATAGATATTTACTAATGATCTGGTAATGTTGTTTATATTAATGATCTAATGTTGGCAGATCATTAATATAAAGCAGAAAGGTAGGGACAAGGAGTGAGCCTTATGGGACACCGGTGTTCATCTCATGGACTTTAGCAGCTTGCAGTATATATATATTAGTTCACAGGCACAGAGACACTATAAAAAGAAGTGCTTCTGAAATTGTACAAACTTGATAAGGATAAAATTATTAGATTTATAAAACTTAGTCTCTACTATCCTTTTCAATGTAGCCTCCTTACATTTGCAAGCCAATACACTGATTTATAAATAGTAGTTGCAAAAATCCATACTACATTCAGTTTATCTATACTGTTCAGATTATATTGGGTAAAACACAAACACACATTATTTATATATATATGCATACATATATATATATATATATATATATATATATATATGAAGAAAAATATACAGAAAAAGCAAACAAAAATCTTAATATGCAATTATGCTGTATTAATTGCATATTAAGATTTTTGTTTGTTTTTTCTGTATATTTTTCTTCATACTGTCAGATCTATATTCATATATTTGCTTATATATATATATATATATATATATATATAAAGGGCGTTCTAATAACTTAGACCAATTTTAAATATGAATTAAGTTTAAAATTAGTCCAAGTTATTGAAACACCCTTTATATATATATATATCTCAATGTTTTGGAATTGAGCACAATATTTACCTTAAAAACAACCTTTTTTTTCTAAATGGGCTTTGTTATTGTTATATATATATATATATATATATATATATATATATATATATATATATACCAAAACATTGAGCATTAATAGTAATAACTTAAATGTTCACTTATTCCTACTCAAAGTTTCTATCCACTCCTCAGAAGATTTGAATGTAAAATCTTAAGACAAGTCTCCCAAATAGCAAATGCAATCTCCACAAAACAAAGTAAACATTTAAATTTATTACTATATATCATAAATACACATGGTATGAGTACTTCTTGCTAACAAACTAAAAAAGGCAAAAACTGGTAAATGAACAACTGAGAAAAAATAAAAACATGCACAGAGCAAATACCAAAGCAATTTGTACTGAAATAATTAGTATTAAGTTAATGCCACCTCACCCAATATTAATTAATGTTTAAAGAATAGAATCACAAATTAATTACAATAATTGGTTTTCAGTTAACATTAAATAGCAGACATTTTAGTAACACTAAAATCAATAATACTGTATGTATGTAATAATAAAACAGGCAGTTATAGAACTAGTGTAACCAAATGAAAAGTTAAATATAAAAACTGATAGTTCATTTAATGCAATCTTATTTCAAGTTGACACTATCACTTACATTCAGAAAAATACTTGTTTGAATGTGTATGCATATTATTTATATATATATATATATATATATATATATATATATACTATGACTGGTAAGAACCATTTTGGTTCTCACCAGTTGAAGTGCAATTAAATGCACTAAAAGGAAGTTGCATCTTTGTAGTGAGTATGTGAAAAAATTATAATAAATAATTATTGCTCTACTATCAATATTGAGCCCTCTTTTGAATTAATGCTGAGAACATTAGAATTTATATATTATTTTCATTCTCATTAAATTTGGAGATATATATATATATATGTATATAAAGAGTGTTCCAATAACTTCGGCTGGTTTTAAATGTGAACTAAATTTAAGCGTGATTTTTCTTTTTCTTTCAGATTTGGCGGACATCTGGGTAATATTTTTTACATGCAACTATCATGACTTAAATAACATGATCCAATAGAGAAATAAATAAATTTTCACCAATAACACTGATTTATTTACTGCTGACTTTGATCCATCTTAATGAAACACCCTTATATATAATCTGTCTTAATGAAACCCCCTTTATGTGTGTGTGTGTTTGTATGCGTGCATATGCATTTTGATAAAGATCAAAGACAAAGAAGGCCCTTATTTTAATTAAGTTGTTTCATGTACAAGAGTAGAAAACATGTATGAATGAGTATAAGTGTTATCAAAATGTTTGGCATTTAGCAATTTCAACCATACCAAGATCAGAGGACTAAAAAAGAATAAAACAAAAACTAAGGAAGTTTGTTGTTTTTTTCGAATTTTAAAATATGGTGTGAGTGTTTATATGTTATTTCATGCATGTGGCAACATAAGCTGAATTTTGAGTTAAATATTTTCAAATTTCCAGAACTTGAACCAAAAATCTTATTTTGTTTATGTCTTTTATTTCATGCCAAACACTTGTATAACTATTTTTGCAATTAGTACTATAAAAGGTATATAAGTAGATACCTTTATAAAAGATTAAAATCATACACCTGTAAAAATTACATCAGCAAAGCCACATGTGTATAAAGTCTGTAGGGCTACTTACCAACACAAGTTGAGCATAAGGATCATGTAAAAATCACCTATGTGAACAGTATTGAAGGTAATGCAATTTTATGGTGAAATATTTAGAAGGTTGTTGCCATTGTGACAATTACAAAAAGATTTTTTAGCACTGAAACTACTTACATTCCAATGATTTGAGAAAGGAAGCATTTGTTGATTTTATGCAAGAAATTTGGAATCTGTGTGAAATTCCAGTATAATGAGCAATAGTAATCATTATCAGTTCTGGCTGGCAAAATGACAAGTGTCAAGAAACTTTTAATCAGCTGTTGTGCATCTCTTTTACACACATGCACACAATTACAATATATATGTTCTGCAAATAGAATTTCATTAGTATATTTCCTTGTGCAATGACATCTTAATGTAATAATGTCATAAAAAGGAAATTTGAATATAGTAAAAACACATACCTCTAACAATGTTTTTCACCTCATAATTTTTATAACTTCAGTTATTATAAAAGTGTGCATTTTGAAAGAACTAAAATAGCTGAAAACATCCAATCAGAAATATAAACAGTCCTTATATTTACTATTTGCCAATATCGGTTTAATAAGAAAACAAGAATGATTAATAAAAAATAAAGGGAGGAAAAAAATATTTCTTTCCTGTAGCTTTTAATAGAACTAGTATTGATAAAAAATTGCTTTTTAAAAACTAAAGGAAATCTACTAAAATAGATGTAAGTGTTTTTTTATTATTAATTCACCCCAAGCAAAGTGATAATGGCAGTAAGATGTAAGGGGTTACTGTGAGTGAAAGAAAATGAGGAGACTAAGAGAAGGAACTGGAAAACCAATCCTAAACAGGGAACAAGGAATAAACTTCTACTCCTGTTCAAAAGACAAGGAAGTAGTGTGAACTGGGTAATAGGTGAACCTAAGCATAGACATTTTTATAATCTTAATTAAAAACTAAAATTCCCTTTCTGACCTGTTAAAAGCTATTTTCTTTAATTCAGTTTGGGTATCTATTCTGTAATATAAAACAATGTTACTATTTATTTGTTTTGTAAACTGATCTACCTTAGTAATAGAATATTCTGATGTTATTGTAACAAGACCAAATACTGAATTTCTCATCAATAAATAGGCTTATAGGCTGATAATAAATGAGTTTTTATTTCATATTAGGTTGCATTATATGGTATTTTAATTATTTAAAAAGCAGAATTCTTTATACATACAAGTTAAAATTGCTACATTATTTATGCAAGAAATATAACTAATGCTACTGCTAAATTACTTATTGCCATTATTTTTTACAGTATGGGTAAACTAGTTACAATTGTATTAAATGCTTCAAATGCAATTGTCTTCATAGTGTAATTAATATTCTTTATGTATTCAGATATTTTATAAGAGGAGTATAAAGTGTTTTTTTTATCAGTGTTATTTTGTTCTTCAAGGACAAAATGTTTAGACCAGCATCTGAATCATCAAGGCAGTATTGATATACTGAGGTCATATTTGACAATATACATTTTGCAGGATATCAAATTTTAAACATATCAAAAGTCATCAGACTCATCATGGCAGTTGACATAATTCATAACACAAGTAGTTCCAATGTTTGAACCTCTTTAACTATTTTCATATGGGAAAGAAGTTTATTAAGAACTTTACATATTTTAAGAGTTGTTTACAGTAACCCAAACATAAATATACATCGTAGTTAGAAAGAGCAGAAAAATCTAATTACAATTTTATTTGCAGACAGTAAAAATGAATTGTGTACATCCACATACACCTATGTACCTTATATATAGCAAGTGTTAAAATTTTACCAACATTTTGTAAAAATAAACTTATCAACTTTTACAAATATACTAGAAAATGTTACTGATATCTAATAAAAAATATTATCTAACCATTAAAACATTTAAATATTTAAAATATTATATTTCATATAATTTAAATACAATATATTTATATTTAAAATATAAATTAAAATATCTAACCACTAAACATTTTGGAAACAAGTAATCTCAATCAGTTATGTACTATGTGTGATACATACTTAGGCGATCATGTACCTTTCGATACATGATTGACGAGGCAGATTTTTTTCCTGCAGTAGGTTGCCATTTCTTTCTGTGGTAGACCAATTGCCATCCAAGGCTATAGAAGCTGGTCTGTCCTGCTATTTACCCATAATTGGGGGAGAAGAAGAGGATTCATACCTTTCCCAAGGGTATTAGCACGTAAATGAATGTAGTGGATTCAACTAGAATTTGAACTCGGCTCTCTGATTCCTCAATCTGAGCCGCTATCCATTACTCCATCATGCCTCCATAAAAAAAAAAAAACTCACAGAAGTATAAAAGTAAAATTAATTTTTGATTAATATTTTTTTTATCCTAATTACAGTTACCTTTTTTTGAAACCAACCAGACAATCATTTTATAGACATTAGTAAGCAGCATAAATTAAAAATAAATAGTAAAGTTTCAATTTGACTCACACTGGTATTTTTTTTCCTCAGGATGCATATCTTAGCACAACAGCTGCAATACTTTTTGGAGTGTAAAGCCAGCAGTAACAGAAGATAAATCTAGCCAGATATTCTTTATTTTCCACTCAAGTGCTCACTACTGCCATCTTTGATGTTTTGTTTACATACAACAGTAGTAATATAAAGTCTAATACAAAAATGCATTTCTTGGGAGAAAAAAATGCAAGTTTATCTACTACAAATATACCATGAAAGCAATGAAGTATAGCAGAAAGAATCTATTGCTAAAAATATTTGTGGGAATAATCAGTTTTAGAATTAAGTGAAATTATTTCTGTAGGTGACTTAACTTTTGCACTTTATCATACAATATTCTACAAACTAAAATTTCACTAAAATGTTTATTTTTAAAATATTTTCTAAGTTCAATGTCTTAATATTATGAAAACAAATGTTGCTTACTAGAATCTAGAAAAAAAATTTCCTAGAGTGGTTTAATCAGGAGCAGAACTTAAAAAGCTAGTAGAAATATAATTAAGAAAAATCATTCCTTATTGCTTGTGAGAAGGCCTCAGTGTTAACAGAATAATGGAAGAGAGATCAAATTCTGGTTAAGGTAGTTCACATTCATTTTGCATTAACCTCATTAGAAAAGTGATGAATCCACTGTTTTAAAACCATGACAGAGATGCCTTTACTGCTGGTACTCTGTTACATAGTATAACTGGCACATATTACTCAAAGAGGAGATAACATGATCATAGATCTTTAAGAATTGCCATGAAGGACCCTACATAATATTCTGATCTACATTCATAGAATAATTCAAATTTTTTTTAATGATCATGTCTTGTAGTAACTTTCAAAGTAAGATGCAAGTTAAAGCCAAAATCTTTCAGATTTATTTAGAGAAAATTATAAATGTGAAGTGAATCTTTGTTAGTTTGATTTAAATTAGTCTATCTGATCTCTCCTCTGATCTAGCTCTAACATCTCAGGAAGGGAAAATCTGGTTGGTTACATTCAACGTCTCAAAAGCCAAACTAGTGAAGTTCTATCATCACCAATCATACCCCAAGCTGTCACCAATCACGATGAATGGATGTTCCCTCAGGGCGGCCTTGTGCCTTGAGTGACTATTGTGCCTTAAACTCAAGCCACATTTCAAGTTGAACTTGTACATAAAATCCATTGCTAAAGAGGCTGGGAAAATGGTTGGTTCCCTGTACTGACCAAGTAAGTGTTGTATCCTTAAAGAGGTTACAAACAGACAAGTGTGGTACTCGAGTGAAGGAACAGCATCATGCACATAGATGAAAGAAGAGAGGTTTATTGCAAAAGAGAATGCCCTATTGAAAGACAGGGAATCAGGTGGCAGTCTAGTAATTTCCGAAGCAAGGATATCTACTACCATGTGGTCAGATGAAGGCACAAGGCCAGATTTAACATAGGGTATCTGAGCCTGTAGGCTCAGCCAAAAATTCCCCATATAGAACAGGGTTGGGTAGCTGTTTCCCAAGAAGAGACCTTGCCCTTCGACATAGCCTCGTCTGGGTATCCTCTCTGCCCAGAGGTGGACAGTTTGACCAGCACAGCTGGAGAAGAATCTCCAACTAATTCCTGAAGCAAGGATATTTGACAACTGCCTCACGTGGGCAGATATGGCACATGTGGGGTATTTGAGCCTGTAGGCTTGGGCAAAAATTCCCCATAAACCCCATAAAAACGGGGTTGGGTAGCGGTCTACCACCCTAGAGACTCTGCCCAGAGGAACCCAGAGACTCTGCCCTTTGGCATAGCCTCATCTGGGTTCCTCTCTGCCTTCAGGCAGAGAGTTTGACTAGCTTAACTGGAGACAAATCTCCAACTAATTCCCAAAGCAAGCTCCCAGGTATATCCTATGCTCACTATATATAGCTACTGATATAGTCAGTCCACATAGGGAGTGTGGGACATACCATTACAACGGTAAGTAACTGACTCTTTGTACTATCCTCTACTTTTACAAGAGAAAGATCAGGCCAAAAGTGAAGTACTGATACCATTTATAGGCAGGAGTTGCTCAGTCTTCACTTTCCAGTCTTGATAGAATTGAAAAGCATCTCCACGTCCTTGTGGGTGACTAATTATATTCCACCCTACAACTCCTTTCCTACAGACAAAATATTGTAAGTCTTTCACTGCTCTATTGCTGTTTCCATGGAAAGTGTTCAGATGAACTACATTTTCTAGTTCCACCATGCTATGCACATTGTAAAGAACCACCCTCATTCTCTTCATATTCCATTTCTGAGATGTATGCACTTAAGAAGCTTATTCACACAAACTGTTGCTCTGTAGAACTGACTCCCAAGAGGATGTTTTCCTAATCACTACAAACTTGGTCTGTTCAAGTCTAGGATTAACTTATCTTCCCCACATATCTGCATAAACTGTGCTTCTTACTCTCTAACCCTCAGCCACAAGTGGCTCCTGGGCCTTGTACAGAGAGAACACCACTGTGAAAAAAAAAAAAAAAAAAATTGGGAATTGCAAGATAAAGAGAAAAAAATGAATCCTGTTCAAAGCTTCTTGAAGTTTATGGAATGTAAGGAGCCCCTAAGGAAAACTATAAAGTAGACAAACCAAAATATTAGCGAGACAACAAAGAAAAGAAAAGAATAATAGGTTGAAGAATTCATAGAATGTAGCAATTTTTATTTATCACAGAATAAGGTTTGGTAGAGATAAAATGGCTGAATAACTTAAGAATTGTAATAGTTGGTTAAAAACAACTAAGAATTGTCTAATTTTAGCTCAGGAGTTTAAGTATTTTTAAAGTTAAGACAGTCAAGGACAATCACAACTTTCTTCATCCATCTAACTACATTATTTGCATGTGTTTTAAGATAACATCAACCAGTAATGCTTATTTACAGCTGAGAGATAAAGGCAATCAATGTATTTGTAAGAAAAAGAAGTCAAGGGCACATGTGAACATAAACACAAAAAAATCTTTGTATTGTTACAATTACAAAGGTTATGTCATATGTATACTCAGGTTGATTTTGGCTTCAGCTTTGTACAAAATTAAAGCCCATCTATTTTAATCTTAGCACAAAACCAAATCGGTAAATAACTTCTTCATTATTTATCTCTACCTGTCAATGATGGTAGGCTTGACACAAAGTTACAGTTAAGTAGTATAAGAAATTGTCCAGTTCCTAATTTAGGATGCTTCAGTCACTGAACCTGACCTTACCCTTTTAAGCACAAGAGAGGAGGTGCAGCCTGTGGAGATAGCTCTAAGAATATTAATTTTCTAAGTTTATATTAGTTTGGCACAAAGCCACCAGTATGGGGAATCCCATAAGGATTGAACTTGCTATTCAGCAGTAATGGTTAACCAGACTAGCTTTTTGAACATTTCCTCACATAGAGGCACCCTGAGTTAAGTGGGGCAGAAGGTAGGAAGATTGTTTCTGCATGATTTTCTGGGTTAAGAAGTTATCTTTATTTATATTATTTACACTCAGACTCATCTTTGTTGTTATTAACAGAACGTTTTGGCTGTTGCTCCCTCCAGACTTCATCAGGTACTTGTCAATCTGAGTAATCTTCAGATAATTTTGAACTGACCCCTTTATTTAATGGGCAGTGGAATAAGAATAATCTACCCCCATGGATTGAATAAAGGGTTCAGTTTGAAATTACCGGAAAGTTACTTGGATCAACAAGCTGATGAAGGCTGGAGGACACAACAGCCAAAACATTGTGATAACAAAGCTGAGGGCAACTGTTCAAGTGTAAATAATGTAAATAAGAAAATTGTGTTTATGACAATCTAATGAGATGGTCAACGAGCCTAGAAAAACCAAAAGTAATCAAACAGAAAATACAGAAGAGTTTAAATCTGAAGATGCGGGTAGTAATTTGAAATATTTTACCTATTCCACACCACCCTGGTCAATGAATACTGGTAAACAAGAAACTTCTACCTAAAAATTTACGCTGGGTCTTGACTGTATCTAGTCGTCCTCAAAGCCTAGTCCCAAGGGGAGTCTCTTTTACCAGCGGAAACGTCCGTGACTGGAGCTCATTTTGTACACAGGACGTGGTGCGTGGAGCCTATTGCGCAGAAAACGATTTTTGTTATTTTGTTTTCTGACTTCGAGGTGTTCACATCCGGCCAGCGTGCAGAATGAATCAGAATGAGATCTAATTGCGACGGAGTATAACAGATTTAAGTAAAAAAAAAAAAAAAAAAAAAAAAAAGTAACAATCTAAGCATGCGTGGTAAATTGTAAAAAAAAAACAAAATGGCCTTCACATTTTTCCTTTGAGCAGCAATAATTTTCTAAAATTAAGAAAATACTGTTAAAAAAAATCAAGAACTCGTTGAAATAAATTATACCTGCGATTTTATATTCGTCTTAACGAAACCATTTACATGGTATCTATCTGCTCACCCACTCGAACAGAACTAGAGACCTATGGAACCTGGGTCCAAAAACTAGCCATTCTTATCTTCCCATTTTGAGCACGTTGAGGGCGATCTATTGCCTGGAAAGACAGCACACTGCTCCCATTGGACTGGACTAATTGGTGACACTCCATCAATTACATATTACACGATATTTTTATAGAGATTCTATTGTTCATGATGAGTTGATAGTGATAGAATTTGTCTCCACGCCAGGAAAAGAATATTGTGTTGTTTTACTCCTGCTGAGAATAAAATAACACGGCCAACACCCAATAGAATTGAAAGCGGGACTTGTCGGGGTTGGAGAACCTTCTTGTGTTGTCAAGTCATCTAGCACAAGGGGTAGACATAGTGATGTATGCAGTCAGTGCAGTGTGGAAGGTTTCCTAGACTGAAGTCAATGGCCAGGGCCTAAGAGGCCTCCTAATGAGATCAACGTTCACATGAAAGTGACCAAGACGAGCTTTCAATTTGAAGAACATCAGCCTTGGTTTGACCTGGAGAGGGATGGGTTCCACTAGTTCTGTTTACTCAACGCTCGAATGAATATCCCTCTGGCTTTCAATTCGAGTATGTGGAGAAACTAGTCAGGTATTCATGTGCACAGCGACTCTATGACCTCACCCAGTCATGGGATTGATGTTTCATTTGTCAAAAATAGATTCGGTTACAATTAATCATGTCCTAGTATGGCAGACCGAAATGTTGATTTGGTAAAGGAATTTAATTTATAGCAGTTGTTGGCCATCCTCTTTCTTTCTAGAGAGTGCGGTGCAGAAAATTGAGTTTCAAAAATCTTAATATGAGATTTGATAGCTGCTAGCGCTTTACATAAACGGGGTTTTAATTTGCTGTTAGTACGATATGAAGTTGGATCAATTTACAATGGTTTACGTCAAATATACAATATACGATGGTTGAGTCGTAAGGAATGATTTCTTGAATGTTTAAGTGAAATCTGGCAATTTTTAGGTATGAAATGCATAAAGCATGATTTTTTTCCTGTGGCTAAATTATTTTGCTTGGTTTAGTAAACTTTTTCATAACATTTTAATTTATTAAAATGCTGGGATTTGGGAAAATCTGTTAGTAATGTCTGACTTGACCAAGCGTTTTGAGAGTCTAAAAGTCAGTATATTTCAAATTGACATAGAAAAGTTTCAAGTACTTTCTCACGTGCGAAAAAATATTTTTGAAGATACCAGCTGTAAGAATCTTGAACAGCATACTAAATAAATATAATTTTTAAAAGGTTCTAGCGACCATAACTGATCAATTTCATTCTAGCTTGTAGTGGACCCCCTGGAGGAGCCGAGATATATTATGGCCTGTACATAGATGCCACAAGAGGCCCACTAACAGTTTTAAAATAAAAGATGTGAAATCTGACAGGTCAACAAGTGAACAACAAACTTAAAATTAATACAAAATTTATTTAGATCGTATGCAATTTAAATGAACATGAGTAAAGAAAAATTCAACTAATGGAGGCAGGACTCTGTAAATAGAGGAATACTGACTGCTAGACGATTTAGATAATCAGTGACTAAATGTTAAAAGTAGAATCTATGTAAGTTAAGTTGCCATGTAAGTCCACAGTTCGAAAGTTTAATTCAAATGTCCACCGAAAGTGTTGAAAAGTTTCTGGTTAAGTCTAATGATGAACCTTCCGTAGTATTTTAACAGAAGTGTACGAAATAGGTTATTTAAAGTCTGGACGATATAGCCAAAGAGAAGAAAGTTCAATTTAGATGTCTGGTGCTGGTGTTGCGTATTTGCTGGTTAAGTCCAATGGTGAACCTTCCGTAATATTGTAACCGAAGTGTACGGAGTAGGTTGTTTGAGTCTGGATGATATGCATGCAACAATTTCCTAAACCAGGTGAGTTAGGTTGACAGGAAAGCCGGAAGCAGAAACATAATGTAGCCGGAAGTATAGGGCTGTTATAAGCAGGTCCAGGGTCCGTGGTAGCCGGAAATAAGTGTCTGTGGTAGCCGGAAGTAATAAAGGCAAGGAATGCTGGAAGATAAGGGTCCGCAGTAGACGGAAGTAATTTAGATCAGGATTGCCAAAAGAAAGAATCCGAGACAGCCGGAAGTATTAAAGGGAAAGAGTGCCAGAGGTAAGAATGGATAGGAAAGCCCAACTAGCGTCTAGTTGGCAGACAAAAATAAAATTTGTGTTTACTCTGTCCTTTGATAAGGGAGTGTAAGCATTAACTAGTTCTGCAAAGTACTAAAAATTAAAAAAAATAAATTCAGAGGTGTTATGAAATTTAAAAAGTATAAAAATGTTCACAAAGTGTATTGAGAATAGGCTCGTAACACTGAAACAACTAGTAAAAGGTCATTACGTTTATTATAAATCTAAATGTAGGGAGTGGGCAACGCAATGAAGCAAAGGTCAAGGTCATGAAGAAATATAACGTCTGCCCTTGGTCACGTGGACGCCAAGGGCTACGACGTATTTCAGAAAATAATGCAATTTATAAATTATACTGATGAAGATGATTTCACAGATGTGAAATTGAGTGCATTTGAGCGGTTGGATAACGTAACGAGATCAAGAAATGTAATCGATCGATTTGATCCAGTCTTATTTGGAAGCAAGAGTTAAAGCTGATTTAGAAGAAAATGAGCTTGAGCATTAATTTAAAATTATATGAGGAATGGTGACTAAACATTGATACTGGTAACTTCTGACTGAGAAAATGAAAACAAACTCGTAAACATGTTCTCATGTTTCGTGTGAAACAAGTGTCAGCACTAAAAAGATAAACTAAACAGGACTAATGAGCAATTCCTTTGCAGCTAAAAAGTGTACAATACATTTTTTTTTCCATAAATAAGCTGCAAGAAGGTAAGTTTTAAATTTTAATATTCTATTTTTGTAAGCATTATTTTGAAATTTCAAGTTAGATTGTGGTTGATCGTGTTTCGCTATAGATTCTGTTTATATCCGCAAATTACAATGCATTCTTGAAAAAGATAGCAGAGTGATTGCCTTCTCCGTGATTTGGGAATCATTCAGTGTTTCTTCTTCTGTTAGAGTGATTGCTGGCCAAGGATAAAGAAAATGAGTGAGAATCGTACGGTTTCATGCCTGTCCAAAGGGCATGTGTGCACAACAAAGAACGCTGGAATTTGAACTCTGCTGGACAATTTTACTTTACTTGCCGATATCTGTTACAGTACAATGCACCTTCGAGCAATAAACCACTTGGCTCCAGGCTTTTTAAGTTTGCTTAACTCAATAAGCTCAGACTTCCCAGGTGCCCGAACCCCAGGTCAAGAAGGTCGCTGACCTAAAAACAACTGAAATGCGTGCAAGTGTTACATCACTAACAGCTTTATTTATTTTTTATTTTATTTCTTTTATGAAAAGGCGCGCCATGACTGTTAGTGTTAGTGTTCTAGAACTCCATAAGTTGCCTACATCTGAATTAACAACAAAAAACAAAAAATTATAAGAAAGAGAATAAGAAAAGTAAACCAATACAAACATGTTCTTTTTTATATACAAAAAGTAACATAACAACATGTGAAAATGCAGCAAAACAAGAGATAGTAGCATGCCAGCAGATTTCATGTGCTGGTGAGTGTCACGTGTTTGGCATTGTTGTGTTCGACTTCGCTCGTCTGTGTTTATTTAAAAACTCTTGCAAAATCGATAAGAGTTTTCGTAAACTAAATGAAAAGAAAATACTTGTTTTTCCAATAATCACTTTTCATAGTTACAACTTACAAGTTTTAAGGCTGTTGTTAGCCCTGCTTAACGTAAATGTTTCATCAGTGGCGTGTAAAAACGCTTGGACACTTACTTTAAACACCGTGATGTTATCATACAATTAAAAATTAAAAACCCATAAAATGACAAGAAAGAGAAACTTAGACGAACACGTTAGCAGAAAAGAAAGCTTCATCAGGGAAGAAATGTCACTACTAGACAAAAAAAAAGGTGAGTGTAAAAAAGAAAGAGCGATTTCAACCGCGCCGCTGCTATTCAAGTGGAATGTAACGCAAAAAAAGTGTACGTGAAGGGACAAAGTCACAAAAGTAAAACAAAATTAAAAAAAAAAACTAATCAAATCCTCTCGGCAACAGACTAAAGCTGGGCATAGGGGGACCTAAGAAAGTAAGTATAAAGGGTTTTACTTTTAACGGTTAGAAACAAGGGAAGTCTTTCCTTAGAAAATAATAAATAGTAAATACAGAAAACTAAACGACGATCGAAAATAGGCAAAAAAAAAAAAAAAAATCACATAAAAAGTAATCGGCATCTTTCTTTCTTTACCCATGGGACAATTAAATGCCAAAATGTTTGACAAAAATAAAATTAAACCGAAACGTTAATCACAATTCACAAAAAGGGCTCCAAAAAGGTTTAATGTACGTTGGATGTGCTGGTAGCATAGACACTGTTCTGATAAGTTATTGATGCAGAATGATTAAAAAATAGTTCAAATTCCAGATTAGTCTGTTGCATTCACTCTCACACAAAAGCCCTTGGAAAATGCATGAATCTGTCTCTAGACCCCATAGCTACTCCCTAGCTTGAGTTGGTCTAGAAGCATAAATCAGAAATCGTGTAGGAATTGTGACATTGTCGCTTAAAGAAAAGAGACAGCATTATTGTGAAAACAAAGATAACATTTAACAATAATAATAATAAAAAGACAAAACAAAACAAAACAAAAAAGAAAAAAACACGTGGGAAGGGGTGCAAATCTCATTATGCTTCTTCGTGGACTTAGACTCAGGTTCCTCCACTTTTTGGCTAAGATTTTATTTTCGATACCTAAGGTTATGATTTTTTTAAAATGATGCATTCTTGAAGCTTTCTTTTTAGCTTTGATTGAAAAGCAAAATACTCTGGTGTATTTCAAATAGAAATTAAGAATCTCAACTTTTTTGCTCGCTTACAGAAATCGTTTAAACCCAGCCATTTCTTTACAGATTTATAAACAAAATTTAATTTTAATTTAATTCTCGGTTTTAAAAATCTTCCAAAAATAAAAATATAATATTTTTGAAACTTTATTTGAAAAATATTAGCTGAGTTAAAGTAATTAATCCGATTTGAAAAAAATATTATTTACTTTAAGTTTAAAATAACAGAGAGATGTGCTTTTAATTTTTAAAACAAACAGTAGCGCGATTGAGCGCTTGTCAACACCTCGTAAATCATTTGACGAGGTATGGACACTTTTAGTTTTAGCTGTTAAAACATAATTTAAGAAAATGACTGGTGAACGCTTTTCTATATAATTGTAAGTACTCATTAATCTAAAAAATGATGAAAAATGTTCTCCGTAATCTTATTTTAGAAACGTTGAATTTAAATTTACTCTTACTTTATGATTATGTCGTGTATGGTCAACCATAGTTTCAAACAGGGGCACGTTACGTATACATAAAAAAATAAAAATTCTTTTGAAAATATTGGGTTAAAACGACTTTTAATGTGCTTTTCAATATCCGATTCGTAAATATAGATTTTATTTACTTAACAGCAATATTACCTAACCGCCTTGCAGTAATGCAGAATTTTAAATGATTTAAATTATTTAATTAAAATTTAAAAAAAATAAAACAAATATTGTAAAAATTAATTATTCATAAAAAAAAAAATTTCTTCTGAAGACAATAGTGTCCTTAATAAATCTTATATATATAAGCAATTAAAAGCTTTTCTAATTAAATAATGTCATAATCTTGTTGCATTTATTATTTTACAATTCAGAACAGACTTTCTATGAATGGATTGTTAAAAAAAATAAAAATAAAATAAAATAAAAAAAATAAAAGTGATGATTTAAATTCTCCAACGGGTCTTGCTTTTAACTTAACCAATAAAAAATCCCCGCCCTAAAAATTGAGTTGTCCAAAATTTCGTGAAATTAAAATAAATGGTTGGTAAAATAATATATGTAAAAAAAAAAAAAAAAAAAAAAAAAAAAATTACCAAAATTTTATTAAAAAAAATTTTAAAATAATTTCATTTATTTTTGAATATGTCCTCAATGTTTCATTTAAAATTCGACAATTATTTGATTTTTGCAAGAATTTCCAAATCAATGTTTTTCACCGGAAAAAAAAACGCAAAAAAAACTATTCACATTTCCAATCGATAACAAAACAAGATTTTAATCAAAATTTCGAACGTGCTAGGAAGGATTAAAAAATTTAAAAAAAATAATCAAAAATACTTTGATCTTTTCTCTTAATAATAACAAATTTTTGTTTGACGATAAAACGTTTTTATTGAGTTTGGGTCTTTTTTTCATCATGCTATCATATACTTTTTTCTGCGAAAAAGTGGAGTCTTTTTTTGGTGTGCCGTTAGTAGTCATGAATCATTCAGTAAAAAACAGCAAATTCTATAAGATTTTCGACAGTTGAACTTAAGTTAGTATGGTACCGAAGACAGACCCACAATCTGGAATTAAACGAATAAATCGCTGTGTGAAATAAAATTACAAAATTGTTAAATTGAATTGTATAAAAATTTTGGCGCTTGAAATAAATTCGTTTGATTGGTTAGTAAGCGTAATGGACTCTAAATGTCATTGGCTAAATTCTTTAGAATTGAATGCATTTTTAATCGGGTTAATCACCTAAGGCTTAAATTTCCGTAAGTAAATGCTGATTTTTTTTTTTTTTTGTTCATTGTATCAGAAACCTAGCGCACAACGCTGCATTCAATTCTACATTGTGAAATCTTTCGTTTCTTCTGTTTGAAAATAATTAAAAATGCTAGGTTAATCGTGAAATAAAGAAAGTGAAAAAAATAAAATGTTTAGAAAAAAAGTATCAATAAGATGTTTTTTCTTACTTACAGTCAGTAAAGTTAGAGATTTATTTTATTTGTAGCTCATTGGCATAAGCATAGATTTTATTTTACAAACACTTAAATGGAGCTTGTAACAAGCAGAAGCTAACAAAAGCGTGGACTTAGTTTTTTTTTGTTTTTTTTTTAATTTATTACAATTTCTAGGGCGAAATAAATTAAATACAATATGTATTGTGCACTTTCAAGTAGTCATCAGCGCGTGTTATGGTTTCCTAAAAATTATAACATTTTTAAGAGCATAATTAGATATGAACCAAGAGTTCAAAAGATAATAATCGCGCTTGAGAAATACGACCAGAATTTACGGCTCAGTGATTGATTGCATAATTGAAAACTTCAGTGAATGTCTTATTTTTAGTTTTTGATAAATATTTTTGTCTTCATTTCAAGTGATATCAAAAAAAAAAAAGTTCCTAGCATGCAGTGGTCTCTTGATTTTCTCTTTATGAATATTTTAGTTCCTGATTGCGGAGTATTTTTCCAAGAAAGTCCTGTATTAAAACTGGGAATTGTAGAGAAAGTTTTTCTAGTTTTGAAAAAAGTGCAGTAAAAAGTAACGTGTTTGAAACATTCCAGACGTTTTACTTTTAATTAAAAAAAAAAAAAAAAATAAATAAAAACTATCAAACATCGATTTAAGTTTTCTAGCAGAACGTAAACAAAAAAGGCAATTAAAGATTAATAAAAAAAAAACGATAATCCACAATTTAATTTTAAATTTTTTGCCTACCTAATTATTAAATTTAAAATTAACATTTATTTTAATATTTAATTTTTTTAAAATTTATTTCTGCGTCAAAGAAACAGATTTTAAAAATATGGTAAACTTTCTCTCCATCTTCCTTTTCTTAAAATTTTTTCAATCAAATGAATGACAGCAGTATATATTCGTAGGAAATCATTTTCACCGTAAAAAAGAAAATTAAAAATCCTCTTACCTGTCCTTTTTGGAAGGGGACTCCTATCAAACCTAATTTTTGAGCTTGTGGCTGGATAAAATGTATAGAACGGGCATATTGCACGATTCCTGAAACGTTAAAATGAGAACTAAAAGTCCATTGTTTTAGTAATGTTCTTGTGTTGTTAGTGGACAGTACACAACACGTTACAAAACGGCTTGTCAGTGTTGAGGACATTCCTAGACGCTTTCACTGAGTGAGTCTTGTTAAATAATTTAAAGTTTGGTTTTAAATATCTAGTGAACAACGGAGGTCTTCAGTTGCCCCCAAATCTCTCCTTGCTAAAGACGTGGTTTTTATAAGTGTTGTGATTTTATCCTGTGAGTTCTTCATAACACACCAATTGTCCACCTGGAGAGAAGTACCTGCTACTGATCAACACAAAATCAGCTGAATAAATGCGCATTCATACATAGATGTTAACGACAGTAACTGACTTCCCCATCTAAAAATAGTCCACCCATCCAGTGTGCATTTCTTCATCGCTACCTTACATTAATTATCGGCACTTTCTCCGCTATTTAATAAAAACTAGGATGGACAGTTGGATTTTTAAATGCATAACTTGAGGCAGGGCATAAAAATGGAACAGAAGAAGAGAAAGGCATATTAAACAAGTCTACAATTCTACATAGTGTAACGAACCGGGTGTATGTTGAAATAGCTAGCATGTGATATAGACCATCTCATCAAAATATTAGTTTTTACTTTTAGCTTGTTTCGGATTTTGGTTTCCAGCTGCTATTTTGCGTAAACAAAATTTTACGCTTCGATTCTGTTCTTGAGTACTTCTTTTTTTTTTTCTTTTTTTTCCCCCCCTTTGTTACTGGGTACAGAAAGGTGAATCTCTGCAACACATGAGTTATTAAATTTAAAAAATTTAAACACTGATTTTGTAAATTGGTAATTCACCTACGGATTTAACTTGTTTTTATAATGGAAGCGTTATGGTTGAGTAGTAATAATAGTGCCCAGGAAAAAAAATCTTCCTGTCGTACGAATTTGAGATATCTTTTATTTTTTTTTTTTTTTTTTTAATCAAAATGCATTACACACAAACAGAAACTTCTGTAAAAAAAAAAAAAAAAAAAAATGTATTGTTATCAACTGCTGCAGATCTTTACATTATGTCGTGTAGATATTAAAATTAAAAATAATTTATTTTAAAATTACCCTTCTTTTGAGTTTTGACCAATTTGGGAGTAGTTCATTAGAATCGATTTCACTACCTACATCACGTTTACAGTACACTGATCAGGTGTGTTTTTTGTTGCTTTTTGTGTTTTTTTTTTTTTGTTTTTTTCTTCAGTGTTTGTAAGATAGATGTTGGAAATTATGACTCTGTAGTTTGTTGGTGTTATTAGTCATACCTAAAACTGGCTATTACTAATTTCACAAGAAGAATGTTCTAATAATTGTAGAGAAGAAAGTCTTGATCAACAAATTGCTAATTTCTGTTTGCCGCGTAGATATTTTTTTTATCTTTCTTTCTCTAGTATAGAAAATGACATAACAGTGGGGGAATCCTGGTAGCAAGAATGGTAATGAGACCAAGGCTCGAAACTAGATATACAAATCATGTTCTGAATGCTGATTTTCACAGTGGGCATATCTACCTCGCAAGTTTGGTGCAAGGTGAATATGTTCAATTTTACAAAACTTGATTTTGCACTGGAAATATAGCAACGTTGGCATTTAATCATAGTTATAATTAAGATAGTAAATAAACTTTCAATAATAGTGGTGAAATTTAGAACTATAATATATTAATAGTTTTTTTTTTTTACAATAAAGTTTTTCTATATAAAGGTGTAAGTTGATTATTTTGCATTTATTTGAAATATACATAGAAATAGATATGTCTTCATATGCCTCTGAAAACTTTTACACATTAGTGACTATCTGTTTTAATTATTAGATTCTGTAGACACTGAGATGTAAAGTAAATAGATGAGGTAACAAAAAAAAAAAAAAAATAACGAGAAGTATTTTAGTTTTTCATTGTTGCTTTTATATACAGTATCTGGTGATTTAATTTAATTCTTAAGCTACTTAACCATTGATATTTTTGTTTCAATAAAATCATAACAATTCAATACAATCATCACAATTCTAAATTATTAACAAATAAATGTGGGGGTCCATAGCACAGAAGTAGCAGTCAGTGTCATAGTTTGTTGGCTCCCTCCAAACCATGGGAATTCCAAATTTCAAACAACTCTTCTGGCACTTGGTCCACCAATGCAGATAATCGGTACATGTCTGACATACCATGTATGGCACCCCAGCTAGATCCTGGTCACCAAGATGCTGAGTCGTTTCTTGATAGGGCAGTTAGAGTGACATGGCCCTTAGTGGAATCGGAGTCGTTGAGGTCAAACATTATGATTTTTATACTGTTATTCCTGAAAAATTGGTTCCTGAATTATATAACATTAGTTATTTCTAATTGGCCCTAAAATGTGATGTGGTATGCTTACTACCACATCCACGCAATATTTTGGCGGTAGACCTAAATTATAATGACTAATAAAACAACCTTTCTGATTTATATTCTATGGTTTTGTATTGTACAGTATAATTGGTGTGTTTTGAGATGTAGACACTTTCTTGCATGTTTTTGGTTTATAAATATTTTGGAGGCGTGTTTTAATAATTATGAAGCTATATTTGCCTGAAAATACTTCTGATGGATTAAAATTAATAAGTTAACATAATAATTAGTTTTATTGTGTAAAATATGGTTGCATATTTAGATATTTTAATGGACATGGCAACAGAAACAAATACGTAAAACACAGCATGTCGCCATAGCTCAAAAAGTTGACCTGATTAACAAAACGAATGTGATTTTTGGATTCAGTACATCAAAATTGTCCTAAATCAGCTAAAAATATTTAGACAATAAATTTGGTGCTGACCAGTGTTATGCATGACTACTGTAAAGTACTTAGTTTTTTTTTTTTTGTCTATGATCTGATGAGGGCCCATGTAAATCGGGTACAAATTTTTGGGAGTATAAATGTCTCAAGATTGAGTTCTAGAGGGTATGAACACTAAGTCGCTCATCCACCGTTTAAAAGATTGGACAAAATGCGCAGTCAGTCTTAAATAGTTGTTTCTGTCGCAAAATTGAAGTTACGGTTGTTCCGAAAACCATTTCTGAAGGTGTGCAACCTAAATCTTCCTTAATTACGTTTCTTATTGATAATAGCACAAGCGGTAAATTGTCCAACCATGTTCTAGAATCATTATTGGATGTTAATGCTGTTTTTAGCTGTCCGTGGAAACGCTCAACCAGGCCGTTCACACAAGGAGGATACGCTGTGGTTGATAAGTGTTTGACTCCCAATAAATTGGTAAATTCGGTGAAAAGTGTGGATTGAAACTGTGATCTTCTATCTGCAGTTATCACCCAAGGGCAACCGAAAATAGATATTCATTCCTGTAGGATACTTTTCGAGACTGTTTCCGCTGATATGTCTTTTAAAGGGACAACAACAGGCCAATGCGTGAATCGATCAACTATGGTGAGCATGTAGTGATATCCTTCTACTTCCGTTAGGGGACCCACTAAATCGACGTGTAAATTGCTAAACCTGCCGCCCGGTTTGGCAAACTGCCCAACAGGGGACTTTGTGTGTCTGTTCACTTTGCTCTTCTTGCAATTTAAACAGGTCTGAATCCAACGTTTAATGTCAGCACACATGTTTGGCCGGACGAAACGTTCTCTAATTAATTTGGCTGTAGCTCTGCGTCCTGGATGTGAAAATGTTCGAATACCCTCCCGCGCATGCATTGAGGGTGGTACATAAGGCCTTGAATAATCAGTGCTTACGTCACATAATAACATCTTTAGCCGAATGGTACAGGATTTTCTTTTAACTGTAAAGAAGTATTTTGTTTCATCGTGTCTAGTGTGGTATCTTTCTGCTGGTCTTTGGCTATTAGATCGAAATTGAGTGGGTCAGATTCAACAGACTGTATCGTGGAACGGCAGGGTGTGTCAGCCACGATATTGTTCGATCATTTAATGTCTCGGATATCCGAGGTAAATTGGGATATGTAATCCAGTTATCGGGTATCTCTGGCTGCGTACTTGTCTGTGTTTGCATGTAAAGCATAAGCGAGTGGTTTATATGGTCGGTGGAAACTGTGAAAGTTCGTCCTTCGAGTATAGATAGGTAAATCGCTAGTAATTCTCTCGAGAAGGTACTGTATTTTCTCTGTGCAGTATTAAGTTTCACAGAAAAAAGTGATATCGGCGTCTTAGAGTTATGTTGGTTCTGATGAAGTACTGTTCTAATAGAATCGCCAGAAGTGTCAGTTGTTAAGGTGAGTGTCGAATCTGCATCGTAGGCCGAGCAAATTGCCGAAGTTGTCGTAGTGATGTTCGTTGTGGAAAATCCTTAATCGTTGATACTTTCTCTGGGACACACGTGATCCCATGTTCATCTATAACATGTCCTAGGAAATTTAGTTTTGAAAAGGAAAACGTGCATTTTTCAGCGTTGATTTTTAAACCGAAATATTCCCACCTCTGGAAAACTTCTACGTGTTGTTGATGTTCTGTATTATTTCGACTGGCGATGAGAACATCGTCAATATAAGCAAAAGCGAAAGGTAGTCCTCTTAAGACTTCGTCTATGAGTCTTTGAAAGGTTTGGGCGGCATAACGTAACCCAAATGGCATCCGACTGAATTCGTATAGTCCGAAAGGAGTAGTAATTGCAGTTTTTTTTTTTTTTTTTTAAATATCCTCTTCTGCTACTGGGATTTGGTAGTAAGCTTTTACTAAATCCAACTTCGTGAAGATTTTGGTTCCTTGCTACCCTATAGAAAAATCGTGTAGGTGCGGTACTGCATATTTATCAGGAACAGGTTTGCGTCGAGGCTTCTAAAATCTCCACAAGGTTACCCTGTGCCCGCGTCAGGCTTGAGTACCATATGTAATGGCGAAGAATACGGACTACATGAGGGGCGTATTATTCATAATTGAAGCATATATTTACATAGAATAACATAGCTCACAGAAGAGGAAATGTCATTTAGGAGTATACATTGACAACATTGAAAAAAGAGAGAAATCATTTATGTACTTAGCCGTAGTAAGTGTGCGTGAGATGCGCTATGTGGCCGGGTTGAAGTTTAGCAATCGGCCACTTGAGGAAAGAAATTCCCCCGAAGGCTAATGGACCCTTCTTGTACCAACTGCATTCTAAACCTAAAAGAGAAAGAAAGAGTTTACGTCCTTCCTTTTATAGACTTGAATAGAACGACACCTAGTGGGGATCCTGGCAAAATGAGCCACATAACGAAATGTATTATCCTAATTCTGATGAATCATAGCAGAATTAGACCAGAAATAAGACAAGAACAGTGCAGTTTCATTAATGTCACTGGAACAAGGAATGCAATGTTTATGCTTAGAATGATATTAGGGGGAATAATACAGATGCAAAAGGATGTATATCTATGTTTTATAGATTATGCAAAAGCGTTTGATAAAATACGTCACAAAAATGTTAGAACAGCATGGTAAGCTTGATTTATTTGGGAAATATATTAGAACTTGAGGCAAGAGAAATGTATTTCTACAGAAGGATGCTGAGAATATCATGATTTGAAAATGTGAGCAACAAAGAAGTTTTAAGGAAAATGGAAACAAAAATGATGCTTATACTTAGAATCGGAACAGACAGTTGATATTTCTAGGACGCAATGAAGAATGAGGGCTTGGAGAATTTGATACACAGAAAACATATTGAAGAGGGACAGAGGAATGCAGTGAATAACCTACCTAACAAGCTTGTGTAAATGGATGACAGAACAGGAACTAGGAGAGATGGTAAAAAGACAAACCTTACTAAGAATTACAGAGGATAGGAAATTGTGGAGAGTCTTGATCGCATAGGTCCTGAAGAGACACAGAACATCGAAGAATCTTCACAATTTCTTTATTTGTCAATGCACTTAATTCAGTGGTGAATATTAATCTAATATCAAAGTTGCAGATTTACTAACCTAATCTTCTATCAGTCTAATCTCTCCCCCTCCTCTCTCTCTCTCTCTCTCTCTCTCTCTCTATATATATATATATATATATATATATATATATATATATATATATATATATACAGGTGTCTGTGTGTGTTGGTGTATGTGTGTGCATGTTCGGTTAAAAGTAAAAACTATAGTAATTATTTACAAAGTAAATATATATATAGACTCATCACGCAAGCCAGCTTTTTGTAAAAAATTCTTATCGTATGATTGTATTTATGAAGATATTTTAAAATTAAAATGCATGAGAATGCATTCGAAATTCTCATAATTAAAAAGCAAAAACGAACGGTAATAATTCATATTTCTAATTAGGATTGCCGTTCGGTTTTACTTTTTATTCTCCTGATATTTTTGAAATGCTATATACATGTATGTATTTTTTAAATTTCTATTCTCTTGAATTTATTTTTACACCTATAGTAAATAAAAGCGTAACTTTAAAAAAAATGAAAATTAAAACAACAAAGTAAATTTAAAAGAAGAAGAATATTAAATACAATTATTTGAAAAAAGTTTAATATTTATTTATTCAAATATTCGAGTGTGTGTGTGTGTGTGTGTGTGTGTGTGTGTGTGTGTGTGTGTGTGTGTGTGTGTGTGTGTGTTCGGCTACAAAATAAATATACAGAAAAATCTCCTATCAACGGACTTCGGATGCAACGGACAAAATCTGCAGGCAAAATAAAAAAAAATAATCTGTAAGGAAAAAAAATAAAACTTCCAAATCTGTCTGTATATTTATTTTGTAGCCGAATACACACACATACACACGCACACCAATTTGAGCGCACTACCAATTTCCACGTCGATAAACATTATACCAGTTATAAATGAGACAGTTTTCGTTCCGGAAACGGAATCGATGAAACAAATTTGAATTGTGGTTGACACGGCTTATATCACATTCTTGTCACTAGCTTGAGAAAAGGCATGAACCAATCTTTACATTGAGTTTGTTCCATAAATAGACAACTTTAACATGATCGTTACTTTCATATTCTTTACTTAATAAAAAAATTCGGCTACTGAGCGGAATGTAAACGCAAATGCAGTCACACTTTAGTGTCAGTTCTGTAAGTTTAATAATATCCATTCATTACAGAGTCCATGTGACAAAACAAGAGCAGATGATATTCGCATTTAATTCATATACTGTGAAAGACGCTAATCTTATGAGTCATTCTGAGCTGACGTGGAAACTGCAAATAAACTACTGCATTATTAAATACTGCTTTGGCTGATATCAACTGCTAAATTGTTGGGAATATGTTGAGTTTTTCAAACAAGATTTCCGATTAATTTGTATGCTTTAATATAAAAACTACTTGGTGGTAACTTGCAAAAAATGGTTGTTGGAAAAATTTCCCGGCTTTTCCACGTGAAAGAGTTGAGGTTAAAAATACGACAAAATTGAAAAAAAGCAACAACGGTTTGAAAGATTAGAGCGGACAATTCTCTCTTTTTAGGCGGAAGAATAAAAACTCAAACTCCTGCTTAGTGTGTAACAATAATGGAAGAAAATGTTTATTTACATTTACAAAAAAGGGTATAAGGATATACACAATTACGAGAGAAAGAAAGGGAGAAAAAATACTTTAGGAAGAAAAAATGTTCATAAAAAAGAAAAGGCTTGCTCAAAATATTTTTCTGAGCGGCTCAGAAGTTCTTTAAGCGAGTAGTAGATTGTTGTTAAAAGTTTAAAACACTCACATATTTGTTCAGAGTTCTTGTATAGGAGCAAACTGTCAGACGATATGAATTTCGTAGTTGAGTGAATTCGTAGACCGGCGACAGAAATCTTCTAATTGCAAAGAGACCGATCTCAATTAGCTTTTGGTAGTGGGCCGATGTTCGGTCTTTACATCCCAGTAGGTAGTATTTTCTTGAAGCTGACTTCGAAGATGACTGCTTTTCTGCCGCCGACCTATCACAGACGGTTGTCGAGTACTCACTGCCAAATAGGCGAAGATATTCCGTATATAGAGGCTCAGAAATAGATCAAGACGCTCAGAAATATCGTGGATTTTTCCCTCCAAAATTGCTATACAAATTTCCTAGCCCTTTTATTCGTTAGAAAATATATGCTTATTTCTGATAAGAACAAGGTTTTGGCAGCCGGGAAGAGTCCGACAAGCTGCGGGCGCGACTTCATGGCACCAAGATCAGGATAATGATGTTCAAACTACTTTTTATATTTTCCAACTCGTTCGTCAGAAAATATATCTTTATCCCTAATAAGGAACAAGGTTTTGGGGGCTGGATTCGAAAGCAAGGGAAAAAGTTGGGATGAGGATTACAAAAAAGGCTAGAATGTGAATCTAATATATTGTAGCTGTGGTTCACAAATTAAATTCTAATACGGTCTTTTTTCGACATCTATAAAATGTTTTACCAGCTGTGGCCAGTTGGTCCCTATTTGCCCCCACTCCCAAATATGGCTGTTTGCCCAATTTAGTTTAAATGAATATTCTTTTTTTCCCCAAGTTCCTTTGGTTCAATAAATATGAACGTCAGGCTTGGCTTTGTTCCTGTAAGTCATCACAAATTCACTTATAAGAAAAAAAAATCAATTTTGGTTCTATAATATTCTTGCTAGGCGATGAAATGATAAAAGAAGTTACATTCTTTTATAAATAAAAGAACGTAACTTTTATCATTTCATCTCAAACAATGACGATAATGTCACTAGGAGGCAATGGGGTTTCAGGTGTAGAGTAGAAATGGAAGGTCTAATTAGATAATGGGATACTTCCATAGGCAGACACTGGAGGACATGTTACCTCCTCCGGTGTTATATAAACAGCTGAGTAGCCAGGGACCGAGGGTTTTTTTTCATTTGTATCTCATTGGTACGAGAATGAAGTAATTCAAATAGTCGTTATGGTTATTTTACAAAAGAGAACGAGAAAACGGAAAGGACAATAAAGGAACATCGTTCAGGAAGACAGAAGATGGCGTTTGACGTTGCATTTAAGTTTTTCAAGATTCTAGTTATCAAGGAAGCAAGAAATCAGAAGGGAATTCCACAGGTGAGAAATACGAGAAACGAAACTGTTAGAACAGAAGTGGCGGTTGCATCTAGCAGATTATTGCTTTACTGCAGGCCTCTTCAACATTGGACACTTTCGATTTAAATTAGGCAATAGTTTGTTTAGAAGAAAACTTAAAAGGAAACGCCAAAGCTAAAATTTGGGCTTATTGTCTATAACTGGAGTAATTTTTTTTCAAACAGATCATTAGAGATGCGGGCAGGATAATATGGCAGTAGTTTTGTTTAAAGATTTTTTTACTCAATATCATCAATCAAATAATACCTACGCAGTTTATAGATATCGGAATTAGGATACTCTTGACCTTTGAGTTAATATGATGTAATCATCATGGTTGGCCGTATATCTTTCAATTGTACATAGGTAATGAAAGTAAGCATATGACTCATGGTCTCTTTCATATTAGCATAATTATAGGTTTGCAGATATATTGTAGAGACTGATAAGTCGACCATAAATTGATGTTTTGTAAAGCTTATTCATTGTATAAAACTATGATTTTTAATATCTTCCGTTATAGATCTACAGATATATTGTAAAGATTGATGAGTTGACCATAAATTGATTTTTTGTAAAACTTTTTCATTTTACAGTCGTACAAAACTACGATTTTTAATACCTTCCGTTCTTTTGTGAACAATATCGCCCACAATCTTTAGAACAAATAGATGCATTTTCGCACCTAGTTACAACCATCTTATATGACGAGAAGAGTGTGTAAGAATTAAAAATGAAATTACGAAAAAAAAGTTCAAATTTGAAACCCCGTTGACAATTTATTAAAATAGTGTGCCTAAAGTAAACTGTTCTTTAAACATCTGTGCGTTTTTCTATAACAGAATCGAATCCGGTTAATTATTGCTTATTCGTGCCTTTAATCAACAAAGGCAGGAAAAAAAAACGAATAAAACTTTCAGTTAAAATAAATCCTACAAAAATCCCTTTAATCTCTTGGATCCCTATCAAATTAAATAATCGTTGCTTCCCAGTCATGGATCTTAACTCTAAGTTATCTTTCAATCAGTTTTATTTGATGCCATAATCTTTTTCCACGTGTAATCTTCTTTGTTACTTTTCTCTTGCTTAAAATTTACAACTTACCTTATGATAATTGAAAATATGTTGCATCACCTCATGCTGCACCAATCCTATATCATAATACCATTCTGTACCCAACATGCATGATTTATTATTGATGATGACTTACGTAATGTTTAATCAAATGTTGTATTTTGACTCAAGTAATTGCTTTTCTCATATGAAAACACCACGTGATCCAGCCATATTTGCCTAAGGCATCATTAACAAAACACTTATTTTAAATCTTACAAGAACAATAGCAGTACATTAATATTCATGTATTACAATCAGATATTAACAGTGAACATTTGATTAACATTTTCTGTGTTTTATGAGCGTTCACTAGTCCCCAATATGCCTCCAATTAAAAAATATATATCTCGTTTGTATTCGACTGAATATTTAGCATATGGTTTCACCAAATCCCCAATCAATAAAACTAAGGCATTCTAATATTCTCATTCTGCCATAAATCATTTTTCTACTGAAGCGACGAAGTCATCGCATTTGCAAGAAAATTTTAATACCAGACATACACGCCGAAGTAATAAACCTGCAAAATATTTCAATGATTTCTATTAACAAAAAAAGCAAAAAGCAAAAACAAAATTCAACTTCAGTATTTGAAAAGTACACAGATGGGCTTGTAGTAAATTATGACAACAGCTGATTGCTAAAAATGAACGAGCCCGCAATATTATTACAATCTTGTTTTGAATTGCTTATCGACTGTGATGTACCAGGACCCAGTAGCCATTCTACAGAGTTACCGATTAACCACTAATCGACAGGTTAATGAAATAGCTACTGACATTGAAAAACAACTTATATCTTTACTTCAAAGAAGATCGTTTTCGTTGCAAGTAGACGTGGGAATAACAACTCTTTAGTAAAGACTATGTTCGTTTTTGATGAAAACTATGTAGGCCTACTGCAAGAAGAAATGCACTTTGCTAAATACTCTTTGTTGTAGCATACTTACACACGATAATGGGTATGTCCCCATTCACATAAATACAGTAGTAAATACTGTATGTTGGCCTGCAGTCGGAGATTCGTCTGGTCAAATTCTCTACATCCGAGCAGAGATGATCTCCAGACGAGGCTATGTCGAAGGGCAGAGTCTCGTTTCGAGAAACAGCTACCCAGCTTCGTTTTATACGGGGTCTAGGAGAAATTTTTGGCCGACCCTACTGGTTCGGATACACCACATTAAATTCAGCCTTGTGCCACATCTGACCGCGTGGGACGGTTGGTAGATATCCTGCAGTTGAAGATTCGCCTTCAGCTTTGCTGGTAAAACTCTCTGCCTCCTGGCAGAAAGGATCCCCAGATGAGACTATGTCGAAAGGCAGAGTCTCGTCTTGGGAAACAGCTACTCGACCCTGTTTTATACGAGGTCTTCGGGGAATTTGTGTCCGAGCCTACGGGCTCGGATACCCCACATTAAATTTGGCTTTGTGCTACATCTGACCACGTAGAACAGTTGGTAGATATCCCGCAGTTGGAGATTCATTGTGGAATTCACTTGACTCACTTCTAGCAGTTGACTACTTCTTCTACGCGCCGCTGGCGAAACTTACGTGTTGTTCGTGTCCTAAGTACTATCGTTCATTACCAACCTTCGTGTGATTATTCTATTCAGTAACCTTCCCTAGGTTACAACACTCTTAAAACTGATACAAAAGGCTTATGTATTTTTTTATCAAATAAATAAAACTTTGAAGAGCATAACTATTGATAACTATTGTGATTTGTACAACAGATGTGGGGCCAGCAATGGTAAATTTAAAAACAGAATTACATAATATTTAATGTGTTCATTGTATGTGTTTATTGTATAGTCCACAAACAACATCTTGTTGCAAATCAGACAAGTTTTGTTTTCTATTTGATAGTTGTAATAAACACAATATCAATAATACAAAAAAATGATCGAGTATTCAGAAAATTTTGTGGTGACTGTGATGAAACATGTTCGTTTAATTCTTCGCGCAGAAGTTCGTTTGGCTATAAAAAATACGCCATTGCTTGATACGTTCTGTAGAATTATATAGCACCGTATTGCAGATTTTTGACAATGTCAAGTAATGTGATATTTCTCATAAACTAAAAGCAACAAAGAATGCTTTTTTACTTAGTTGATTCCAAAAGTTACATCTTTAAATAAAAATGATGATGCTCAATGAATGTAAAAATGTCATTTATTTCTAGTGTAATTCTATTTGTTCAGGTAAAATATTACGAATGAAGAATTTCATCAGTTTTCTGAGCTATAGAAAGACGATCTTACAATTTGTACGTTCAAAAACATTATCAACCTAAAAGTTGATGCGTGAATATATCCCATTTAATATATTTAAAGCGGGAAGTTACTTCCCAGTTAAACGATGACGCTGGGAGTAAAGCAAATTTTAATGAAAGTAGAATTACTACAAGTTTGATATAAAAAATCCGCAAAAATTATCCATATTTAAGGAATAAAAACCTGCCTATTATCCATAGCTTTATTTTGTTGGGCCGACCAGAAGTTTCCATTTCAAGAGTCAGGAGTTGAATGACCAAAATCAGTCACTTGGCACTTCCGGTAGCGTGGAAAACCTTCAAAATATAATATAAATTATTAATCAACCATTGACAGCGTTTCCCTCGTATTTTTAAGGAACTTTTTTTGCGAGCCAGCACCTGCTTAAGGGAAGCTATAAATACAAACCATAGACCAAACAAGACCAGTTAGCGAATGGATTACGCGTAGTCAACTCAATCGATTTACTGATCCACCGAAACACTTCACGCTTCTCTGATGTATATTCAACAATGAATCCAAGGTATGAATTTGTCCCCTTTCAAGGGATTTTATTAAACACACATTCATGTGTGTCTTGTCTATGAACTTTTCTTTATTCAAGGGGTTTAATTAACATACCTCAATGTGTGTCTTTGTACCTTACAATTTTAAGGTGTTTATTTAAACACACCTAAATGTGTGTATGTAAATTTTCCCTTTCAAAGGGTTTTTATTAAACCCAACTAAATGTGTGTGTTATCTTTTCCATTTTAAATGTATATATGTGAACTTACCCTTCTTTTCAAGGGTCTTATTATATTCACCACACAATGTATAAAATACCCAAATAAATTGTTATTTGTTGATGAACAAATCTTTATCTTGTTCATTTTAAATCCACTTGTTTAAAAGTCCTGCTTAATCATTGTGTTATACGTTGTGTTAAAATTGCTTTATTCCGGACAGCACCCGGAATAATTAATAATCGCTGCCGCTATCTTATACGAGTTAGCCACAAGAACCAAACATTTTCTGCACCCAAATAGTACCGTAACTGCTCCTGAGAAAGACTACAGCCTCAACAACCTACATTATATTTTGTTGAAACATAAGTCTTTATCAAAAAGTAATCGCATGACTATGCCAGAAAAAAATTCGTTTAGTTTTCAGAATATTAAAATCAAATATAAAATATTTAGTTAACAAGTGTCAGCCACAATGCAATCATTAAAGAGAAGTATTAATTACAAACACACACATATGTATATATATATATAGCTATCTTCACGGATTCGGTATATATAAGGTTTATACAGGGCGTCCACAAAATCATTAAACAAATACAAAAATTTTAAAATTACAACGGAAACTGGATACTGTTGAAATGTTTTCATAATATGAAGGAAATAGTAACATTTATATACAAAATAGTTAATGAATTTCTATGTGGGACACATTTGTTACACGAAGGAACTCTAAACAATATTCAGTTCTTTAATTCTGGTAATTCTTTAATTGCGGTCTGAAACATAAAAGCATAACATCAATAAAATATTAATATCATTAAAAGAATTTTAATAATAACATATTAATATGCAACAAAAAGTTAGTTGCTTCCTCTTCCAAGTTTTTCATAATGGCCTTTTGAAATTGTTTGAAGAGTTTGTGGACACCTTGTATATTTTAGAGTTTATTTTATATTTTTAGGTAGGCTAGTTTATGAATTCTCTCAAAAGGTATCAATAGGATACAACTATATGGAAATAAAAGCAATGACAAATTTACCAGGAATGTTGGAAAGTTCTTGGCCCGATAAGGAAGGGTTTAATAAAAAATTCCGATGTTTGGTAAAGTTTTGAGAACTCTAATTTCGAAAAGAGACTCGAGGCAACGGAGATGTGGTTCTACAGAAGGATGCTAAGGATATCATGGAGCGTGCGTGTGAGGTCTTGAAGAGGATGCAAACAAGGAGGAAGGAAGAGGCAGATGAAATTTCTGGAGCACCTAATGAGAAAGGAGGGCTTGGAGAATCTTATATTCACAGGGCGAATAGAGGGGAAAAGAAACAAGGGAAAGCAACGCATGACATACCAGGCGGGCTTGAGCAAGTGGATGACGAAACGTGGTCTGGCGGAATTGGCAGAGGCACGAAACTTATTGAGAGCTACAAGCGATAGGAGGGAGGGAACAGCCCTGATCGCCTACGTCCTGAAAGGACACGGCACATAAAAAGAAAAGTAAGAAAGAAGTTCGAGAACTTTTTAACACCCCTCCTATTTTATTACTAATTTTATTGGTTATTTTTGTTCAAAATAATATACTGTAAAAATATTTTCAAATTTTGTTAGGTGGTCGGTAGCATATTTTAATCTTTTTAAAATATGCCAAAGTGGAGCGATGAGCGAAAAAAAATGTTCACCTGGTTTAATGACTCATATTGGTTTTTAAATGCTCTTTAACAGAGGCAACGCGTAATGGAAAGTAGCTTTGAGAGATTTTGCAACGAATAAAAATCATTCTTCAGTGTCCGATTTAAAATCTGAACGAAAAACCTTCCTTTCAAGTGTTTAATCAATAATTCAGAAACCTTTTATAACGATGTTACATATGATCAATTTCTGGTAAAAGTGAAAGCTGTTGAAGCGCATGCGTAGCCATCAATAGTAAATTCATGAAACTTCTACATCTGTAATTCCGTTCGGCTAGGAAAATATTCAATGAGTCTCGCTCATACACTTGAAAGTCTCTTCATTTGACATTATGTGTATGCATAAACGTGCTTTAATGCTATTTATGTAAAACGCAACCACTGAATAAGTCATTTAGAATGTAATTAGTATTACTATCTTTTCGGAATCAGAGGTGCATAGCAGCCACATTATACTAAAAAATGATTTAGACATCAAGATGCGGTCTGATATTGTGAACATACATCCGTGTCCCTCAGACAGTTTTTCACCGACTTCCTTCCGACGCTGTGGTTAGATTCCGGTTTGAGTCAATTTGAACAAACCTGAGAAAAAGCCGGTGTACATTAAACAAAGAAAAATTAAAGGCAAGATATCGCACGAGAGCAAAGTCTTGAATACCACCGTCTTCAGATATCACCTTGACGAGAAAGACAAGAAGTCTTGATTCCTTATTCATGAATTCACCTGGCACTGTCAGGTGAGTAGGTAAGTAATACTTAGGTCATCTTTGCTGCTGCTTCTCGTGACAGACTAGCAGACCAGATCTTCTTTTCAGCCAACGTGAACTTCGTTTTCTACTTTCCGGTCGAGTGCTATTTGATCCTAAAAGTATTTATACATTCTATATCCCTTTCCCTACTACTAGACAGTGAGTGGTTGCTTAGAGTATCTCACATCTCGATTTTACTGACTAGGTTATCATAAAACCTGGCAAATAAAATCTAAAATACGATTATAAATTTGCGAGCGTAGGAGAAAAAACATTACGATGTATTTTTTTTTCAAGTTGTTGATTTGAGTAAATTTAAAAAAAAAACAAACTTTGTGTCTCTTGAAAACAGATAAATCCAAGACTTTGAAACAGTTGTGATGTCAACTCACCTACATGAATTTACACCAAGCGACTGCATTTCTTCAAAGAGATAAGCGAAGCGACATGAGATAATATATATATATATATATATATATATATATATATATATATATATATATATATATATACACCCACAGCTAAAAATACGAAGTGCATTCCAGAAGTTTTGAGACATTTTTAGAGTCAGTTATACCTGTCCTGGGTTATAGCAATTTTAGTATACAAATACTATATATTTAATAAACTAATCTGTCAAATGTTCTTGATACAGATTGAAGGAAATGGCTGTAACAGCTCTTTGAACACATTTTACTAAACACTGCTTGTTACAGCTGACTAGTTTGCGGAATGTAGTCAGGACATGAAGACAATTTGGAAGGTTGTTATGCAATAACGTTTTTTTTGTTTTTGTTTTTTTTGTTAAGAGAGATGGGCATCACAATTTACCTTCCCTACAGTCCAGATCTTGCTCCTCGTAACTTTTGGCTGCTCCCTATGCTGAAAAATAACATTAAGAGCAGTTGTTTTTTAAGACATTAAGAAGAAGGCTGTGACTTTCACTTTGGATGATTCCCATGGCTGGAGCGCTACAACAAGTGCATTGGAATCGGAGGATCCTACTTTCAAGGAGATGAAAATCTTTGTATTTCTTAGAAATGAATAAGGATCTCTCTTGAAAAAGCCACAAAACCTTTGGAATACATATTCTCCAAGTCAGCAAAAATGGTTCTTTTTCTCCCGTACACTGTGGGTAATGATGTTTACTAAATGCATGACATTTTTTTTACATTAACTACATGTTAATGACCTTCCTGACGCCATAGATTCCCAAGTTGGCATCTACGCGGATGACACTAGAATTTACTCCTGCCTCAAAAACAAATCTAGTGTCGCTGACAAAACTAACCTGGCCGTGCGTCTCAAAAAGGACCTCCAATCGGTTGTGAACTGGGGCAGGAATTGGCTAGTCAACTTTAATGCCTCAAAAACAAAACTGCTCTCTATTAATCACCACAGAGATCCTTCCCCCCTGCCCCCCATTAGAATGTCTGACGCTCAACTTCTCGAGAGCGCCTCTCTGCAGCTGCTCGGTCTCACGTTGACCTGAGATGGAACAAATACATTGAGTCAGTTGCTTCGTCCACCGCAAGGAAATTTTTTCCCTGTGCCGCGCCAGGAAATTTTTCTCCCCGGAATTGATCCTTCAGATCTACAAATCAACAATTCGACCTTGCATGGAGTATTGCTGCCATATATGGTCTGGAGCCCCTTCTGTTTGCCTCGGGGTTCTTGATATGATCCAGAGGCGGATATGCAATATAAATGGCCCTGATCTGGCATCTCGTCTACAGTCACTCTCTCACAGACGCGCCGTCGCCTGTCTCTGTCTTTTTTTACAAATACTTTCATGGTAATTGCTCCGAGGAGCTGCATTCGCTGGTTCCCAGACTTCATGAGTTCAAGCGCTCTACGAGGCTGGCATCCCACTCTCACCCTTTCACTGTCACTGTCGAAACTCCTAAATGTAGCCGTCTCTTCTACTCCAATAGCTTCATGTCTCGCCTGTGGAACTCCCTTCCCTATTCCAGTTTCCCTGAGAGCTATAATGTCCAACTATTCAAATGTAATGTCAATCGACATCTCCAGTTGCCTTGATCGATTCACTATCCTTCTCCTCATCCTTTCCTCTATCACTCCTATCTGATCTTGCTCCAAATCTTCTGTAACCCCTTGTGTCCTAATGGCTTCCCGTCTTGCTTGGGGTGAAACGCTTAAAAATGTCTATTACAAATAATAAGACTGTTTACAATAAAAAAAAGATACATTTACAAAATAAACTTACACACACATTTATATACAAAATCTTAATAAATTGCTATTTTAAATTTTACCTCAATTACTGGAAGTTTATTTAATTGTGACCATGTCTAATTACCAACATTGCTACAAGTATTATTTGTACAAGCTTAAGATGATTCCTGACACATAATACTTATAAAGTAATGATATTAAGTTAAACTCGCGCACGCAGTTTCTGCATGTTATCTAATAAATATACGGAAAACATGTGCAAATGGTCATATGATTGTTTTTACAACTGTCACCAGAAAAATATTGTCATTATTCAATAGAACAAAATAGGACATTAAAAAGCAGAATCCGAATTATCTTAAGTATGTATATAAATCAAAGTCTTTTAACTTGACCTTTGAACCTTTTATAAGACGTCACAAAAATGTCACCGGTTCTCTCCATCGATATGTGTTCACATGCTTCAAGGAAAAAACTTGGGTGGGGGTTTCACGTAAAACTGTCCATCATTGAAATATCTAAAGAGATAATCTTTGAGGGTAATTTACTAGTGTCATTGAGTGAGGTTCAAGATTATTATTCTTTATTGTAAGTTTTCTTTATTGAAACAAAGGATAATGAAAAATATTGTTTGAATTATCGCTTTACATTTTATACGTTATGCATTCAATAAAATTTCCTTATAACTTTATTCCTATTCAAACGTTGCTAAGAGCTACAAAGAATAGCAAATTGTCAAAAATCCATGATGGCCCACATCTTGAAGGGACCTGCCATATAGAAGAAGTTAACTGGATTAATATACTTTTTGAAAATTAATTTTGTTGTTACATTGGTTTTAGATGAAGGCACACAATTATTATGATATTTTGAATATCACTTATGCTTTAATCATTCTTGATACATTCTCAGTGTTCTATTGCATTTTATCTCGTCTAATAAAATATTAATAATGGACAGTATTACGTGTAAACACCTGAAAATAAATGACTGTTAGTTTTGCTGCTGTGAAAGATTTCTTTGGATGTTTAAATTTTTATTGATATACAGTGTAACCCGGATATAAGAGAGTTGTCGGGACCGGAGAAGAAGTCTCTTATATCCGGGTTTGGTCTATTTTATATACATTAACACAGATTCTAATTTGGGACCAGAGAAGATCTCTCTTATATCCGGGTCTCTTATATCCGGGTTACACTGTAATTGTCATGTGTCAAAAAAAAAAAAGATTGATTAACAGAAATAGTAATTAATACATAAACAAGAAATTGAAATACCTTCTGTTTAACATTCTTCCTTCTGTAATGTCTTTATTCTCATAATTTCTTTAAAAAGCAACGATCATGGGCGCTTCGTCATGAAGCAATGGTTAGGAAATTAATCTCATAGGTCAATAAGCCTTGTGGTTTTGTGTTGTACCAAACTCAGATTAGTAAATAGTGATAACAATGCATAATATTATTGGTTTGTTATGGTGCTATGTGAATTGGAATTTATTTTTACTGATGCTAGTATTTGAACGTAGGTAAAAATAATTTTGAATGCTGACTTTTTGAAGGTACACAAGTCCTCCCTGTTGTGTATTAGAGCAACACAATCTTCTTATTTACATTTCCTGATTAGACATTATATTTACTAAACTAAAAATTATTTCTGTACAAACAATAAAATAAGTAAAGTCCTTCCAAACATTTTTGGAAATTTTCCAACATTCTTAAATGAACTCATGCAGTTTTTCCTTCGAAAGAAGTTTTTCCAGTTTTTCCAGATAAGTGCTGAATATAAGTAAAATTTAAGAAATTGATGATCATCCATTGTAAAGTATAGCAACAAAGTTTTAGGAGTCAGTTCAGAAAGATCCCATGCAAAAATCGACATTTATGAAAGCTAACAAATTTATAGTCTAATTTTATAGTCTTCTCTTCAAAGCATTTATGCTAGCTGTTATTTTTTGTTTTGTTTTACAGAAAAAATATTGTTGTTACCATCTGACTTACGGATTTTAGGTGAAAAAAAAAATCCGAGTGTCGGGTCCCCACAGATACAACAGAAAATTATAAACGACCCGAAGAAATGATTTTCACAGAAAGGGAAGAAGACCAAGCTAAATATGACAGTAACATTTATACAGTCAGATACATGTATTTATATAGTCAGATACATGTATTTATACAGTCAGATACACATGTATTTACATATTAAAAATGAATGTTCTTTGTTGTGGACATGAAGAGACCAATAGTTCGATTATTTGAAATGATCTGTCGCAAGTGTGTCAGCAAAGTTGCGAAGTTTTTTGTTACAAGTGAAGAAATCAAATGGTATATACGCCAATGTGTGTGTGTGTGTGTGTAAGAGTATGTGTATGTGTGATTGCTGCCTGACTGCGTGTGATAGCAGTAATTTTAAAAACATAGTGGACAAAAAGAGTTGATATAGGACTTACTTTTGTCGCGGCTTTGTATGTAGAAAAATCTGACGCATTTGTCATGGTAACGTGTGTCTAAACTGTTCATCGAGGCCTGGTCTGGTTCGCTGACTGTCTTTCGCCGACTGTCCTTCACTGACTGTGTCGTTGAAGATTTGGTCACTGACTGTGTCGTTGAAGATCTGGTCACTGACTGTTGCTGACGATATTTTTTATCGCTATGGGTCGGCTCCGAATCGCTGAGTTTTGCGCGGGAATGAAATAGATTCCGAACCCTGGCCCATTTCCAAACTATTTGGAGTTCAACTGCGCCGTGCTTGTACAGAATTATAAAAAAGATTTTCGCATCTACTGAATTTAGTAAGATTTATTTGTAGGCGTCTCTTAGTTGATTGTGCTTCACTTATTGGTCGTAAAATATAGGAGTTTATATCCTATAAAAAAAAACCCGTAGATTGATAAATATTGAAAATATTTTTCAATATCTAATATGTTTTAAAGTGAGTGGGTCAATTTATTTGTCTATCCGATTTTGTAAGTGACGTTTGGTGGTTTGTTTACCGGTGTGGAAAAAAGTTCCCGTATCATGGTATTCGGTGGAGGTATAGTGTTCCGTCGTACTGTTATTTTTAGGTAAATCCAAGTACGCTGGTTTGATAAAGTGTCCAGGAGGAGATTTTGTGTATTTGGTAACTTTACTTTTTGACACTTTTAACAAGTTTGAGTTTAGTTTTTTTTTTTTTTTTTTTTTTTTTTCGGCTAGACAAAACGATTGCTAATCAACTTGATTGTTAGTTTGGCGTCCAGGATATGAGAGGTTGTGAAAGTTTTTAAACAATTTTTTTTCTCAGTGAAGGTGGTATGTATGGTCTCGAATAACCTGTCCCTACGTCACGGGATTTTCCTTCAATTGTATAGAAGTGTCCTCTTTTACTCTGTGGCATCTTTTTGCTGTTGTTCTGCGGTCATGTCAAAGGAAAAGGTTTCAGAATCTAGTCATTTTATTGTGGAACGCGAGAGTGTATCTGCCACGATATTAAGTGGACCTTTAATGTAACGGATATCCGAAGTAAATTGGGATATATAATCCAGTTGCCGGGTATCTCTGGGTGTATATTTGCCTGTATTTAAGTGCAAAGGGTAAGTGAGAGGTTTGCGATTCGTGAAAACAGTAAAAATCTCGCCCTTCAAGTAGACGTCGGAAATGCATTATAGATAAATAAATTGCGAGTAACTCTCCCGAGAAGGTACTGTATTTTTGTTGTGCCTTTTTTTTTTCTAAGCCATTTTACCTTGTGATGTAGAACTGATCCAATTGAATTTACCGAAGCGTCGGTTGTCAATGTGAGTGTTGAGTTATCATCATTACTGATATAGGAGAGTTTCGTGAAATGTTCTAGTGCTTTTTTTAATGTGATGGAATGCAATTAATGTTTCTACTTCCAGTGTTTGTTGATCACATGGCCCGAAAAGTTCAATTTAGAAACAGTAAACTCACATTTTTTTACGTTGATCTTTAAACCAAAATATGTATCTCGAAAACTTGTTGTATATGGCCCAGGTGTTCTTTGCTAGGAACGTCATCGATATACGCAAAAACGAAAAAATAAGTCTCTCAAAACTTCGTCAATAAGTCTCTGAAAACTTTGGGCGATGTTACGTAACCCAAATGGCATCCCAGTGAACTGGTAAAGCTCGAAGGGAATCGTAATTGCTGTTTTCTTTATGTATTCCTCTGCTATTGGAATTTGATAGTATGCTTTAACCAAGTCCAGTTTTGTGAAAATTGTAGTTCCTTGTAAACCCGCAAGGAAATCATGTGTGGATATCTATCTGAAATTGTTTTTGCTTTGAGATTCTTGAAATCCCAACAAAGTCAACATGCACTCGTGTCTGGTTTCGGAACCATGTGTACTGGAGAGGGCTATCTACTACTTGAAGGCATATGATGCCTAATTGCAACATGTGTTGAAATTCGTCCTCTGCTATTTTGTATCTTTCTGGACGCAATCTCCGTGGTGATGCGCATGTAGGTGGGGGGTTCCAGTTGTTGTGATGTAATGTTTAGCAGTGTGATGGATTTTTTTCTGTGTTTTAACAGAATGGTAATAGTAGGAAATTTTCCTACCAACTCCTGTAGTCCATTAGTAGTTGCAATGGCAGAACTAATTCCTATTGACGTGTAGTTTGAGGTGATTCCTTTTACCGTTAGCTTTGTGTCACAATCGACGAGAGAATGTGTAGCTATATTTACTGATAGGTGGAAATGGGATAAAAATCTGCTCCAAGAACCAACGTTTTCACTTGTGCTTTTGTGAAAATCCATGGAAAAGGTCGTCGTAAACCAAAGTTGAGCGTTAATGATCTCTCTCCGCATGTTTCGATTTTCGATCCATTTGCGGATTGTTGTATATGTGGATAATGTGCGTTTTTGTTTAAGCTCCGGTGGAATAACACTGATTGTCGTCTCTTACTTATTGGTGCTTCACTTATTGGCCGTAAAATATAGGAGTTTATATCCTATAATGCTATATACTGAAAATCACATCTTCTGGTATCGGGAGTGAATAATTATTAGTATATATCAAAATTATTTTCGTTTTTTTACAGAACTTTGCTCTAAAGCTTATTTCATGTATACATGTAGAAACTATCTTTGATTCCATATATTGAGATAATAAGATAGATAATACGATAAAGCGGAAAAAACTATTCATGGTTCTTGTTTTTCTCTATTAGCTCATAGCTTATTTGAGTTCATATACAATATATCACCCACCATCGCAAAAATGTTAGTATCGCAATGTGACATACGAACTAACAAAGGAAAAAGACAGTAATCTATTTGGTACGGACTAAATTGAAAATTCTCCAGATGTTAGCAGTTTCAGTTCAAAAGCACCAACTTTCTGGATGATAAGAATCTTTGTTAAATCTTTCGCGTGTTTCAAAACACTTTTCTCACAAAAAGGATTGTCTCTCATTCCATTCTGAGAACACCTACAAAAAGGGGCGAAACGCGTAGCTGAATAAGTTTTCGATTTTGTCTTATTACCTCCAGTTTTGTTCGGATATTATTCCACATCCTACTAACACTCACACACACACACACACATAAATATATAAATACACAAACACACACACACATACATACACACACAAAGGCATACACACACACACACACACACACACACATATATATAGGTGTGCGGGTGGTGTAATGGATAGCTGCTCGGAATAAGAAATCGGAGAGTCAAGTTCGTTACATTCACTTATGCGCAAATACCATTAGGAAAGATTTAAACTCATCTCTTCGTCCCTCTGGCTATGGGTTAAATAATAGGATAGACTGGTCTCTTTAGAATAGAAGGACAACTCTGAAATCAAAACTTGAGGTATCAGTTTTCTGTATTCGGTTCTTTAGAAAAGTGTTATTCGTTCTGCACAAGACTTTGCCACTATAATCAAATCATATGTGCGGTTAGTCTGGCTGTTCGGTTAAAGATATATATATAATTGCTGTTTCGGACATGTTATAGTAGCGAATACAGTAATTTTGAATCATTATTTTAAACTAGGTTCCAAAGTCATTGTAGCTCTTCACAGAATTCGGGAAGTGAAAGAAAATGACTCAATATATGATAGTAATTTTTTACAGCGAGGTTCACCCTTTACAAGGCCCGAGGGTCACTCGAGGTAGAGGGTTACGTTTGGAGGCCATTTGTGCATATAGGAGTGGAAGACAACGGTTAACCCTAGCTTTGAACAGGTTAAGATTGTAGTGATCGGAGGAAACATCGTGTTGGAAGGCGGTTCCACATGGCAGTGGTTCGCGGGAAGAAGCTGTTCGAATTCGAACTTACTTCTCCTCGATGGGATACGGATGGAATGTAAGTGATTCGCTACTTTGTAAGTGGGATGGCGTGTTCTTGCTGTGAAGGTTTTCCTCGGCGGGACCAGGAAATATAGTTCGTCCGATCACTTTCCGTGGAAGTAGCAGTGAGAAGCTTGCTACATAACCGCCTCTGGGAGAGAGGTTGAAGGGTGGAGAATAGTTCGTGACCCACAAAGACGTTTTTGAACTCTATTAAGGCTGGAGAGTGAGGTCTGTGCAGCTCCAGTCCAAATATAACAGTACTCCATTTTTGGCCTGATCTGTCTCTTGTAAAGGTAGAGGATAGCAGGAGGGGTCAAGTACAGCAGTACAGGCAGCCAACCATTTTACCTGTATCCTTAGCAATTCGATCGTATTTACGAGTTCCACTTGAGGTCGGGTGTGAGTTTGAGGTCCAACAGCCTTTCGAGGCACGGAGCTTCCCCGAGAGGACCTCCGTTCATCAAGATTGGTGGTAGATCGTGTTCAGATCGGTGATGATGGAATGTACCTAGCTTGTTCTTCGAGGCATTGAATGTGACTAGCCCGTTTTTTCCCGCAGGAAGTTAATGCTAGATCGGAAGAGAGATCAGTCGCCAATCTCTGACCATCGTGCTTTAGAGGTGCACCCGTATATAACTGTATCATCCGCATAGATATTTACAAATGATCTGAGTATAATCTTAGGCAGATCATTTACGTAGATCAAAAAGAGGGTCGGTCCAAGAAGTGACCCCTGTCGGACGCCTGCGTTGTTCTCTAGGGCTCATGAGGACTGGTCATTGATAACTACCTTCAGGGACCTACCTGTTAGGAACGATTTTATGATCGAGAAGACCCTTCCAGTGATTCCATAACTGGAGAGCTTGTGTAGTAAGCCGTTGTGCCACACCTTGTCAAAGGCCTTTAATATATCTAGTGCTACCAAAACGTTTATTTTTGCACCTTTTATTTTCGGTTTATTCCCTTTCCCTTCCTCATTTAGGTGACAGGGTTTGCAGTTATCTGGTAATTGCGGGACGTCTTTCCTTTCAAGAGTGAGTTTTTGTAGTTGTAGTACGTTTGCATGGATCACTTTTATTAATCCCTCAGTATTTACCGTCTATTTCACCGTTATCTCTGCCATGTTTAGAGTGCGAGGGATTCTACTTACTAACACTCGTTTTGTTCAGTTGTGTAAATAATTATTATTTCATGAACATTGGGGAAAACATTTTGTTTAATTTTATCAAACTTGTCTTCCATAAACACTTTACATATGGGATTAAGTAGCATTTCTTTGAGCAAATGTGGCACTATGGTAAGGCAGTGTTGTGTAGATGAAATGTTTTAGTGAAAGGAACAATATACGAACGAGTGGGTCAGTTAAATTAGCGAGTGAAGACAAGCTTTCCACCTCCCCATTTTGCCCTTGTGGTCCATTTGTACATTTGTGCAATAAATATCCTTACCAAAAATTGGTTTAAAAGTTTTAAGAATAGTGTCCATTGAAATAAAGCGCATAATTCGATGGCGATGAATTGTTGACTAGAATGTATTAAAACGCAACATAGAGACAAACCTGGCCACTAAGCAATCTAAAAGTTTCAGAATCTTATGATTCTATTTGCTCCCTTATTAGCACGAGCATTACGCTCTGCCAATATCTCATAAATAATGGACTATTCCGTTTTGAAAGACGGAAAAGACATTACTAACATTATTTTCAGTAAGAAAATGAAAGAAAGCAGTGTTTAACATCTGTTCCAGTGAAATGGAAAAAGTTGTCAATTTCAAATCTCTTCATTTGTACCCCCTTACTTCTTAAAATAACGGCCAGCATTCATATTTATGATTGTTATTGCTGTATTTTGTTAAAGTTCTTAAGCTTAAATATTTAACGATGCGATAGAGGAATTTCTACGGATGTTGTCGTAGAATTCGTTATGAGCTTATTCAATCATTAACTTAGGAATTCAGATTAATGAGATAATTAAAATAGGAAAACCGTGACATTTTCACGGGTATTTCCAGTATATAATAATAATAATAATAATAATAATAATAATAATAATAATAATAATAATAATAATAATCTAGTGGTGTCATAAACTTTAGATGTGCATACGAAATATAGAGTAACAATGTGCAAAAATCGAAAATACTTTTGATTTACATTTTTGATAATATTTTACGCTTTAGAAAATCGGATTTTTGGATAAGTGATGTTCAAAGGTTTAAGTAAACGCGCATGTTTTCTTGACACAAATATGAATAAAAAATTATCTCAGATATTTCTCTATTAAAAACTATAAAAATATCTCAAGGACTCTTTTGAACGAATGAAGTGTCACTTTGGAATTTTGAATGCCAATAAATCCCAAACTATAATGGTTTTATTCAAATCCAAAACACTGACGATCACAGCTTCTTGATTTTTAGTTCACAATATACTTTTAAAATAATTTCAGTTAAAATTGTTTTAGAAAAAAAAGTAGGAAAACATCGTGCACATTCGAAAAACTATTGATTCACTAAGACAGTTCTTATCGGTCCACGTCAAACAGGGAGGACATTTTCTGAGTTTGGTGGCTCTGTTTCAACTAAGTTTATGCATGCTGTCTCACATTTAACGATGGTTTCTATAATTCAGACAAGTCTCAACACAAACAGACATTAGGATTTTTCATACAATGAACAATTTATTTGTAATCGTGCAACACCTTCCCCAGACTTCCAACACCGCGGCTGATCGATGAAGATCGCTTCGATCTCAGACCTACCTTATCCCATGTTGTGATTTAAGTTTGATCATAAGGAGGCCAGGATCAAATCGTCGCAGGTATCTTCGTGTTGGGCTGGTCCAAGCAGGGCGACGACGTACAGGAAACAAAAAATAACACTTCAATAAATTGAACAAAAAGTAAATAGTTTTTATATCAGTTCTCCTTACAATAAAGTGGTTTATATCAGAGTTCGCATTATCAGCCCAACCCACGTCTAAATCGGAAGTGATATCGTCGACCTGGCAAAAATCTGGTTTGCTGTTGTTGGTAGAGTTTGGCACAAGGCTGAAGCCGGAGGCTTTCGTGGGCAGATAATCACGTGGTCCTGTCTCTGGTCTCGTCTCCGTCTCTTCTGCCTGTCTTCTCTCTCGTCTGACCAATGCGCGAAACGAATTCGTATTTATTGACATTCGCTCAAACTGGCGCTAGGCATGGCGCATAGGGGGATTTCAGTAAATCCCCTTTGTTGTTCATAATTCTGGGGAATTCCCTTCTTCCACTCTCTCATATTATTACCTCTCACTAAATCTCCTCAGTGAGTGTGGGTGGCTTACCCGCCCCCTACTGGTATTTCAACTCAACTTTCGATCAGGGGAATCAACTCCAAATTCGTTGTTTACGAAAAATGAAATTTTCGCTTTACAGTTTGCATTTTCAGCTGTGTGTCAATCAACATTGCCCCCTAAGTCTGGGTCATTTTTCCATTGTTCAAAGTGCACGACATACAATTCAAATCGTTTATGTGTGAATTAAATCCTCAATTCTTCCCACGGATTTTTGGTATTAACCCTTCTCATTTCAATGTCTCTCAGCACATAACACTTTCTATTGATAAGAAAACTTTTTTAGGTTTTATTTTACCGCGGTAACAACAAATAGTATCACATATTCACACATTTCCACACTAAATTCTATTAAACAAAAATTATTAACTGAACTCCTAGAAAACAGTAGTAAACTTTGTGTATAAAATTTGTTTGTTGCCTAAGAACACTCACCTTCTTTAAGTCTATTTTTAGTACGCTTGTTTCTTCCTGCATTTTATTGCATCGGTTATTTTTCAGCTCGACTTCTACAGTCGCAAGGGTTTAAACTAAGTAGACTATTCATTGTTATTAGGTTGGTGCAAAAATAATGTCGTTTTCTCACATATGTTACTATGTGAGAAAACGACATTATTTTTGCACCGACCTAATATGTTCAACATATAATTCCGCAACCGATGTATAAATAGTAATTAATGCCAGTTTTACTGTTGAACACAATATTCCATACGAAATTATGTTACACACAAAAAAACACAATTCCTTTAGGCGTTCCCAATAAATTGGACCGATTTTAAATGTGAATAAAGTTTCAGCGTCTAATGATTTTTTTCTTTCAGATTTAACAACTTAAGTCTTTGGCAATTACAATCATGGATTAACAATGAAACAACGTGTTAAAGTTATCGAAGCCTATTACGAAAATGGACGTTCAAATTTATAAATATACGGCCCATCTATGATTTCGCTAGCAAAAAATGCACACCAAAGAGTGACCTTTTGTGGATGCAAGGACTTTTCAACAATCTTCTTTGGATTTTCATCAGCCCAGTTGCGATAATTCTGCTTATTAACGAATCCACCAAGATGAAAATGGGCTTCGTCACTAAGGATTTTTTGCGAAAATTCTTCATCGGCTTGTCTTTGCTCGTGCACCCAATTGACGAATGTACGCCGCTCCAAATGGTCAGCAGATTTCAGTTCTTGTGTCAATTGAATTTTGTAAGTGTGTAGAAACAAATCTTTTGTCAAAATTCGATGTAACGTTGTTGTGGCGAGGTTCAATTCCTGCGTGCGATGAGGAATAGAAGTGTCTGGATGTTCGGCCACATTCTCGTGTACTGTAACAATGTTTTTAGCTGAACGGCGTAAACGAGCACGCAGTGATGTTTTCACATCTGCCACCGACCCAGTTTGTTTGAATTTGCGAACAATTTTTCCAATTGCCCTCTCGGTTGGTCGATTATGTTGACCAAAATATCGCGAAGTGCGCGAAATGCATTTCTGTTTGAACGTCCATTTTCGTAATAGGCTTCGATAACTTTAAGACGTTGTTTGATTGTTAATCTTTCCATGGTTGAAATTGCCAAAGACTTAAGTTGTTAAATCTGAAAGAAAAAGAAAAGAAATCATTAGATGCTTAAACCGAATTCAGATTTAAAATCGGTCCAAGTTATTCAAACACCCTATATAATGACACTACTATTTACTCTTGTCACAGTAGCAAATCCATCAGATCTGATAAAACAAAGATAGCAGCTACTCTTGAAAAGGACCTCCAATCAGTGATTAACTGAGGCAAGAAATGGCATGTAGATTTTAACGCCTCCAAAACAAAACTACTTTCATTTAATCACCACTGGGAACCTTTTCTGCCTTCCATCAGGATAGCTGATGTTAGACTCCAGGAGAGCAACACACTACTCCTTCTTGAACTCACGTTATCCACTGACATGAAGTGGTGCGACTACATCGAATCAATAGCTGCATCTACTGCAAGGAAAGTTGGGTCACTGTATCATCTCAAGAAATTTTTCTCGCCATAATCCATCTTGCACATTTTCAAATCTTCCATTCGTTCGTGCATTGAATACTGTTGCTATATTTGGTCTGATGCTTCTGCTGTACATCTTGAGATTGTTGACAAAATCCAAAAATGATCTGTTATGTAATAGATCCTGACCCGGCATCTCGACTTCAGTCACTTTCTCACCGACGTGACATAGTTTTCATCTGTCTTTTCTACAAATATTTTTATGGCAACTGCTCTTACAAGCTTTTTTTTCCCTGCTGTCCCGAATACATATATTTAAGCATGCTACTAGATTGGCATCTAGGTCTCACTCTTTAACTTTTGAAATAGCTAAATGCAACTGCCACTTCTACTCAAACAGATTCTTTTCTCGCATTTATTACCTGCGGAACTCTTTTCCGTTTCCTTGCTTTCCTGATACCTATAATCTTCAAAAATTTAAATGCAACGTCAATCGTCATCTTCTGTCTTCTTGAACCCCGTTCTTCTTTTGTCCTTTCCTCAATCCTCCCTATTTTCAGTTTTCTCTTTCACTTTCACTACCTGTATACTGGTGGCAGTGCCGCCTTGCTCGCGGTTGAAATGATTTGAAAAATGTGAAATTGGTCTACTAAGTAAAAACAGTTATATATAGACTAGCAGCATGGCCCGGCGTTGCCCGTGCTTGATTCAGAAGTCGTACGACTCATACAGCATTAGCTATCACTTGACCTTCCTTGCCTTTAAAGGAGTGCCCTTTTCTGTGCTGATGTTGCTACATGCCTTACTTCTTGCCTATCTCACACTACGAATTTTTTCTAAGCTCTATACTAAACATTAAATCTGTTACGAAAAAAGATCAGCTTTAAAAAAGAACTCGTAACTGAAAAAACCGAATGAAAAAAGAATGCTAACAACAAATACTTTTTCACACCCAACCCAGTTCTGCGGAATCAGAATCAACGTTGAGTTTAAGCAAGCGAATGAGCCAATTGGAGTAAAATGCCATGCAGATTTAAATTTTTCCCACTTGTGACGAATGCAGCTATCGATTTTTTTTGCATGCTAGCATGCTAGTTAACATTTGTGTCAGTCAGCTGTTGGCTCTCATGCTGGCCAATAGAATTTTCCTGCCTATTCGTGGTAGCCAGCTATTGGCTCTCACTCTGGCCAGTACAAAATAGCCGCAAACTACATGAAAACTGTCGTAGAAGCATGAAAAAATCGATTATTTCCACTATTGATGGGAGTTGGGAAATGCAAAGTTGGTCCTTCCTGCTAACTTGGAGTATGTGCATGTAATGTAAATTTTGGTGCAAATCCGTCGAAAATTGCGGCCGTGCATTCGTTACACACACACACACACACACACACATACTGCCTTTTATAGATAGAGATATGACGATTTAATCAACACTTGTGATATATACGATGATTGGTAATATTTCCTAATCTATAGCGTTGCTAATAGTGGAAATTAAAATATATTCAAACATTTATACGCTAGTATTAGGGTGGTGCAAAAATTATGACGTAATAATGTCGTTTTTTGACGTATTTTTTAACGTCAAAAAACGACATTATTACGTCATTATTTTTGCACCAACCTAATATATTAATCGCCGTTCAAGAATTTTTATTGACAATTATGACATTTACTGAGTCATAGTTCATTGGTGATGAGTTAAGTTGTATAAAGTACCGATCAGCAATGGAATTTTTAGCACTTAAAAGGTTGTGCATGAATAGATGTTTGTGACACTCAGCGAATCATTTTTTTTTTTTTGTCTTTTTTATATTTTTATCACAACACAATTTGAAATTTACAGTTATTGCACACACACTGAAAATCACCAATTTGGTACCATCAGACTTCTGATTGTTCCTGAAAATGAAAGAGGCGATGATATATAGCGCTTTTCACTCATTGTTGAGGTTGCTGTGAGTAATTGGATCAAACAAGAATTTTCCTTCGTGGATGAAATGAAAAAGTGGATAAAACGTTTTGAAAAATTATACCAAGGCTTAAAACATTTAAGACAAAGCAAAAATCTTTCTTGAAGCTTTTATTTTAGTTTTAATTCCAAGCTAATAGATTAAATATAAATTTAATATTTTCAACAAGTAAAATACTTTGCTACATTTCCAAACCGAATATACATTGATTGGAATGTTTTTTCCTTCTGATTATCAGTAAAATCGATAAACTTGTCCATATTGATAAATCTCCACACACAACATAATTCTCTTTATTAAAAAATAAACTTTTTTGAAACGTTATTTAGGAAAAGATAGCTGATTTCAAGTTTAATTAATATGAATTGAAACATAATTTTAAACATTTTAAAACATATAATTTTAGTTTAAAATATGGCAACAAAAAAAACAAAACAACAAAGGTGGGTGGTTTAATCGACAACCTGATGTTTGTGAAATTTATCTAAGGACAAGTTAATGGACATAAAATTATATGACGAATACAACGTAAACGCCTTTATATATAAATATATTTTAACTACCCAGTAATCTTCAAAATTTTAAGCATTCTAATATTTTATTGAATTTTAAGTAACTTTGCCTTTATGATCATACTTACAAAGACGTTTGTTGAAGAAATGTTAGAAAATTATCATTAAATTTTAAATTTACTATAGCTATTGTTTTTATTTTCTCTCAATGCCGTGTATGGATGCCCGTATTTACAAAAATCGGACGGTTATACACACACAAAAATTTCAAAATTCTTTTTAAAATACTGGAGGTTACTGAATTGTAGAGAGCTCTTCCATTTATATATTAGTAAATATAGTTTTTATTTAATAACAATATCACCTGACCGCTACAAATTAATACAGAATTTTTAAAAATTTCAAAGTTTATATTCTATTCTCTCTCTCATTCTCTCTCCCTTTCTCTCTCTCTCTCTCTCTCTCTCTCTCTCTATATATATATATATATATATATATATATATATATATATATATCACATACACATACACATACACACAAACGTCCTATTCAATAATGAATGTTAAGCCTTCTGGTGTCGAATAGGTCGTTTGATATATATATATATATATATAAAATGTATATATATATATATATATATATATATATATATATGCAATTTATCTGACAATCGAAAATAGCGTGAAACCCAGGGTCACAAACTCACATCAATCCAACTATATATATATATATATATATATATATATATATATATATAAGGCTCAAACACTAATATTCCATGGTTAATTTATTACAATGGAATCGTAATCACGATTCAATTCATCAGACATACAAATTCAAAAAGAAATCGGAAAATATAACTCCGGGTATAAAAAAAAATTTTAGTCACTTTTTTTCCAGCAGTAGGTTGCAATTTCTTTCTGTGGTAGACTGGTTGCCTTGCTATTCAACCTATAGCTGAAGGGAAAAGAGACGGATTCATACCTTTGCCAAGGCGTACGTGAATCTAATGAACTCAGCTCTCTGAATTCTCATTCCGAGTCTATATCCATTCGCCACAGCCGATATTCATTTACACAACGCACATCCCATATATATATATATATATATATATATATATATATATATATATATATATATACCGCCATACACACATCTCATATATATATATATATATATATATATATATATATATATATATATATATCCCATATATATATATATATATATATATATATATATATATATATATATACACACCTATTTAACCAGTTGGTCTGTACTAATTTAGGCAGAAGTTCCTCCATTTAATTGATAAACATTTCCCTAATTCTTTTAAGACTAGGTGATATCATCATATCTTTTCCTTCGCCAATAGTACTTATAGAAATAATAGATCACTTTCTAAATATTTTGGAGTTTAGAGGTTGCTATGAAATGGAAAATTCTAAAAATTGCTAGAGCTTGTAAAACTTTATAAAAATCTTTATATAAACCTTGTTTTCTGTGTTTACTTGAAAAATTGGAAATTATCAGATTTTTTTTAATAAAAACTCCTTTTGTTAAAAAAGTGAATTAACGATAAATTTTAGACATAATTTTTACCTTGCAATTTACTTAAACTTTGGAATTTGATAATGCTTTTTGTTATATTTTTATAAGACGAACTGTGATGCACCTAATATGGCTTATTTTTCTGTTTGTAAGATTAATTTCGATTTAATTTAATTCTGTATTAATCTCCTGTTAGTATGATTAACACCTTATGGATGTACCGGTATTTGGTTGGTATTTTTAACATCTTTCATTGATTGGTTGGTACTATTATGGATGCTCTTTACGGTTGCATATTAATTTGGCAAATAATTCTGTACGTTAAATTATTTACTCGTTTCTTTAAGAAGCCTCTTATTTATCAACTACAAAAACTTTATGTAAGAAACTCTCAAAGCATATAAAAATCTCTCTTATATCCGGGTCTCTCATATCCGGGTTACACTGTAATATTTTGCTCTACTCTGTATTGAGCGCTCTTTTAAATGAAATGTTACGAAAATTGGAATTGTACTTCTATCCGTTATCATCTTACCTGGATATATATATATATATATATATATATATATATATATATATATATATATATATATATATATATAAAATATTGTTTGATAATTTGTATGGATAATTCCAAAGAGGATATAAATCCAAACATAGCTCAATGTAAGAACAGAGCAAATAATAATGATGAAGAAAGCGGAAACTTTAGAAACCAATAGTAATATTTTATTTCGCAAGACCGATTGCCCGGTCTCGTCTCATCAGACCAAACAGTTTGAACAATAAATGAATTTTTTAAAAATCATCCAGGAACAGGCAAAAAACGAAATATTTAAACATAAGATGTGCTTTAAAATAAAGTTTTAATATGGTATGGGGGAAGGGGAAAAGAGAGAAAGAGTAAGAGGGAGAAAGAGATATGTATGTTTATATATATATATATGGGGGAGGGGGTGCAATAATAGAGAAGAAAGGTTGACCTCTTTTCACCGGATGTGAGAAGTAAGGCAGAGAGAATATCTTCGAAAGATACAAAGGAAAGAGAATATGGTAAACGTAAAGTGCAGCTACGTGCGATCTGTCTAAGCCAAGGTTGAAAATAAACAAACTCGTTCTTGCGAATTCTGGAAGATCATCAACCAAATTATGAACAAAGGCAAAGTGGCTGTGCTTACTATTATAAATGGCCCCGAGTTCATATCCTCCTCGACAGACAAGGCGAAGCTCTTCACCTCAATCTTTGTCTCAAACTCAACGTTAGATGACAAAGGCCATCCTCTCTCTAACTTCCCATGTCTCACTGAGCACAATCTCAATAATATACACATTTCATCAAGAGAAGTCTCACGCCCGACCTTAAGTGGAACTCTTATATACGATCCAACAGAGACAGATCAAGCCCAAAAAGGAGTACTGTTGCCATATTTGGGGAGGAGCTGTCCAGAACTCAATTTCCAGTCTTGATAGAGTTCAAAAGCGTCTCCTAGTCCTTGTTGGAGAAGAAGAATTTTTCACACTCCAACCTCTTTCTCACAGACAGGATATGGCGAGTCTCTCACTGCTCTATCGCTACTGCCATGGAAAGTGCTCGGACGAAATGCATCTCCTGGCTCCAACAGATTTGTCCTTCACAGCTAGAACCCGCCATGCCACTTGTATAGCAACAATCATGAGCACACTCATTCCCTCCGTATTCCAATGTCGAAAAGTAAGTTCTAGTCAAACAGCTTCTTCCCGTGAACTACTCTCCTATGGAACAGACTCCCAAGTGAATGTTTCCCTGATCACTACAATCTTAACCTGTTCAAATCTAGAGTCAATCGTTATCTTCCCCACTCTCATCCATATAAACTACGCCCTAATGTAATTCTCTAGATGGAGTGGCCCCCGGGCCTTGTACAGGGTGAACCTTACTGTAAAAAAATATATAACATCAATCAGCTAAGTGACAAATTTTATATTTGTACTAATTATATATATATATATATATATATATATATATATATATATATATATATATATATATGTTGTGGTAGGATCCACCTAATTTGCATAGTGGAGTACCGACCATATAAATATGGTTGGTACCGGAGAGGAATCGAGAGATTCAACCAGAGACTCTGCCCGACTGCGACTCAGTCAACACACATTCCAGGAACGGTCTTCCCAGGAATATACAAAAGACTATATGTAAATATTGTATACACTTTCTTGTTTCAATACATTTTGTTCTAAGTACATTTTGTGTTGCATTATTATTCCATGCATTAGTCAAGTTTCAACAATATATATATTTTTTGTTTAAAAATATGATTCCTTCGCTACATAAGAGTTCTCATGTTTCAAAAACGAGAGCCGAAACCATCCAAATAATTATTAAATTTAAGTTGAATTGAGGTGTTTAGTCCCGTTTCATCTTCAAGCGAAAACACCTCAATTCAACTTAATTTTAATAATTATATGGATGGTTTCGGCCATCGTTTTTGAAACATGAGAACTCTTATGTAGCGAAGGAATCATATTTTTAAACAAAAAAAATATTATGATATAAGCTCTACTTCTGTATGGAGCACTGTCTTCTTAATCTTAAAAATAAAAACAAAAATACTAAGGAACACCGGATTATGCACCCAACGTGTTCTTTTCTATTTTCTGCATACCTGCGCACTTATATATATATATATATATATATATATATATATATATATATATATATATATATATATATTATTCCTATGTAAATACACAACAGAAATATAGGGGAAGAATATATGACTTTATGCTATAATTGATACTCTAAATTCACAGTAAATATCATTAATTGTCTAACTGATGTAAGGGAGAGCACTCTGTCATTTATTTTACGGAAGGATAGCAATACTTAATACTTAATTTTACAATTTTAAAAATCAACCTTGTAAATTATAAGAATTGGAGCGTGCATCTAGGGATGTGTGCTCGCTCACTTCTGTACATATGCTGGCAAGGTTATCCATAGTTGCTTAAGTGTCTCTTAAAAGTTCTTTAAAGTTTCATAACTATCAGTTTTCCTTCATTGTTGGGGTGAGTAAAGAATTCAGCAGTCGAAATCAATCAGGTATGCTATGAAAAAAGGTGACAAAATGGAGAGAGAAAGAGAAATAAGTTTAATTAGTTTAAACCTTTTATTACAATTTAAATTTGATTTAATGATAGAGAATATTTTAATCCTGTTTTCAACATTTTGATATATTCAAATGGAAAAAAAAATACTTTTGGTGTATCTGAAAGAAAAAGAATTTTGTAGGTCTATTGTAAAATTGTGTAAAAAATGATTGAGCAACAAGGATTATGCATATATAAATTTACATATACGGTTTATGTATTGGCGATAAAAACTACTTAATAATATATAGATGATGAGTCCAGTAGCGTGCAGAAGTGGGTGGGGGGGAGAGGATGCAATGGCCTCGGGCATCCATATCGGGAGGGTATCCAATCAAAGAAATAAAAATTTAGTTTATATTTAATTTAAATAAAGTGTTTATTTTATATTTTATCTGTTCTTATTTAAAATGTCTTCCTTTCTCAATACTAGGCCCTATAGCCCCTACCCCCTACTTGGGTTTTAGGGGCATACAATCAAGCAGTTGGCCCCGGACGTCACCAAAAAACCTCTTCACGTCATTGGATATGTCCCAATGAATACAAGAAGGTGGTTAATAATGAAGTCACAAACTTTTTACAAGAAGGCGTCTGGAGAATATGTGAAGTTAAAGAAATTACCACCAAATTGAAGATCGATGGCAGTAAAAAAAAAAAAAAAAAAAGAAGACGCATTTATTTAAACAATAAAGGAACATAAGCTGAGCCAAACTTTGTTAATTAATTATCCATCATTCAAGCTGATTAACTACATCAAAACAAAATTAGGGAAAGTTCATAAATTGATATTGCAAATCACGCATACACTTAGCTTCGCAGGTGTATCAATGGCAGAATACAGAGTGTGTATATTTTGGTTCAACAAAAATTAATCATTCTCATGGGTGTGTATTCTTGAAATACGGGCTTAAAGATTTTTACCTGGCTATAAAGGAAGGTACTCTTGATAAAGTAATAAAGGTTGAACGTAACAAATAAAAATTGTTGTAAATCCGTGCTATACAATAATAATAACAATAACAGTAATCATGCATGGTAAAAAAGAAACACTGCAAATAGTGAATTTGACGTCCCCCAATTGTCTAAAGAAAATACATGAAATTGTGCATTCCACATCCTATATCGGTTTGAAAGATTAATTGTAATGGAAGACAAATGATATAGAAAGAAGCTATTTAAAATAATCAAATATATGAAGGTCAAAATGAATTTGAAAGTCGTCGAATATTTTGACGTGAAACTCGACCTCAGGAATAAAAGTGTTTCCCTTTACAGAAAATCAAACAGCCCGTTATTATATGTTAATGAGATATCTAACCACCAGAGAGCGGTTATCATGCAAATACAAATGTTGAACCGGGATAGAAAGAAATAGGGGAAAGTGTAAAAGAAATTTGCTTTGATTCAATCACCGCTTTTGATTTTGTTTCAAACTCACACTTTAATCTGGAAGTAAAAACCAAAATAGTTAAAGATTTTTTTAACTTAAAAAATTCCGTAAATATTCCATTTTAGACAAAATATTCAACGGGAGTACAGTGAAAATAAGTTATAGATGTATGATGAACATGGAGAGGTTAATTAAGGGATAACAGCAGAATCTTAAACATAAAGGAGAGAATAAACGAAGATAAATGTAATTGTAGAAATGCTGTAATTTGCCTGGTAGATAATGTTGTGTATAAGGCCACAGAAAAGTTTGATAAGCATACCGAAAAATTATTTATTGGTTTAGCAGAAGGGACGTTCAAAATAGGTTTTAAATCATAAAACTTCCTTAAACTTGGTAAAATATCTACATAGTCCCTCTTGTAAACTATGTGTGAGAAAAAAGTGGAAAATAGAAAAATACCCTTGCTATTATAAGTTATTATGAGAAGGACCCACAGTTTTAACTAGGGAGTAAGATTTGTAGATTGTGTCAAAAGATGTTAGTAACAGCGCCTTTCTGGAAACGGTGTATGGTAATGAATGAGACATCCGAAGCTGTTGGTTTGTAAACACGGAAAAAAAAATCTTCTTGCAAATTTTGAACCAAACCAAACATTTTTGTCTTATTTTGGGGTTGGTTATGCAATTTTTTCATCACTGATGGTGCATATATTTTTGTGTGTTGGGACAAATGAAAGAAAAAAAAAGATTCTGCCTATTGTTGGCCGACGATCCGTTTGGTAGAACCACGCTAGCGGTAAGGTATGTATAGATTTATTTAAATTTTACCGTTAACAGGTTTCAACGAAACATAAAAGAAAAAATACAATAGGAAAACTGTATGTAGTTTTAGCCGACGTGCTTCGTCCAATGCGGACTTTTTCAAGAAAAAAAAACAAAACCAAAAAAAAAAAACGTGTCGAGCAGTTTTCCTAGTCTATTTTCCTTTTTTTTTCTACAGATTAATTCTGAGAATTTTTTTTACACATACAGATATATGAATATGAAAATGATGAGACAAAATGGAAAAAAATTAATCAAAGACGCGTTTTGCCGGAGAAAATCTTAACTTAGCCTATATTTTTTTTTTGGGTGGGGGCTTCATTTAGATGTGTGTGTGTGTTTGTATAAAGATTGCTTTTTTTTTGTACAATTTTATCCTTCCTATGACACCAATATGCGTGTACACACACACATACATATTTCGGCGGCAAAAAATCATTTAAAAAATTAACTGAATTCAACTCGAAAATAAGAAAGCAGAACAAATTTATGAACTTTATGCAGGTTATCCACAATTTTGATTTGGATCTGCAACTTGTTCGAAAATTAGAAAAACACAATAAAAAATGATACATAATTTGTCGGTTGAATATATCTCTATATGACCTTACCTTATCATTTACTGAGTGGAATCAATCCACCGATAGTCAAATTCGTGAAACTTCCGTTTTCAAAGCTTTTAAACTAAAAAGTAAAATTACTTTGCAAAGTATATTTTAAAGGAGTTAAGTAGAAAAAAAAGTATTTTAAAAATATAATTAAGAAATAATTTGAATATTAGCAAAACCATCAAAGTCTGTGTAATCAGATTCTGTGGAAAATTTCAAATCAAAGTGTAGAATGTTGATTAGAACGTCGGGTTGCGTTGACCAATTGTAGAATGTATTACTTCTTGAGTGTTGTGGTCAGCAATGTTGAATGGGTTAAATAGATAATGTGGCTGCGTGTTGAGAAGGTAATAAACATTCATACATAATATTTAAAACATCAAGGAAAAAACAATGAGAACCAATTTTGTTTAACGAAGAAATATATGTATATTAAATTCAACAATAATACAAGTAGATGTAATATGAGTGAAAAAGGGAGAAAAAAGTAACTTCCCCTTGACTGTAAGGAAAGCTATTAAAGAAGATTTGTCTGAGTAAAATGTTCAGAGTTCAGTGTTGAAAATAGAATATTTCTTTCAGAAAATTGTTCAGTAGTTGCAACTTACAGAGTTGATTTAACTTGGCGTGTCCACTGAGAACTGGTAGTGTATCAAACAAAGTTCTGTATTGTATGTATGTACGTGCGGAGTGAGTAGGATGAAATACACGAGTAAGTGAGAACTATTGTCTCCGGGTACACTCAACTGGGTTTTTTTTTTTAATGCATCCAATATTTATACTACCTAGGGTGGCACCCAACAGAGACGCTAAATATATTTTTGAATATACATGAAAAATATCCGATTGGACGGAAAATGGACCAATCAGCGATTTTGTAGCAAAGCTTGTTTTTGAACAAAGTGTAGGAACAAATTTACTATGGTGGAATGCGATAGATAAATTGTCCTGTTATTTTTTAGTATGTATTTATTGACCAATTAGAATTGGAGAAAATGTAGGCGTGGCACTACAAAAGAAATGTTTTTGCATAATTTTTTTCAAGTTTGCGGCATGTCAGATAATTTTGTTACTGTGTGAAAGAGTTACGCCCCCTTTATCATCAAATAAGTGACTTTGTTGCAAAAAGTAAACATTTTCTCTCTAACAGTTCTTTTTTGTTGGCATTCTTTTCTTGCAAAAACAAAACAAAAAATTAAGAAAAATTTTAATTTTTTTTTTTCTTACATTTTCTCGTTTTAAACTCATTTTTAAAATAACGTGTGTCAGTTTCCCCAAGAAGAGGACATGAACCTATCTACCCTGGATAACCCGGCATATGCATGAGTATACTATATATTATATTGAAGTCCCAGAAATTGTATGTTTTTGAAAATTTTTCTCACTCGTATTTCTGTGCACATTTGTGTTGTTTCTTGAAAGTTTTCTGCATTTTTCTTTTGTTTTTTCAACTTTTTCTTTTTAATTGCATCCAGTTATTTTTATATATTTCTCCCATTTTTTTTTTCATTTTCTTAATCTCCCAATATGGTGTATGTAAAAATAATAAAATAATTTATGAAATAACAATTCATTTAAAAATTCATTTTTCATCGAAAAAGTTTTTTGCCTTCAGACAATAATATGCATATTGATAAAAACAAATAATAAAATTAACTAAAAATCATTGAAAATTAAATAGTATCTTTGTTTTATTGGGTTTTCCGTTTTATGTTCCAATTCAAAGCTGATTTTCGGTTAACGAGGGCGGATTTTTAAAAAAACAAAATATGATTTATTTTCCTTAAAGCCTTGTATTTTTAACTAATTAATGACTTGCGTGCTTCGACCATGAACTTTTAGAGTTTTCATTAATTTATTTATGTGGGGTAATATATTTTTATAATGACTTAAAAAAAACATATTTATTATAATAATTTCCATCATTCCTGAATAGTTTCTGAAAGTTTCATTAAAATCTGACAATTATTTCTATTTTTGCAAGATTTTCAAAATTAATATGTGTCATAAGAAAAAAATGCACAAAAAATTGCCATGTTGTTTACTAGAGTTCCGCTGATGACGAGAAACAAGGTTTTTCAGTCGAAAGTTAGAATGTTCTAATAAAGACAGAAATTTTTTTAAAAATAATTAAAAATTACTTTGTTCTTTCTTCTTAATATTAGGTGGGTGCAAAAATAATGACGTAATAATGTCGTTTTATGACGTATTTTTTAACGACATTATTACGTCATTATTTTTGCACCAACCTAATAGTAACATAAACGTTTTGGCGATAAAATTTTGTTTTTTGTCAAGTTTGGCGTCTTTTTCATCAGACTATGCGCTTTTTTTAGCGATCTCATGGAGGTACCTAAAAGTAACATTTTCTAAACATCAGGATATTACTTAAGCAGTTATTTATGGGTCTGTGTCAACACTGATCTGATGATGATCAAATATGCATTCTTGTACTTTTTATAGATGAGGCACTGATTTCTTACATTTCTCACAGACAATAAAAAAACTGAATATTTGAATTTGGTGTGCAAAACGTTCCTCAAAGATTTGCTCAAATATGTAAGTACACCAATAATCTGTAGTCTGATAATGAAAAGGCATTTATTTTGCACAATGCACATTTACCGTTTTCAACATAATCTCCTTTCTTGTCACTGCAATTAAATCAATATTTCTTCTTTAATCACATATATCAAACATTATACAATGAATATTTGAGAGTTTTTAACTTATAACTATTTCATGCTATGGATTTATTGATCCACTACAAAAAAAAAAGTTTCTATGTCAAAATCAGCTAGTGTTGACTATCATAGATTTTACGAGTTCATAAATTGATCAACAATTTTGTGTGTTGAATGCAAGATATGACAAAGTCCCAGAAAGAATCATTGTTATATTTGTAATGTTGACTAAATAATCAGTCCATATGAGTGAATAACTTAAAATATTTATTACAAATACACAAGTTTAAAAATCTTGACCAAGGATCAAATATACACTAATTGCAGCAGACAACATTACTCTATCTGTAGTTTGAGCATAGATTCTGTGCAAGTCATATCAAACTTATAAGAATTTTGTCAGTCATTTTTCTGACTAATTAGAAACAGAATTCACCCATTCTAATTAATCAGAAGTAGAAAGTATTCCTACCTTATCAAGAAACAGATCTTGGCTAGGAACATTCTCAGACCATTAGTAAACTTCTATGTAGATGATACCATTGTTTACGGACACACTTCCAAAATCCAAGATGATCGGAGCCTTTCGATCTCTCCTCTTTGTTCTAGCAGTTCAATGGGAAAATAACTAGCTTGAAACTTCCAATAGCTCAAAAATCAAGCTAATATCATGTCATTATCATCAATCAATTCTTGAGTCGCAACAAATAGTTCCACTCTCAATGAGGCATCATTCTCAGATGCAATAGAAAACCAATCACAAGGTATAATATGATAATTATTAACTAATTGCTATTGTTTGAGTAACTTTAACAGCCTTCATATTTTTAACTCTTGAATACAAATAAATACAATATTTTGCAACAGGTTGTAGTCAGTCAACTCAAAAATGCTTGTCCATCTCCACAAATTTACACCAAAAGTGAAGCAAAGTGATTAGTAATCAAAAGGTTCCTCTGACAACTCAAACTACATCAGCTTCTCTAAGTCAATATTTGTAGTTCTTTACTGTTAATTGTGCATAATGACATTTAGTAATATGTATGAACTCTTATCAGACACATGTCCATTTTTAGAAACATTTCAAATATGACTGTCCACTCTGATAAGAAACATCTACACAAAATCAACTTACACTTTTATAAATGAAAACTTTGTTTTGAAAATGTAAATGAAATGAAGTCTTAAATTTTAGCACAATTACTTGAAGTATATTTACTGCATTGTGATTAAGATTATAATTACTATCACCTCTATTGGATAATGCTTAACAAGCTGATTTAGTATATCATTATTGTGGAATGAATTTGATGCTAACAGCATTCTTCACATTCTTTTCTATAACCTGAGCTTTGCAAAATATAAGAATTAAATTAATAGAATTAAACAAGACTAACAAGAAAGGTGAAGAGGAATATTTTTTATGGGTAACAATCTTCTGAAAAATGTATTCTTCATCAAACTTATAAATTCAGAAATGGAGGTATAATTGAAATATATGGCTTCTTTTTGCATTTGTATTACTTGCTTTGATAGCATTCTGATCATAAAGATAACATTTCTTGTTCCAGTGTCTTAAACAAAGTCACACTGTCCTTGCCTAATTCTCAGTCTAATTCTGCTGTAAGCTCTATTCATTAGAATACTTTTCCATTTTTGAACAATTATACTAAAAAGAGAAGATCAAAAACAAGGAAAATCATCTTGAACTGGTTTTGGTTATTTTCATATAAAAAATGGATTAACTTTATTTACTGAAAAATTAAAGCATAGTCCAGTTTACCATGGCTAAATTGCTTACTTTATCTGTCTACATATTGAGTTGTTCTGGAATGAGTCGTATTGTAGTTAGGTGTTGATAAGATAAAAAAAAATAATTCCTACATTTGAAATCAATATGCATATGGTAAAATAATTTCCAATGCATTTCTGTATATCCTTTTAGTATTTGCTATGAATATATCTTCATTAGGATGAATAAAAGTATGTATTTGTTTAATAGATTATATATGTGGTACCACATGACATGATTAGTTCATAATTTCTACACAGGTATAACATTATGGTAAATAATGTAATAAACCTTTAAGAAATAAAATTCATTAAGATTTCAACTGAGAACTCCAGAAATTGTGAAAGAAGAATGACAGTTGTAAATTAAATAAATTAACTTATCAGTTTCTGCTACACTAAGCTAGCCCAGGGATCCTATTTGTGATGTGAAAGGATTCCCATTCAACAGTCCTGTCTCCATGGCTTAACACAATGCAAAGAACAGTTGACACATTTAATCTCACATTCAGATTTGTCAACTCTGAACACTTCAATACTTGATCTTCTATGTCAAAACTTTGTTATAAACACTTGTGGAATTGTTATAATAACCCAGTCAGTGGAATTGTTATAATAACCCAGTCAGAGGCATTGGTAGGGTATGTAGTTGTTAACCACATGGCTGTTGAAATGTGTAATGCCAACCAGAAATGATATCGAGTGAACAATGCCAAGATGATTTTGCCATATTTTCAGTGGTCTAATCATCTTTTGGGGCTAATTTGTCACTGTTGATAAAGCAGTTACATCACTATAATCTATAGGCCATGCAGTGTTGGCACTTAGATTCTTATCTTCAGAATGGTCAAATAGACTAATCTAATTTGCTGTGCCAATCAAAGATGTGTTGTGAGTTGTTCTGCTATCTTGGCCTTGTCTGAATTTATTTCTTTTAATCCCTGACTGACGCCAATTCAGTCGGGTTTTGATCCTAGCTAGAGGCAACCGGATGTCTAGCCACACTGATGAGCTGTGATACAGCGAAACAGTCTGTCTGTGGATGACAATATATATATATATGCAATTCTGTTTGGGGGGTTAAAAGAATATCATCAGACCCACAATGGAAATATATAAATTACAAACAAATCATATTAACTACAGCACAAGTGTAAACAAAAATTATAAAAGGTTTTTGCATATATTTGTATTGTATATTTTAAAGAATATATACCTATACAGAGATAAATCGTTTATGCTTATCTGTTTGGTAGCACATGGTCTGTCAAAGTGCTTAGACATCTGTTTTGTTTGGTTGTCAAGATGAAGAGAGAGAAAATTTGATTTTTGTTTCAATTGGTGGTAAATGCCTGTTCCTGTGCATGATGGGAGTTTTCATATTTATTTAATTATGTTTTTTATAATTTAACTTTTTGTTTCTTTATCATTATCATTCTTACTTATAATTTAAAGTAATTTATTACTTAAATTTTAATTTTTCTTTTATTATTAATTATTTTGGTTTCATACTTACATAGTCTAGTACTAAGGTTATTTAGTGATTTATTTGTTGTTATCACTACAGAGGCATTAAAGGAAACACGATGAGAGAAAATGTGATGTTTTATTTTGCATTTGCTCACTGGGCTGGCAAGATGATGGATGTTTTCAAGGATTTAGAATTAAAGTGTATAGACCATCCATTCGACTCAGTAGATCTTGTTCTATTTTTTTGTTTCCAAACCATAAAAGATGTTTGAAAGGATGAACATTTTTTAATTATTCTGGGGGGATCCCTGCAGTAGAGAAATTTTAATGACTATATATCAGAAAAATATTTTGTAAGAGTTAAAAAAAACTTGAGAAATTATGTATCACACGTGTGTTGAACTGTGAGAATGAATATGTTAAATAAACATTTACATTTCATGGCACGAGGTCATTCTCTTCTTAATTGGGCTGAGAACTTTCAGCAATCCTTCATAATTAGAAAAATGAAAAATTGTATTTACAAATCTATAAACAATCACAGTTCTTAGTTATTAGACATCCAGTTCATAGCATATATAATTTATGTTAATTGATATCAACTTAAATATCTGGTAGATTCATTAAAAAATTGTTGTTACTGCAAATTTTTTTGATCTTAACACAAGGCTGAAGAAGTTTCACTTTCTTAGAGTTTATTTTCATTTTTCTTATCTTGCATTGAAAAAAGAATGCAATCAATTATCAAACTTATACTTTGAGAAACTTTTGCAATGAATGCCAAAAATTTGTGCTGCAGTAATCAAGGCTAAAGGAAGATATTTTGATGAGATCAAAATTTTATCATAAAATGCTTTTTTTCTTTTTGTCATAATAAAAAAATCATGTCTCACTTTTTTAACCTTGTATATTTTTCTCTTATTTAAAGTACAAAACAACAATTTTTAGGGCCAATTTAAAAAATTACCAAGGGTCGTCTAAAACTTTTGAACTGTAGTGTGTGTGTGTATATATATAATCATTTATTTAAAAATATGATTCCAATGCTACATAAGAGTTCTCATGTTTCAAAACAAGAGCCGAAAACTTCAATATAATTATTTGAATTAAATTGAATTAAAGTACCAAGCTCTGTTCAATATAAAACATTTAGATTTGTGTCAAACTAGTGGTTTGGTTCTGGTACTGAAACCATCAGTTGTTAAAATGAAGGGTGAATTTTTTAAGTATTTTTTTTTAAATAGTACATCTTATGTAGTATGAATTATGTCAACTTTTTAAAAGAATAATTTTTATTTTCATGCAAAATCTTTTCAAAATGTTTTTGTTTTTAAATCATGTTCATAACACATGTCAAATTTTAATGGCAGTTAACCATTATAGCAAGTTCTCACAAGAATAACTTCAGTTACATGTGGACAAATTGAGTTTAGAGTTTATATGGAAAGAAAAACCTGTGATAATTTCAGTTTTGCTATTTAGAATATTTTGATGACTCATAATTAAGTTAATGATTGAATAAGCTCCTTACAAGTTTTAATATAAAATACATGTGGAAATTTTCCATTTTTACATCATTAAATAATTGAGCTTAACAACTTTAACATATTATAACATATTATAATAACAATTATAAGTAGGAAGGGATTTTCCAGTGTATCCACATTATTACCAAATGTGACACAAAGTCAAGGTTTAAAGTCAGTTAAACAGCATTACTGTGGAAAAGTTGCTCAAGACCCCTTTTGGAGGACGCCTCAGGTGCTGAGTAATGATCCTAGCCCCATTTCTGAAGGAGAGGTACTGCCTGCAGGGATGGCCCCCCGTGGCTTAAACTGATATTATTTTGAAAGTACCCTGTAGAAGCCAGGTAAACATAAGTATGAATGCAGATCATTATTTATAGAAGTAAGTGGATACAAATGAAAAGATTTGAAATGACAATTTTCCATTTCGCTGAAGCAGACGTTAAACATATTAAAGTATTATAACTTCCGCTATCTTCTCTTTCTTTTTCTCACTGAAACCAATCATCCTCTTTGATATATCTTTTCCATTTTTCTTTTATGACCAAAGTGGAATGGTCTATTATTTATGAGGTACTGGCAGGACATAACGGACATGCTAAGGAACACAGAATTATAATATGATTCTCTGCCATATCAATGATATCATATAGCCAGTTTCAAATTATTCTTTTAACATTTTTTTTTTTGCATTTGATGAAAATTTTTGATATCAATATTAATATTTTACAAAGTTATAAAATTAATATACATTGCAAATAGCCAATAAATATTTTGTAATATATTGTTGTTTGGAGCAAATGTAGATTATTTATTAGAATCAGATAAAAATAACACTAATATTGGCCATTTTGGGGATGAGTCAGAAATGGATAGAGGATAATGGTTCTTTTTTTTTTCCCAATATCAAAATATAGATATAAAACAAAATGACCTTCTAAAAATATCAGTCGAAAGCTAAAACTATATGAAAACGAGTTTTTGATAAATTACAATATTAAACTTTCAAGAAGGATTTTTGTAAAATCCATCATTGAGCTTATGCGTAAGGTGATTGGTGTTCGTTTTGCATATTTGTAAACAGACTGTGGGACTATTCTTGGAGAAAATGCCAAAGTGAATGATGCAGTTTTGTTATAAGCTTTACACTGTGAGCAAAGCAAAATAAAGTAAGATTGGAAAGTGAATGCATCTGAACAGAAGCCATACAACTGACTGAAGCATAGACAGTGATTAATAAGAAACAAATTGCTATATAATATATAAATTTAACTTAGTACAAAAGAAAGCCTTGTAAAAGGAGCATTTTATTATTCATACTGATATTTACTAAATGTGCATGGGATACCCAGGAAGGACAAAGCTTGTATACTAACCATTGCTCCATGGCAAAGCATCAAGTTGTTTAATTATCAGTATTTAATACCCTTAACTCAGTACAGCAAAAGCCTAAAAGTGAGAGGCTCCCAACAAGGATCAAACTCACTAGAGCATTAATGATTTGAATACTAACTTGGTAACCAATATTCCATAATATGGCGCTCAACTCACTTCATCCAAATTTACTAATCTTAACTTCTTACAACACAAAGCCAAATAAAAGTCAGAAGATTATGATACGTCAATCCCCCAAGTGGAGGAGGCAAGTTGTCTTCAAAATCAGCATTTGAAGTCCTGGCTTTTCCTTGAATCCAAATACTAACAAGGAATGCTGGTGAGAGCACTGTAACACCACTGGAGAAAATTTTTTATCTACAAAATACTTTTTTTTTTTTCCAAATATAGTACTGGGCTTAAATTCATAGTCTAGGTATCATAGAGGAAAATTCATCAGAACAATTACTATGAAAGTATTTATAGAAAAGGCAAAGGGAAGCTACATTATGGTGGTTGGAAAGTGGCTGAAGCTGAGATGCCAGGTCACGACCAATAACAATGCCAGTTGTTCTTTGAATTTTATCAAGAATCTTTTAATATATAGCAGGAACCCCAGAGTAGCTGTGGTAGCAATATTCAAAATATGGGTGAAAGGTAGACTTATAAATATGTTAGATTCTGGAGAGAAATATTGTCTTGCAAAACATAATGAAACAACTTTTCTAGTAGCAGACCTAGCAATTGATTCAACATATTCAATCATTTGTAGTTGAATAAATTAATCATTTTTTGCACTTCAATTTTAGAATCAGTAAACAAAAATCTGTCAGTTTTGGTCAAATTCTATGACGGTTATTACAATTGAATGAAATGTTATTTTTAAAATGAAGTTAAAACTAAATGCCTCACATGCTGTAATACTATGCTGTGAATGAGCTCATTGTTTTGGGTACCAAATGTAATGCTAACAAGTTGTCTTTCTGTGGTAACCTCAGAGTCAAGAACTTTTGGACTTAGTATCAGATATAACACTACAGCCAGGGGAGATCTCTTAGACACTTGATATCCTGATTACTTGTTCAGCAATGTCCTAGACAGAAGACTCCTCTACCAATGTTTGTGTTTAGATAAGCTTGGGAGATGTTCAAAACTCATGGCTGAAATGCCACGAAAATAGACTTAATAGATTCCCCAAATTGATTGAATCTCTGAATAATGATGAAAATTATATATTTTAACAAAATGTAGTTTATTTGAGTTGTTGGTTAGGTATTACAAACTAGTGTCTTCCTTTCTCTTAATCTAATGTCTGACAGTGGTATGTAGTAGTCTGAACTTTATATTGCTTGTTCACAACTATAATGATAAAAGTTGCATATATCTGTTTGCTCATTTTCCACTTTTTAAAGCTGAGTGATAAACTGGTAGCCTGTCCTTATGGCTTCTCTTCTGGCAGTCAACAGTAATTTTTCCTGATTATCAGTAAAATCTACGAAATTGTCCATATTGACAAATCTGTTAACACAATATAATCCTTTTTATTAAAAAAAAAAAAACATTTAAAAAAATATACTTTTCTAGATCATTAAAAAAATAGCTGATTTAAAGTTAAATTAATCTGAATTGAAACAAATATTACTTACTTTTAGTTTAAAATATCACAGTAAAGCATTTTTTTTAACACAGAAGTGGGTGTTATGAGATGTTGAATGATGTATTGGCAGCCTATTTGGGAAATTTATCTAAGGGGAACATAAATATATATAAATATTTAACATATTCTAATAGTTTATTGAATTTTAGGTACTTTGGCTTACTTATGAAGACACTAGTTGAGGAAATGTTAGAAAATTACCAATAAATTTTAAATTTGCTACAATTCTTGCTCTTATTTTATGATAATGTAATGTATGGATGTCTGTATTTACAAAAATCAACACTAAAAAATATACACAAATTAAATTCAAAATTTTTGTTAAAATATTGGTGGGTCGTTGAATTGTAGTAATTCTTTTTATGATTAGTAAATAGTTTTAATTTAATATGATTTGACCAATAAAAATTGATACAGGATTTTAAAAGATTTAAAAGTTTATAAATTATTCTAATTAAAATTTAAAAAGAAAAAACAAATCTGGTAAAAATTCATTATTCATTGAGAAACTTTTTTTTTTTACTTAAGACAATAGTGTTTGTAATTGCTTTTATTCATAAAAGCAATTAAAAGCTTTTCTAATTACATAATGTCATAGTTTTATTGCATTTTTTATTTAATGATTCAGATCCTGTTTGAACAAAAAGAGTTGATTTAAATTCTCCAAGGACCTGTCCTTATAATTAATATATGCACTAAGCAAAAAGTATTTCTTGAAATTTCATAAAATTAAATGGGTGGGGTGTAACAGATGTTAAAAAAAATTTTTTTTTTAACCAACATTTTCTAAAAAAAAAAAAAAAAAAAATTTTTTAAATAATTACATCAATTTCTGAATAACTCCTGAAAGTTTCATTAAATTTGACAATTATCAAGATTTTTGCAAGAATATCAAATCTGAGTTTTTCACCACAAAAATATGCTTAAATTTCCCATACAAATTTATGTTCCTGTGTTGATGACAGAAAACTAAGATTTTTAACTAAAATTTCCAGTTTTAAATTGAATTAAAAAATAATTTTCACATCAAAAAATCCTTTGATTTTTCCTCTTACCAATAACACAAAAGTTTTAACGATAAAACTTTGTTTTTTACAATGTTTTGTGCATTTTTTGTTTATCATGTATCCTCATTTTAGTGGTACTTACATAGGTCTACTATATTCTGAATATTAATACCTTCACTGATAAATTTTTATCACAAGTATCCCTTTGGATGGTTGCATGCTGCTAACTTATTCTTTCTGCAATTAAATTTTTTTCAATTTCCAATTTGTAGTCTATTTAACTCTTCCTGCATTGATAAAACATTTTAATATGCTTTGAAAATTTAGAGGACATTCTGATACATACATAATTATCTGTAATTTCCTCAATTTTAGAGAGTTCAATGCATGTTTGGGTTGCTGGGACTGAGGGGAATTGCAAACATTGATAGTAATAATAATTGACTTTTAATTTAATAATAATCAGTGAAAATTTTTCATTAATCTCTAATGGATAAGTCCAATTTGAGTTAATTTTCTAAAATGAATTACTAATTGAAATTGTATTGGAAAGACAATTTTCTAATTGTTATATATGTACCCACTGTCCCAATATATATATATATATATAAAAGTTTCTATAAATTGAATAAAATCTTTATTTGCTGAATCAAAAGTTCTATATTCTATTTCATGGAAAGTGATAAAAATGCACATTTGACTTTGTTTACACTTCATGTTTAATTTGTGAAAAACTACAAAATTGTGAGAATGGATCACTAAAACCTTTTGGCAATGATACAGTAGGTGGAAGCATGTATTTGAAATGGTTTGTAAGTGTTAAGAAAAAAAAAAAAATTTGGATCTTCATGACAAAGAACACTTCAGAAGACCTCAAAACTAATGAATTGTAGGAACTTTTGAAATAAAACAAACAAAATACATATAAACTTGCAGAAAAATATGCAGTGAATCAGATGAATGTAATGTTTATAAGCTTTAAAAAAATAAAAAAAAGAGCTAGGAAGATGGATCCCACATGAATTTATGGAAAACAAAAAACACTGATTTCCATTTCTTGTTTGACAGAGAAAGAGAAAAAAAAAAACAAAAAAACAAAAAAAAAAACAGAAGCCATTTTTGGACAAAATAGTCACTGTTGATGGAAAATTAATTTATTACAAAAATAAAGAAAATCATGGCTTCATTCAGGACAGTCTTCAACATCTCAATCATAATGGAATTTACAAGGAAAAATATTTCTTTTAGACAAAATATTATTGTAGCATGCTTCAGTGAGCAACTGGCTTGTTTGAATGATACATTAGAACATAAAACAACTTTTCTGAATAAGAAGTCACCTGGTGATATTGCTACATGACAACACCTGTCCTCAAGTTGCAAATGCAACATAACAATTGTCCTGAGAAGTTCTTCCACATATATTTTCCTGCACTTTTTGATTATCACTTTAAAAAAACAAAAAAAAAAAAAAAACAACTTCATGCTGTCTAATTAGAACATTCCAAAAGTGGAAAAAAAATTTCCAAAAAGACATTTACATTAAAACAGAAGACATTAACAACTTTGGTGAGGTTGAAAAAGACACAGGATATGCACTTTGATATTTCTCTACACAAAACTGATAAAATTAAGCCATTCATATTAAAGCATTGCAAAGAAGGTTGTTCTATTTCAAGTGTAAAGTCCAATATTAATTTTTTGCTAAATTTCAACAATATTAATACTGCAACTTGATAAGTTGTTGTTTTATTTATAATTTAATTTAATAAATTTAACATGTTTATTGACTTTTTGTTACAAGGATTATTTTTTTCTTTTCAATTTTGTAAAATTTTGTATTATTAGATTTTTATTGAACTTATTTGCTATTGAATCTTTAAATTTGTGACTTGAAATTTTTCATTATTGTAAATCAATTATACAATAATTGAAGTCTTTTTTTTAATTACAAGTGATTTTTCAGATGCATAACAATTTGAATATTTGTTCTTGAAGAAAGAATTTCTGATTAAAATTCTACCTCAAAGACAATCATGCAATGGAACATTCTATTGTTTTCTTCTCTAGTCATGTCATTTTAATTTTTATTGAAAATGCTGTTATTTCTTTACATGTCATAAAACTTTGAATTTTTTTTTGCTTTTCGTTTTGACAGGGCTTTCTTGCATCACAACACACCCATCAATGTGTAAATTGTTGTTAGACATTTCCTGGCTTCCAAAATGTTGATATTTATTCCTCATCTTCACTACTCACCTGACCTTGTGACTTATTCCTCCAAAATGAAATTTCAACTGAAAGCGCATTTGATATAACTGAAGGGATACAGGCAGAATTACAGCTGCTAAATATACTTGAAGACTTCAGATCTATTATTTTTATAACAATATTCACATAATAAAATTAAATATGGGTAGAAAGATTTTATTTTCTCCCTTCCCAACAACTTGAAAATTACCACAAAGAAATAACTTTAAAGTATTTGTATTTTTATTCCATAAATAATTATTTGCCAATGAAGTGAAAGGACTTATTTATGATAATAGATACTGTGAAACAAAACTGAATATTAACCTATACATTATGATAGAACTCATTTAGTTTCATACTTAGAAAGATGTTCCCTATATGTGATGAAATGTGTAAATAATAAATTTAAATGAAGAATGCAAAAATGTGAGTGTTGTCATTTTGTTAGGGATTGAAAACCGTTAAGGTGTCCTTTTTACAATTACCAGTTACACCTGCGAAGATTCATCTCTTATTGTGACAGTTGCCTGTTGTTGATTGTCCATGGTGGTAGAATTATTGGGCAGAATACGACAATTGATATCATATGCAATACTTGCTTCCTTCAATACCTGCAAAAGAAAATTGATTATCTTATTTAGAAAAATTCATAGAGACAGCCCCAAAGAACTCTATAGAATGTCTATGTATATTTGATAATTATTTTCACTAATATTTAAGAGTGAAATTTTAAACTGTATTACAATGTTTAAAATTGAATATTTTTATTTCTTTATTTTTTTTTTTACACATTCTTTTAGAGGCATTATATCATTAAAATATTAACTTAAAAAAAATGATACCAAATTCTGCATTTTTTCCTGCAATAATTCTTTCACATCTTGTTCTTCTGTGTCATGTCCCTTCAAGTAATCATGGCTTTCCACAACTACTTGTCCTTTTTAGCTCTTAGTAAAGTTTTCTTTTTGCTATCTCTCCTAATCTGTTTGGACAAACATTTACGCAAGCTCATTAGGTAGGTTATACGTAGCTTTCTTGTCCTATGAGTGTCAAATTCTCCAAACCCTTTTTCCTCCTTATTTACCCTAAAATTTTCAATTGTTTCCTGATTCTAAGCATAAGTGTCCTTTTTATTTCCATTTTCCCAAAAACTTCCCTGTTCTACCCATATTATTCTCAGCATCCTACTGTAGAACCACATTTTTATTGCCTCAAGTTTCTTGTTCATCTGTGAGGAAATTGTCCAGCATTCAGTCATATAGGAAAATCAATACTATATTATAGTTTGGCACTTTTCTCTTTGTTTCTAATGAGATTTTCCTATTTCTTAATACTTCGCTTAGCTTTTGGAAGGTGTCTTTTTGCTATTCCAATGTACCTTCAGTTTTTGGTGTCCTCTGTTAAAACACTTCCCAGATATTTAAATATACATGAAATCTTTTGTTGGATGGTCAATAGCTAAACTAGCTCCCCCACTACAATTTATTGCAAATGATGAAGCAAGTGGTTAACAATCCTTTAGGATGAAAAATAACACTTCTCACAAGGTGGAAGAACTCTTGATGAATCAACATCCAGCTAGCTAGAGATGGTGTTTCAAGAAAATCCCTGTGGTGAAGGCAACAGGAAACCACTGCACTTTCAATCACAAGATCATTCATAGCTATCAACAATATTATCTTTCAGATACATCTTTTAAAATGTATGAAATTTTTTTTTATAAAAGAACTTATTCAGAAGGCTGATATTTCTTTGCATTGTGTGTGTGTGTGTTGTGTATTTAAAACTAGCTTCAATGAAAAAAAAAAAAATCATACATACAATACTATCATAATATTTGCATTCTAATCCACAATAAATATGATTACATCAGTGTGAATGGTAAAAATTCTATGAAAATAATGCTAGACCCATAAGTAAGTTTTGGTAACCCCAGTTACCTCACAGATGTAGAAGAGTTTCAAATGCCATGTCTTCAGGTGAATGAACTTTAAACTAATCCTCATCTTAATGATCCCCCTTTTTTTTTTAGTTGATCTGTAACTATATTATGTTCAAAGTGCATTTGTTACTATTTATATAGAAATTCCTGTTAAATACACCTGAAGAATAAAGCAATTTACATTTTAATTTGTAAAGTGGGGATGTATTTGTGATCAGTCAGATCATGTTCCACATATGCTTGTGTGTTTGCAACAAAAGCGAAAAAGAAAATCATACTAATTTTGAAAAAGGAAAAGAAATGAAAACCTTACTAAATTGCTGCATAAAATGATACCAAAGAAAGGATGATGTCTTTATTTATAATTAAGGGAATAAAATTTATTATGTATATTTTTCATAAAGAAATGTTATTTCAAGATAAACATATTTTATGTAAAAATGATTACTCTTTTTATTTCTTTTCTTCTTCCATCATGAACATTTTCACACTTTATAAAGATATGTTTTTAAAACTGAAACCATGTTTGTTAAAAAAATATTCAACACTATGACCTTGCTGAAGAGAGATTAATAAAAGTATGAGTAAAACTGACTTTAACCTTTACAACTCTGCAGGCAATACCAGCAATATTCTTTCTCAATATTCTCCAGGTGGATATGTTTGGATATCCAGGTTTGCCAAGTGTTAGAGCTTCATTTCATAGGGAAAGTACATTTAAAAAAATAACCTATTACTACAGAAATGTTGTCATTCAGCTTGTGATATGAACTTGAGAATGACCGGATGTCAGTCATTTTGTTGTAATTGAAAGTTATTTTATCAGCGAATTTCAATAAATTGTTTTAAAAACATTCATTTTTCAATCAAAATGGCAACTCCCCAGTGCAAGGTGTGGATCTGTTACATCAATAGAGGAACTTTTCATAGACAGTGAGAGCAATGAAGAAGAATTTCTCAAATTTAGCCATGAAGATATTGGTTGTGTGTGTGACAGTGAGACTGAAAGTGATTCCAACCAAGAAGGAAGAATTTTTGAACCATCACAAGCATACAATCACCCATGGGTACCAGAGTTTTCCTATACTCCTGGACCTACAAATGTTGATCAAGAAGCTAGTGAGGTACACGTTTTTTGTCTTCATTTTTATCTGATGAAGTTATTCAACTAATGACATTGGAAAAACTAACTGGTATGCAAACAATGTGAAAACAAAATTAGGTGACACAGCAAGGCACAACTTGAAAATCAGAAAAATGTTTGCTTTGAAGAAATGAAAGCATTTTTGACCTTGCTTTTTTTTGTTGATAGGTTTAATAAAGTGACCTTCATCTTTGTCTTACTGGACAACAGATCCCCTTTTATATATGCAAGGCTTTTGTGATGTGATGAGTAGTAATCGTTTTTCATCAATTTTGTCATACACGCTTACATGTTTTTTATTGTTTTCTCAAAATTTATTATATGTACAGTAAAAAAAAAAAAGTCTACATTTTTCTACATCCTTTCATGGAAATGTCCTGAAAATTGTATAACCATATCTCTAAAACCCTAAAGTTACAGTGCTAGTAATATGCCCACCATTCAAAAACTTAGCACACCTAAAATTAATGCAGATCCAGTTAGTGCAGAGTTGTAAAAGTTAAAGTTTAAATATACTTGGAGTTTTGCTAATTACACAGTAATGCCTCATATTTTGCAAATAATTATAATATAGATTTAATAAATGACATCAAGATTAACACTCTTTAAGTGCCAATAGTATAGAAAGGTATTGTTAATGAAAAAAAACTTACTCTTAGATGGTCTTCCACATCAGCAAGAGACTGATCAGCCCAGTCCAATGTTCCAGCTAAACGGTATGCATTCTTCACAACATATACAAGATGATTGACTGATAGAACTAAAGCAGTGCACCTTGAAATGAAGTTGCAAAAAAAGTTAACTACAAACTTCTTTAATAAACATTTATTTCTAAAGACATAGCTAATACCAGTTTTACAATAAATATATATTCAAGTTTCATAATTGTTCAAACCTAAAATTAAATCTTTCTAAAATCATTTTTGAAAACAGTAAAAAAGAGCTTATGACATTTGTACACATGAGTGTTTTTGCTATATGAGGAATTTAATATAATTTTGAATCCAAAATTTAATGAGTACAGAAATAAGAAATTTTCACACAGAAAGGAAACTGCTAAAAGCATTAATCTTAAACTTTAATGTACTTCAGCATATTTCCAACATAAAAGATTTCCATGTGAATAATTATATTTGATCAATGCAATAAATTGAAAAATATTTCAACAGCTTTGGTAAATTCTATAAATGTAGTAACAACTTAAAAACCATGGAAATTCTTGGCAATTATTGTTATAAGCAAATTTTTAAAAATTTTACATTCTATCATAGTTGATAGACACAACTAAACTCAAAATCATGTGTCTTCCTGTTAATTAATCTTCCAATTTTTATTAATTAGTATTTAAACACTGTTGTAGAAAGTCAGTCCATTCACTTAGAATATTTGGGGTCCTTGCTGTTATTTCTATTCTTTATTATTTTGAATACTTAAAAGGAAATGTAAACAGAACTAACCTGGCTTCCAAGAGACGTGGATCCAAGGGTGGATACATTGATCGTACAACTTCATCCACCCGTGGAGTAATCCGTTTTGCCATTGCAATGAGGTCAGTCATTGATTCTTGCATATGAATTTGCTGAGAACTGCCCATTGCCATAGCAACAAGCTTATTGGTCAGTTCATGGCAGATTTTTAAGATTGCAAGACAATGAGGAACCAAACCACTGAAAGAATATAGTTAAAAAAAAAAAAATTATCTTACTGATTTTCCTGGTTAGCACATACTTTTAAAACAGTCTCTCATGAAATTTTAAGCATAGTAACAATAAAGCAATAAAATAACACTTGTATTGCAATACCAAAATTTTAACCATGTTTAGGTAATCTTCTCCATATCAATCTTGTTTTCACCCATGTCTACAGTATTTAAAGTAAAACAACAGTTCAACTTATGTGTCATTTATCCCTTTATTTTTATTCAACATTGTGAAAATTTTTATACAAGTTCAATATTTCAAAATATTTCAGAATTCCCTTAAAAAGTCTTTTTTAACTAAAATGTCAGTTTCTATTGTCTTTATAAATGTAATAAGCAAAATTTAATTTTAAAAGATTGCCGAAATTGAATAACTTACGTAGCATCCTCAATATAATTTTCATCTTGTAGAATTTCTTCAAGCTTCGGGCTTGTGAATTCAATATCATCCATCTCTACAGTATTTGGGTCAGGTGCAGGAGGAACAGTTTCCATGGAATGTATCAACTGTGTATCAGGACTGGGGAAAAATACAGACAGAAAAATAAACTTTTCAGATATTTTTACCTTAAATACAACTAATCAGACAATCTCATAATCCAGGATCTCAGATTTTATTGAAATTTTTACACTGAAAGAGACAATCATTAAGCATATACCAAAAAGTATTTAATTCAAACAAGTTAACCAAATATGAACATGTTTTGTAAAATTAGATTCCTTTATTTATTCTTTTAATAGGATACAAAATAAAAATAATTATCTCTCAAGAATAAAATCTTATGAAAAGTGCAGGGAGCATAGAAAGGATATTTGACAAAAAAATTCAATGATAATAATAACTTATTTATGATCTTTCAAATCCTGTTAGATTTAAGAACAAACACAAGTCAAAGGCATTGATTAATAAAACATGTATATCTCATGTGTCCTTAACAATATAACTTTTCATGGCAAGTAAAATGAAAAAGAAAGAAATATCACTGTTCTTTCCATTATTTTCTAATGCATTTAAAAGAAGATGATAAACAATCAAAAAGCAATTATTAAACCAACCTGTTATCTTTATGTTGCATTGTGATTAGATCCATCTGTCGACAATAACAGTTACGGCAAACCAAAACTAAGGCTACAACAGAGGCAACAGTAATAGCTGCAAGAATTCCTATGGCTAAAGCAACTACTGTATCCATGCTTTCCATAACCAACAGTGTTACATTGGAGGAAAGATAACAGGTTTATTATCTGAAATTGGAATTAAAAAATAAAATTAAAATTAAACTAAAAAAAAACAAAAAACAATAGGAGAAACAAGATGTGTGTCTTATGCCTGAAAAGTTAATATTTTTATTTTCTGGAAAAAGTTTAAGGATCCCAAATTAAGTTTCAAGTTACTCACTTCCATTAAGATATTGGTTTTAAAGGGTTAGATTGATACTATCCATGATTAATATACTTCTAGAATAAATTTTACAGGAGAAAATGTAGTGTTTGTGAAACAATATATACAATTTAAACAAGAGAACACTTATAAACTGCAGATTCATTTTAATTCTAAATTAACCTCTGATAACAGCCAATACCTTTGAGGTCAGTATCAACTATCATTTTTCTTGTCAAGTTATCCTATCCCCACATAACAATTTATTTCCAAAAACATAATTGCTTAGCTGTAATATAGATCATAATTGCCAATAACTAATTATATCTTCAATGACCTCTGATACTGTATTTTATCTTATTCACCTTACTATTTGTGAGGTCAAAGATTTTTGTACTCAATATGACAGTCATTTTGCAGGAAATTGCTTATTTGTCTAGAAATGGCATGGTATGTTCTCTGAGAATGAACTTCATGGTCAACTAGATTTATCCTATGTTATTACTTGTGAATTTTCAGTTATCCATGTAAAAAGACAAGATCTCTGGGAATTTGGTAGATCAGTAGATATCTGTTCATTTTAACATAAAAGTAAATGCAATATCCATTTAAGCTAGTATTAAGCCACATGACAATTTACTACTGCTAACTATAAATTGTGTATATCCTGCTATTGCCACTACTTAGAGTTATTGACACAGAATGCCAAATAAACAGATTTAGCAGTCTTCTAGAAAGCCAGACTTGTTTTTTGACTGGATGGTCTAAATCAAATAGAAATGGGTTACTTGTAAGCATGTGCAGGTGTTTCTACATTTACTAATTGCATAAGGAACAAAAAAAAACAACAAAAAAAACAGACACTATAGTAAATAGGAGCATATAATAAATGTAAATAATATTTTCTTTGTCAGTCAGATTTTGGTTACGGATAATTCCCAAGTTTTTAAATATGATAATATTAAGAACGGATTGATTTTAATCATTTGCATCAATTTTTTATTCTTGATTCCCAGTCTCTATTTGAACAGATTGTAGAAGACATTGAGAAATACTGTATTAATATCAAAAAATTAATATACTAAATTTATGCTGGTCATTTATTCTTTTACACATCATGTAAATAGACATGCATATATGGGGGGGGGGGGATCTGAAAAGTCCTTGGTTTAACCCAGCTCCCAAAATCTAACCAAATAACCACACACAGAAGATTTTTCTTAATCCTTTCTTAGGCTGAGAACTTTTCAATTTGCCTTCATAAGAATGGCATGGAAAAAGATTTTAGTAATTATGTGAAAATTTCAATATTGAACTTGCCATTGTTATAACGACTTGTAGATATGCAAAAACTTACTTCTGAATTTGACTATTTTGTGTTCAAATATGTTTATGATTTACAAAATACATACAATTATCTATGCTGTATTTTGAAAGACTAATGCTATAATTTCTATGTTGAGGTTACCTAAGATTATTTAAATCACTAACATATGCAAGTGGTTTGAGTTTTTGCAGTCTGGAAAACAAAGGTTCAGGCAGTATTAACAAATGTGTGATAGCATTAAAACTTCTGACAATCCCATTTAACAGATAATGTCAAAACACAAGCAAAAAGTTGAAATCTGCACCCACCGACACCAAATTTCAGTGTTTTTTAAAAATTAAAGAAAAATACTTCCATATATTTCTGAAATTTGGTACGTAGGACAAATAAGAAGTGTAGAATACAAATATTTAACTATTTTAAGCCTACACTTGATAGAAAATTTTATTTTACTCACCCAAATACATGACCCCAAAATCAACAACTTTTCATCTATGTAGCTTATGGTCAGTCTATCAAAAATATGTCCTCTTCAATTTTCATAATATTTTTTTGCCTAACATCTACAATGCCTGCTCAAGTTCACCAAAAAATTTTGTAAGGGTTTTAAGTCTACTTTAGATGATATGACCCTGCCAAGTTTAGAGTTTTTTCCTATGAATGTGCAGGATTTCCAAGAAAGATTATCATTAAACACATCATCCTAATGCACTGTGACCTCTAAGATGTTGATATTGTGCTAAGTAACTTCTTGAACTATTCAATAAGATTGTTTTTATTAATTTAAAAAAATAATTTAAATATATTTTGCAGATGTTACTTTTTGTACAGATAGATTGTCTTTAAAAAGAGGTAAACATTGCCTCATGTATGATAATCAACAGTGCACAGAAAATTTGTAAATGGCACTTAACAAATGAAGTTAAAAGAAATTCTTTCTGTTTCTTTTAATTTTATATTCATAAATTATTTTCATGAAACAAAACATTTGATTTTTTTTCATTCTCAAAAAAAGTCATAAGATAAATGCGAATGTTTAAAACAATATTTGAAGTTGGAACTAAACATATTTATATAGTTGAAGGAAATGTTTTCATTACTATTTTTAAATTTTCATTTTTTAAATAATTTTTCAAAATTATTTTCATGAAACAAACATTTGAATTTTATTTCATTCAGGAGAAAATCATAAAAAAAAATATACAAAGTGCCTTTAAAAGATTAGATTTTAAACTACACTATGCACTAAATTTTGTTGTGCATATAGACTAAATTGTTTGGATATAATTTTTTTGCAAAGATAATTTATCCATCTTGGACAAATGATAAACTCTACCATTTGCTGTTGTAGGAACATCAACAGTGCACAGAATATTCATTAATGGTACAAAACATATATCCTTAAAATTTTCTTTCCAGTAAAATGAATGTGATGGAAGAGCTGGGTGCATGAACTTAATCAGCAAGTCCTTATTCTACATATTAATTTCCAGGACCATGCCAATCCAAATTTTATTGTCACACTTACAACAAACATATCCTGAAATAAAAAAAATTACTGGTTTTTCTTCAGCCCCAATAGAAAAGTCATATATTAGGTCATAGTTTTCATCTTTGCTACATTGTTTCATAGCTATTTTATCTATGGCGAGTGGAATAAATTGTTCTTGGGACTGTGGATGCATTTTCGAATCTCATGGTGAGACTCCTTCTCACTTCCTTAACTTCTTCCTTTTCAACCAGAATGAATTTGATACCTTCAATTGCAGATTTACAATATTCAAACATAGATTCTGTGGAAAGGATTTGTTTGGTAGTTGGTCTTTGGAGACTTTCTTTTGACACTATCCTTTTCACTGTCCCACCTATGCCATCACACGGTTGTTTACCATGACTTGTTGCAAAGAAATTCCATTCAGCATTATCAATATATCCTTCCATGGTGCAAGCTGCCCTGATGATTTAGGACAATTTGGGCACCTATAAATCATACACACTCTGCTACTGGTATTACAGACAATATATTTCCAGAGATCTTTATATGATACATTCAATAGTTCCAGTAATAATTTCATATTTTGGTGGATAGTGCATACACATACAACATGCGTACCTGCATTACCAGGAAGGATACACCATTTCGAGCTTAGACTACAAAATTTTGAAAATCCCAAAGGTACTGTTGGGTTCTGTTTCTTGAATGCTCTGAAGAGCTCATTTAGGTTGCACAAGATGTGTCTTTTATGCTGATGAATATTACGTTTAATACTAATGTAGTCTTTCCTGCCTGGCATCAGTCGAGTATATTCATCATTTTGGTAAAATGCTTCCACTAACTGTGCAATATCAGCAGGCAAAGACTTGTCCCTTTTTGGTTCTGGCACAGCTAAAATACCTCTTTCCAAACATAATTTGTAAGCCTTACATACAATGTGTTCTGAAACACCAAACACATCCATGACTTTTGTGTGACCAGTTGGTAGGGGAAAGTGTCAAGATCTGTATTTTGATTTTAGTTGATTCCACTGTCTTCACTTTTGCTACAAGAAGCTCTATCATTTTATCAAAGCACTTAGCTTTATCTCGTTTTTGATTTTTAAAGCCTCATCATTCAACATCTCATAATCAACGTTTAATGACTTGGCTACTTGGGTTTTTAAACATTGCATTGCAGAAAATATTTTTCTCTTACTTAAAGTAGCTTTTCCTGAGTAATGAAGCCCTTTTGTTTTCAGTGGAGAAATTCCAATAGCAGAGAAACCTTCATTGATATTTCTCTTCTCTGTTTCTGTAGAAGTACTTGTATCAAGCTCTTTCATTTCCTCATCTGATACACATCTTAGTTCTTCATTATTACTGCTCTTTTCTGATTCTGCAGAAGTACCTGCTTCAAGTTCTTGTATTTCCTCATCCAATACATGTCTTGGTTCTTCATCAGGAAGTAGTTTGTGGATTTGTATTAGACAATTAGGGCAGAGTTTCTTACCTGGGATTAATACCAACTTAGCCTTTGCCTTGTCTGCCATTTCCAATGAAATTGGTTTCAAACCACCCTTGACTTGTTTTTTATGATTTTTAAATGGATTACAACATCTCTTTTCAAGCCATTCATAGTTAGTCAACAAAGTCTGCTTGTGATGGTAACAGATAGTCTGTATTTTATCCTTGTCAAGTCCTGTTCTATAGGCAGTAAGCTTTAAATCCATTGCATCCAACTGATCAACTGAAATCAGTCCAACCTGTTTATCATTGAATAAACCATGATATGTTTCAACTGTTAGCTTAGTACAAATAGAACAATTCATCTTTAACTGAAAAAAGAAACTACTGTACTTCAAATCCAGTGTGCAAGTAAAAAATCCAAGTAATTAGAAAAATACCACCTTTTTCCTTGGATACTGGATGGTAAGTGACAGATGTTTCAGGACCAGACAGTGTATAGTGTAGTTTAAATGTAATCTTTTAAAGACTCTTTTATATTAATTTTTATTGTGACTTTCTACTGATTAAAACAAAATCAATTCATGAAAATAATTTTGAAAAATTATTTAAAAACTAAAAATGAAAATTTAAAAATAGTAATGAAAGCATTTCCTTCAACTATATAAATATGTTTAGTTCCAACTTCAAATATTGTTTTAAACATTCGCATTTATCTTATGACTTTTTTTGAGAATGAAAATAAATCAAATGTTTTGTTTCATGAAAATAATTTACGAATATAAAATTAAAAGAAACAGAAAGAATTTCTTTTAACTTCATTTGTTAAGTGCCATTTACAAATTTTCTGTGCATACATGAGGCAATGTTTACCTCTTTTTAAGGACAATCTATCTGTACAAAAAGTAACATCTGCAAAATATATTTAAATTATTTTTTTAAATTAATAAAAACAATCTTATTGAATAGTTCAAGAAGTTACTTAGCACAATATCAACATCTTAGAGGTCACAGTGCATTAGGATGATGTGTTTAATGATAATCTTTCTTGGAAATCCTGCACATTCATAGGAAAAAACTCTAAACTTGGCAGGGTCATATCTTCTAAAGTAGACTTAAAACCCTTACAAAATCTTTTGGTGAACTTGAGCAGGCATTGTAGATGTTAGGCAAAAAATATTATGAAAATTGAAGAGGACATATTTTTGATTGACTGACCATAAGCTACATAGATGAAAAGTTGTTGATTTTGGAGTCATGTATTTGGGTGAGTAAAATAAAATTTTCTATCAAGTGTAGGCTTAAAATAGTTAAATATTTGTATTCTACACTTCTTATTTGTCCTACGTACCAAATTTCAGAAATATATGGAAGTATTTTTCTTTAATTTTTAAAAAACACTGAAATTCGGCAATGTTGCATGGCCTTAATTTAAAGTCAAAATAGGAAAATTATACACCCCCCCTTAAAATTGGAACGGTAAAGTCTAGCACAAAATAATTTGAACACTTTCCTAATTCATGGGGGGGGGGGGGGACATTTGTACCAAATTTCAAGTAATTCGGTGTCGGTGGGTGTAATGCCCCGCTGAACTGACATGGAATGACCCTAATTCATTATTAAAAAAGATTATTCTAAAGGAAATAATAAATATAATATGCTATAATAACTAATAAACTACAATAGCTTTCAAATAACAGATACCCTAAATGTTAAATACATTTATGGTATCTGTTATTTGAAACATCACAATAGATTTTAAATTATATAATGAAGTTTCTTTCATGTAACTGAAACTAAAGATATGAAAAAAATTACTTGTATATTTTAGTTTGTACCATATTTAACAGAATAAACTGCTAAAATATACAAATGATGATAAATGAGAAGTCAAAAAGTATATCAAACATTTTATAAGGGGACAAATCTAACTTTAATAGAAGATGAAAAGCTATTCAATAAAATATACAACTGAATCTTGATGTCATTTTTATTCCAATACTGATTAAAGATAATGAGCAAATATAAAGGTTAACAAAATAATACATCATGTCAGTTTTGAAATTCATCAATAATCAGCTATAAATAAGCATGTAAAAGCAATTTTATCAAAAATAATGTGAAGCAAAATTTTCAAGGGTAGATAAATTTTCCTTAACTACAATCATGAAACATAATTATGTGATAATTTCATATTATTTGTATATTATTATTATCTAGTTTATAAATGATGTTAAAATGATGGCATGTCTAAGTAATTTTGCAGCGGCATTGACTTATATAATATCAAACTCCTGTTTCTTTGCTTTTTCTTATTTGCGTTCAATATTTACTGAATATTAAACTAAAAGTAAAATTAAATAAATATAACAACTGATCCTCTATCTTATCCCCTTGCTTTAAATGAAACAAAAATTTAATAAATTAAACTAAGCAAAGGTAAACTATGGAGGACACTAAGTGATGTTAAAGATTATTTTAGAGTGTTCTTCAATTTAAGAATGTTAACTTAATATTTTTTCTCAGTTTTACTCCTGTTTAGAAATACAGGTTACAAAATAAAATCATTACATTTTCCTTGATAATGTCCCTCAGGGGATGAAATGCATTGATAAAGAAAATTTTTTCTTTTGCCTTTATTCATATTGCTTTTTTACAGATATATTTTATTTATATCTGATATTTTACATGCATATATACCCTTGTAATTTTACCTATTATTTATTGTGGATAAATCATTTTTAAGATCAATGAATATATGAAGAGAATGAATAAGTGTGTGTATATATGCACACACACACACACACACAAGTGTGTTCCATTAATCATTAGAAGAATGCTCCCACTTCATACCATGAAGAAAAAAATATAAACATTTAAGTAGCTTAAAAATGAAGATAAATATTAATGAATAAAGCAGATAATAAACCACCACAGCATATTTCACCTGATGGCTCAACATTATGACAGAGCATTGAAAAAAAGAATACATAGTGATTGAGCTCATACCAGAATCTACTAAATAAAACTTATTAAACACTGAATTTAATCTACCATGTACTATATATAAATACATCAATAAATCAATCTATGATCTAATGGCTATAAAAAAAAAATTTACAATACACTCTCCTTCCTTGTTAATGTAGTTAAATTAATGTTACTTTATAGATTGTATAGATTTAATTATTATGCAATGAAAAATTCATATCAGAATTAATTTAATAACTGTGTCAGAATGTGGATTTAGTGATCCAGCCTTGTATATGATACTTTTTCATTTTACTGTTTGTTAATATTTTTTTTTTTAAATATATTTTTTACATTGTGATGTTCACTCAATGGGGTAAGTATTGGAATTGTCCGATACTTTGATTTCAAATGAAAAAGTTACTGTAGATAACTTGTGATTGCTATGTGATAGATTTTTTTTCATATTGCTTTCACTCATCATGTCAAATACATTTTTTTTTTTTTTTTTTTTTTACAAATAATCAAAATAAAATTTAATATAATGAAATTGAAATATTTATCAATGCAATTTGTGTAATTTAGCAAACATGAACAAACCCAATTATTAATATAAACAGATGACATTGTCAGAAACACGACTGAAGAATTTTAATAGTTTTAAAACTGTTTGTAAATTGTCTCAGCATACATTAATAATTAAAATACTTGACCTTATTACAACATTTAATGTACGAAAAACAATTTTTCCAAAATGATAGAAACCACTAACCTTGTTAAGATGATAAATTAAAAGCTACTTTGTTCTTAAAATATTTGCATATGAAGAAATGAAAAAATAAAAATTAATGATTGAAAAGTTGACCAATATGAGCAAATAAACACACTGAGTTTGTTGTTTCTATCATGGGGAAACAAGTAGAAAAATAAAATCTTAATTTGATGATTATGAAAAAAATTGAGAAGTGGGGAAGTGGAAATACTGATTAGTATTAGTAAAGCTTGTAAAAGTAGAAAAAGAAACAAAATTGAGAAGTGGGGAAGTGGAAACAATGATTAGTATTAGTAAAGCTTGTAAAAGTAGAAAAAGAAACAAAATCCTTGACAGGATTTGTCTCAGTTTACACAATAGTCACTGCAGCAATGAGTTTAGGGAGATGCTGGAACCACTTGTACCTTAACTTACACATTCATTCATTCTGGCAAGTAAAAGCATAAGATTTCGAAGAGGAAACTTTAAGGACACTGGATACTCCAATTTGCATTTCTATTTTTTAAAATGTGGTCAGAGGCTGGACAATGTACTGAATTAAAGAATATTATTAATCAGGATATAAGCACTGCAGATGTTAAGTATCAAATGATATTCACTAGACACAAACAAATGAAGCAACTGTTAGTAAATGATAAGCAAACAATTATATAAAAGATGCCAAGCTAACACTTATCTTATCAAGCAAAATATATTTGAAATGTACTGTTCTGTAACATTCACAGAATAATTAGGCTAAAGTTTTAGTTTAGCTAAATCAAATCAAATAAAAAATGTTTCTATATTTTACAATAGTGTATTTTGGCATCAAGTTAAATTTGTTATATATTAGTTACTATAATATTTTTGTTGTCAATTTTGATTAGTTCAGTTTCCTAAAGGTACAGATTAGTTTATAAAACTGAAGTTCTGAAGAGGATAATTTCTTTCAGTAATTTTAACACTATTAGGCAGAAACAAAGTTTCAATTCATGTCAAATTATATTTAAAGTATCTATTATATCTATCATGTTTAAATTTTGAAATCTGAAATGTTTTAACCATATTAATATACACACAAACATATACACCAATTTTCACACTATAGTTAACTGTTTGTTTCTAACATGCACACACACACCATTCTTTGTATAATTTGAACAATAAAAAGTCTTATATAGAATATAACAGTTATGATTAATGCTTCTAAAGAGTAATTTTAAGTGCAAATCAAGTAGAGTAATTAATTTTCATAGCAGAATTAAAATTAAACAGAGCTACTTTGAATTTCATTTGATAAGATATTAAAAGATATTTAGAGTTAAGAGGACTTTATTTTTATTTGATTTCTTAGATACAATAGCACAAATTACCAACATAATATAATTTTGCACCAACAAGTTTCAATAATCCTGCCAATCAAGTTGTAAAATTATTTTATTATAAAAGCTTACCACACGTCCTAGCTTAAAGAGTATGTCCTGGTGATATAAGTTGTCAGTATTCATTTTTGTATGCCAGACATAAGATTAGGTTGTATTGGGCCATGACCACACCCACCAAAAAAACAAAACACTATTATACAACACTATTATGAATATTAATGTTGTTAAAAAATTAAGTACAAAAATGTTTCTTGACCTAACAAATGGTAGAGCAGTTATGGTCAAATTTGACTGATGAAGTAACAAAGTCATTGGAGGTAGAAGTAATTTGTTGCTTTTATGATCAGTATTACAGCCAATTATATTTTTACCCAAAGTCAATTTACGATTAAAATAACTTTTCTACAAAAATGTAAAAACTTAAAAGGACTATAAAAAAAAAAAAAATTAAGAGTGTAAAACATTGCGTAATAATGAAAAACATTAACACAGAAATTCTAAAATTTTTCAGTATGGAATTAAATTTTCACAGCTGTTTTAAATATGAAAAAATGACTTAAAACTAAAGAAACTCCAGTGCCACTGTGACAGAGGCATTCTTTGGAGGTATTCTTCCTACAAAGAATGATGAAATAAACTCAGTTGTTGCAACAGATTCCTGTAAAAGTAAACTGACACAATTCCAGATACTTTAGAAGCTGTTCATAACCCCAAAAAGTTCCTCCTCAAAGGCTTCAACTAAAGGTTGGGATGCTCATCATGCTTCTCAGAAATATCACCATTCCACAGCTGTGCAATGAAACTTGCCTAGTCATCAAGTAGACAGAAAGATAGAGGCATTCATTTCCAGGATCCCCATAATTCCAACTTGCCCTTTGAATTCAAGAGTCTTCAATTTCCAATGACATTTAACTTTACCATGACTATCAACAAGGTACTAGAACAATCTCTCAAGATCCATCACCTTAACCTGACTGCTCCATGTTTTTCCCATAGCCAGCTGTGTGTTGGTTGTTCTAGAGTTGGATCCCCAAACAACCTTTTCATACTGTCATCATATGAGAAAAGCACTACATATAAAACCTGATAAACTAAGAGATTACTTCATTTGTTTTGTTTGGGCAAAATATCTTTTTCAATAACAGTTACTTTTTCATGTGTAAATCCTTTTTTCATTTATATTGTATAAAAGAAATATGTTACCCCCCCAACTGCTTCCCCTGCCAAACTGATTTTCTTCTAGACAAAAACCATGTATCCCTGTTAATTCTAGGTGAAATTTATATAAATTTGTATTTGTTGTAGATTAAATAAGACAGCCCCAGTAACACAAATGAACTAGGTAATATGAACTTAAGAACTCAAAGTGAGTTAGTAGGATTCCGTTGGAGTCAGTTGGGGAAAATTTCTAATGACTTCATGACGAGTAGTCTAAGCGATACATAATATTATAACCACTAAGAGTGAGTTATAACAGTGGCGATGAGGGATCAAAACTCATCAAGTTCTTCTTGCTGCAGTGCATGATAACAGTGGTGACGAGAAATTAGCACCACGTTGGTTTGGTTTTTTTTTCTTTGGTATGTATAGAAACAAAAAAAAAAAGAAAAAGAAAAAACAAAAACAACAAAAAAAAGAGAGAGAGAGAGAGAAGGAAAAACAAAAAAAAATTCTTTAAATATGGAAGAGTTATTAGTAAAAATAGTGGTAAAAATACAACAGTAGCAGTTGTTGGAACTCCAGAAACAACAACAAAATTTAATTGAAATAATATGAAAGAAAACAAAAAAATTCCAAGTTCTTTCACTCCTAATGCGCTGGCAAATGCCACAGCTGAATTCACATACAATTCAGATGATGGAATTACCTTTTTTGCTTATTTTAGAAGATACAAGAAAATTTTCATAGAAGAATACAGCAACTGGGAAAATGAGAAATGAGAAAAACAAAAACAAAAAAAAAACAAGACTTTTGTTGAGAAAGTTAGCACTGTAGAACCTGAAAAATACTGTAATTTTGTACTACTCAAAAAATCAAAAGTTTGCTTTGAAGAAACAGTAAATATTCTGACTAAAATTTTTAGTGAAAAAAGTTTATTCTTCAATACTCATTGGAGGTGTAAAAATATGACGAAAAAAGAAAACTAAGATTTTGTTACATATGGAATTATTAACAAAGAGTGTGAAGGATTCACGTTAAATGAACTGACTCTGGGTATGTTTAATGGTTTAATTTTCATTCAAGGGTTAACAGAAAAAAAAAGACTCAAAAATAAGTGCTAGAATTCTAATGAAATTTGAACAGAATCAAAAACTAACACTACAAGAAATATCGGATGAATATTAGAAAATCCTAAATCTGAGATACAATACAGAAGAAATTGAAAAAAAAGAAAGCACATAAAAACTCTGCACAAGCTAAAGAAAAATATGGAAAAAGAAAAATTAACACATTTCAGATGTAGAAGATTATATCTTGGAGATGACTGTCACTTTAAGAATTCAAAGTACTACAAGTGTGGAAAAAGAAGACATAAAAAGTCACATTGTAAAACTAAAGCAAATAAATGTTCTTACAGAAAAAAATTTGTACACAGTGTTGCAACAGAAAAAATAATTACAGAAAACCAAAGAATATTTGTGTATGTGAAAATTAATAATGTGGATGTAAAAATGCAACTAGATACTGGTAGTGATATCACAATAATCAATGAAGTCACATGGAAGCAAATGGAAAACCTATATTAAAAATAACTTCAAAAATCACACCCGGTGTGTTGGGTAAATTATTTGTAACATGTCATTTCATAATAAATGTATAAAAGCTAAGACTTATGTGTTAAAAAATACTACAAACTTATTCACTACTGACTGGATGGAATTATTTGAATTGTGGGATTTACCTATAAATATTTATTGCAAAAAATTAAGAGGAGAAACTACCAGTTTAAAAAAAAAAAACAATGTGAAAATTTAAAGGAAGAATTGAAAAATTGTTTTCCAGATGTTCTGTCAGATGTGTTTGGTTGATGTTCCAAAGGCAAAGCAAAATTTCAAGTGAAAAAAGGCTCAACATCAATGTTTAAACCAAAACATAGTGTACCATTCACAGCATTGGATCAAGTCAACAAAGAATTAGAGATTTGAGAAAATATGTGTATTTGAAAAGATTGACCATTCAAAATGGGCAGCACCAAAGAAAAAAAAAAAAAAAATTCTTGTTTGTGATTTTTCGACACGGTTAAACAAACATTTAGAATCCCATAACTACCCATTATCAAGCCAAGAGGAAATTTTTTCAAATTTAAACTGTGGAAAAATTTTTTTGAAGTGGGATCTTTCTGAAGTATATTTGCAAATACAAGTTGTAGAAGAATATTCAGAGTTAATAACTATAAATACAAACAAAGGATTGTATAAGTTCAACAGACTTCCTTTTGCTATATTTCAACAAGCTATGTTTGCAGATTATGATTTCATAGTTCCCTATCTGGAGAATATTAATTAAAAGTGTATCTAAGGAACAACATATCAGGCATGTGAAAAGAATTTTTGAAAAAAATACAAATTCAAACTCAGTGAGGAAAAGTGCAAATTGTTTTTGCCTAAAATCAAGTACCTAAGACAAATCATTAACAAAAATGGTCTTTAACCCGATCCGTTGAGGGCAAGTGCAATTAAGAATATATCACTTCCAACAAACGTTACTAGGTTACAAGTATTTCTAGGATTATCAAACTATTATCAAATTTATATACCTAATATGCATAATTTGAAAGCTCCACTGAACAATATGCTTAAAAAAGATGTAAAGTGGAACTGGACTGATAAGTGTCAGAGGACATTCAAAGAAATCAAGAAAATACTAACAAATACAGACTTTGTACACTACGATCCAAAAGCAATAAAAAAAAAATAAAAAAAAGGAATTCCTATGCAATGCATGCAACAAATAATTTACAATGTTGGGGTACCATATTATTAAATTACAATTTCAGGATGGAATACCAACTGTCCAAAAAATTAGGCCATGCTGATGGTTTATCAAGATTGATATAAAAAAAAATACTGAACTGTTTGAGGACACTGCTATTGCAGCATTAAAAAGTGAAATAGAAATTAAAAATATATTATGCAATGTAGTACATGAACTACCAGTAACCCTGGAAGAAATAAAAGTAAAAGTAGAACAAGACATGTTTATTTTGAAAATAAAAAACGACTAAAAGAAAGTAAGAAAGATTATTTTTAGAACGTAATCCCGATTTGAATGCTTACTGTTATGGAGTAGTAGTAATACCTATCATATTACAAAATTTTTCAAAATTGGCAAAAGTGTTTTTCAGAGTATATAAAAATGGAAAAGATATTGTGGAAAGATGGCATAAGGTCATGAATTGGAAAAATGATATATGGTAAAACGGAAAAATTGGGAACCAAAAGTTATTGGAATCAGTTAAAGGAAAGCTTTACTGAAGAAAGGCCTGCAAGAAAGGAAGAACCTATGCAAGTACTGTATATTTTTGACGTACTAATAACTCAAGAATTCATTGAACATACAAGCATGATTACCAGAAAAAGGAAACATACAGAAAAACTATAGATTGATCCAAAACGAAAGAAGTACATGGTGAACTTGCCAGAAAGGAGTGGATATTAAGAAATAAAATAAAATATTTACAAGTAAAAAAAAAAAAAATAAAAAAAAATCTGAAAGTTGGGTGGGGGAGTAAATAAAACACTCTTGGTAACACAAATGAACTAGGTAGGATACCTTAAGTAAAGAAGTCAATATGAGTCAGTACAAGCGTGTTGGAGTCAAGCAGTTCGCTGCCAGGCTCGAACTCTCTGCCCAAAGGCAGAGAGGAACCCGAATAGGGCTATGCCTATGAGCAGAGTGTCATTTGAAGAAGTAGACAAATCCAAGCCTGTGTATGTGAGGTCTATGGGGAATTTTTGCCCGAGCCTACATGGTTGGATTCACCCCACATAAAAATCCAGCCTGGGCCACATCCTGCCTTGTGGGGAGGTTGTTAAATACCAGTCCGTTGGATTTAGTTCAGGAAAATTTCTAATGACGTCATGGCATGTAGTCTAAGTGAGACATAATATTATATTTTAAAAGTATTAAAATTCAAAATATAACAAAATAAACAAATAGATAAATTTAAATTGCAGCAAGTTCAACTGAAAAAATAACGATTCTGGCTTAATATTGATGCACTTATTGTGAAGCTTTGACTGTATGAACAGCTTGTTTTGCAGTATACATAGATACTTTATAACTAGTAATATTGATTTTTCTTTTTTTTTAACAGCTTATCAACCCTTTGTAGATTATTTAAAGCGTAAACATATTTTGGATTGTTAAAATAATTTCTTCTTTTGCAAGTAATTATTGCATCAACAATTTTTGGAGGATAATGATTTTTTTCAAATACAAGTCTTACTATTTAACACATAGCTAGGGTGAGGAAAGATGAATTCATACTTTTCCAAAGGGTATTTGTGCATAAATTAATGTAATTTTGCTCTACAAAGAATATAAACTGTTGTTCAATTATAAGATAGAGTTAACACAGAATTGAATTTCTTCAGTTCATCAGCAAGATTTCATGCAACTTTCATTACTGATGTGTATATCAAAGTGAAATTTTTTTTTACTTTTTGTTAAATAGTGTTGTGTTACTAGTTACTGCAGAAATAGTCTGTCAAGCTTTACATAAGAATGGTGAAGCTTTGGCTGTTGCTTTAGATATCTTATGGTATCACTAGCTAAATTTTTGATTTGATTCAATGATTCTTATCAAATTGTGAAATGAAAGTTGTCTTGAATTGTCACTCTTCTAGATCTTTTTACATTAATATTGGCATCTCCCAGGGCTATATCCTTGAACCTATTTTGTTTCTAATTTTCATCAATAACCTTCCCAATGTCATCAGTTCTCAACTTGGTATCTATGCTGATGACAACTATTTACTACTGTCTTGATGGTAAATCTGATAGGCTTAATAAGGTCAAATTAGCAGCTGATATAAAAAAAAGACATTCAACCTATTGTTAACTGGGACAAGAAATGGTTTGTTAATTTTAATGCCTCCAAAACGAAATTGCTCTCTTTTTTTCTTAGACATCATTTTTCCTTCCATCAACATGGCTGATGCTAACCTTCAAAAGAGTGACTCATTGCACCGTCTTGGGTTAACATTTTCCACTGACATGAAGTGGAACAATTATATTAAATCAATTACTAGGTCTGCAGCAAGGAAAGTTGGATCACTGTGTTGTGCTAGACAATTTTTCTCACCCAAATCTATCTTACACATTTATAAGTCTACCCTTAGTCAATGTGTTGAATATTGTTGTCACATCTGGTTTGGGGCTCCTGCTATCTATTTTGATATTCTTGATAAAATACAAAGAAGAATCTGCAATCTTATTGGCCCAGACATATCATTTAGGCTTCAATCATTTTCCCACTGCTGTAACAGCTTTCCTGTACTTTTTCTATAAATATTTTCATTGTAATTGTTCCTCTTTGGTACCTCAACTTTACAAATTTAAGTGCAGTACTAGATTGGCAGCTAGATCTCATCATTTTACAGTTGAAATTGCTAAATGTAACAATAAGTTCTATGTTGACAGTTTCTCTCGCACTTCTTGCTTGTGGAAATTTCTTGTCTTCTTACATTCCAGTCAACTTCAATATTCAAAAATTTAAATGCAATGTCAATTGTCATCTTCTATTTCCTTGAATCCTGTTCTTTTATTGTCCTCCCTTATGTTTTTTCTCAGACTTTTTCACTCACATCAACCCCCTTGTGTCTTAGTGGCTTTATCACCTTGCTTGGGGTGAAATGATTAAAAAAAAGTAAAATAAAAAAATTATATATATATATATATATATATATATATATATATATATATATATATAAATAAAATGGAACAAATTGTTAGTCCTAAGGTTAATAATGCAAATTCAAAGAGTAAGATAACTGGATAGTTATATTTTATATTACTCTAAAATAAATTCACCTTTTACAAAAGGTATAATTAATAATAATATCCAGTTTTGTATATTGAACTTGTTTTTTTTTTGTTTTTTTTTTTATGAATTTTGATTTGTCAAAATGTTTCATTTTTTGTTTCTTTTAAAAGTGTGGAAAGATTTTTTTAAATTTGAAATAGAAATTGTTTTGAATAAAGAATTGTTGAAATTACAAAATGCCAATGAACTATTCCTAGCAATTAAAAATATATAACCTAAAGACTATCCTACAAATTATTTTCTATTTTATAAGCAGTTTATAAAAAATGTTAATCTAAAATTTAGTACTGACAATGTTATTTTCTTTAAAACATTCAGGATAGATGCTCATAGTCACTTTCATGTTATTCTATATGTAAATTTAAAATGTTTCTTTTAAGAAATACTTTAATTTCTTTTCATTCAGTGTTATTTTAAATATCTTAAGGTGAGTTGAAAATGATCTTAAATTAAACTAAAATGCAAGAGAATTACATAATGATCTGAGATTAAAAATTTTAATATGAAGAAAGTAAATTCCAATAAAGAAGTTTTCATTTTCTCCTGCTGTACATTTTTCTATTATAAATAAACCTAGCAAAAATAAAATTAACAATGATAAATAATAAGTGAAGATATTTTAATCCAAGAAACCCCAATAACTTTGCTAGTTGAGTAAAAGTTTATGACAAGATTTAAAAATGAAAGTTTTAAGGAATAAAACACAAAAACAAAAAAAAAAAACAAAAAGAAAAGATTTAAATCTTAAAAAATTGACAGAAAAAAGATTTGTATACTTGTTAAAACATGTTCTGGTTTAGATGGGTAATAATAAATACTTGAGTTAACAACTATATTCATAACCTCTATCAACATCAGAATCACATCTGTCCACACAGTTGCTGCTTGCTCTGTACATATTTGCTGAAGATGTGTAGACACAACCTGGAATTACTCTTTTCTTATTCAAACTAAAGAAGAGTGCAAGCAAGTGTTTGTTTCTTAGTAGTAAGAAAAAAAATGTGCTAGGATCTCTTTTCTTTTCCTTTTTTGCACAAAAACAAGCCACAAAAATTTCAAGAAGCACCATACTCTAATGTCAAAAAACAAGTATACTTATTAAAAAATATGTTTGTTGATAACATTAATATTTCTAATTTATGAAATGAATTGTGACACTAACTTTTCTGCTACAGTCACAGTAATATGTTGGAGAGGATAAGAAAAAATTCTTCAAAATTTAACAGTTTCATACAAGGAGAGGTATTAGCCCAGAAAGCACTCACTCATTATATGTAAGATTTAAAAAATGCTTAGTTGAAATATGTAGAGAAATACTTGTTTATTAAAAAACATTGGAATATATATAATTTTTGTGCATAAAGAAGCAGAAAAATAATAATATTAATATTTAATTTTAGTTTTGTGCTTGAAACAGGCATGTAATTCTTGTCATGAAAATATGTCATCACTGTTCTTTAATAGTTTATGTTAGGCTTATTTCATGTGCAATATTTTTTCAACCCTTAAATCATCCTGGTAGAGTTAGACATTACTATGAATTTGCTGACACATAGCACAGGAAAATTTACAAAGTGAGAAAAACTACTTTGATGACAGATGAAAATCAATTCAAAAATATGCATTTTCAGTCATTTATGCAATGCTTTTAATAAGTTAAAAATGCAATAAAATTAAAAACAAATGTAAATCATCAAAGGCTGTGTTTTCCTCATCATATTTTAGCTTATATGACTTACAATTGAAATTTAATGCCAGGACTAAATATTCCAAATAAACAAATATAAAAAAGACTTTATTGGAAATGTCCAAATCAAGAAAGTACAGAAATCTGGAAGATGTTTTAACAGATGTGGGAAAATGTGATACTGAAATTCAAAGGCATGTTGGAATAGCGAAAGATGTCCTCCAAAAGCTAAGCAAAGTACTGAAACAGGCAAATTTTATTCAAAACAAAGAAGAGAGTGCTGAACTGCTATGTAATATAAATCCTTCCATATGGCAGTGCATACTGCAAAATTTCCTCACACATGAAAAGGAGACATGAGAACAGAAATGTAGTTCTACAGAAAACTGCTGTCAATAGCATGGACAGAGCATGGAGATTATAAGGAAAATGGAAACAAACAGGATATATATACTTAGAATTCAGAAAGAGTTGAAATTTCTGGGACACATAATGAAGAAAGAGATCTTGGAGAATTTGTCACTTACAAGACATACTGAATGCAATTGAGACAGGGAACCATTGAGTAACCTACCTAACAAGCTTGCATAAATGGAAGGTAGATCAAGGAGTGGGAAAGATAGTAAAGAAGCAAATACTGCTAAGAGCTACAAAGGATAAGATGTTGTGGAGAGCTATTATCACCCACATTCTGAAAGGACACTATATATAAAAGTAAGAGTAAATGTTAATATTCCAGGAGCTTTCTAATTTATTTTCTACTTAGAATACACATATAACATATATAACTTACATGCAAAGAAAATATCAAATAAATCAAATTTTTATTTGATTACACAAAAAAATAAAATCTATCAAAGAAAATGTAAGATAATTGGTCTAATACTCTAATGATAATCATTTAGAATAATAGATTACTGAATTAGCATATAGAGCACATGTAAAGAATGTTTTATTTCTTTTAATCTTTTTCAACTGTTCTGAAGAATATAATTTATCAATAAGTTTTTAAAAAAAAATCTACTCAATCCTAAGAATAAGTTAATTTTATTTGGATTCTAAAACTGGTCATTTTCAAATGTCTAAAAAGGAGGACACTGCAGATTGAAAAGGAGAACTTAAGCAGATTGACCCTCTCAGTCATATTGACATGACTTGTACACTTCAGCTCATCAGCAGTACTGACAACTGTTAACGATTGTTATAGCTTTCAGTTCCCACTGTTTTTTGAGCTAGTTTATATTAGCTTTTTTTTTTTTTTTTTTTAGCCAGACCCCATTCAACTGCAGGGTGAATAACAGAGGACAGAATGCTCAAAAACTAAATGTCTATCTCATTATTCTGAAACACTTTTTTTTTCTAAGATACAGGCTACTTCCACTAAGGGTTTTTAATACTTTTAAAAAGTTGTGGTCACAAAAATGCAGTAACAGTTGTTGATGTAATACCATGATATTTTGGGGATTAACCTGAAACTATTAATTTTAATTAAAAACAATAAAAAATAATTTATTTATTTTACTCAAAAATAAGTTTTTACAGTTAAGGCATAAAATAAAAATACCACAGCAAACCTGAAAAACTGCAGTAATTAGCTTCAGAAACATTCACTGAAATAAAATTTAAACTTTAATTTATTTTATTTTTAATTTTAAAAATAATTTCTGGTTAATGTAAAAGTGCTTCCCTGGCATCAACATTTTCCTCTTGGAAAGAAAATGTTTTAAAAAGTAAATTTGTTTTTATAATAAAAGGAGTCATTATGTTATTTCCAGAAGTTAAAAAAGTTGATCTGAAACACTATGGAATGAAAGAAATGAACAATAACAATTACATTAAAGTAGGTACCTCCAATAATTCAATATACATAAGGTTTAAAAATTAATTTTTTTGAAATGAAAATCTTTTTTGAAGCTTTCGTTTTAGCTTTAACTGAAAGCCAAAGTATTTAAAATTTACTTTTTCCAGTAAGCAAAATACTGTGGTGTATTTCAAACAGAAATTATATTCACCGGAATTTTTTTTTTTTTCAATAAAATTGCTCAAAATGGCCCTTTTTGACACATTTGTAAACAAAAGTTAATTCTCAGTTTTAAAAATCTTGCAAAAATAAAAAATATATATTTCTGAAATGTTATTTGATGAAAATTAGCAAATTTAAAGTTAAATTAATCAATCTGATTTGAAACAAATATTACTTACTTCTAGCATAAAATGTTGTATACAAACATTTTTTAACTACAGGGTCTTGTTTTTCTGATGTGTTGATAGATTTATTGACATTCAATTAACAGCTGAACATGTTCATAATTAAGTATGGTGGAGCTGACAATAAATTTTGAGTATTTTTTTTCCAATGTAAGTCAGGGGGGGGGAGAGAACAACCCTTAAAACACATGACCTTTAAATGCTAGATTTATAAGTTTCTACATCAATACTTCTGAAATTCTGCATGTAATCAAAGATACAAAAACAAATTGAAATTCTTCTAAAAATATTTTGGTGTCGTCAGATTGTAAGAAGCTTTAAAATATATGATTAGTAAATACAGTTTAACAATATTTTCTAAGAATTATCTGATTGAAAATGAAAAATGAATTTTAAAAGATTTATTTTAAAAACCTTTTAAATCATTCAATTTAAAATTGCAAAAAAAATGAAAACAAATCTTGTAAAAATTCATTTTTGTCGAAATTTTTTTCTTCAAACAATATAGTCATAAAAGTTTTAAACAATATATAGTCATAAAAGTTTTAATGCTTTTAGTTTTATGATAAAACTAAAAAAGCAATTAAAAGCTTCTCTAACCAAATAATGTCTTAGTTTTATTACATTTTTTTTATTTTTCAATTCAGAACAGATTTTGCAAAAAAAAAAAAAAAAATCGGTGATTTGAATTTTTCAAAGGATTCTGCTTTCAATTTTTACCTATAGACACTAAAACTTATCTCGTTGAATTTCTCAAGTTTCATGAGCTGAAACTGAAACACATCAGACTTTTTTAATAGAAAATATTGGTAAAAATATATTTTTACCAATATTTTCTAATAAAAAATTTCAAAAATAATTTCATTCATTTGTGAACAAGTCTTGAAAATTTAATTAAAATCTGACAATTATTTGATTTTTGCAAGAATTTTCAAATGTTTGTCACCGCAAAAAAGAGCTAAAAATTTTGCTAAAAGTTAGTACAACCGCTGACTCGAGAAAAACAAGTTTTTTTTATTTAAAATTTCGAATGTTATAAAAAGGAGTAAGAAATTTAATTAAATATCGAAAAATACTTTGATTCTTCCTCTTAAAACAAAGATTTTGACGATAAAACTATTTTTACGTGTGGAGCATGTTAGTTTTTTCATCACAGCATGCTGATTTTTTAGCGATTTCGTGGAGGTACCTAATTAGTGAATAATATGCATTTTAAAAAATATTTTATCGCTTAAAAAAACTTAATTTTATCAATTTTGATGTAGAGAATAGAGATTGTGTGTCAATCAATTACCAGTTGTCAAAAATTAGGCATATCTGGCTATTTTTTAAAATAACTAATTGATAAAATTAATTATATAATTATTATTTATCCTCCAGTTTAGGGATCAAAAGAATTTCGTCGTACTAAAAAAATAAATATTCACAGCAAATATCACGGTAGAAATACAATATTTTTATGGGAAAAAAATTGTGAGGTTAGGCAAAAAGCGATTTAAAAGGAGGTAATAAATAATTCAATATTCGGTATGCAAAATTTGTTTCGAACACATGATACTAGTTTTTTTTCTGTTTTCTTGATTTATTTTTCGTGTGCGGCCCATGAAATGAGAAACGGACAGAAACTACACTTTGATCTTAGTAATGAGACCAAGAATAACTTCTGTTCTGTTGGTTTATCTTTCCTAGCAGTTTAATTGTAAAATAATCAAAAAAGTTATAAAATACACATTGAAAATTAAACGTACAGGTAAGCTCAAAAATGTAATTGTCAATTGGATATTGGTGTGATTATAAAAAAAATGTAGTTATTTTTCTTAAATTACCTTATACAAAAAATTAAAAAACATTTATTTTTTACACGTCAAAGAGATAAAAATTATTTATCTCTTTGATTTGTTGTAAAAATAATTTTTAAAAACATTTTTGTTGTTGAAAAATTGATTAATCAAAAGATTAAATAAGGAAACAGTTGGGTTAAATTATTTTTAGAACAAGAACAATTTTTGGGGGTTGGGGGTGAGTGTGACTAAAAGATGAAAAATTTTATAAAAGTTGTTTTAAAATGGGTTTAAAAATATTTCAGAAGTCCTATACTTACACTACAGCATTTGTCTATACTTTTCCTCATTCCCTTGACAAAGATCGAGACAGATAAGGCACAAAAATTCCACAACTCTCAATAAAGGCAATGAAACAACAAAAACAACTTGATGGCAACTCCTGCCAAACACAAGATGGCCGTCAATCTGTTTAATGAAGCGTGTTCGACTCTACTCTGGCCCGTTACTCATCTCCCGTTGCACTGGCTAAGAAATCGAACACCGATCTTGGTGCCTATTGCTTATTTTGTTATATGCCGGTGAACGTTCCAAATAATAACCAGTGACAACTGACATAAGTTTTAATTACCCCTTCTAACGTTTTTGTATTTTTATCTGATCTCATGATATGAAACTTTCTTTTAATTTAATACTTTTTTTAAAAATTTATGCTCAAGCAAACATTGGAAAAAAACAAAATTAGATTTAGAATTATCGTTCCCCAATTATTATTTGGCAAATAACCTACTAAGTCTAAAAAAATAAAAATAATTCAATAAAAAAAAATTGTCATGAGCAGACGATAGGAAATCATATGCACAAGATTTAAAGAAGAATCTTAAATTTTAATTTTTTTTCAAAATAAACATTTGAAGGGTTCCACTAAGTGCTACTACTGAGAAATGTTCTCTTATTTTTTGAGAGTAATAATTAAAAATAAAAAAAGCAATAAAATGAAAAAATATTGATTTAAAAAAAAATGAAAAATTTAATTAATTAAAACTAAAAGAAGAACTGAAAAAACTTTAAAATATTTTTCTAAAACAGGGCTTCAATTTTATTTATTTTTACCTAGTTTTATGTCGTGTTTTCATTCGGAATTTATTCAGTCATTTTTTAAGGCTAAAAAAAATTATAATGTCTATAAAAACCAGCTTAAACGGCAACGATTTATTTGGATCAAACTGAAAGTTATTGCTTCTCATAAAAGTTACTGGATGGCGGCGGGGGAGGGGAATGGATTTTTTTTTTCATAGAAATGTGTTTTATTTATTTATTGCAAATGTACATATTTTTTTATATGTAGAAGTCTCTCCAATATTTCTTAATGTTACAAAAACTTACGAAATTAAAATTGTGCCAATATTTTTGCTTTTGTTCACCAAACACTTTCTTTTCACTTAGTAGAGAGAGAGACTAGTAAAAGTGTTTTCTTTTTATTTATTTTGTCAAAAACGAACTCAAATGTCTGTAAGTGTTGTTGTATCTCTCTGTAAAAAAGTGTAAAGTTTGCTTTTGCTGTTTGAAAGGGTAAATACCAGACTGTATGCCTGCTAGCCTTTTTTTAAGCCAACTTCGAAAGTAACAATTGATTGAGCAAGTCAGTGCATTCTGGACAAAGTGTTACATTTAAAATTTACTGGAAAATAAGAAACTATAAAATAATACCTTTATTTACTTTTTTTATAATCCAAAACCTGGAACTTGTGTGTAAGTATTATGAAGTAACGAAGGATTACCAATTGGTCGATTGGAATTTTAGTCCAGTCAAAATTTCGAAAGTTGATTTTCACGGCCTTTCTAAAGTGGAAGATTCACTCACAACGTTATACTTTCTCCCGTGTAACTTCTGTTTGCTTGTCACTAAAAAAACTATACAGAATTCTTGGGCGGGGAAAATAAAGTTAATATTTATTGTTTTATGAATAAGCCATAGTTTTTAATTTTACAAATAGGGGGAAATGGCAATACGAATTCTGAAAATTTTCAGTATTATTAACTTTTTTTAAGGTGGTGTCTGATCGGTTATAGGAAGAAAAAAGTCATGTGATGTGAAGTCCATCTACGTTTTAGAAAAAGACATAACCTCGACTTGTTGGTAGGAAAAGTAACATTTTCATTGAGTTTATAATAGTAAATTTAAGTAATATTTTAATAATATGGAGGAATATATTCATTCATTTATTAAATATATTATAATGTAATTATTAAAAGCCATATAGAAATGAAGTTGACACACATATACACTCGAGACCCACCCTACACCAAACACCCACACCATAGTGACATGCAAACAATCCGCTCGCATTCTCTGTTTCGTCAAAATCAGATTCACGGCTTAACTGAAACATTTCCGATTAATCAAGTTGCACTAATTCACTCCAGGCCTCTCTTGTCATCACTACCGAGACCTCGGTCAACCAATCCGCCAAACACATCAACTCCATGACTTACCAAATGTACTCACATTCAAAATCGCCACACATCGTCCACACAGAAACACTCCGATCGTATCTGCTGTATTGGTAAATACAACTTTTGTTTTCTTTTCTTTTCGCCTCACAGAGAGTACTGCTGTTTCGTTTGTTCTCCCATGCTTCATAAGATAACTATACATGCTTAAAAGCTGAAGTTTGATAATTTTCAATGTTTTAAAGACTGTGTAGTTTTTTCTCCATAAATTATAAGTTAATTAGATTTCATTTTAAATTAGTATCAATCCAGTAGTAGTATTGTATCTTTTTAATGTTTTAATGAAAATATTTTTGTCTGAAACTGATTAATATAAGTTCTTATATATTAATTAATATTAATTAATATATGTTCTCATAATGTGTCCGCTGTAATTTGAATATGTATAATTGTTTTATTTTACAAAATTTTAATTTTTCATCAAAACAAAATAACTAATGTTGATAAGTAGCATTTGAAAATCTTTAGTCATTAAGGTTAGTATTTTAATGAATTGAAGTAGTTTATTAAAATATTACTTATTTCATTACTATAAATTGTGACTTTTATTTTCAAATATGAAATAAAATAATATTATATAAAAAAATATTACGTGTTTTAAAATAAAATATTATTTATTTTCTCTATGACTCTTTCCTAATCACAAGCCGAGCTATAAAAAACAGTAAAATATGTAATAAACAGAGGGAAACATGAATTTCAATCTTAAATTTTTGTGTAGTTTTAAGCATGAAGCAGTATCAATGTCTGCTCTGGGAGTGAGTAGGTAGATAACACTTGGGACAACTTCTGCCATGACAGACTATGGATCAGCTATTTCCTTTAATCAGCGAGAACTGTAACTTCCCCTACGCCCCTCTACTCATCTCTACATTACGATGCGAGGCTGGCATCTCTCTCCAAACAGACAACGTCCGCCTGTCAATCGGCAGCCTGGAACTATTCTCAACCCTAGCTGTGATTGTTTATATAAGCCTGCGAACGGGATTTTCCAACGTCCCCCAAATTTTCATTCATTTATTTATTATTTTATTCTGTTTTGGTCAAGTGGGTGGCTGCTTTGAAGACCCCATTTTGTAGACTTTACTGTTGGTCATAAAAAACATAAAACATTTAAGATTGAGATAAAATAATTTGCTATGTGGGTTTTCACTCATATCATAGCAGCAGAAATTAGCCGCGTGTTCACCGAGATAAAAGCATACTTGACAGGAAATAAAACGTACAGAAATAACTGGTAAGCATGGTATGTATGTTAATTTCATACAATTTACTTATATTTTTTGTGTGTATTGGTGTGTGTATTTTTTAGGTTACAATTGTTTTATGGTACATGTGATAAAAGGGAGAAGTCACTCTGTATTATTATAAGCCATATCACAGTGACAAGTCGGACACGTGTTGCACGTACCAAGGCTCGTGGCAAAGAAATTGAATTTAACGTCTTTTGACGAAATGTCCGTATTTCCGACAGGAACAGTTTTTGTTGCATATTGGGAAAGTTTTTTTATTTCATTTATTTTTAAAAGTGTTTAAATATTATTGTTTTATTTTACTTTATTTATAATTTTCATTATTATTTTATTTTTATTTATTTATAATAATAATAATATCCCTACAACCATCCTTTTCTATGTGGATGTCCCGATCATAGCCGTCGTGTTACATACACACACTCGCAAATAATAAATAAATAATAATTCAATATTAACATTGGAAGTTTAATGTATAGAATATTTTTCAAAATAAGCAAGATTTTTAAACCTGTGTATTACACAAGAGAAAATAGCGAAAATACACATCAAGCATTTAACAAAATTCTCTTTGGCAGCAACGCACAAGGTTATTAAAATTAGAGATATTTTAATAATGCATTCTAATAGGAAAAAAGTACAAGTATTGCTTGTAGCATAGTCATATTATGACAAAGTTCAAATTGTTATATACTGTTGGGGATGTGTAGAATAAACTAAGGAATTTGCTGTAGCATTGAGTTAAATCAGAAGGAATTTTTATGTTAGGTTGCGTGAACTTTTCTGCATCCACAAACAATTTTAATGTAAATAAGACAAAATATACATGCAATTCAAAATTGATAAATGCATTTATATACAAATAAGATAATATGTACAGAATAATTTGAAGATGTTATTGTGTTGGTATGCTCGTGATATTTGTAGTTTTTGTATGTCCTTTTTTATGTCTTCTTGTGTATCTGTGTTACAGTCTTTTTAGGAAATTGTAATTAGTATTTAGAATGCCGGTATTATGTTTTTAGAAATGAGTCATTACGAAGGAGTCTACCTTTGACTGCAAATGTTGAGTTCGTTCGATGATGTTATTTACTTAGAATAGTAGTGAGTGTTAATTCACTTTAGATAAGTAAAGTAAGTTATTCGAATAGAAGTTTCAGTGTTCACAGAGTTTTCTTCGATTTGGGCTTGCGAGTGAGTCAGTAATGATTTAGTTTGCGCGGCAAGATTGCAGTTGCAAACGACGTGGATTATATTAGCATATCTCTGTGCTCGTTCGACTGACTGATCTATCGTAGATGATCAAAGAGAATGTATGGTTTCAGATTCTTGAATGACGAAGTTCGAAGAAGATATTGAACGGGAAAGATTTGTCGTCTCGATTAGCGAGACGGTGAATTGTAGCCGTCACATTTTTAACCTTCAGTGCGCGGTCGAAAAAAATGGTCTGCTGCTGATCAGGTCTGCGTGGTCACACGTGCTTTGGGTTCATTTTAAGAGGTCATAATCGCGTGGGTGGATCCAGAGCGATTTTGCGCCCAAACTTCGAAGTGCACGTGCGGGCGACCTGATTGGTAGAAATGAACCAATCAGAGGGATAGATTTACGAATGAAAGTTGGAATAGTGCATTACTCGAAGAAAGTAAGATTGGGCTAATAGACGATCCCAATAAAACAATGCACATAGCTCCTATCGTCATTACAAAAATGTTCTTTATTAGATTTGTTAACAAAATGTGTATCTAGAGGTGTGTGCAGTGCATGTAGAACAATAATGTATTTAAATATAGTCATACACCAGGAAAGTGTCTTCATGGTTAAAAATTAAAACGTTATAAAAATGTATCAAAATTGGAACAAAATTACTAGTCACAACATCTTAAACGGGATTCTGGAAAATCTCAAGAAGAAAAAGTTCTTTTTTTAACCTGTTTCTTGCAAAATTATGTTCATTAAAAGTCGTGTTTTTATAACTTTGTAGGGTCCTTTCTACACTGGCTATAAATAATACTTTAACACGGAATCTTACTTATTATAAAACGCAGATTGTGTGTGTGTGTGTGTGTGTGTGTGTGTGTGTGTGTACACATTGGATCGGATTTCCTACATTTTTCAACCGATTTCAACAAAACTTCACAGGACTGCGTAAAATTACCTTACGGTAGTTCTGACAGCTCCTAAAATTGGAAAAACACAATTGTTTTTGCACGAAATCAATTTGAAAACACGATAAAACACGATTCTGTCGCCAGAATGAAAGGGGGACAACTCATATCGAGTTATACTTATTATAAAACCCAGGCTGTTTATGTGTGTGTGTGCGTGCGTGTGTGTGTGTGTGTATGTGTGAGAGAGAGGGTGTGTTCGTTTATATATGGGATCGGATTTCCTACATTTTTCAACCGATTTCAACAAAACTTCACTTTTTTTTTGGCAGGTAGTGTTTCTTATTGTCTTGCACACTTTTTTCTTTATTTTTACATTCAGAATGCTTTAAAAATTCCATTTACAAGACAATTGTTTATAATAAAATTCTATTCAATCGATAGACCCATAACTATTGAAAACAATGTTTTTGTTTAAGTTTGGGTTTGACCAATTCGTAACCCCCCCCCCCCAAAAAAAAAACAAAAACAAAAAAAACTAATTAAGACATGCGTGTACGTCAACCTTAAACAATAATCTTTGTCAATTTAATTTTTCAGTCTTTATGATGGTCGATACTTGATCTATCTCTTACTGTTACATCCCCGGGCAACGCCGGGCTCTCCTGCTAGTCTTTAATAAAAAACATGAGTACATTCAGTAAGCGAATAGGGCAAGCGAACAAATCATTCAGTTTTTTTGGCTTGAGTAAAAATCTACTGAGACATTTTAAAGCGTTGTCTACAAATGGCGTAAGGTCAACCTCCTCAGTAGGAAATGATGAGAAGTTAACCAGATAAATTCGATATACTGCCAGTGGTGTAGCTGGAGTAAACGTCACCCGGGGCGGACCGCTCAAATGTCACCCCAATGTCCCCGATTCACCCTATGCTGAATGGTTAGCTGTAGCTAAATTTTCATACATGCTCTACATCTGCTTTACTGACCGGTACGTTACTGTTTACATGTATGATCCAAGACAAAATCCAATACCACAAAATAATCAGTTCAAATCAAAAGATTTTTAAAATGCAACTGTTCACTTTCAGAACAACTAAATACAAAACACGGCAATACACAAAAGAATGACATTCGATACTATGGTCTTAGAATTAATTTTTTCTTGTTTTCATTGTGGCAAACTGGTCAATGACATCGTCAAAATCTGTTTGTCTTGTAAGCTCGTTTTCAATGGACAACACAACCAGATCCGACAGTCTCGACTGACTCATGGTTGACGTAATTTTCTGTTGGTAATTTTCCGGTGTCCAATTTTCCGTTGCATCATTTTCTGGGTACCATTTAATTATCAATGATGTTTGAAAGTATTTTTGTTGACAAAAATGTTCTATTTCATTTTTAAGCATTTTTCGGAACATTGTAAATCAACTGCATTCTTTTAAAGGTTACCTAGAGAATTTATGCAAAGTTTATTATTTTGTTTTTAAGTAAAATAAATTTACATCGTATTTTGATGTTATTATGATTTTAGTTTTAGTGATAATTTAAAAACAATAAATATTTATCATTTAGTACCAATAATGGAAAATTAAGTTAAAAATTTAAAAGAATCGTTTTTGGAATCGGAAAATAGGCACAAATTTTTCCGATTCCGATACTGTTTCCGATACCCCAAAAAGTTCCGATTTTTCCGATTCTCGATTCCGATTAATCGTCCCAACACTAGTAGATATATTCAAAAGTATATCGCTCACTCAATGGAAAATTGTATCTCAGTGAATTGATACACAGGCAAGACTGAAATTGTTGCACTTTTGGCTTCGTATTTCGCTTTGTTGTTATTAATGATGCAGAGTTAAAACACCATATCATCCGATAAAATGTTACAACAATGTCTCTTGTTAGTAACCAAGATTGTAGCAACTGAAACACATGAAAGCTGAAAACATTGCTATTTTTCCTACTCACAAATTTATTAGAAAATTTCTGACGGGGGTGGGGGGACAAAACGGGGGTGGGGTCATAAATTATTTCTGGGGGGGGTCATATGCCCGCCTGCGATACCCTGTGTCTCCACCACTGTTTTCAGACTATTTTTGGCACCTTAGCCTGGTTGAAAAATTTTGTTGGGGGTGACATTGTGTCACCCCTCCTGTGCTGGCAAATAAAATTAAATAAATGTGGTGAGAGGCCTAGATACGCTACATCTCATTGATAACTCCGACGTTCGTTTGGAATTCCGCCACATTGTAATGTCTACTTGCATATAATTAAAACGTTCATCATGAACTCGAAAACTCCCAGGTTCGGATTTTGCATGTTTACGAATTAATCCTTTTTTTTTTTTGACAAACCACGCAACTTCTGTTCCATGTACGTGTGTTTGGTCTAATGTTAACCCAAGAATATCACCCATTGACTAGTTTGTTTGTGGTTTTAATTCCAGGATGATCAATCCCATTTGCTACTGCATTTTAACAAGAACAAAAGGTCGCGGTGGGAATGTCACACGTAAGAAACAAATTAGAGTCATGTACTTTAATGTCCAGGAATTGCAAAGATCTATCAGAAGAAATGAACTTTTGTAATATAATGGGGTTGTTCTTTACAATTGCTAACGTTTTTATATTGATGCAATCACATTTGAGTCTATCAAAGCTGCACTGACATTTTTAGGAAAAGCATCAACCAGTATGTTACAGTCACTCCTGGTGATATAGACTTCTAAAATTGGCTTATGTAGTCAAGTTGTCTTATTTCTCGAGGTTATCCTAACTCTGATTAATGGTTTTAATAGGTTAAAAAGAAAAGAAAAAAAGATACGTCTTTCCAATAAGTGACGAAAGTAACGAATAACAGCTGGTATTGCGAACAATTGTCGTCCAATGATGCTTTATCTCGTTTCTATATCAGATAAAAGATCAGTTTCCATTCGTCATCGATGTGCTGTTGGAGTACAACCCCGAATGCAAATATGGAAAAATCAACTATTCGGTAAAGAACAGCATTTGCATTTGGATATGATAAACTGATAGCATTAGTAAAGTATACTTTGACTTTTTCGATAGATATCAGGGCAGTGTTCGGGAATTGTATATTACAGTTTTTCTTGTTTGTCAACATGTCTGTCTAGGGTAAATTTCACTAAACAAAACGACGATAAATATCTAACATGTCCACATATTGACGTCGATTTCTCATCCTTGTGAGTATAGGAAAATTACATATACCTTCAGTCTTGTCCGAGTAATTTTGTGACCAAAAAAGTTGATTTCACTCAATCCGAAATGACAATATATTAATAGCATATTATACATTATCTTATATTACATATTTCTGGAAACGATCAAAACCTTTTACTATATATTCCATATGTTCATCTGGTGAAGAATTGACGACTTGTACAATGTCGTTATAAGTATATAAAATCGATCATTAGTCCCAAAATCAACGCTCAAAATGAGTAGCAGTATATACTATCGAGAATGACCACAAATCGGATCAACGTCAGCGAGTCATTAATTAAATACACCATTGGCCACGTGTGAATAAACGTTTAATTTCTTGTAAATTTTTGATTGGCTGTACATTTATCTAGACTTTCTTACTTTATCATGAAAAGTGACAGAAATTAGCGATAGTTGTGCATTGACAAATTTTTTTAAAGCGGTCATTCGATTAAAGCTGTGAAATAATCGATTTCAAACTGTCAGTAGCCCCTGTCTTTTTCCTGGAATTTTTTACATCTTCATGGGGTTAGTAGGTGTTAGTAATATTCCTAATAGTCTCGTAGGCAGCATTATGCAAGAGGTAGTTAAGAAGAGTGGTGATGTCCTCCACTTGTAGCGTCTGTAGATAATTCAGTTGTCTAGGCTTGTTTTTTTTTATATTAAACATCCGAATTCGAAACAATAATAAAATTAAAATAAAGAAAATGTGTGTATGCCTATTAACAAAATCATTTGTATTTACAAGTAGAACTACAGAAATTCAAAAGAGTTAAAAAGGACTAAAATAGTCTTTAGTTGTGAGTAGTTGGTACACAGAAGTAGTTATAATTTAGAAAAAATTTTATTTGGTCCACAGTAAGAGGCTGTAGTTGAAAAAAGGCAAGCTAAGATTCTACTGTGTTGTTGTTTGCGTTGATTCGTTTGAAGTTGTCGACACATATTTCGTTCAGCACGCGCTTTAGCGGAAGGAAAAAGCTATGTGGCTACATCTCTTATGTTTGAACGTGTTATGGTCCAGAATGATGATATTTCATCATTCTAAAAATAACCTTGCCATCAGTAATGATAGAAAAGAAGGATATTTCGTCATCCTAATTCTCATGATAATAAAAATGACCTTTCCACCACGTGGAGTGACCAGTAGACAAGTAGTAGTGGTCAGTAGAAACACACGTCCGCCAGCACTTCGGAAGATCGAAAACAGACGATTTCAAACGCATTCTCACAGACGAAATTCTCGGAACCAAACCAAGTCATCACTGACTGTTAAACAAAAGAGGCATTGAGATCATTTTTACATATACCATACCAATATTCTGTAATTCACATCACAAAAATACAAATTCTTGCTTTTTATGTCAACACGTGTTTCGAGTTTTTATTGCTTATATTATTTATTGTACGTTTTAATTCATTTCATTTTCAATATAAAAAAGAGAAAAGGATTCCTTCTACACTAGAAATACATATGCAATGGGATAATTACTTTAACAACACTCAAATAATATCAAGTCAGGATTACTACTACATCAACCCTAACTTACCTACCCTGTTATAGTGGTGACCCGACTAAAAGAATTGAACGCAACTAAAAAAAAAAAAAAAAAAAAAAACTAATATGGAGGAATCTTCTTACGTACATGTAAATATCAAAGCAACAGAATTTATAGAAACAGCCGTAAATGACTGGTTTTCCATAATAGAGGCATAATTTTATTTACGCCAGATAACAGCGTCAATAACAAAATTTTTCACAGTGATATCTGCTCTACCTGTCGAAACGGTGGCAAAAATACCCATATTGGTATTAGAGTCGCAAACCTACGAAGACATAAAACGAACACTCATAGAAGCGCACTAACGGACGAAGCCGGAGCTCCTAGACAAACTAATGTCTACAACACATATTGCGGAACGACCTTCGGCATACCAATAGCAAAACGGATAGGTATCGGCGATGACATTGTGATACACAAATTTCTCCAGGCATTACTATAAAATATTTCACCAGTCATCGCTTCGCAGAAGGAGTTAACCCCTACTCAACTTGGCAAACTGACAGACGAACTAATGCCTTTACTAGACAATGTAAACGCAACAGCATTCATTGCTCAAAATAGTAAACAACAGCAAATATACAACAATAACAAACGCTGAAAAACGTAAATAAGACAATGCTGTACCGATAGGTATTAAGCAATTTTACCAGGAACAACGACTCTAAATATGCAGAGTACAAATGTATTTTATAGAGCATGCCGTGGTGCAAATGGCCCAAGAAATGCGGTGTGCCAATGTTACCCACTTCCCGACCACCAACCCCTGCAGCAAGCGAGTCGGAAAACTAATTGCGCGCACCAGTACTATCTCGCTGAGTTCGCCGCTGTTAGAAATTTCCGCACGATTAGGAGCAACTAAAATAAAGCTTATAGCAGATACAGAAACAACTATTTCGATAATTGCAATGTCAATAATAAATAGGATAACATTAGGCCCGACTCCCGTGTCTCTTTCTACCACAAATGGAGAACAAATAAAGTGCTCTGGAAAAGCAAACTTGGAAATTGGAATACCCAGTTTAAGAAGACCCTTTACCTGGACATTTGTGATCGCAGAAATCATCATCTACCCCTTGGATTTGACTTCTTTATCAAATTTGGCTTGATGAAAAACTGCAGCAATAGAACAATTTATGACCATTTGACTGCTAGGGACATACAACGGCATCTCCAGTAAATCTGGTGATCAACGAAGTTGAACTTCCTTCATTCATCCGAACCACCTTGGACAAATACCCGGGAATTATTTCACCACACAAAAATACCAGTAAAAAATATTGCGAAGTTTACCACAGAATCGAAACAGGAAGCCATCTGCCGGTATTTGCGAAAAACACAAAGCAGCGAAAGCGGAATTTAAAAATCTTCAAAAAACGAAGGAGTGATTTCCCCTTCCAGGAGTGAATGGACAAGCCCACTACATTTGGATCCAAAACAAAATGGGAGATATCTATGTTGTGGAGATTATCGTTCACTAAATAGCATAACTAAAAATGACAGATACCCAATATCACTTTGGTGTTCCTTTTCATCATAACTCGCAAATAAACAGCGATTTTCTAAAATGTCTTAGTTTCAGCCTAGAGACAAATCAAAATGCACCCAGATGATTACTTCTCCATTAAACTTTATCAGTACGAATATATATCATTTGTTTTTAAAGAACGCATTAGCGACGTTCCAGCGATATATGGACACAATTTTCAGAGACATTGACTGTGTTTTTATATATATAGATGACATTTTGATTTTTAGTGACGACGAAGCCTTTTACAAAAAAAGATATAAACCCAGTGTTCAAAATTCTACATGAGAATAATTTTAAAATATAAACCTCAAAATCTGTTTTCAATGAGACTTCCCTTAATTTCTTAGGCATTCAAATTTATTCAGAAGTCATTAAACCAACCACAAATAAGATAAAAAAAAATTAGAATCTTTTCCCTACCCTAAGGATGAAAAAGGCCTTCGCAGATTCCTAGGTACGGTTGGATTCTATCGAGAACTAATACCAAAATTTGCCGAGCTAGTCTTGCCCTTGTCTGAAAGGATGAGATTAACATCCAAAGGATCATTTACATTAAATGATTCAGAAAAACAACCCTTCGATGATGTAAAGACACTTGGAGAATTAGCTCACCCTCAACCAAAATGTGCACAATACCAGTTGGTTACAGACAGCAGTAAATATGTAGTAGATGCTGCATTACATCAGGTTATAGATGGAACCCCAATACCCATAGAATTTTTCTCGGAGAAATCACAAACACAAACCAAGTATTCAACCTTTGACCGAGAACTTTTAGCGGCATATTTGTCAGTATTGCATTTCCGCCACCTTATCAAGTCAAGTGTTTATTGCTGACTGACCACAAGCCAATATGCGGTGCATTTCACAGTTTGAAACATGTCAAATCAAATAGACTACAGAGACAGCCATTCACAAAGAACTCATTTCAGATATAGCCCATGTAAATGGTATTCAAAACATAGTGACAGATTGTCTATCACGCCCGACATTTGCTGTGCAAGTAGATGTTTGCGATTTACCACTACTTGCTGAGGCACATGCACCTGCCTCTGAAATCTTATCCTTCCCGGATTTAAAGAAATTCAGCTTACCTGGAGACAACCAATTTGTACTGTGTGACACATCAACATCATACCCAATATCTTTTGTGACATGCAAGTTACGTGGATCCGTGTTTGACAGTATACATTCGATATCACACCCTGGAATTAAATCATCCATTAAGATGATGAAGGCAAGATTTTACTGGCCAAATATGGATAAAACCATCAAAGAACTTTGTGCAGCATGTACATCCTGTCAACAAGCGAAAGTATACAATCACATCAAGTCACGGGTAGAAACATCAGAAATACTGTCAACAATATTTTTAATGTACACATCGATATAGTAGGTCCTCTGCTCCTAGCAAAAGCTGGATAATCCTTATATCAGACCATATCGATATCTCCTAATTTGCATCGATCGAACCAGTCGCTGGATAGAAGCACAATCATGTCAGACATTACTGCACAGAACGTGGCTGAGGTTTTTGTAAATGTGTGGACCAGTCACTTTGGTGTTCCCCTGCAAGTTATAACAGAAGTACACAATTCGAAACCGAATTGTTTTTATCGACTATGCACAACAGCCTATCGCCCTGAATGCAACGGTCTAACTAAAAGAGCACACGGGATTATTAAAACAGCTATTATAGCTCGAAAAGAATCTTGGATTTCCTTGCCAAAAATTCTGCTCGGAATTCGGAACATGCCTCACTGCCCCGGGTTTTTCCCATTTATACTGTTACAGGCACACAACTGTTAATACCATAGTTAATCATAGACACTAAAAATGAGGAAACTGTAACTCAGCATTTCACAAGATTTTTCAGAAAGATCAAATAAATCACAAAATCCTATCTTCCAGATAAGCGAACACCCAAATATTTCTTAATCAAAACCAACAATGATGTTCATACTCAAGTCTCAGTAAACAGACTAAAACCATATGTAGAAATATATTATAAATATATAGATAAACTCAGCGAAGAAAAACAAGATAAAAATGAGCATGATACTTTGTAGCTAGAAATAACGACAAAAGAAAAGTCACGAATCAGAGCAAAAGCATCAGGTAGAACCATTTCATGGAAAAAGATGTTGATTATTGTTATTATTAAGACACTCCGTTCTTGTGGGGGAACTTCTGTTATGGTCCAGAATGATGATATAAAAATCAAGGATATTTTATCATAACCTTGTCATCAATGATGATAAAAAAGGATATTTCATCATCCTAACCCTCGTGATTATAAAAACGACCTTTTCACCACGTGGAGAGATCAGTAGACAAATAGTAGTAGTCAGTAGAAACACACGTCTGTTAGCACTTCGGGGAATTGAAAACAGACGACTTCAAACGCATCCTCACAAACGAAATTCTCGGAATCAAACCATTGCTGGGAAATTTGTCCCGGCTTTCCCGCATCAAAGTGTTGAGGTTAAAAAATTGCAACAAAACGCGAATAAAAACAGCAAGATTAAAGCGAACAAACTCTCTCTTTTAGGCGCGGACGAATAAAGAAAAATTCTTGCTCGGTGTGTAAAAATAAAAGAAGTGTTTATTTACATGTACAGAAGAAAAGGGTAAAGGGATAAAGACAAATAGGAGAGAAAGAAAGGGAGAAGAAAATGTCCGTTAAGGGAAGAGAAAATGTTTATAACAGAAAAAAGGCTTGCTCAAAATATTTCTCTGAGCGCCTATATGTTCTTTAAGCGAGTAGAATGTGTTAATGGTTAGAAACATTCACAGTTTTCTTCACAGTTCTCGTAGAGTAGGAAAATGTCGGTAGATATAGGAATTTTGCAGATGAGTGAGTTCGTAGGTCGACAACAGAAGTCTTGTAGGTGAAAGGAAGGCAGCTTTCAATTGGTCTTTAATAGTGGGGCCGACGTTCGTTCTCGACAGCCCTTTAGTAGGTAGTTCTTCTTTGGTTGAAAGTGGTTCTGAAGTTGACTGATGCTCTCTATCGCCGACCTTACAGACGGTGGGTCAGATTCTCGCTGCCAAATAGGCGAAGATTCTCCAAATTTATATTTTGTGAGGCTCAGAAGGATCGGAGACTTTTCCCACCAAATTCGTTATACAAATTTCCTGGTCCCTCCATTGGTCAGAAAACACATTCTTATCAGAGATAAGAATCAAGGCTTTGGGAGCCGGTTTTGAAAGTAAGTAAAAAAAAGGTTGGAGTGAGGATTGGAAAAATAGGCTAGAATATGAACTTGTAAAACATTGTTCTCAAATTAAATTTCAATACCACGTAAGCACTGACCGCTAAACAAAAGAGACACTGGGAACATTTTTACACACACCATACCAACATTCTGTAATTCATATCACAAAAAGAAAATAAAAATTCTTGCCATTTATGTCAACACATGTCTCAAGTTTTTATTGTTTATATTATTGTTGTACGTTTTAATTAATTTCATTTTCAATATAAAAAAAGAGAAAAGGATTCCTCCTACACTAGAAATACATATAGCTTTACAACACTTAAATAATATCAAGTCAGGATTACTACTACATCAACCCTATCTTACCTACCCTGTTACAAACGACTTGGATAAAGTCATATCTATGGTTGCTGTTATGAAATATGTGAACTTTTATAAGAAATCTTCCCGAAATTAGGCTCGAGAAAAACAGTGTTTCAGTTTTCTCTGATTGGTCAAATATTTCACATTGTATTTTCTCTGATTGGTCAATATTTTCACATTTCTAATAGACACTTTGATTTAAACGATTGTGTTGTACTGTGGAATCTTTTTGCCATGTTTATAATATTGTCTGCTATCGGGCAGAAAATAAAGTTTAGATATGTTTTAATATGGTATGTATGTGGGTATGTAATTGTGTTGGAAACAGGGTTTATTTCCTATACATCTTCCTTGGCAACTTTACCGAAAAGACTAAAATAACGGCTTCTTATATTAAGGTATACCAGCACGGCCGGGTTAGGGTTAATTTATCATTTTCCAAGCTTCTCCATCCCCTTCCATGTTCTTATGTGCCCATTGGTTAAAGAACTTCTTACCATCACTCTTCGGATAGTTTCATACTAGCTACATTACCAGCTAGATTTCCACAACTAATTAATGTTATCTGGTCAAATTATAATTTTCCACGCCTCCATTTTCTATCTGCCCACACATTATTGAGCTTTAACATTTTTTAAATTTTCTGCTTATTCCACGGACGGGGAAAACTCAATGAACAAGAAACAGCGATCCATCATTTGGTTCACAAAGAATATCTGTCAAGTTTTTATCTAGATTCTGTCTTATGGTTATTACGTTTCTCCGATTCTCGTGTCATATGACCTAACAAGAAAACTACCCTCACTTTCAAGATAGTCCCTCCCGGGTCTATTGCCCTGGATAGACATTCTAAATATCATATCGTCTTGTATTGCTACAAATCTTAAAAAGGCATTTTTAAAATAATTTAATTTCTCTTTTTAGTTTAGTTTAATTTGAAAGATAATATCCTGAAACTTGTTATGGTCCGATTCCTTGTACCACGGTGATAGTCCAAGGTAGAACCAATAAAGAAGAACTCGAAGGCGGATATGGTATAACACAGATATATTACAAACAGGAATATATACAGAGAAGTAGAAAAAGTGTTAGTACGAACAATCAGGTTCAGCAGTAATTGTCTGAACACGACTCAGTTTCGGACTGCCTCTGACTCGACTGACTGACTCGATCGCTTTGACTGACTGACAGACTCCTGACGGACCTCACTGCAGACTTCAGACCTCACTCCAGAGTTCAGACGGAACGATATTTATTTGTATTAAAATATACAAAATGTGGCACAAGGCCTAAAAGGGGGATGGGGAAGGACGGTCATCTTCTGTCTTAAATCTAAACTTAGCTAGTCTCAGACATGGATCCAAACACACCAACAAAGTCCCAATCACCAAAACAACACATTCACTCCTACCTTTCTTACTACGTCCACCATAATACCTCAAATTCTCTATGAAGTCCTAACTAGACCCCTTATGTACAAATATTGTTCGTGGGGGGAGGGTCATAAAATAACAACTTTTAAAAGATCCCCAAATGAATATTTACAATATGAGTTAAATATTTACAATAAAACTAAACAAAACTGTATTAGTAATAAAACCCCCCACAAACTATAAATGTGGCAGAAACATCAGTTAACCGGACGAAATCAATGCGGGACTATGAAAAAATGAAAAAAGCATTCATACCTCCAAGCATTCACACAGGCACACACACATTCATACACAACAACAAATACGAAAATCACACACACGAAACGAAAGGCGCCCCGCATCCACCAGAGAACTGACGTCACTGACCACCTAAAGAGGGGGGGGGAATTAAACAAAAGAAAAATAGGGACAGAAATAAAAGGGACCAATGCGCATGCATACCCTAGCTAAGTTTACTAGAAAAAAAAAAAGGGAAAAAACTAAAGATTCAAAATAGAAAACCTAGTCTAAGCTAAAATCTGGGTGGGTTGCCTATGTTCAACCCTGTTAGGACAAAATCCTGTACCTAACCGACATCCAAGTGCCACTCTAGGTCAGCCCCTTTCACTCTACACATTCGCGCAAGATTCACCCACCTTTTGCCAAATTCCGATGAGGTGAGCCGCCGCCTTTCCGTCCTAATCTTGACTTTAAGCTGATGCTTAAAGAACAAGATCAGTTGGGAAGAGGTGAACTCTCGCCCTCATAGAATCCCTTCTGACGCGTCGTCCAAATCACGACTCTCATAATCCCTAGTAAGCAACAGAACACATAGTGTTCAGCCTTCGTCAATTGCGGCACCACATTGCTACAAACAGAACTGGCTTCCAGGACAAAGAACTTTCCCTGCAGCATGCGGACCATGAGGCCTTCAACAAACTTGCACAACGGCACTACCGTCTTGCACTGAAAAAAGGCGTGACCAATGGTCTCGACTTCCCCAGTACAGCGACGACAGTTTGGATATTTCTCCAAACCTGCTGAACAAAGTCTCTTGTCGACCCAGAGGGCCCCACGAATCATCAGCCAGGTGAGTGATGCCTCATCATTATTGAGACATTTCAACCCAGGCGCCCAAGGCCATATCGAGCGAGCCTCCTGCTTCGTAAGACCGAGCTCGTCGATCAGATCATCTTGAACGGACCCCCTAACTAACACTCGATACAATGCCTTACGAGACAACGCCTGGGCGTCGGAGAGGCCATCCGTCGTCCGTAAGAGGAGCTTCAAAGCACTACGACATTCGCGGTAGAAGGAGCACTCGCCACGAGGTCTACGACCGGCCTCCTCCTCGCACGAGTGCACACTTCTCGGGGATGGGAAATGATTTCGGACATCTTCTTTCCAAAAGGTGCCCACCTCATCCAATCCGCGACACATTCGGTCTAGAAAGGTAATGCGAAGCATATATTGACGAATCTCAATGCTAGGCATACCCAGACCGCCCTCAGAGGGATGAAGGCAACAGATCTCGCGAGATACCAAAGGGGCCTTGTCTCTCCACAAGAAAGAGAACAAGGTCCGGACTAAAGACATTAGTCTGGCATACGGGAGTGGAAGCACAGAGAGTCGGTAAAGGAGGATCGGATATATGTGTGAAACACATACCTCCGCCCTTCCCTTCAGGGAAAGTCTCCTCCGAGACCACAGATTAACCGCGATCTCGGCCTTCCCTTGCATCTCCGACCAATTCATTTCCAACTGGAGATCAGGACCGAACCAGACGCCGAGTATCTTGATCGGCCCATCCGTCCAGAGGAAAGGTCCGGGAAGAGAAACTCCCTTCCACGCACCCAACCGCAAGCCCACAGACTTATCACGGTTGATCTTGGCCTCTGTCACCATCTCATACCCACTGATCTCTTTGCTGACTTCGTCAATCTCGGCTCTGCTCGACACAAGAACCGAAACGTCGTCAGCATAGGCAGAATACCTGGCTGAGGTGGAAGCCCCAGGCAGGGAAATTCCGCGCAGGACCGGATTCGCCTTTACCTTGTGAAGGAATGGTTCCAAAGCAAGAACGTAAAGCAGAGGCGAGAGCGGACAACCTTGACGAATGGAGCGAGACAATACGAAAGGCTTTGATCTTACCCCATTCACTTCCACCAGCGCACCGGGGGTCGCATACAAAAGTTGGATCCAGGAGCGAAAGTCGGCTCCGAAACCGGCCGCCGAAAGGACAGCCTCCAGAAATCGATGGTCAACCCTATCGAAGCAGAGAGTTCAGACGGAACGATATTTATTTATACATAACGTATAAAATGTGGCACAAGGCCTAAAAAGTGGGGTGGGGAATGACGGTCTTCTTCTGTCTTAAATCTAAACTTAGCTAGTCCCAGACACTGACCCAAACAAACTAACAATAATCCAAACACCAAAACAACACATTCACTCCTACCTTTCTTACTACGTCCACCATAATGCCTCAAATTCTCTATGAAGTCCTAACTATTCCCCTTATGTACAAAAATTGTCTGTGGGGGGAGGGTCAATAAAATAACAACTTTTAAAAGATCCCCAAATGAGTATATACAATATGACTTAAGTCTTTACAATAAAAACTAAACAAAACTGTGTTAGTAATAAAACCCCCCACAAACCATAAATGTGGCAGCAAAATCAGTTAACTAGACGAAATCAATGCGGGGCTAAGAAAAATATGAAAAAACATTCATTCCTCCAAGCATTCACACAGACACACACACATTCATACACAACAACAAATACGAAAAAGCACACACACGAAACGAAAGTCGCCCCGCATCCACCAGAGAACTGAAGTCACTGACCACCTAACGAGGGAGGGGATGGGGAATTAAACAAAAGAAAAATAGGGACAGAAATAAAAGGGACCAATGCGCATGCATACCCTAGCTAAGTTTACTAGAAAAAAGGAAAACTAAAGATTCAAAATCGAAAACCTAGTCTAAGCTAATATCTGGGTGGGTTGCCTATGTTCAACCCTGTTAGGACAAATCCTATACCTAACCGACATCCAAGTGCCACTCTAGGTCAGCCCCTTTCACTCTACACATTCGCGCAAGATTCACCCACCTTTTGCCAAATTCCGATGAGGTGAGCCGCCGCCTTTCCGTCCTAATCTTGACTTTAAGCTGATGCTTAAAGTACAAGATCAGTTGGGAAGAGGTGAACTTCTCGCCCTCATGAAATCCCTTCTGACGCGTCGTCCAAATCACGACTCTCATAATCCCTAGTAAGCAACAGAACACATAGTGTTCAGCCTTCGTCAATTGCGGCACCACATTGCTACAAACAGAACTGGCTTCCAGGACAAAGAACTTTCCCTGCAGCATGCGAACCATGAGGCCTTCAACAAACTTGCACAACGGCACTACCGTCTTGCACTGAAAAAAGGCGTGACCAATGGTCTCGACTTCCCCAGTGCAGCGACGACAGTTTGGATATTTCTCCAAACCTGCTGAACAGAGTCTCTTGCCGACCCAGAGGGCCCCACGAATCATCAGCCAGGTGAGTGATGCCTCATCGTTATTGAAACATTTCAACCCAGGCGCCCAAGGCCATATCGAGCGAGCCTCCTGCTTCGTAAGACCGAGCTCGTCGATCAGATCATCTTGAACGGACCCCCTAACTAACAATTGATACAATGCCTTACGAGACAACGCCTGGGCGTCGGAGAGGCCATCCGTCGTCCGTAAGAGGAGCTTCAAAGCACTACGACATTCGCGGTAGAAGGCACACTCGGCACGAGGTCTACGGCCGGCCTCCTCCTCGCACGAGTGCACACTTCTCAGGGATGGGAAATGTTTTCGGACATCTTCTTTCCAAAAGGTGCCCACCTCATCCAATCCGCGACACATTCGGTCTAGAAAGGTAATGCGAAGCATATATTGACGAATCTCAATGCTAGGCATACCCAGACCGCCCTCAGAGGGATGAAGGCAACAGATCTCGCGAGTTACCATAGGGGCCTTGTCTCTCCACAAGAAAGAGAACAAGGTCCGGACTAATGACATTAGTCTGGCATACGGGAGTGGAAGCACAGAGAGTCGGTAAAGGAGGATCGGATATATGTGTGAAACACATACCTCCGCCCTTCCCTTCAGGGAAAGTCTCCTCCGAGACCACAGATTAACCGCGATCTCGGCCTTCCCTTGCATCTCCGACCAATTCATTTCCAACTGGAGATCAGGACCGAACCAGACGCCGAGTATCTTGATCGGCCCATCCGTCCAGAGGAAAGGTCCGGGAAGAGAAACTCCCTTCCACGCACCCAACCGCAAGCCCACAGACTTATCACGGTTGATCTTGGCCTCTGTCACCATCTCATACCCACTGATCTCTTTGCTGACTTCGTCAATCTCGGCTCTGCTCGACACAAGAACCGAAACGTCGTCAGCATAGGCAGAATACCTGGCTGAGGTGGAAGCCCCAGGCAGGGAAATTCCGCGCAGGACCGGATTCGCCTTTACCTTGCGAAGGAATGGTTCCAAAGCAAGAACGTAAAGCAGAGGCGAGAGCGGACAACCTTGACGAATGGAGCGAGACAATACGAAAGGCTTTGATCTTACCCCATTCACTTCCACCAGCGCACCGGGGGTCGCATACAAAAGTTGGATCCAGGAGCGAAAGTCGGCTCCGAAACCGGCCGCCGAAAGGACAGCCTCCAGAAATCGATGGTCAACCCTATCGAAGCAGAGAGTTCAGACGGAACTCTCTGCTTCCTCTTGAGGCGCAGTATTTATTACGTATGGAATAGTCCATTATGTTATGGGTAAGGTCCCATAACAAAACTAATCCGCAGGAAAATAAAAATAAAAATAAATTTCCATGTGTAAATAATGGTTTTAGACATTCCCATGTTCACTCATCGAACCGCCATTACAGACGAAAAAAATGTAATCAACAAATTTAAAAAAATCTATTAAAAATATTCATATTAAATAAAATAAAATTCTTTTAAAAATATTTCTGATACGAAAAAATGGAATCAAACTTGACATTTTTCGATTCTTCAAACACATCTTTATTTAATAAAAAATCTCTTTTGTCATCACCTACCGGAAAAATTTATAAATCGCAATGAAAAGTTAAAAATTACGAATCAATTTTTGGAAAAAATTAATTGTAGATTTTTTTACCCTGTCAAATCTGAAAGAAAATAATGTATTTTATGCAAGCACCAACTACCAACAAAAAAAAAAAAATTTCTTAAGTTATATTGAATTATTTTGTAAGGTTTTAGGACAAATTTTTAAGATTCTCTGATTTGATACAGGATTGCACAAAAATTTTGGCACTTCTGCCACAGTGTTATACGATTACATATTTTAGACGACTTCACAGTGATTTAACTGCTAAAAAAAAAAACCTGAAGAAACATATTTGCATTATATTTTACTAAAATATCTTCAGAGATTTTTCTTTATAAAACTTCCTCGCCGTAAAAAAGCATCCCTCAATTTTAAAATTATTCACGATGTATCGAAATGGGGGTGGTAAATGATCCCCTAAATATTTTTACAATTTAAAAAAAATAAAATAACCTTCTGAATAAGTGCTGAAATGTCCATTTATTTTAAATCAGATAATTCTCTGATTTTTGATAAATTTTTAAATACAGTGGGTAGCGTTTTACAGTAAAACGTTTACTTTCATTTCAGAAAAAAACGCATCAATTTGGCGGTAACGGTACCTACTAAAAATTAAATACTACAGTGTAACCCGGATATAAGAGAGATTTTTTTTTCTGGTCCCAAATTAGAGCCTGTGTTAATGTATATAAATTAGACCAAACCCGGATATAAGAGAAACCCGGATATAAGATACTTATTATCCGGTCCCGACAACTCTCTTATATCCGGGTTACACTGGACTGGAGTACTACTCAAATTACTGTTAGTGTTATCACTGAAGCTTATTAAAAATAAAATTTACTTATTACAAGATAAGACTTGTTAACGCTAATGTATTTAATATTTCATTATTAAATTAATTTTATTTTATTAAGATAAATAAATTATTAAAAAATTACCTATTTTAGATGAAAGAAATATTTTCATGATTTTACTCACGGTAGACACTGAAAATAGTTTGATATTTTTTTGTGTTCTCACTTCAGGACGTAGGTGATCATGGCTCTCCACAACTTTCTTTTCTTTAATATGTGAGAATTGCTATAACTTGGGAAAGATAAGACTAAGAGATTTCCTGTTACCTTCTACAGCTAAAAACACCATTGAACGTTTTAGAGATTCAGAATTTTCTTTCTCATAGACTGACTGCCACCCATGGCTGGAGAGGCCTGTAACCCATAGATGGTGGAATCTTGTTTGAGAAAATATAGATTTAGGCATTTCTGAAGAATATTCGTGCAAAGTGAACGTAATAATATTCGAAGCCAAAATACGAACTCTGTTCGCCAATTCCATTTACGCGGCAAAATCCGTTACACTACTACTCATCTGCTAAACTCTAGAGTCTAGAGTCTCAAACAGTATAGAAGTGAAATAAATTCAAACGATGAGTGTCGGTATTTTTAAAGGCTTAGCTTTTTACTTATAAATCTAATTATGAAAAATGATTAGTTATTTTAAAATATTTTTTTTATAAATAAAAAAAAAGGTTTAGTGAATTTTTAAAGCTTTTTTACAATCACGGCGTTTGAGTCACCTATTTTTATTTTGCTATATTGACATTTATGTGTCGTCTGCTGAAGATGAAATATTATTTCTTTTGATTTAACCTCAAGGTAAGTTTCAGAAAATATATCTATTTTCAGGGTTTTTAAAAACTATACACATTTTTTAAAGTGTAGATTGTTCTTCTTTCTCTTAATGATTTTTTTACGTTTCTTTTAAAATAAATTCGTTAAACTTTGAAAATTATTTTATGATAAAAAAAAAATATTTTATGTAAAAAAACTAAAAATATTTTATGTAAAAAACTAAAAAGAATTCTTTTTCGATAAAATTTTTATCGAAAAAGAATTCTTTTTAGTTTATTACAATTTTAAAAATCTAGAGTGTACACTACTTACAGTGTATATGACTTCTTCATGAAGTGTTTTTCATTTGCTAAAATTCTGTCAAAATAAATTTCCTTTCAAAGTTTTTCAGCTTCAGGTGAAGAAGTGTGCGTACATTCCCGCATAAAAATTTTCCAAAAATCTACATGGAAATAGCATTTTTTCTAAAAAGTTCCTTGAATTTGAATGGAAGATTAGGATTAAAAAATGACTCAATTAAATTCTTAAGTTTCTTTATTTTGATTTTTCTGGGCTGTTCTAAAAATAAGCATGAAAAATAATTGTGTGACAGTAAAGGTGTCTTCTTAAACACATGTTAAAGTTATCTTTTCCTAACTTTGAAATAAAAAAATGCCATTTATTTTAAAAATCATTCATTGTTTTTTAAATACTTAAAATAATTTGTCGTCTGAGTTCAACTTAAAGTTAAGACTTAACTTTAAGTTGAACTCAGACAAATTATTTTATTCACGTTTTTCATAACTTAACTCAAACTGTTATGAAAAACGTGAATGATTTTTTACAGGCAACTGAAATTAGAAAAGATTTCTAAAACTGAAATGATATTTTTCAGATATTTTCATTGTGCCTAAACTAGATGAAATTAAGAAAGTGAAATTATAAGTGCAATATGGCTCTTCTTAAACAACGTATGCTGACACGAAATTGGAAAAAGAAAGGTAAGAAAAAAATGTGTGTGTGCGTGTGTGCAAATATATAGAAAAATATAGGAAAGAACACGTTAGGTAAATAATCCGAAGTTCTTTAGTATTTTTGTTTTTATTTTTAAAAAAACAGTGCTCAATACAAAAGTAGAGCCTTTTTTAGTTTGGTGATAATTATTAATTTGGTATTATTATTTTTTTATTTCGATATAAAACAAAAAAACATACTCTAGCAACAAAAAGTAAAGCATAAAGAACAAAAAATCATAACATACTTTTAACAAGATGGAAACTGCTTTTGAATGGGACTCCCAAGTAAAACAAAATAAAAATCGCTCAAAAAAACAGAAAAAGTAGTGTAAAAAAAAGTCAACTTTGAACACTACAAAACAAACGGACTTGATAAAAAAAAAAAATAATCCGTATTCACGGATTTTTTAGGGAAGTATATAATTTCTAACGGTTAAGAAGATTAGAGTCCTTAGTAATATTTAGTAAATTTACTAATAATCTTGAACTGGAGAAAAGAGAAACTTTATTATTTCTTCTTTTATGTGCCGTGTCCCTTCAGGACGTGGGCGATCATGGCTCTCCACTTCCTCCTAGTCCTATTCATTGTAGTTTTCATTAAGTTTTGTCTCTTTGTTACTTCTCGAAGACCCTGTTCTGTCATCCACTTGCTTAAGCCTGCTAAGTATGTCACATGTTGCTTTCCCTTGTTTCTCTTACCCTTTATTTGCCCTGTGAGTATCAGATTCTCTAAGCTCTCCTTTCTCATTACATGTTCCAGAAATTTCAGCTGCCTCTTCCTGATATTATTAAGTATAAGCTTCCTCCTTGTTTGCAACCTCTCCAAAACCTCGTTGTTGCTCACATGCTCAGTCCATGATATCCTTAGTATCCTTCAGTTTGTTTTTATAAAACAGAAACACCATTTACAGAAAATCTGCTCTGAATAGTAAAATAAAAAATCCAATCCTAGACATTATTTAATTAGAAAAGCTTTTAATTGCTAATTAAAACACTAAATATTATTATCTTAAGAAAAAATGTTGATGAATAATGAATTTTTACAAGAACTGTTTACATTTTTTTAAAATTTTAATTAGAAAAGTTTATTAAGTTTTAAAATTCTGTATTAATTTCAGCAGTTTTGATTATATTATTAAGTGAAAACTATATTTACTAATCATAATGGAAAAGCTTAATACAAATCATCAAACACCACCAATATCTTTAAAATAATTTTGAATTTTTTTATTAGTGTATAAACATGATGTTTTCTGTAAGTATGGCCCTCATGCATGACATTCTCAGAGAATAAAAGTGATAACTGTAGTAAATTTTCTAAAATTCAATAAAACATTATTACAGAGAATATTTTCCTAAATTTTCAAGATTACCGAGTACTTAAAAATTAAATAAAAAAGGTTCTCACATCATTTTCTTCAATGTTTTAAAGATAAAGTCTCTGTAGAACAACATTATATTTGTCATCGCCTAATGAGCTACTTTAGCAAAAAAAGAAATTCTTTCCAGTTAATTTAAATTAGTTTTTTAAATTTAGTTTTTGAAATACAGCAAGGTATTTTGCTTATTGGAAATATTAAAATGAATCTATTAGCTTGAGATTAAACTAAAATAGAAGCTTCAAGAAAGATTTTTCATTTTTAAAAATTCATTTTAAACCTTCACATTGAGTTGACTAACCCATGAAAATTATATTTTGTGCAACTGCAAACTAATGTTTCTATGAATATCTGCTTTTAAATATTCAATATTAATAAAAAAATTATCTTGTGGTTTCACATAAAAACTCATATTGATTATTGAACAATGAAGTTGAAGTATGCTTATTAATAGTTTAAAGATCTTGGCCCAACCCACAATATTACCAAATGGCTTAACATAATGTTTTTTCAATCTGTTCTAGCTTGAGAGAAGAACTTTTGAGCACTCCTTGATACATTTTTTTGCCATATTTTCTACAATCTTGTTTTTTTATGAAAGAATTAATGGTGAATTACAAGGTGCAATCCAAATGTCATGTTTCCTATTTTATTATGTTAGCCTACATCATCAAAGGTGGATGCTAATAGTATGGTTGAACCTTCTTGGCAGTGACTCACAATTCTTGATAGAAACAGAAGCCATCTGAGGTAAAGTATGTACAAAGCATAGTTGTGTCATTAAACTCCACTACTGAAACTGCTGCACCCAGTAGTATTCATTGATACTTGGTGAATCTTTATGGAAACTGAGCAGTACATGTGAACACTGCTAGGCAATAAGTAATGTGTTTCAGCAGTGAAGTAGAATTTCCTTTGCCTTTATCAGTCCCATAGTAGTCATTTATCTGGCATACTGAGATCTTGATTTTTCAGTGCGCCTAATTTGCTACCAAATGTCACACAAGGTCAGTTTAAAGTGGGCTTAATGGCAATATCACAGAAAAATTCTCAAGCCCCTTGGCACTTCCCCATTTTGGGAATACCACAAGTGCCAGGCAATAAACCTACCCCCCTCTCTCTCGAAGGAGAGGTACTGCCTGAATGGATGGCCCCCAGGACTTGAGTGAATATTATTGGCAGAGGAGTGAATCCGTTTGCCAGCCAGTAAACAAAACTCACATACCAAGTGCTGTTCTACCCTTACTGCTTGGGCATTTATATAATCTATGCTTTAGTTAAGCCTTTTAGGCAGTCATTTTCATATCACTACATGCAATAAGAATATGTATGATAATCCACATTCTGGGCAGCCCTGCAAATTGTTTTTCCTTGCTGGCAAAAAGGCAGTCAATGGTTGTGGCTACATGAAAAAGTTGTGATTTTCAGTTGAAAACCTGTCCTAGCAAATGGTGTTATTCTGCTCCCAGTATCTGTTGTATCTATCTATGAAAATAAATAGGTAACATTACTTTTGGAGCACTCTTCAGTGCATCATTGTGTTGAATGTAGGAAAGATTTTAATAAATTGTAATAAATTCCCTTAAAAAACTTAATGATGCAAACTATTATTTGGATTAAAATCATTTCAAACTTATATTTTAACCAAACTTTAAAATTTCTTAGCTACATTATTATGTACATTGAATAAATGTTTTTATCTGAACTTTTCGTTTTTTTATTTGCTGAACAAGAAATCTTTTAAGAAATCCAAGATTGAAACTGATTTTGACAAATTTTATGTCTTCAAAACAGTTTTATATATTGAACCATTATTTGAGAGATTTTCATTATAGATCAGTGACTCATTTCAGAAATGCTCAGATTTTATCTTCATAATTAGACATGATTGCATAATTTACCAAATTCTTTTTATTTAAAAATATACTCACATAAATTTATAGTTGATATTGTATTGCTGTATTTCAACACAGTCTGCATAGTTGTAGTCTGCGTAGTCTGTGTACTGCTTGTTTTACAGATTCAGATTTCTATAAGATTAAAACAATGAAAAGTAGTTTGCTGAATTTAGCCTTCTATTCTAATATTTGTTGGGGAATGTGAAAAGATCATCTTAAATTGTTTAATTAAAATCTCATGCATTTTTATATGTAAAATTATGTAATATTTGATTTAGCTTTATTTTCATTTTGGTCAGTGCTGAAACCTAAGAATCCTGACCTATCGTTGTGTCACAATTCACTAAAAACAAATGCAGTCATTTTATTCTTAGATGCCAATCATCATTTAATGAGGCATGTACATTTATTGCAGTTTAAAGAGGGAAGTTTGAACTGCATTACTTTTACAATTTCTTCCTTGCTTATCATGATAATGATATGTTATGACAGCAAGTGAATCATGGTCAAAATTGTTAGATTATATGAAGACACTGTACTGATTCGACAAACCCATTCTCACAATTATAGCCAACAGATTTAATTTCCACCCTTGAGATACAGGAAATACACAAAGAAATCACCACTTCTATTATTGCCATACTACATTTCATAGTTTTTTGGAGTGAATATCTATGTTATTTATTTATTTTTATGTCAGAGAGTACCTTAATTAAAAAAATTGTAGATAAACTTCAAATAGAAAACTGAACATATACGCATATATTCTAATCTTATCTTATCTTTAGGCAATAATAAATTCTAATATCTCCTTACATATTTATACCTATAATCATAATGCTAAAATATAATGTGTATTCTATTTGATAGTTTTACAAGATGAAAGCCAGTTCGATTGCATGACTTCTGAAGTGAAAGAACAGATTTTAAAATTATGTAAATTTCCTAAAAAAAGAAAACTTAAATTAGAAGAATCACCATTGCAAAAATTTCATGTGGAAGATAAAGATAGGGTAAGTAGATGAAAGGTGTACAATTTGTTTATTTACTTATTTATGGGAAACCAATGTATAAATTTTTATATATCAAGAACAATTTTAGGGACAAAAAACTATGACAAAATGGAAAAAGTTTTCATGTGATGTGTTTCATCCTTTAGGACTTCATTGAACAGAAGTAATGTCTACATGGATACAACTATACATGTACATGAAGGAAAAGAGATGATGAGAACTTTAAATTTAATTTAAAAGATGTTTGAATATATATATTTGGGTATATAGTCTAGTCAATTTCATTTAGTTTCTTTTGATTTTGTTTATATTTCCATCACTTTTGTTATTAAATATCCCAGATTACGATAATAGAAGATCATCCATGAAAGGTTAAATGTAAGAATTTGGATGCAAATTTACTGTGTATGATCTAGTGATTAAAGCACATTCTTGACATTTTCATCTCAGTAAATTGCTTTAGAAAGAAAAATAGACTCAGGTCGACGCTTGGACATAAGGTAAGCCGTACATTCAGTTACCATCATGAGGAAGAAAACAGACAACCACTTGCTGGCCCATGTAAGTATAGTTTCGCTCTAGCAGAAACCCATTTACATTTTTCTTTATTTTTTTTATTTTTTTTTTTTTTCTTCGTTTTTAAATTTATCTATTTTTTTCTCTCGTCCCACTCAAAGACATTTTGTCCCAATGATTCTCCCTTATTTGATAGTTTAGTAAGAAATCCCGGTTCAAAAGAAAAAAAAAACAGGAAAAATGCAAAATTAAATGTCTTTGGCTAGATGCGGAAGTGTCTCGTCAGTATTCTAATGATGTGACAGTATCTTTTTGCTTGATATATTGTCTGAACTTGGAATTGTTCTAGCCGTGTCTCTTTCTCCTGTTCTAAATCTTATTGAAAGCATATCTCCCAAGCCCAGTACTTGGTGAGGGCAGAGGATTGGCCGTTGATCCCCCCCCCCCCAAGTTGACACTTGGACATAAGGTAAGCCGTACATTCAGTTACCATCATGAGGAAGAAAACAGACAACCACTTGCTGGCCTGTGTGAGTATAGTTTCGCTCTAGCAGAAACCCATTTACATTTTTCTTTGTTTTTTTTTTTTTCTTTGTTTTTAAATTTATCTATTTTTCTCTCCCCCCACTCAAAGACATTTTGTCCCAATGATTCTCCCTTATTTGATAGTTTAGTAAGAAATCCCGGTTCAAAAGAAAAAAAAAACAGGAAAAATGCAAAATTAAATGTCTTTGGCTAGATGCGATAATAAATCCGGGTAACCTTATTTTCAACTTCTTTTTAGAATAGAGAATGGGACTTATATTAAGTTAAAATTTAATGTGATAGGGTATAGCCAAGCGTGATCCAGGTCTCCTTACCTGTTATCTCACCCCCCCAATCCTTCCCTCTGTTTGTGTCGTCCTTTTTTGTGTTATCTGTAATAGGAGTAGGTAGTCTCTTCTACCGCCTGGTCAACACTCCTCCCCCTTCTATTGGACATGAGTAAAGGCTTACACCTTGTTTCTTGTCTAGGAAGGGGTTGCCGGTACTCTTTCTCTCCCCGGCCTCTGTATTAGTGCAGCTCTGTTTCTCCCATGATGTGTGCAGTCTGTGGCATCACCTCTTCATTCTGAGGGTACATGGTTGACAGTTCTCTGGTTGCTGTTTCCGACTGGTAGTTAGGAGCCCTAACTCTTGTGGAGCGTCTTGAGCGGCCGCTCTGACCAACAGTTGTATAATACTGTGGTGTTTGTAGTGCCATGTCACACATGGAAAGGTGTCCATGCAGTCACCTCCGGTGGGCAGCCCTGAGGTCACATAATGATGCAGATTTTGCCAACTCCTCTCTGCCCGTGTCATGGTCGAAATTGTCTGTTTCTTTTACTTCGGGCCTTCTCATCTTACAGACAAAATTCAACATGAGTTACAAAAACCGAAAGATTAACCCTAAACCAGCCTCTCAAAAACCACCTAAACCCCTCAACATTTCGTTCTCCAACATCCGGGGCATTAGGACAAACTTCTGCAGTCTGGAATCTTTCCTCACTGCAAACGGCCCGGATATACTGGCTCTCTGTGAGACAAACCTTGTCTCGTCTATCCCCTCTTCTGATCTCTCGATCCCCGGCTATCTTCCTCTCCTCAGAAAAAACTCTCTAACCCACATGCACGGTCTTGGTGTCTACGTCAAGGAACATCTCCCTCTGGCCAGAGAGTCCTCTCTCGAATCGCCAGACCAGTCATACATGTGTCTCCGACTCTCTCTCCTCAATGCAGTAAGCTATCTCTTTTTCCTTTACTGCTCTCCATCCTCTCAAGACTGTGAAATACTCGATAGCATTTCTGACAGCATAGACAAGGCTCTCTCCCTCCACCCGTTTGCTCATATTTTTGTGTTTGGTGACTTTAACGCCCATCACACCTTGTGGCTTAAGAATGCTACTACTGACCACACAGGCATTCAAACGCTCAATTTTTCAATCTCCGATTCCCTCACACAGATAGTTAACTTCCCCGCTCATTTTGCCTTCAACCCGGAAGGTAAAGCCTCTCTTCTCGACCTGTGCTTTACCTCCATCCTCAAATCCTGCAGCGCCTCGCAACTCTGCCCTCTTGGTAACTCTGATCATGCAGTAGTATCAGTTAACATCTCCTTCAACTCCACCCCCTATAAAGAACCTCCTACCACTAGAACTTCGTTCTACTATCAACGAGCTGACTGGGACGCGTTCCGTGATTTCCTCCACGATGTCCCCTGGGATGGAGTCTTTAAGCTCCCCATCCAAGAATGTGCTTCTGAAGTCTCTTCCTGGATTAAAGCTGGAATCGACGCTTTCATCCCATCAAGGAAATATAGGGTCAAGTCGCGCTCCTCCCCCTGGTTCTCGGCTGCTTGCTCAGCCGCCATCGGCCATAGGAACCACTACTTCCACCTATTCCGTAGCGACATGTCTGACTGCAATAGACGTCTCTTTGCCTCTGCCTGTAACGAATGTAAGCATGTCCTCAACGATGCTAAGTCACTATTTGCGGCTTGGATGAAGGAACATATTGCATCTCGCAAATTTGGCTCCAAAGATTATTGGCATCTCTGCAAGAGCATATTAAACAATTGCAAACCCTCTATACCTCCTTAATTCAACCAGTTCAAAGTCCTGACCTCCTCTACTAACAAGGCTGAATGCTTTGCTCGGAAATTTTCATTCAACTCGACACTTGACTCTTCCGGTGTACCCATACTTGACTTCCCTCTTAGAACTGAGGCCATATTGAGTGGGTTAAACAGCCCCATCTTTGGTACTGGGCGTTATCTCCAATTTAGACCCCAACAAGGCTAGTGGTAGAGACGGGATACCAGCCATTGTCTTGAAGAAATGCGCACCTGAACTGGCGCCCGCCCTTTCTAAACTATACAACTACTGCCTCAAGGAATCTTGTTTTCCGGACTGCTGGAAGTCCTCTTCGATCGTTCCTGTCTTCAAGAACTCCGGCGACCCCTCTGACCCTTCCAACTACCATCCTATCAGTCTCCTTACCCTCTTCGGCAAAGTCTTCGAAGCCCTAATCAATACCGGGGTGGTTAACCACCTCACATCCCATAATCTGCTCTCAGACAAGCAATATGGTTTCCGCTTTGCCCGATCTACAGCCAATGTGCTTACGGCCATCACTGAAACAGTCTACCGAGCTCTTCAAAATAACGGGGAAGCCCGAGCCATGGCACTAGACATCTCCAAAGCATTTGATAGGGTTTCTTCGCAAGCTCCAGGGTTATGGCATTACGGGTCGATTATATAACCTAATATGATCATTCCTGTCAAACCGTAAATTGAAGGTCGTTCTCAATGGATTCTCCTCCAGTTCATATCCCACGAACGCAGGTGTTCCTCAAGGCTCCATCCTAGGCCCCACTCTATTCCTTATCTACATAAATGACCTTCCTGACGCAATAACTTCCCAAGTTGGCATCTACGCGGATGACACCACAATTTATTCCTGCCTCAAAAACAAATCTAGTCTCGCTGACAAAACTCGCCTGGCTGTGCGTCTCGAAAAGGACCATCAATCGATTGTGAACTGGGCATGAATTGGCTGGTCAACTTCAACGCTGCTAAGACAAAACTGCTCTCTATTAATCACCACAGAGATCCTTCCCTTCCCTCCATTAGAATGTCTGACGCTCAATTTCTTGAGAGCAACTCTCTGCGGCTTCTCAGCCTCACGTTGACTGCTGACTTGAGATGGAATAAATACATTGAATCAATTGCCTCGTCCACTGCAAGGAAAGTTAACTCCCTGAGCCGCGCCAGGAAGTTTTTCTCCCTGGAGTCGATCCTCTAGATTTACAAATCAACAATTCGCCCTTGCATGGAGTATTGCTGCCATATATGGTCTGGTGCCCCTTCTGTTTGCCTCAGGGTTCTTGATAGGCTGCCCTGGTGTCTCATCTACAGTCACTTTCTCACAGACGCGCCGTCGCCTCCCTCTGTCTGTTCTACAAATACTTTCATGGAAATTGCTCCGAGGAGCTGCATCACTGGTTCCCAGACGTCATGAGCTCCAGCGCCTTATGAGGCTGGCATCCCTCTCTCACCCTTTCACTGTCGAAACTCCTAAATGTAGCCGTCTCTTCTACTCTAATAGCTTCATGTCTCACACCTCTCGCCTGTGGAACCCCCTTCCCTTTTCCTGTTTCCCTGTTTCCTCCAGCTATTCAAGTGTAATGTCAATCGACATCTCCAGTTGCCTTGATCTATCCACTACCCTCATCCTTCTATCACTCCTATCTGATCTTGCTCTAAATTTTCTGTAACCCCTTGCATCCTAGTGGCTTCCCGCCTTGCTTGGGGTGAAATGCTTAAAAAAAAAAAAAAAATGAAATCAGCTAGACTGTATACCCAAAACATATATTTAAAAAAAAAAATTTAATTTAAAATTCTCAGCATCCCCTTTCCTTCCTGTGCATGTGTAGTTTACATCAATGTAAACATCACTTTAATCTGATGAAGTCCTAAAAGAAACACATCACATGAAAACTTTTTCCACTTTGTCATAGTTTTGTTTTATACCAGTGTACATAGGAAATACATAACATTAAATACCCATTATTATTACTGTCATCATTTTGTTGGTAAATATTTTGTTCTTTACTTTCAAATCTTGCACATGTGCATTAATGTGTGCATATATGCATTAGGTCTATATTATGTATCCAGCCATTCAATATTAATAAAAAATGGAAATGATGCCTTATACTCTTCAAAATACTCTTTAGACTTCATATACACTTATCCCAGCATTCCATTCACTTTTCAAAATAGTCTGCAAAATCCTCTTCTGAGATTACACTCAGCTGTCTTGTCATGTTCTCTTTAATTTTATCCATGGCATTTCAATAGTGATTTTTACATCTGGAAAAAAAGGCAAGTAGCAAAATCTGTGGGTGGGGATTGACAGTCTTGGATAATGCAATGTTTTACTAAAAAAACACATGTAAGATATAAAGAAACTACATGTCTGGTCACTGAATGTGACAGTCACACAGTAGATAAAGCCACTAGTGACATCTCATTGCTGACTGAGTAACCCTATGGGAGAGTGTCTGTTCTCCTATCTTCAGTAAAGACACTCCAGATTGCTTGCCAAGTTACATTGAGGCAGTACAACCTGTTTTTTGTGATATCCAAAATGGCTGGTCATATCCTGTATATTCCTTGTATATATTTGTTATAGTTTTAGAAAGCTACCTGTAGTATCATATGCAAATTATATAGACAAGTATAAATAGAGAACAACTGGTGAACATAGGGTTGCTATGCCTAGCAAACCGATTGTTATTCAGGACGGAGAACTGTACTACTACTACTACTACACAGAGAGATATGCAAAACATAATAATGGTGTTGCTCATATGATTGTTAAATTTGCTGAATGACCCAGAAAACATAGAAATATGGAAAAGAACCTTTGCTGCATTTGCAAAAATGAAAAAATTAAGACACACAAAGACTGATGGAGGAGAGAACCAGATAACAGATTCATTTCTTGCTACCACTGGGTGTGAAACTGTAAAGAAAATTTCAGCAATGTATTACCCAAGTGAATTAGAAGAAATGACATTTGAAGAAATTATTAAAATTATAAAAAAGAAAATAAGACCAAAGAAAAGATTGGTCATCAGTGAAAGAACCAAGTTTTTAGAGACAAGACAAGCACCCAATGATTCCATTATACAATACTTACATAGATTGAAAGAATGAGCCAAGTATGGTGAATTTGAAAAATTGGGAACACGGGAAATGACTATAGAAAATGAATTAATTCTTCTCAGAATAATTGAAGGCTTGCAAGACCAAATCCATAATTAAATGGAGATATTGTTGAAAAAATCATGAGAGCGATAAGTACAAATGACCAGATCTAGGAAAAATATGTTCAAATTGCAAAAAAAAGAGATCATTTTCAGAATGTATGCAAATACAAAAAGAAAATAGAAAGAGAACAAATGGTACAAGCTCCCTCCGAAGAAGATGCTGAAATATTTACAATGAATACACAAAAAAGAAGTAGAGAAAAAATAAGGATAAATGACCAAATATTTAACATGCAAGTTGATACCAAAAGAAGTCACGTTGATACCAAAAGATTTCTGGATAAAATTAGGACAACCTATTTTTAAAAAAAAGCAGCATCTAATTAAAGCAATTTGATGGAATCACTATAGAAATAATGGGTACATTTCAAGGCAATTTTGAAACCGACAAGCATTACGAAATAATTCCCATTACAGTTGTAGAATGCAAAAAACATCATGGATTACTAAGAATTGATGTATGAAAAGTAGATACAGCGAGACTAATCAATTCCAAGGAAGCAGAAGAAAATGAAATAGGATTATTGAAAGGCTATAAAGCAAGCATTCGACTAAAAGAAAATTATCACCCAAAATATATAGAGTCAAGAAAAGTTCCAATTCATATCTTACCTTTGGTAGTAGCCAAATTAAACAAAATGATACAAGGCATACTAGAAAGAGTAACTTAAGGTGGTAGCAATTGAGTGTCACCGATATTAGCAATAATGGAGATTTAAGGACTTGATGGTGATTACAAGATAGGGGTAAAACACCAGATATGTTCAGACTCTTTTCCTTTGCCAAATATCAAAACTGTGAGCCATGAGTTAGCAAAAATGGAACACTTTGCAAAAATTGATCTCATTGTAGTATACAACCAAATAGAGATTGATGGAAAATTCAAGGAAATCACCATGATAAACACCCCTATAGGCTTACTAAGATGTACTTGTCTACCATTTGGAGTAAAGACTTTGAGCCATATTTTTCAAAAAGCAATTGAAAGAGTCTTAGGAAAAATAAAAAATATAATAATATACCAGAATGATATATGTGTAGGGGCAAGAACTAAAGAAGAATTCAAATATAAAACAGAGCAAATTTTAGTGAGATTAAAAAAGGCAGGCATGGCTGTAAACAAAAACAAATATAATTTTGATTGTAAGAAGATATAATATTTAGGATATCAAATATCAAAAGAATGTGTATCACCTGATGATAGACTAACAAAGAAAATAACAGAAATAGCTGCTCTAACAAATAAAAAAGAATTAGAATTCTTTTGGGGTCTAATAAATTTTTATAGTAAATACATACCAAGATACAGTGACATAATAGAGCCATTTGCAAAATTACACAAAAAAAACCCAATGAATTTGACTGGACACAAAAGCAAACTAGCACTTTTGAAACAATAAAGAAAATACTGAGGAACAAACGAATAATAAAAATTTTTGATCCAGAAAAAGAAGTAATGTTAACTGCAGATGCAGGTGAAAAGGCGATTGCTGCTATTCTATCTCAAGAAGAATATTGAAAAAGAAGCACTAGTGATTGTATAGAGTATGGAAAAGGCACAAAACTTTTTGATAGGAAAAAAATTCTTATTAAAATCATACCACAAACCATTAGAATTTATATTTAACCCAAGAAAAGAATTGCCAAAAATCACATTGTCAAGAATTTTAAGACGGGCAATGAAAATAATGGCATTCAATTTTGACATAGTATACGTAAAAGGGAACATTATCCCTCGCATAAACACTTTATTAAGATTACAGTTCAAGAATGAAACAAGAAAAACAGGAAAATACTGAAGATAAAATAATACACGGGGTAGAAATGGACGTTCTTCCTCTAAATAGACTCAAAATAGAAACAAAGCAAGACCCAATATTAAGCAGAATAGTAGAGAGAATAAAAAATAATATATGGAGCAATTGTCTGATGGCAGAGCCACCCTTTAAAGAAACGAAGCACAAACTAACCATAGAAAATGGCATAATATGCAATGGGGATATAATAGTAGCTCCACAAATACTGAGAAGAGACATATTAAAAGAAGTACATGATGACGTGCATTGTGGCATAACAGCAACACAAAGAAGACTAAAGTTACAGCCTGGTGGTCAGGATATTCAAAAGATGTAGCGGAATACATTAAGAGATGCCCAAAATGTGCAGAAATAAGAAACTTCAAGCAAGCAAAAATTCACTCATGGTCCAAGGAAGTAGAGCCATGGGTTAGGGTCCACATGGATCACACACATATCAAAGATAGGGGGTTGTTCTTAGTATTAGTGGACTCATATTCAGGATGGCCAGAGGTTGTCAGTGTAAAAAAAAGAAAAGCCACCATAATAAAAAAGTACTAAGAACTATATTCTCAAGGAATGGAGTAGCCCAGACAATAGTCACTGACAATGCACCCAAATTTTGTGATGAGAACTTATGTGTGTGGTTAAAACAGATTGAATGCATCCCATAAAAAGACACCACTATACAATCCACAATCTAATGGCATTGAAGAAAGAATGGTACAAACAGTAAAAATAGGATTAAAAGCATTCTCACCACTTGATGAAAACATAGAAACATATCTACCAAAAATACTCCTCAGTTACAGATCCATGCGAGAAGAAAACTGAGCCCTTCGGCATTAATGGGAAGATAAATCAGAGCCTCCATAACTATGTCCTTTGCAACATAAGAAAAGGTATGGTATAGGAAAAGTAAAGAGGCTAATCCAGAAGAAGCAAATTTCCTGATTCAAAAACGACACAGCATGGCTATACTTGAGAAGAAGGGACAGCATATACTGGCACATGCAGACCATTTCAGAAGCAGAAACGAACTGTATGATGTGGAAATGGAAGATCAAGAACAAGAAGAGACAGAAAATTACAAAAGTGGAACAGAGCAGGAAATGGAAGAAAGTGAGAACGAAAAGACAGATGAGTATGAAGAAAATGAAGAGAGACCGAGATCACCATTAAAGAGAAAACAAAAAAGACAAGAGGAAGGACAACACAATATGAAAATAATCAGGAATAGTAAAAGAAAAAATGAGGATATATGACCTCTTCAATTGAGAGAGGTGTAGTATTGTATGCAAATTACATAGATAAGTCCAAATAGAGAACAACTGGTGAATATAGGGTGGCTATGCCTAGCAAACCCGGTTGCTATTCAGAACACAGAGGACTGTACTACAACTACTACTATGCAGAGAGATATGCAAAACATAACACTACCAAAATAATAGATAAAGAGAAATTGTCTCCAATTGCATATTTGAGAAAAGTTAAAAAAAATGAAACTTGTCTAAAGTAAACCAGGAATTAAACAAGGTAGATAATCTTTGAGTTATTTTATCAACACTAGCAGCATCCTGCACCAATGTGTATGATAGCAGATCTTTGTTTTATTTCACTTGATTAGTAGTGTTCATTCAATTTATTTAACTAGTCCTCATGTTTACTGAGACTTGATTGTTCTTTAAAGTTCTTTTTTCTTTTGAGGTTGAAAATATTGAATGGATTATGTGTGATGACTGCCAGAAATGGAGGAAAATTTCTTCTGAAGATGCAAAAGAGTTCCATGGTAGCAAGAAATGGTTCTGTTCCCTGAATAAGAATCTTGCATTTAACCAATGTTTTGTACCTGAGGAATGTTATTCAAATTTTATAAAAATAACGCGCCAAAAAGATCTGCATGTTGTAATTTTGGGCTTACAGCTAGGTGATTTAGTTTGGGGAAAAATGGAGACATTTCACAAGTAAGTATTTATACAAAGACCAAACGTTTTTGATTTTAAGTGATATTTAGAATACAAATTTTTGTTTAAACTATTGCTGAATTAATATGCACATTGATAAAATATTAATGAGAAAATATCTTTTTTGTTATGTAATCTTTTCTTTTAATAAAGATACTGTAAATTTTTCTTTTCTTCATAAAGATGGCCTGCACTCATTACCTGTGATCCAATTTGTGGACAATTTGTTTATAGTGAACTTGGTTACGAGGTTCAGTACCATGTGGAATTTTTAGGGGCAAAGCATTCACATGCTTGGATTAAGGGATATTGTATTGAACTTTATAGTGAGACTGTCTTTAAGAATGATTTGGTGAGTAATCTCTTTAAAAAACGTTTTTCCACTTAGCATCTAAATTTTGCCACTTAACAAATTTCTTATTTATATATGTATTCAATTAATATGTATATACATATTGGTAGATCTTTTAGATCAGGCACGGGCAACATTTTTCAAGTAGTGGGGCTGCATGATCTATGGTTCATCACAAGGCAGGCTGCATGAATAAAAATATTCAAGGTAATTTTTTGCAGTAGGTACCTTATCTATTTTCACTACAGAAGACCATATACGTAAGCATATACCTTAGAATTGGGGGAAATGTTAATTTTTTTTTCTTTGGAGAAAAGGTTTTTCTATAACTAAAAAAAATTGAAGTCTTAGTATAATATCATTGATGACTGGTTAGTGCATGTTGCTGCATATGATTTATTTCTAATTAATTCATTAAATAAAAACATATTGCTTTTTTTAAAGAAAAGATTATTATGAATATTTCCTGTTTCAAAAGCAAAAGATGTTTTAAAATGCTAAAAACATTACTTTCATTGAAAATTTACAAAATTCAAGAAACATTCTATTTAATCATTGTTTATGTATATGGCTATGTATGAGAGAGTGTGAATGGACAAGTGAGAACAAAACAAAATTTTAAGAAACATTATTTTCCCTTATGAAATTAAATGTGTCATTCAGAAAGACCAAATGTGCTGCATGCAGCCTGAAAGCCACAGTTTGCCACAAGCAACAGCTTGCAGCAAGCCACAGTTTGCCTATGACTGCTTTAGATTTTACAACTATGTATCATGTATGTATATATCCTATGCATAAGATATATATTGTAAAATTGATGCGTATTGTACTTTGATCTCTGAATATTTCATGCTACAAGTTAGCATATGTATTTCTGAATTGAGCATAGAAATGTGAATACCTCTGATAAATTTTTGGAAGAGAAAACTATTTTTAATCATGACCATCAAATTTTATAGTTTTCTTACTCTACTTGTTTATAATTTCCAACTATAAAGTGAGTTTTGACAAATTTTTTAAAAATTTATTTTAGGTATTCGATAAGATACATACATAATTTTGTTTGGAAAACTCATAAAGACATAGCTACTATCAATTCTATTGCTACTACTTTTATAAAAATGTAAGACATTTTAAATTGCTCAAAAGGTTTCCATATCATTTAACAGGACAAACAGCAAGTATATTACACCATAAAACATGTACAGAATTTGTTTTGCTTTTATTCTTAAGTATTTTCAGTAAGTCAAAAGTATGATTTTAGTACTCAAGTGTCTTCTATTGGTTTTTGTTAGTTATTTGACATTTTTCGCTATAGACACTCCTAAATATGATTTAATTTCTTGTGACTACATAGCTAGTTGTAGATGAAAGGTGTTTACAATTATATTCTCTTAAAAGTTTTTATTTGACCTAGGTGATATGCTTAAATTCAACATTTTTGCATTGCTGACTTGGTGATTATGTTTTTAAAAATCCTCAAACATATTTTATATTCAGCAGAATTCCAAATTGATGAATAAACTTTGCTAAGTCACAAGTATTCATTAATTTCATTCAGATGTTATTTTCATAGTTATATTTTAATATTTTCAGATAAGCTAACAGAGTAAAAGAGCTGTTAATTTTGTATGAGGTGTATCCAAACTGGAACAATCATTATTGTTTTTAAATTTTTGATTAACAACAGACTATAGCATCTAACTTTCTTCAGCTTCAAAAATATTATAATTCCCATTTGCAAACATGCATGCATATCTATGTATTGTACTAGGCAAAGTTAAGCACAATGTTTTAACTGAGATTAAAATCTAGATTAAAAAATAACTTTAAATCTCTATGTGTAGTTCATAAAATACTTTATTAAAACTATCCAGGTGAATACTCTTATAAAGTTCAAAGGTTCATGACTGTGGAAAAATAAGTTTGTGCTTCATTTCTTTAAAGGGTGGCTCTGCCATTAGACAATTTCTCCATATATTATTTTTTATTCTCTCTACTATTCTGACTATGTGACTTTTGGCAATTTTTTTCTTGGAGTTTAATTTCCCATAAACAGACAACGAGATATTCTGGTATAGTTGCAGTAATAATTTTAGCTTTTAAATCAGATATTTCAAGTACAATGTTATATTTACTTTTTGTTTACTTATTTAATTAGCCTACCTCTAATTACCTCATTTTTTTTAGCTATTAAATCATATAAGTGTTACAAAAGAATGATCTAAAAAATTGAGAACTTTGTAAATACAGGAATCTCTCAATTAGTGTGGCTTATGTGTACATTATATGATGTGCACTAATCAAAAAGATATTAATCAAATATAATAACTTATAGGAAATGATGTAATTTGTACCTCAAATTTTAGTCTCATTCAAAATTAATTACTAATTTGCACACTTTTTAATTAAAATGTAAGTATATATAAAAAGACAATAAAAATGCTATGAATTAATGTTTATTAATCTGATTTTCATAAAAAACTTATTTAGAGTGGTTTGATGCATGGTATTCTTCTGTTCTTCATATAATTGGTGGTACTGAGAAATTGTCCCATCAAATTTCCCAAATATATAATCATTAGTAGTTTAACTTGAAAATTTTATTTATAATTTTTCCACAGTAAATGTTTTATATTTCAATATTTTTAATAAATGTAAATTTCTGTATCTAATTAAAATCGTCCATTTTTTAACAAAAAAATCAAAAATTTCCTCTTCAGACGTCCAAAATAAACATGAAAAGAATCAAAATATTAAAAATTTTTTAATAGAAACAAATATTCAAATATGTATTTTTATTATCAGCTTATATTATAAAATTGATCTATTTATAACTGTCCATTTTTTAACACTACTATAATTACTTAGATAACATAATACTTGGCAAACAAAATAGTAATCAAGGAATTCCTGTATAAAAATAATGTCATTCAGCAATGCATGATCTCTGTAAATAATGTGCCAAAAATGCATGTCTTATTCACTTTCAATTTATAGTAAAATCTTATAAACACTATCTTTATAATCTTATAAACTCTATCTTTATCTCCAATGTAGATAATGTCAGTTTTACACAATCTAAGGATGGATCAATATATCTGTAATCTGACATAATTATTAGCTTAATTTTGATCTGAAATTTTCACTAATGTTTGATTTATGTGATTAATATTTACAACTGAATTAATTGTAAGGAAGGAGATTATGTTGAGAAATAATTCTTATCTAAAATGTTTTTTTATCATTAGGTTGTGGACTTACATGTGTATTATGTTTTGCACACTGAAAAGTATTTGCAAAATAAAATAGCAAACTGACAAAATTTACCCAATATTTACACAAACTTTAAACTAAATTATTTCTTACAAGAATAAAATTATAAATGGCAAAATTGTGTATTTTATTACAATAATACTTTCTCGTAATCCTTAGTAGCTTTTGAAATATTTTAGGGATGGTAGTTATGCCTTATCTATTCAAATGTTATTATTGTAGATTTTTGGTGAAGTTTTTAAGGTTTTAGTCAGGAAATTGTATTTTTTATACTATCAGCACGAAAAAATTAAAATTTGTCAGAATCCATTTGTTTGTGCATGCAATGGATTTATGAGTTCCTTTTGGAAGATAAATGAAATTCTGACAAAGTTTTGAAAATATTGATTTTTAAGGAAGTATTTTAAGGGTTTCAATGAAAATTTAAATTTATCTTTTACCTTGTAATTTTTATAATGTGGTGACAATGAAATTCAATTTACCTTTTGGGTGGGTGTGTGATTTATGTTTGTTTGCATATTTTTATTTACAGATTGCAATAGCTATTAGAGATGTGATTAAATATACTTTAATGTTTAAAAAATTTATTCAGTATTATTATTGTTTAGGTAATAAGAGTTATAACATATCACAAATAGCTATCTTGTGGAAAAATAAGTGAAATTACCTGTGTGTGTGAAGTTGCAGTCAGACATGGGAGGCTGCGTGTTTGCCATGGATTGTTTTTCAATTACTAATTGTTTTTTAATTACTAATTTTTTTAATTAATAACTATTTGTGCTCTGTTGTTGACATTAATATCTTTCTGCTGATGTGTTAAAATTTTGGAATAATGCAATAAAAATTTTAATTCCATCTTTCTAATAGATGTCGCAATCTGTTAAAGCAAGTATAAATTTTCACTGTAATGCTTTGATTTTAGCCACAAGGGGATTTTTCACTGAACTTTGTATGAGAGCATGCTGGAAAGTTCTTAACTTGACCCACTTTCTAACATGTGACCAAATGACTAAGCATCAAATGTATTTTATGGGTTGTGGACATCTTAGTTGGATTGAGAGTTTTTCAGTGCCCACTTACATTCCATACATACAAAAATAGCTGGTCTTCTGTTCTTTTGTGCAGATTATAGTTTTAAGTAATTTATTCAAATAATTATTATTGGTGAGTGATGAAATCTAAACAGATGCAAGTAGTCTATTATAAAATTTTAGAAACAGGATGATTTAGAGTCTCAAGTGATTTTCTACTGTAATATTATTAGCCAATTAGACAAGTTGAATTGTAACATTCTTACACAATATTTCTGCCTATAAAATTATTGTTTTTGCTTTGCAAATTTGGAATACAAATATATATCTTATTAGAATTATATTTTCCCCAATACTTGGAAGAAAATACTTAAAATAACTTAGAATTCATTATAACTAGGATTTGACTGTCTTGCATTATTTAGAAAGAAGTGATAACAGAAGCAGATCTACCAGTGAGATCATGTTTCTTCTAGTGACCATCTCTGTATGTTTTCTTGTCTGACCAGTTTTTGTACTAACAATGATTCAACAAATTTGTTGGTGACAAGGGGTAGAATGGCTAAATGTACTCTATAACCACTGTTTTGGATATTATTAATGATATGATAAATGCTAATCATTCGAATTTCTATTTGTGTTTGGAAGGTTGTGTTTGAATACTGATAAAATGCTTTAAAGTCTTATTTGTTTTATCATATTATCTCCTGTGTTATGGGAACCAATTTATTCTTAAGTTTTTGATAATTTGGGAATATAATTTGACCATATGTATACACATACATATCAGTATGATGAATGTAACTCTATGATCCATTTAAGATATTTTGGCAAAAAAATATTGTTATGTTCTCAGCAGTGGTGTCAATCCACTTATATTTCCAAATGTAAAGATCTCTGTAGTAAAGTTTAACTCCTACATGAATGCATTTTAAACATACATATTACTTGTCATTTATCCTGCTTTTAACACCTTCAATGCCAATGATTTTTCCATTGCTGTGTGTAGGCCAAAAATCAAAAACAAGGATTCCCCAAAGGCTAAATAGCATCACTGTTAAGTAGTTATTAGTAATAGTTGTATGTAGAAGATAAAATGAAGACAAGGTATAATTGTAAAAAGTGGAACATCAATTAACATTATTTGACATTTATCAGTTAAAGCAATAAAAGTGCTGATTAATGTCCTTTGGCACTGGACATGTTGAGAAAGACTGAATTAAAATATTTGGCTTATGTATATTTAATAAGTGAACATGGCTTGTTTACAATTGTTATGTCTGTTGAAACTCTTTTACAGTCATCAACAAAGAAGAGCAAAAAGAAGAAAAGTCAAATAAGCAGATATCTCAAACAATACAATCATCTTCAAAACGCCATTAAAGAAGCCAATGCTTTGGTTGATGTTACAAATAGCAAGAGAATGGAATGTTGTGTTTTTGAAAATGCAGATGGTAAAGCATTATTGGCCGAGTCTCAAAGGAAATTCACAAAATATATGGAATTTCCAATAAACAAATCAACAAACAAAACCTGCAATAAAAATGGTAATGATCAGTTTATGTATTATCAGTACAATTCTTTTTCTATATACAGTAATATTAGTTTCTATAAAGATGATGTACATAAGTATATGAATAAATATGTAATTTAATGAAAAAGCATTTATTTTACCCAAGAAATATTTTGTTTTCATTAAAATCTGCTTTCTTGTTAATGTATTTTGTGCAAAGGTTAATATTAATTGCATATATATATATATATATATATATATATATATATATATATAGTGACAATTTCAGTTTGAAATATGGCTAATAAATACATATCAGGTAATAATTATTGATTCACACTTGGAAACACTTTGATTCACAACAAGCCATTTTATATAGCTCTATTTAGTTAATTTATGACAAATAAGTTTTAATGAATATTGGATTGAACTTACATCAGAAAATAATAACAAGTATCAATATCAGTCATGATGGTGGTATACTGGTCAAAATCAAAATATTATTGTTTAAGTTTCTTTAAATCTGGTCTTTAGTAGCAATAATAAGTCATTTCCCATACAAAGCAACAAAGTATTCTTTTTTTTTTTATTAAAATTGGTAGTCATGCCCCGAAAATACTAAAAAAAAAAAAAATAAATAAAACAAAATAAATAATGTAACTGATAAATGCCAACAAGTTTACCGAGTTTTTACTCTCCTCTTTGCATCTCCTAATTATATTTTGATAAGCTTATATAGGGAAATACTATACTGTCTTTCCAAAACTTTCTATGAATCTTTTGGAGAAAATGTTACAATTATAAGAAATGTCTATTTAATTCTTCTAGATTTTTAAATAATATTTTTAGGATAAATACATCTTTAATTTGTCCTCACTCTTCAGAGTACAGTTCATCCTATTGGATTAAATGACACTTTCATTGAATTTGAAAGTCTAAACTAATTAAACCAATTTCATTAAATATTTATGACTAACAACAGACTCACTAAAAAAAAAAGTCTACAAGCCTATTCTGTGGTATTTCACTCATCATTACACAAGGATCAGGTTTTATTGTAATGTATAAAATGCAAGAAAAATTGTTCAAGTTTCTTTCAAATATTCAGAATAATTATTAGATTATGCTTTTTATCGTGTAGAAAGGCTTGAAATGTCAAAGATTTTTCATTAAAACATTTTATTAAAAAAAACAAAAACTACTTTTATTAATATTTTTCTAAAAAAAAGTTTTTTTTAAAAAGCAGCTGTAATTAAAAACATTTTAATTTAAAAGAATGAATTGAGTATACAGCATTATCAGCTAAAAGAAGCTGACATTGCCTTTCATTTGTAGTAAGTCAAAAAGGAACGTACATAAATTTACCATATTTTTTTACATTTATTTTGCCCTGGATATATTACAAAGCTAGGAAATAAAATTTTAAAAATTACTTTGTTGATGATTTTATTGGTTTTGTTTGTACATTAAAATACACAAAGGTAATGATATTGAGTACTTTTTTGGTATGCCTGTAAACTATCTGGTGTTTGGATTTTTTTCTTTCCAAATAATGGTGATTTTATGGCATTTTAATCTTGGTCAGATGGGTATTTCATCACTCAGTGTGTTTGGTTGGTGTGTGCATGGTATGTACACATCAACTACCCTCATAACATCTTGAACTTGGCAAAGGAGTATAAAATAACCATTTTCACAAATAACTGTTGCCAACCACCTGATGATTGCACAAGAACACATGAAATGTTTAGTTGTGGTCAGCCATTGTTCACCAGGAATTTATTTAGAAATATTAAGGCTCTGCCAATTAATACAGAATTGAGCTCTCCTTCTCTTTAGGAGTTGCTTATATATATATGTGTGTGTTTGTGTGTGTGTGTGTGTGTGTGTGTGTGAAAATATATAGAAAATAGGAAAGAACTCGTTAGGTAAATAATCCAAAGTTCTTTACTATTTTTGTTATTATTTTTAAAAAACAGTGCTCGATACAAACGTAGAGCCTAAATATAATTATTTATTTAAAATGTTTTGAAACATGAGAACTGTTATGTAGTGATAGAATCATATTTTTAAATAAATAATTATATATATATATATATATATATATATATATATATATGTGTGTGTGTGTGTGTATATATATATATATATATATATATATATATAGGCATAATTTTTCTCAGTTATAAATAGCTTAAGATTGATATGTGGGTAATAATGTTTAGAAAAGTATTAGGCAAAATCTTTTTGCAATTTTTTTGACAGATGCATATTTAACACTACTTTTACATCACTAAAAGTGTTCTATTAAAGTGTTGGATTAATAAGCATTTGATATGAATTTCAAATATACACTGTTTTTATTTGTAAATAAATTCTTTCCAAACAAGTTAATATTTGAAGACTAATACTTTTAATATTTCAGATTCCACTATTGTCCAAATTTGCAGTAAGCCAAATAGATGTTGCAGACAGCAAAACAGCCCAAGCAAAACACAAAATTCTAATGAACAGACAGAGCCATTTCTGATGTCATGTTGTAACAATACAGAATCCAATAATTCTTTGCTGACTCTCACACCTCAGCAAAGATTAAGTTTTGACATTGAGGTAAAAACATTAATACTTTATTATTATCATTCCAAGAGCTGAACACTTTTTAATTATGAAAGTGAACATAGTGAAATCTTGGTAGAAATTCAAAAGTATCACAGATCTTGAATATTTTATGTTTTTTTAAAGGAAAATATAACTTTTTAAATTGAACTCTTTACAACCATTTAATTAATGTATACCGATAGTTAATTTTAATCATATGCGAGGAGCACTGAATTATAATAACTCTGCAACAGTATGATTCTTTCAAATATGTTGATCTATATAGGAATAGGCACTGTAAAGGAACAATGATATATATGCAGTAATCTTGAAATAAATTCATCATTGATGACCTATGTACAATCAATCAAAAATGCACAAGTGATTAAAATTCATTAGTTATATGTATAAATTCAGTGTTGCAAAAAATAAAAGCAACAAATGTGTACAAGACCAGATGAATTATATTGACTTATGTGGTTTTATGTTTAAATCATACATTTTTACATATTTTGTTCATGTGCAGCCAAGTTGTTGATAAATAATTCTCTTTCTTCTGTTTATTGCATTGTAAAATCTGAGAGTAATTAGAGTACCAGGTCAAACAAATTTACATATATATATATATATATATATATATATATATATATATATATATATATATATATACAGTATTAACTGCATAGAAACTAATCATTCTATAGTTATATGAGCTATTAGATTGCACCTGTATACTAATATAAAGCTTAGTTTGGATAAGCTATAAGATATGGACAATTTTTTTTAGCAAAAAAAAAAAAAAAAGAAAGAAGTAAAACCTAGAGAAAGAAATCCCCAGCAGTAAAGCTAGTATTATATGAAGTCCCACCAAAGTTTGAAAATCTAGTGTCTATTATATTATAAATTTGTGGATTTCTTTCTATCTCTGTTCTTGTTGAATACTTAAAAGCGTGAATTGTCACAGAACTTTAAGAAAAATGTTTTCCTTTCTTTACAGGTTTATAAAAAAAGTGAAGTTGCATTTACGGTTGATCTGAAACAATTTTTGGCAAGAAATAACTTACATCTGGAAAACACATATTGGGAGAATGTTCCAGTTAACAGTTATCAATTGTTCCAGATTGTCAATGAATTTGGTGGCTATGAAATGGTAAAGTGATATATTTCTTTGATATTTATATTATATCTATGAGGGTAAATCAAAAAATGTAAATGTCACTGTGTAAAAGTAAATTCATATAGCTAAGATGCATTGTATTTTTTACATTGATTATAAATTTATTTCACTTGCAATATATGCTCAATCCAATTTTTATTGTCAATATATAATAATGTTTTTCATTTTGCAAGTGTGTTATTAGTTAAAAATATTGTAATAAAATATTGGTATTAGTAGGCTAAACTTTTTCAGGTTACTTTAAAAATGCAAACTTGAATGTATAAACATGCATCATTAGTGAGAAATAAATACATCCAATGTATAAAGCTCAAAGTTTGAGTGCATGTGTTTACATGCTGAAATCTCTGAATAGTAATTAAATTGTTTAGTTAAATAAAGCTGTTTCCTGCCAACTTGGAAATAAAGAGATGCAGTTTTTAATAGTATATTTTGAAAAATCTAACAAATCTAAATTTTGTTTGTGAAATATTTATATTAGGTTTTGTTCAAAAAAAAATAAATCACTTGATTTGTATTGTTTAATAATGGATTCATGTGTTTATCCTTATTGATTTTATTTAAAGAAAAAGACAAACATTTTATTACTAAAAAATAAAATGCTTTTTGTACATAAAAAAGATTTGAAAGGAAAAATTGAATTTTCTATGCTTTATTTAAAGTTTTAATTTTTTTTCAGATGCTAAATAAAATAATCTATAAAGCACAAACCTCTATGTGTGTGTGTGTGTGTGTGTGAGAGAGAGATAGAGAGATGGCTCAGAACCTTGAAAATTAATAAAATAGGTGGGAGCAAATAAACATTTGGATAGCACTGAAAGTCAAACCTGTGTTTGCAAAGACCTAACCTTACTACCTTAGACCACTTAGCTATATTGGTGAATATTTTGGGATATTTTGTTTGCTTTTATATTTGATGGAAGTGCTTGTAAGAACAGAAATTTTGGAGGTGAGAGGATAATAGTAAATAAGCATTTATATCAAACATTAGTTGTATGGATATAATAATTAAATTTATTATAGATATTAAACAAAAGCATAGTTCTTAATTTTCTTATTTATTGGATTATGGTGTTCATAATGACACTATGATCTCAATTATGGTTGGCCTCTTGTTGCTATTACTGATATTTACTTTTTATTCAAACTTTGTATTATTACAACTACTATGATAATTTCTTGCAAATTTCCTTGCATGTAGAATTTGTTATAATACATTAATAGGTGTAGAGAGGGTCACCTATCAACTTGTTCACTCTCCTCAATGGGCTTTTGAACAGGAGTAGAGGTTTATCCCTGGTTTCCTGTTTAGGATTGGGTTTCTGGTTCCTTTTAAATTCATTTTCAACTCAGTACTTCTAATGTCTACACTTGAACTCTGAATTTTATACTATTATTGGATTTCTGATTCCTTATAAAATATTTTCCTTCTCTTTCACTTCCTTGCATCTTAGTGACATTATCACCTTACTTGGGGTGAATTGATTAAAAAAAATAAATCTGGTTATTTTTACTAATGTGCAGTCTATAGCCATCTGAAAATTCTTGATAAAAAATTATTTCTTACTACTACTGCTATTTTAATCTTGCATTCTTGATAGAATAATGACAAATATGTAAAAGAATGATTACAGGTCAGCAAAAATTAAGAATTTTTACATATTCTAACTAAAAGAAATATTTGTAATAAATGCTAAATTTCCTATCTGAGATATATGAGTCACTGGGTTAATAGTAAAAGTGAATCAAAACAATCTTCCAACTTCAAATTCTCACATTGATATTTTATCACATGCGTATGGGCATAGCATACTGCCAGTGGCAGAATATTGCCGGTGCCCTGGAGTGCACTGTCATGGGGCACAAAATTGCTTGGTGATTGGTAAGTTTATTGCCAGGACTGGGGCTGAATTGCAAGTGAAACGTTCCACTTCCAATATTTTTCCCCAAAATATGTATAAAAATCTCACCTAACTAACTTGACCCAATCTAACCAAACTTATTTATGTGGTGAAAAATTAAAACCAAATTAGGTTAAGGCAGGCCAAGTTTATTGGTGAAAACGTTGGGAAATAATTCAAAAAGGGGTGAAAGAAGAACTAACATTTCCTCCTTTTTATTTACTTTAATATCCTTTTATTTACCTTAATATCCTTTTTGTGACTGCCCACAGATACTTATTTCATTAAGGTGCATCATTAATTATTTTAGTGACAGTACTCAGTAGCTCTTCAAACATGCACAGTACAGATGGAAGTGCATGCCGGTTAAAGAAACAACAAAAAGTGTTTTATTCTGTTTTTCCTCAGTTGAGCCATAAATTGAAAACTAATCCATATTAATGTTTTAAGATGCATTTCTGGGATGGTAAACCTGGCATTTCTTTGTAAAATGATAATAGTAATTTTTCTCCTCACCTCAATTGGTAGATCATAGTATTTTGCTGAATATATAAAAGATTTAGACATAATGATCTTATTGTAACTCAGTGCCATATATTCCCATATACAGGGTTTTGATACAAAAAGATTTACAAGTTTTATGGCACAATTTTGGTTGTCAGTAGCAATCTTTAAAATCTTTGCAGGGTGTTTTTTGTAGACCTTCGCTGCAATAATAATAATGTTATTATTATTATTATATGATTATGCAATGCCAAGAAACTTCAAGGTCTTTGCAGTTTATTACAGAAAATCATGCACTCCCACTGATAATATAGAGAAAAATGTTTTATTGCAACATATATATGTATTCAGCTGTTGACTTATGATAGATTCTGATATTGACCACTTTTGTTTATTTCAGTCTTCACAGTGGTGTTATTTACAGTGTCACAGTGTTATGGTTTTTATCATGGTGCTCCATGGTTCTGTCAATTGGTTGACAATGAACACTTGTTTGAGATAAACTAGCCTTACAATCTTTATATAATTGAGGGGGACAGCTATACTTTTATTTCAGGCAGAAATTTAAACAATGGAGCAACATGGGCAACAAAAGAAAGAATCTGGTGCAGAAGGAAGAAATCATAGGAAAAGAGAATACAAAGATCTACAGAAAACCAGTCAAGTTATGAAGAAGTTTTTAAAAATGCCATACATGGTGACAATTGCATTGTTTTCCTGTTTGTTCTTGCCAGTGGCTCTGCCTACACAGACACAGCACCAGAATCAGTGGATTGTTGCCAATCTGATGAACATGTACAATATGATGAAACTAAATATGCATTATTAACCAAGAAAGATACAGGTTACTTAAATTTTAATGTAAATTGCAATAAACCACGTGATCTACACATACAAATGGTGAAGGTGGGTGCTAAAGATTTTCAGAACAAACATGGCCTTTCCAAAGTTACAAAAGATGGGGAAGTTATTGAGAGCCAACATGTGGAAGAAGCGATGAGAAGTGAAACAAGCACAAAACAATTGGGTGTCAACTGCAGCTTCATGAATTACTGGTTTCAACAAAAACTACATGATGGGTTTATGATTCTTTGTAATTGGCTGTTGTACTTTATTAAAAATGATGCAGTGTGTTGTTCTTGATGTTTATTGTTTTCAACAGCACAAGTCCGTCAAAGCATGGTATTTGAAAAATCTTGTAAATTTTGTAAATGGAGAAAATGAAACAAAAAATATGAGAACATGAACAGGGCACTCATTACCATGTGCCATTTCTTGCATGGAAAGACTTTGAGAGACTCATATCAAGAGGGTGTATGATTGACAGAGTAATATTGAAGTATATGGAGGAACAGAAGCAATTGTGGAAGGATCTGCTCATGTGTTTTGTGGATTGTATCAAGTTTTTGACAACTCACCATCTGGCATTTCGTGGATACCGATAAGTCATTGCATCAAGTAATAATCCTAGTAATTTTCTTGCACTCGTTAAACTACTTAGCAAGTACAACCTTCTGTTGCAGCACCACTTGGATTATGTCAAGTCACATCCACATTCTGCAGCATTTTTGTCTGGCAAGATATACAATGAGTTCACTGAGCTACTGGACAATGAAGTACATCAGTCTATCCAACACAGAGTCAAAAGAAGCAGATACTATAGAATTATATTTGACACAACAAACAAATGTCTGAAATTCTCAGGTTTATTGATGTTGACAACGAATCTAAAACTGCTGATTTTATTAAAATTTGTAAAAAAGATGCAGAGAGTGCTACAGAAGAAATTACTTCAAAATTGGAACCAGATGATCTTGATTTGAATGACTGTTGTGGACAGATGTATGACTGCTGCAAGAATGGGTGGAAAGGTGTCTGGTGTCCAGAAACACATATAGAGAAAGCAATCTTTGTGAAGTGTGACAACCATTTTTTGAACCTTGTTAGTGTGCATGCAGCATAAAACATGTGTTTGCTATATCATTTTTGGAGTTCTTGATTCATTGTACAATTTATTCTCCAGCTCAATGCAGTGGGAAAAATTGAACGAGACAGTAGGGACAGCTGTAAAGCGATCCCCTGATAGAAGATGGAGTGTTAGGTGTGATGCTGTTTATGTAAAAACTAAGTTGGATGATCTAACTAAATTGTTGAAGGATGTGACAAGTCACACTTTGGTATCAGTCAACACATGAAGTGACGCCAGCTGCTTGCTGCACAATGTAAACTTTCAGCTTTCTAACAATTCAGCCATTCTGGGATAACATCTTGCCTTCTATCATCTGAGTACAGCAGAGAATTCAGTGCCCTAGAATCAATTTCAATGAAGTTTGAGCTGACATTCAAAGTCTGCAACAATCTGTTATAAGTGAATGGGATTCTCTCTGTAAAAATTCAGTTTTTTGCAAACTTTTTATCCACTGGGCCATGAGGACATCTGTGTATGAATTTCTGGGACTTATAAACCTAATGTCTCAGCATCATTTTTTAACCAGTGCCCATATTGCAATTTTTCCATTATTATTAATTATATTTTTTACCAGAGCTTATATTGCAAAAAATATATATTTTAAAGATGTTGGATAGATCCAATGACTAGACCCAAACAGTTATGAGTTCAATACCAAGCTACAGCAGTGGTGAACCAAAAAAACTTGGAGAGTTAAGTTAAAGAGAAATAACTGAGATATCCGGAAAAGGCATGGCACGTGGAACTAGAACAATATACCCTGGTGGACGAAATAAAGGGTTCAGTTCAAAGTTCCAATCACCTAAAGAAGGCTGGAGCATACAATGGCCAAAACATTGTGAATATGGCAATGAAGATGAGGCTAATAGTCTGAATAATGTAAGTAATGTAAAAGAGAAAGGTGTGTTGTAAAAAAAGAATGGCTGGAGAGGAAATGAAAGATGAGCTTCTAAATATGAGAGAAGCAGATGTTACCTTGAAGGTAGTACTGGACAAGTTGAATACAGAACTGAAAGATCAATTTACAAGGTTGAGTCAGTTATGAGCAATTTGAGTTCTTGGATATTGAAAGCCTTATTGACTTGAACAGAGACATGGTAGAAAAATGCAAAGTCGCTGCTACAACATATGAGGGTGATTTTTGTGGCATCCTGTGAGCACTCTTTCAGCAAACTAGAATTAATTAAAAACTATCTCTGAAGTGCAATGGGACATGAACGCCTAAGCAATTTGGCTTTATTAAGCATCAAAAATAAAGAATTTGGACATATAAACGAGGATGGTGTTATTGACAAATTTTTGACCAACATGCCTGTTCATATGTTGCGCCTATATGAATTCAGATAAATGAAATGAATTGCTCTGGTGTTGACATCATTTAATTCAGACTTTGTCAATTCAATGCTTGTTGGTAGTGGGGGATCAAATAAAAATGCATTTGTATTGTATTTAAATACTTTTTCAGAGCATTTGTATTTGTGTGAAAAAGCATTTAAATTTAGATTTTTCCTAGTTTCAGAAGTATTTGTCTTTGTTTTAGTATTTTTAGAATCTGGAATAAAATTACTTGTATTTATATTTGCATTTCCAAGTATTAGGTTGGTGCAAAAATAATGACGTAATAATGTCGTTTTTTGACGTATAACGTCAAAAAACGACATTATTACGTCATTATTTTTGCACCAACCTAATATATCGTGTCAATAATTGTGAGAAGTATTTGGATGTGAATTTTTAAAAAATAGTATTTGATCCATCCTGTTTGTTGGCCACTATGGCGGAGGCACCGAGTTGAGCACTTGCACCCTCTGGTCCAAGACCTCGGCACACCACTGCATACTACATTAATATTTTTCATCCAATTAGAGTTCTAACTAACAAATTAATCTCAATAAAATTTAGCCTTTGCTTCAAGCATCAAATAGTCAAAATAAATTTATTAGGAATCAGTTTTCTTTTCAAATCACACTGAATGTATCATTAAATTGATTACTTGCATTTAGAATCTTTTACAGCTTTAAATATTATCATTAAAATTTATTATTTAAGTAATACTTCTTAAAGAGGTTTTTATCAAAAGTTTCATGTTTATTGTGTCTGCTTTCAATCAATTTCTGCTGGTTTACTGTTGAAAGAAAAATAGAAACAAAACAAACTAATTTGTGCTACTTCACATAATACTAAAGGACATGACCATATACAAAGTATATACTGGTTACATGCATCCTATATATCTCATTGTGAATGAAGCTTTCACACTTGCTTAAGTGTTGAACTATAAAGAACTTATAAAAGTAAACTTTAATCACTACTTTAAAGTATATCCAAAGTAAATTTATTTTTTAAATTTTTTGATTAAACAGTTTTTATGTACTTTTGGTTTTTGCATAAAGAAATATATTTATATATGAATTGATTTTTTTCAAAACATTTCCATTAACAAAACCACTTATATAACAATTGATAAACAAATACTTGTACAATACACTTATTGCCATATTAAAATACCTGTCATTGTATCATTAAATGTAACAAAATAATTTTAACATTAAAAGAAAGTAATCAGCTGTTTTTGCATTATTGGGGTAATCTTTGCTGACATAGACATTTTATGAAACTGCAACGAGTCTAAAGAAAAATACAATAATGAATCTGAAGAAGAGGGATTTGGTTTAGTTTGGTTTGTTTTACAGCATATCAACCCCAATGGGTTATTTAATACCAACAAAATTTTTATTGCTGGTAATATTTTTTTTTAAAATGTATTGCTGGTAATATTTTTTTACAAAAATGTATTGTTGATATTAAAACCTATTTTTACATTTTCATAGTGTTTTGACCTTAGTTTGGGGGTTAACTATTTGCCCATATCTGGTACCCTAACAGATGCTACCACCCCGGGTCAAGGTGGACCTGGGAACATTAGCAATTAAGAGGTGGTTCCATGCTCCTCAAAACCTCCTGATCAGAGGCCTTGCTGTTGGATGTAGTTTATCATTTTACCCAGGTTGCAAAAAAGAGTGAGAGACAAAGCTAAATAGAGACAGAGCTAGAAAAGTAACTGTCAAGACATCTAAAAACACCCAACAAATAGAACAATGTCTAGCAGTTAACAGAGCAGATAGCAGTAATCAGAATTTCAATGATAGTATCAAGTTCATCAAAATGCCAATCAAACTCAGAGTGCATCAAATAGGATTTCAGAAACACCAGAAAATATCAAGCAAGAAACTTATTTGAACAAATGAGAAAGGCAACTGCAATACATGAATTGTGAAATACAAAATTTGATGCAGCATCCTACTATGGTCCAGTAATAAATTATAAAGATAACACTATAGTAGTTTATGACCACTGTCATGGTCTGAATTTGAAGCAGCAGGCACTAAGTATGCACTGCAGAAATGGCAAAGTCAAACTTCATCTAATTTCAGAACCTTTGGAGAATTTAATGTTTGGAGTGACTCCATAATAAAGGCACTATTATGAAATAGAATTGCTTTCAAATGAAATCTGCAATTACAAAAAAGAAATGCATAAGGATAATTTCACACCTACTTACAAGAACAACTTAACCATCTATGTGGTTCACTCTTGCCAACTGACAAAGGACTTAAATTGCAGCAATTTGCTTTTTGGAAGCAAATCAATATTGCTAAAACATACCTGATATTAGACCACACTTAGTCTTGACACTGCAGGAATTTCTCCACAACCAAAACCCTTATCTGAAGGTTTTCAAAATATCAATAGAGTAATTGACATGAAGCAATTTGAAAATGATTATTAGAGCTGTCAAGAGACCAGCTGGTGAATATAAGCAAAGATTTAATGCTCCAACATCAACTGATCCAGGAAGTGTTATATGAAGCCAGCACTTTAAATAATTTTTTTAAAGTTATTTTTTTTCACAAAAGATATTCTTGTTTTCAGAGGGAATCTGATACACACAAGTCAATATAGTACACTGAGGAATAAGAACTTTTCAGTACTTCATTGTATCTTTTTAGAATAAAAAATAAATGCACGTGGATGGATACTACACTCTGATCTTAGAAGTGTTGAGGATGCTAATATATAGATATGTACAAAAATTTGAACATTAAAGAACACTTATATTAAATATGTAAATATGTTATTTCATTTCTTTTCTAAGAAAATTATTCTTATAAAACTTCAGTATATCTGAGTATTTCACAGATAATAACTAGTAAAAAAATAAAATGCAAACATATTCAACGTGAATTTATATAACAGACTAGTAGTGGTAATCAGATATAATTATAATTTAGAAACCTATTGAACTACAAAAGTAATTATAGTATAAAGATGGGGATAAATATATTCAATGTTTGAAGCTAGTAAACAAAGCTGAAGTGAAAAAATATATAGTTTCTTTTTGTGAATTTATTTAAGAATATCTTATCAATGTATATTTACAATCAAAAACTAATTTGATTTATTAGTAAATTATGAGCAAAAGATAAACTGAAGGCATTTTATGATTTGTAAGAATACTTAAAAAATTAAACACTCCCACTTTGCTTAAAATATGGCTACTGAATTATTTATTTCTGGAATACAAGTTTTCAAACCTGACATGATTGTTGTCAGAATGGACACCTAATTGTAAAATGATTAAGTATTTATAATTAATGATTAATTAATTAATTAATGATTAATTACTTAATCATGATTAAGTATTCACAAATATATAACCACATATGCAAATACATAACTGACACTTAATCATATCAATTCATAATACAATGTCAAACATGATCTAAAAAACAAATTTCCTTAGTTATTATTTTTTGAATGATTTTGAATAAATTTAACCTTTACCACTTTCATATTCAATAAAATGCTAATTTTTTGTAGGTTACTCAAAAGGCAAAATGGTCAAATATTTACCGAGAAATTACCAATACATACGAGAAATACAAAGGCAAGCTTGTACGGAAGTTCTACTACAGGTATATTTAAAAATGGGATTAAAAGTATTTTTACGTGTGTGCATTTCACTATTTCTAGTGTGGATTTTACAAATAAGTAAAATCTACAATTAGTAACCAGCTGGTGTAAAAGGCTTGGATGGTCAATCTAAATAATTTGAATCTTACAATTTATTGTTTTTTTACAACTTATCAACCCTTTGCATATTATTGGAAACCAGAATTTATTTTTAGATTGTAATAATGATTTACTGATACAAGTCCTACTAATTGATCCATAACTGGAAGGAACAGAGGTGGATTCATATCTTCTCCAAGGGTATTTGTGCATAAGTGAATATAATGAACCTAACTGGAATTGGAACTTGGTTCTCTGGTTTCCAATTCTGAGCCATTATCTATTACACCAATGGCACCTTCAAGCTTACAGTGCCTGGTATTCCCAAGTGGTCACCTATCTAGGTACTGACCAGGCTTGACATGCTTTAACTATGGTGATCATATGAGTTTCAATGTGATAAGCCCTTGGATTCTACAAGTAGATCTGAAATAACTGAATATTATATAACATGAAATTTATACGAATGAACACCTTTCTTTTAAATTAATTTTGTAAAATAAATGTGGAAAAATTGAATTTTGAGAAGAAAACCCAGAATTGAAACACAAAACTCAGTTATATTTACATAAGGCCTGGGAAGTTTTTTTGCTAGGGGAAGTTAAAAGATAATGCTTGATGGACTTGTCTGTCCTGTTGAATATGAATAGAGGGGTTCTTTGAGAGTTGAACTCTTAGTATCTCATACCACACAATACCACTCTTGCACATCCATTTCATACCACCTAACTCTCTGCATGGAAGGCATATACTACATATACATTATGCTAAACCAGCTATTTTAGATTTTCACACTAGAAAAATGAGATTGATTTGTAAAATAATTTTGTTAATGGTTGCATCTATCTGCATTTGAATTATGTTTTGAAACTTTTTCAACTGTATGGTATGACAAAAGGGAGGATTCTGAAAGCAAAAGCAATCTTGAATTTAGCCAGTTTATTCAGAAATGCTTTCATATAAGAAATAATGAAATTGTGAATGATGCTCACAGTGCTATTTCAGTATCATCTGTTCACACTAGCAATCTCAGTAAATTCAATAATGAGTGATACTTTGCAAGTAATATTGACATTAATGTTATATCAATTCATTCCTAGAATTTTATTTACTGAAATTTTCTAAAATTTTCTGTTGACAAATGTGAAAGTTATTCTTTTATGAAAGGCTTACATTTTTATTAAATTTCTTCAAATCCTCATGGAATTATAAAAGAAATGCCCTATGGGATGCTAAGAGTTAATGTGTTTTGTTTTAATGTGTTTACTGAACTCTCTGATCTGAAGAAAAAATGGGTTGAGTTTAGAAAGTATATTTAAACTTAGGGAGAAATCTAGTAAACATGTACAAATATTATTATGGACATATTATTTAATATAGAAATTGTTTACATTTAAAAATTATAATTTTTACCAGAAACTTTAATTGATTAATGAGAACTGACCAAATGCCCATAGGAAATCCACAACACCACCAAATATCAAAACTTGCAACAACTGTATAAATGCATTGTTTTTGTTATTATAAAGTCATTTTCGTCTACTTTGCAAACCACTTTCTTTTTCTTATGACCCAATTTATTTGGCTTGAAATACAGTTAAACCAACTTTACTTAAAGACCTTAGATTTAAAATAAAAGATGTGTGTGGAGACTAATTGGCAAGCACAAGTAGTGGAATGGTCTGAGTATGTCTGTAGGATTTATTAACTAGAAATAATTTTAGTTTTAGAATTTGATTTTTCTCTTTTTAAATATAACTCAAATTATACTTGTATAGAAATCAAATGCAGGTCAAATAATCTAATTGAATGTTTACTATCTGCAAATGTCTGCAATAAAAAAAATCTGAGAATAGATTTTCTTAAGTACAATACATCAGCACAATGCAACATTAATTTATTTATACCTTTCTATATGTTTATGTGTTCTATCATTTTGCAGGAATCTCTATGCCTATACTTTATACATTTTTGGAAAAGACTATGAACATATTATTCAAGATATTCTCAAACAGGAAAAGAAAGACAAATCCTTTATCTTAGAAAAGATTCAGAAAAAGCCAAAAATTGTCCAACATAAACCTGATGGTAAGTAGTAAAGTTTTTAAAATAAGTTTTCATTAGTTTTCTACTTTTTATATAGATCATAATCTTCATAAGTGGAAGAAATAAATTTAATGAAGAACTGAATTTTAATATTATTATAGATGTGTGCATGTGATAAGAAAACTATCAAAATCAAAAATGGAATTATCTCCCTTAAACCTTATGATTTCATAATGTTTGCGTTTACATATTTGTAATTTGCAAATATAAAGAAGTAACCAACACCAGGACTAAAATCCACATTCAGTGGATTCTTGAGTGTGTTTCTTGTATGTAGCCTTGAAAGATTTTTCTCTTCTATGTTAAGCAAATAAAATATTCTTTCTACTGCAGCTGAATAATGAAGCAATGAGAGATTTCTGAATGAGAATTTAAAAAATGAACACACACACACATATTATTATTACTGTGATTTATTTTTTTTTATTTATTTATCCACTCATTGCTTAGGAGTGATGCTTTTTAATTGACAAATTAAGGTGAAAACAAATGAATTGATGTTGAAATTCTCTTATGTTTTTAGATGATATATTTTGCTCTTTGTACCAAAAGTTTGAAGAACTGGAAAATGCAAACAGAATGTGTTATTTTGAGGAAGGTATTTTTCAATCAAATTTACTGTTGTTCATTTTTTTATGAAATGTTTTGTTTAGTTTTCACACAATTTCTTAAATAATTGTTTATATTGCCAAAAAATTAAAATTTGATGCTGTAATCTTTGAAATTAATCAGTTTCTTTATCAATCTTATCTTTTTCCTGTGGAGTATGTGACTCTTTGGACACAGATATTTACTTTATACAGAGATATGTCCAGCTTACTTTATACCTTTACCTATCAGTTTTCTGATAAAATCTATCGTATTCATTAGAAGGAACCAGAATTTCAAATTGTAGTTTTTTTACCTAGTTATTTTATTAATTAAAAGAAAAGTCTTGAAGCAATTCATAAAACAAACATTTCTTACACTGTTTTATCCTACTTTGATTATTGTCATTTGCTTCTTTCTTTTACCCCTGATTATTTTCCAATATGCTTTATATTTAAAGAAATAAACAAATGCCAGGTTAGTCCAATGTGATATAAACCAATTGTAAATTACTATATTAACATTATATAATGCTTTAAACACTAGCTTATCTACCTGTTTTTGTTAGGTTAACTTCTTCATGATATGATTATTTTTCCATGTTAGTTTATAATGAAAAGAATGAACTATCCCAAAATAAATTTATATCTAATGTTGGGCTTTTCTAGGCATACAAAGAATTTTTATTATTCTGAGGGGAAAATTAAAGTAAAATTAGAATGTTCAACTTTCCTTAGATGAGGTTTTCAGACATTTACTCCCTATTCAACAAATTCTTGTCTTATCCTTTTTTGCTCTAGAGAACCATTTTGACATTAAAGCTTTTTCTCTTCTAAAAAATGGTTTGCAGATTACCTTACCAAGGTCTCTGTAATTAAAGGGAATAAAGATTAATCATACTATAACATAATCTATAAACAGCTTTTAACAACTTCAGTTATATAATTACTGATAAAATATTTTAGACATATTCACTAAATTTATTGATAAAATATTTTTGTTTCTTTGGCATTCAGAGATCAAGTCAGCCCAGAAAGAACTTGGAATATGCATTCGATTCCATGATGAACCAGCTCCTGTTTGCCCTTTACTTGAATATGAATTTCCTTTGATAGATTCAGCATTTTCAGATGATAGCCAGGCCCAGATAGCTGAAGGTATTTGTCCATTAAATGTTCATCAGATTTATGAAAGAATTTTTCTTAAAATACATTTTTTTTAAAAAAATTCACTCTTAATTATGCTAATTTGTACATTTAATGTTTTTTTAGTTTTTACTACATCCTATTTTTTATTTATACTGTATCCATATATTCTATTTTTCATATATACTGTATTCATGTAATCTCTATACATAATATAACTTCCTTTACTATTTTGTTGTGATCTCAGTAGCACCAGCTATATATATATATATATATATATATATATGTATATACCAACACCCACACTGAATCAGTGTGTGATATTGATTATGATAATATACTACTATATGCAAATATTCTCAGATGGAGTGTATCTGTAGAAGAGACAAAATGAATAAAAAGAGACAAGAGGAAAAACTATACTTAGCCAACATGTTTTGTCCTCTGAGGGACTTCAGAGGATGAAATGTGTCAGCTAACTATAGTTTTTCCTCTTGTCTTTTTTTATTCATAATATACTATGTATAATAAAAGAAACTGAAAAAGATAGTATTTTTGGAACTAACTTTTTAAATGAAATTTTTTTTTAAACAGAAATTTCCTCTTCATTTTCATATGTTCTGCTTTGTTTTTATGATTTCTCTTTTTTTGCTGTTATTGACTGATATATTTTACCACTTTTTAAAGATTTTTGTTTTGCCAACACTAAGGCTTTTACATTTTATGACAATTCTTCAGAGTACTCTGAAGAGTACTCTGAAGAGTATTCCCTGTGTATCAGAGTTCATTTGTTGCAATAGTGGTAATTGTACTTCACAGGCTAAAAATACAGTTCTAACAAAATTCATCTATAAAGAACAGATCATTGAACTGAAAGCAGGAATTCAGAGCACAGTTTTTAAGAATTTCAAACTGTTTATCATTTAAGACTGAGTTTGAGAAAATATGCTTACAATGTCTTATAGCTACAAGAAAAAGAAATAGAATCTATCCATGAACAAAATGTTTACTTTTGCTGAAACTACATATAATTTCATATGAACTTTGCACAATAAAAGTATTCTGCTGAATGCCAAAACAATAAAATAAATGTTTTCATACATTGTGCTTACAAAAGTTTACAAAAATTATGAAAATTTTTCTTTTGTAGGTGTTAATATTTTTATAACATCATCACGCAAAATAAGTTTTAAAATTCTTAGTCTTAGTTAAGTAATTAATTCAGCAACAAATAGTTATGTTTTTCCTATTTTTTTTCTCTTCAAATGTTTCCTTCCTGTAAAAAGGTTTCCAAGTTCCTGATATTTTTGCCTTTGAGAGCCATTTGGATAAGTATTGGACACCTAACAGCAGCAATCACAGCAAAACAGACCCTGATAATGCAAGTATAAATTTGGAAGATTTGCATGACCTTAGGGATCAGATAGAATTAATAAGTTATGAGATCAATCAGTGACCCCTTATGAAAATTACATTGAGGCATTTCTAATTTTATTTCCTAATGCAAAAAAAAAAAACATAAAATAAAAATGGAAATGGTGTTTCAATAAAATCTTCTTAACTTCCCTTCTTTTAATTTTTATTCTACTTTTAATATTTTCCACTTGTTTTATCATTCAACAAATTCTTTTAAAAATATACAATTAAAATATCAAATTTCATTGTTATATCTATTTTTTATTTAAAAACAGAATTTTTTCCCCATAACTTGATTGCCATACTAGATATAAAACAAATCTATAAAAAAAACTAAAACCCATGTTGAAGAAAGAAACTTCAGTTTTGTCCTTATAAACTCCTTATTAGTGTTAGGATTATTGATGAAACTCTATCAAAGTAAAGTAACTCTAATAGAGTATCCTCCCTTGGCTCATTCGTTTTGGATTTTCAAAATAAACCTAATTTTATATTTTTTTAAACAGTAAAAGAAATTATGAATGGTTTCAGTAAGGGTTTATCAATTATTTTATTTTTCACAAGCATAAATATTTTGCATATGTTATATGGATAGTACTAGTAACTTTCTTGTCAAAAAGACACTTGCAAAAATACTTTTTTAGTTAATCATAATATAAACAAAAAAAAAAATTTTTTTGTCCAATGTTAATTGTTAAGTTTATTGACATCAGTCAATACTTGAAGTGACTGTCAGGTATATGAATAATCATAAAGAGATTAAGTAATAACCATTTTAAGTCTAGTAGTAGCAGATATAATAGTCTTTAAGTTGTCTGGATTTTATAGCTAAAACATTTTTTATTTTTTTATTGTTGCTTTTTATCGCAATACATTTTTTGCATTCAGTAAAGAAGTAATTTCGATCCATACTGCTTACTTGATGTAGAATGTAAAACAACTTGAGAATCATGATAAATAAATATGAAAGATAAACAATTAAAAACAATTAGATTGTAAGGAAAATAAAGATTGCTTGATTTAGAGCAGAAGTTCTAACTTTATTGATAAAGATATATTCATACTCAATCTGGTCAAACCAATAGAGCAAACTTAAATGTGAATTAAAGATATAGAAAAAGATAAAACTGTAAATTTCATGTTCTAACAATAATTACTTTCACTTGATCTGCAATAATAGACTAAAAAAAATGATATAAAAAGATTTTTTGATAAATATTTTAATACAAAAGTGTACTGATTTTTTATGGTTATTTAAATTGTTGAAAAGGTGCATTTCTTTATTTTTGTTTATATATAAAAGGACAAGAACTAGAATTTAATCAGCTAAGGAGAATTTCAAAAATTTCAAAAGATTAGAAGTATTAACAGTTAACCAATTCAAAGTAAAACATGCATAAATTAATATTAAATATTCTCTTGTCAACCAGGTATTTTTATGTTTTCCCCAAGTAAATGGAGACAGATCAGTCTTCTACACTCTTAGATAAAAGATGTTTCAGAAGATAACACATTGCATTGCAAAAGTCTCATTTGTAAGGATTTATATTTTGTATGGAGGCTTTATTTTTGAAACTGAGTATTGTCCATGTAGACAATATGTGACACAGAAACCCCAAACATTGAAAGAATGTGAACATAAAAGAGAAAGGGTACAAAGAATTATACAGAACATTGCACTGGGTGATTGAGAAAATGTGTCAGGAAAGATAAATGACTGAATAAAATAGTAAAAAAGGAAAAATGAGTTAGATTACTCACTGGTTTCTTTGAAGTAACATTCTCATTTTTGGAATGTCTTCTGAATGCTATGTTTCAAGTCAATAAATCATTGATCATCTTTAGACATCACAATATTATTTTATCTTTGTATAGAAGCTACTGAATAGCACTGATAATGCTCCCTCTTTCAGAGATACATATGTAACTATATATGCATTCTCTCTCATCTATATAGTGCAAATTAAATTATTTGGGTAAAATTTGAGATGTAGAAAGAAATAAGAAAAGAAGACAAGGCGACAAAAGTATATGCCGAATGCAGTAACAGATCAGTGGGACATGATTAAAATGGTTGCAAAGAATAATAAAGAAAACAGCAAGTATAAGTTGAAACATTTTTTGGGTCCGATGAAGGACTTTGTAAAGAGAGAG